>OZ007599.1:150350328-151550328 GCA_963931845.1 Maratus michaelseni | reverse complement strand
AAAAGTCTCATGTAAGGAATTTTTGGGATGGACTTTGTTCAACAGTCAAATTCTTTGAAAAAGAAATCTCGGAAAAACAGTGTAAAATAAGTTTTTTTTAATTTAATTATTTTTCTACTATATGTAAGAGGCCCAAAATGAGATAGAGTTTTCCTTGTAGATTAAAATGTGCTCTTTTCAGTGGTACTAACCGTAATCAAATCAAAAGTGTCGCTTTTGAGACATACATTTCTAAAAATGGGGTAGAATTGATGATTTTAATTTTTTAGGAGATTTCGCAGCTGAATAAATGAATGAATATTTAAGCAGGAAAGAAACAACATCAGCAGCTCTATGACATCTTCATAGGTAATATATTGCTAAAGTGACTAATGTTTAAATTAATTTATTCAATAGATACAGCTTGTTAAAGAAAAAGTAACATTCATAGCGACAAGCCATATGTCCTACTTTGAGCATAAGTAATGACGAAGATAATGATTTGCGATTTTTAACACTCCAATTATGTTTTTTAGCACAAAACGTTTTACTAGATCACCCATTTTTAATAAGTAAGATTTATTGTATCTTGAGAAATAAGAGGGCAAAAGTAGTGATTTCATCATATTTTCTGCAACCATGAAATAGACAATTTCCCTGAAGCATCCCCAGGAGCTAGTCTTTAATGGCTACTGGGCGTGACCCCTTGGTGCCGCGGTTACCAATCATTAAGAATGGTAGAGCAGAAGCAACCATGGACCCCAACAAGAGATAATTATCTATACATTTATAAAAATAAAAAGATTTGTGTTAAATTTGTTGAAAGAGAAGATCTTCAAAGAAGAAATTTCGAGTAAAATAGGTCTTTTGAATTTTATTATTTTTCCCCTATATGTAAGAGGCCCAAAATAAAATAAAGTTTTTCTTATAGATTAAGATGTGCTCTTTTCAGTGGTACTAACTGCAATCATATTGAGAGTGTCCCTTTCGAGATATACACTTCTGAAAACTGGGTTGAATTGAGGATTTTAATTTTTTAGCAGATTTCACAGCTGAATAAGTTTATAAATATTTAAGCAGGAAAGAAACAACTCCAGCAGCTCTATGACATCTTCATAGGTAATTAATTATTAAAGTGACAAACTTTTAAAATAATTTTTTTCAGTAGTTACAGCATGTAACTACATCAAGAACGGTAAAATTCATCGCGACAGGCCGTATGGCCTACTTTGAGGCCAAGTAATGACAAAGGTGTTGAGTTGTGATTTTTAACACTGTAATTATGTTTTTTAGCACAAAAAGCTGTAGAAAAAGCTGTAAGCTAGATCACTTATTTTCAATGAGTGAAGTTTCTTGTATCATGAGCAGTAAGATGGCAAACTTGGTGATTTCCTAGTTTTTTCTGCGACCATGAAATAGTGAGTTTTACTAAAGGACCCCTAGCGCCCCAACTATACTTTTCTGACACTGACAGTTTGCAGATGTCCATATTATATCTGTATGTATGCCCTGTATCAATTATATAAAAATTGAAGGGGGTCGAGCAGGAACCATGCCAAAATTTAGGCTACTTGACATGGAATGACCACACTGTATCAAAAAAATTTGCATATTCTGCATTCTGTACATGTGACATAACCAATTCTAAATATTAAATCACTGCTCACTCTTCAATTCTCGAATAGTTGGAAAATGCCTTGCAACGTTCAATTCTCTGCAGCTGATAGTTAAAATTTGGCATTTAATGGCTCAAAATATTAGGTTGCTGATATTGCTAAACAAATGAAGGTTAGCAGATCTGGAACTTATGGAATTTTATCAAAAGGTGGCAAAAGTGTTCAGGTCGACCAAGAAAAACATCTCAGCAACAAGATAAAGAGATTTTGCGAGCAGTTTCAACCCAAAAGATGTATGTTAATGAAATTGAGAAGACTTTAGCATTTGACATTTCGAGATCTATTGTTTACAGTCACATACAGGTATGCAAATATGATAAATATTGCAAAATTTGTTGGACACCTATGCTGAAATTGAACCACAGAAATGCACACATTCTTTAGGCTAAAAAACACATGCATTGGATGGATGGATGAATGAATGCTTAAATGTTATCTGCAGCAATGAAAAAAAATTCAATTTGGATGGCCCTGATGGCTGGTGATAATACTGGCATGATCTATGATGGAACCTCGTGGGTTCTTTAGTCTATACAACAATGAGAATGTTCTCTCTCGGTGGGGGGGGGGGGGTGCATCCTGTTTGAACGAACAATGGGTATTTCTTTTTTTAATGGTCAACAGTGTTCTGGGGATTATCAAAATGTCCTTAAAAAGGGGCCGCACTAAGATTTTCAAAATGCTAGCCAATAAATTAGCCAAATCAAAATATTTTTAGCCAAATTTATCTATAATTAGCCGAAAGTATATAATATATTTTTTATCATTAACTCTTTCAGCCCTGACTTTATTGAATGGGTAAAACGCATTTTCTCACTGCATTACATTTGCTGTGTGTCCAAAAATTGTGCCCATTTTTTTCTTTTTTAATTTTTTTTAGTTATACTCCATCCAAAAATAAAAGTATTACCTTAAAGCATGGCTGCCAACTGTTCCAATTTTTGCATACCACTGAAATTTAATAGAAATTTTGGCCTTATTTAATCATCTAAATGCTGTGTTAAATAAGGCAAAAATTACTATTAAATTTTAGTGGTATCCAAAAATTGGAAGAGTTGGTAGTTCTGCCTTAAAGTAAAGATTAAAATTAAACTGTTGCCAACTAAAAAAAAAAAATAAAAAAACTGCTGATTAAATTTGAACTTAGTACCGTTTTATTATTGTTATTTTTATGGGCATAGCATACATATTTTTCACTACAAACTTTTTTAAAAAATCATCTGCATTCCAAAACATGATTACAAGAACAAAAAGCACCCGATAAATTATTCACCAGTCTTTTCGCCATAATAATTTTTTATTCACCAATTTCATGATATATTCGTATTTGGCGCATAAGCAAATGACAAGCGCGGCCCCTGCTTAAAGGCAATCTACTTCCAATTGGAAACATTTCAGGAGTGGAAAATTTGAAATTCCAACAGGACAATGCATCGATTCACACCTCCCATTCAACAACAGCTTGGTTTATGCAGAATCAAGTGATTGTTATAGACTGGCCAGCCATCAGCCAAGACCTGAATCCAATTGAAAGTGTTTGAAGAGTACTTGCACAAGAGGTGTATGCACATGGTCGTCAGTTTTTGACTGCTTCTCTTTACAGCTACACATTCTCCAAACACTAGTTCGAAGCCTGCCACATAGGATTTTCAAGATAATCAAAGGAATGGGACTAAAATTTAAATTTAAATACAAAATACTCAAAAAGTCCATATATTTTCAGAACCTATTTTGATAATTTTTTTTTTTCAAAAATTCTGTAAAACTCATACTGTATTTCTTTGTTGTAATAAACTTGTGTTATGATTCCATATGCTTATTATTTTTTTCATGATTACTGCTTCATTTTTTAACTGTTATTAAAAAAAATTGCCAGTCCATATACTTTTGAGACACACTGTATGAAACATAACATTGGATTTTGTATCCTCCATTACTATATTAATAAGGGAATACTCTAAATCATAATAAAATAAACTAAGCACCAAATAATGAAAGATTATACATCCATCTACATACAGAAGAACTATGGTTATTAGTAAAAAACTTTCAGTTAAATCTCCCTTAAAATTCCAAAAATAAATAAATAAATAAATAAATAAAATAAAAAAATAAATAGAGGGTGCAAAGAAGATACATTGTAAAAAGACAGGATGCATTTTCCATGTCTAACAAGGGCAGGGCACGTGAGCACTTAAAAAAAAAAACAGATTGTGGTAGTGTCCTTTGAAAAATGTCAAACGGGAACACTGGGGAGCATGAAAACGAAAAAGCATAAAGCTATTAATTTTGTCTTTATCTAGTAAAGTTAGTAGAACTAAACCTTGTCATGCTGACATTTATTTATTTATTATTGCTATTATTCCAAACCTGGAGATTTATTTTTTTAGCTCTTAAAAGCTTTGAATTTTTATTAATCCCAAATTTTGCATTTAAAATTACAGAAAATTAAAATGTAATAATTAATGATCAATGCGAACTGAAAGCTTCCTTTTAAGTCATAGTTATTTAATAATGCTTAGTATCTAAATATTTATTTATTTAGTTAAAAAGCTTTTAACATGAAGTCAATACATACAGCTTTACAGTAAATAAATAATGGTACTAAAAGTGAGACAGTGACTACACTACACTTGGTGCAAGCAAGTAGCCAATTCAAAATAAAAATCAAAGTTCTAAGTGAAGGGCAAACCTGGAAAATTTTATTGGTGACCAGTAATAACAGTTTTATATGTGGCCACTTTCTTTAAACTAGTAGCTACTTTTTTATTTAAAAGTTCTAAACAGTTAAATTTTGTTAAAATTTCAATTAGTATTAATATAAAATTAAATAGCCCAAATAAATATTTTAATATACACATTTCAACCAACAAAAGTAGAATCCTTGATGAAATGCAAAAATATATTACTTTTTCTTTGTAAGAAATTGGCCATAAAGTGGTCGCTGACAGACAATTTTTTAATAGCCACTACTTTTTATTTAGTGGCCCAGTGGCAGGTGCTAATTTTGCCCTTTAGTTCTAAGCAATACATAGGATGCACTCTCAGCCCGTGTTAAAAACAAAAAGAGCCGTGTTTGGCATTATTTAGCCAAAGCAAATGTCCCACTATTATTCTATACTAATAAAAGAAAGATGTGTGTCTGTGTACGATGGCTATGAAAATGTACCATGCATACAGGTATGAAAATTTGGATGAGGATATCTAAGGCAAGGGCCTAATGCATCAAAGGTTAAGATTTTTTGATAATTAGCCAAGATATTAATTAAAATCCACCATTAAAATGCGTTTGCTGAAAAAATGTTGCAGTGGTGCATATTAGAATCTCATTCCAAAGCGTGGAAGCAGAAAAATTACCAAAGTGATAAAACAGCTACCCCTCCTCCCTGTCTTTCTAAACGTGCATCGACCAAACAGTTAAAAAAATGAAAAAATGAAAGACATCAAACCACAACTATGTTTTTAAAGCTTTCTAATAAAGTAATCCGTTTCAAAAAATTTAATTAACAAATGTTGAATTTGTGTTTTTTCTCTTCTTTTTCAAAGCTTGTATCTGCTTAACTAACACACTAAGGAAAAAACGGTTACAGTAAATTAAAGATCATACTTTTAAATTTAAAATGTTGTGATCCATTTGAAAAAAGTTCAATGTTAACTTTTCCAAACAAAAAATATTTTCCAAGAGTTCTGCAATCTGAAAATTTGTACCTATGCTTCTGATCAAAATAAGAAATAAAAATAAAAGTGCCCAGTTAAACTGATGACATTGAGCTCACAGGCTATTCACTAGGGTGATTGGGAGGGGGGGGGGGGATCAAGTTGATATTTCCGAGTCGCTATAGTGCAGAAAAGTTGTGATTGGTAAATACAAAAAAAAAATTATTCAAATCTGACTTTATCTTCAATTGCACAAACCCCCTAAAAATAAAAAATAAATTTAAATTTCAGATTTTTTCAGAAATAAAAAATGTTTACATATATATATATTATCAATATAGTGAAAAATATTTGCAGATTATTTATATATTTGCTGTTTAATAATAATAATAATAAATTGCATTTAGAGAATATCTTCCAATTGCACAAGCTCAATAAAAATCGGAAAAAATAATTTTTGAGTGATTTTGATGTATTAAGAAAATAATTAACTGAGGTCAGTTTGCGGTCTCAGATTAAGATTTAAGTGTAAATCGATACTACTGAGCTGAACTATTGAGCTGATTACTGAGCAAGGGGTTTCACTAGGATACTTAGATTTGGTAGGTTGTGATGGTACAAATACCAATACTGGATGGAAAGGGGGTGCTATCAGACAGCTTGAAGTGCATCTTGGACAACCATTGCAGTGGGTTGTTTGTTTATTCCATTTTGTTGAATTATCTTTCTGCCATCTTTTTCAACATTTGGATGGTAAAGCAACTGGCCCAAGATCATTTAGTGGACTAATTGGGCAGAAACTCATTGGTTGTGAAAAGCTTTCAGTGATAAATTTCCAATTAATTTATTGTGAAATTCCATAAGTGGGCAGGCAACTGTTGAGCAAGGACCAAAGATATATTTTTGACATAAATAAAACAATTTAAAGTGGCAACTTTCCAAATGACTTATCAAAGCGTGACCCCGGCCCAATTTCACATGCCAGATGGCTCACTTGTGCAAATAGAGTCCTTCGACTTTACTTGAGAGCTTGGAAAACACATCGGATGCCTTAAAAGCCAGAGTGATATTTATTTTAAAATCTTACATGCCAGTTTGGTTTGAAATAAAATGCAGTAAGTACATTACAGATGGTCCTATTCATCTGTACAGAGCAATAGAAACATCTCGATACTGCCTGATGACCTGAAGAATTGGTATTCCCTGTAATTGAACTAAACTCGTTCTTTGCTCTCCCAGAAAACCTACTGATGGCAATGGTCTGTGATAAGAAGTGGCACATAAGAGATCTAGGGCTAAAAAGAGTGTTAAAAGCCAGTCAGACTGTTTCAAAAGGTAAAAGCATCAGAAACTTTATCACTACTACTTTAAACTTTGATGCGGATATAGAGAATTAATTGATTGGAATGTAGCAAAATTATCAGCTCCACCTCTTTTACGGAGAGTAACCAATGAAGAAATATATTCCCTCGTTCAATCATGTGATATCCTAGACTAGGATGCTAAAAAATTTCCCTGCCACACGCAAACTGTCAAGCAGTGCGTCAAATTGGTAACGAAAACATCGCTTAAGGAATGTGGGCCCCAATCATGAGATGGATTTATCACGGCCACACTGAAATCAAGGTCTATGATACAAGACTTAACCACCAAATAACGGTGCAAAGTTGCATCTAAAAGTTAGACTTAAACAGATGAAATAAAAAATTATGTATTTAAGTAATGTAATTAGCAAACACCCTCATTGGTGGGATGGAGGGAAGTGTGTGAGTGGAACTCGAAGAGCAGCTACCTCCCCGTGGTGAGTTCAAGGAAGTTTAAATATTATCAAATATCTAAACAAGCAAAGCGCTGCACAATTTATATGCAAATTGGAACGCAAACTGACTTCAGGTGATTATTTTCTTAATTTATCAAAATCACTAAAAATTGAATTTTTCCCAATTTTTATTGAACTTGCACGATTGGAAGATATTCTCTAAACGCAATGTTTTAAAATAATATTATTAAACAGTACAGTCTGCAAATATTTTTCACTATAGCGATTAAAAAATATATATACGCAAAAAAATATTAATTCTGACAAAATCGGAAATTTTCAATTTTTTTTTAAATTTTTAGGTGATAAGAAATATATTTGCACTTCTTGTCAGCGTACATTAAATATTCATTGGGTTTATTTACTTTGTTTACTTTTTACATGGATATATTTTTTAGTATAATAATCTTTATTTAAATCATTTATTTAAAATATATCTTTCACTTTGACTTACTTCTGGTTCATTTCTACTTATACATTTTCTTACTTCTGGTTCTATCATTCTGGTTTCACATCGCGTTTTTATTTTCATACCGTATCTAAAGTCTACATATCGCATTTGTACAGTTTTTTGTATGTCACAATCCCAGCCTTACATCGTTTTCGTAAATAGACCAGTTCTTGTATCCACCACTAGATGGCGTCGATCATCGTTTGCCGCCCATCGCTTCTACATCTCGCGTAGCGATGTCGTACTTCCGGGTGTGCCTATTTCAGTGCGTGGGATCGTGCGTAATAGTCTTATTATTGTCTGGCTGTTTTAGATATAAAGCGATGTTTTCACCCTTGATCCTCAGTTTCGTTTAGTTTCGTTTGGTTTTCGTTTTAGTCTCGTTTGGTCTTGTCTCGTCGTTTACTTTAGTTATTGCTTAAGTTCGGCATTATGTGATAGTCATTATATTTAAGTTCACTGTCGTGTATCGTCCATGTATTCGTCTACGTAAATAACAAGATATCACAATGGTGAAATATTTCCTAAACAAGTCCCGTTCATATGCTGAAATAGTTTTTATATAATAGGCAGTAATCAGGACTAAGCTGTAATAATTTATCCTTTAAACGACATCGGATGAACTGTGTCTTTTCAAGAAATGGTTTCCATCACATCGTGGCTTTTTAAGGAAGTCCATTACGATGGCTGACCTTGAGTAACGTATGCTCTGAAAAGGGTTAAGCCGAGTTCTATTTTTTTTCATCATAAGTACTCGCCGGTTGTCGTTTATCATGGAAATGCTAAACAGGCATAATATATTTAATTAGCCAAGTTCTCTTTTGATCCTACATCAGTTTAAGCTTATCGTCATACCTCCATCTGATATTTTGAACATATTCAATAGATGTTTACCGTGAAATCAGTGCTAACCATGCTTTGGGCCATATGTCATTAAAGTGTTGCTCAATATGTGTTCTTTCAATCATCATTTATTATCGCCGTATTAATTGTTATGAAGCCGTTTTTATTTCGTTCGTTGTATGTTAAAGTAATTTATACTTAATAAGTAGTTATTGTTCGAAATACTTTTTCAGTTATATTTAATGTTTAATTCATGTTTAATGTTCTAATAAATATAATTTAGTTTTAAATATTTTTGTCATTCTTTCAAACGTTAAATATCATAGTTTAATTAATGAATGCTTTTTACTTTAACTTTTCTATATCGGTAAAAGGGTGTTCAGCCATTATACGTTTTCCACTGTAAACTTAAATTAATATGGCTCTGCTTGTTTTAATATATCTGTTTTACATTTAAACGTTAATTTAAATCCATCATTAGGCAGTTTGCGAGATCAGAAGCTATTCTCTAAATGCAATTTTCTTTATTATTATTATTAAACAGTACAATCTGAAAATATTTTTCACTATAGCAATAAAAAATATATATATACGTAAATTTTTTTTTATTCTAAAAAAATCGGAATTTTTTAATATTTTTGAATTTTTACGCAGTTTGCACAATCAAAATATAAAGTCCAATTTGAATAAAAAAAATTTGTTTTTCTTGTATTTACCAATCGCAACTTTTCTGCACAATAGCAACTCAGAAATATTAACTTGACTTTTTTCGCACCACCCTACTATTCACACTAATTGTATATTATACTCTTGTTTAAAAAAATAATGTCCTTTGAAAAATAAAGAAATTGACAATAAATTAAGGTAGGGTTAAGCCCCCGTTCCCCCCCCCCTTTATACTTAACCATAGGCGGGGGCACGTGCTCCCCCCAACTTTCTGAACATCATTTTCTAAAATAGGATACAGTCAATTAAGACTTGTATTGATCCAAAATCAAAATGAAATAACTACTTTTATTACCATTTTATATTGCTTCATTTTTTTTACTTACTCAGATGTCAGATTAGTAGACAGCTCAGTTCGTTTTCTTGGAAGTAATGAATTTGGTACCAAAAATTGCTGGTTCAAATCTGAGCTGGGCGAAATGGGATAAGTGAAAGTTTTCAGAATTGACTAGTACGTTAATGAAAAAATCAAGACATTTCCCTTCAAAAATTCTTCTATAATGTAATAAAGTAGAGGCCTGCACGAGCCCGAGCCTGGCTCAGAGCCCATACCCGGCGCAGGGCAGGGCGGCAGAATAAAGACACCTTTTTTAATGGGCCAGGCCAAGACAAAAAATGAACGAACCGGGACAGGCCGAGAAATAAAATTAAGCAGTTGACTGACACAATATAACAAATTAAAAAGGGTCGGACAAAGCGTAGAAAACTTTTCTTCTAAATTCTCGGCCAAGCCTTGACTTAATATCTCCCAGAACATGTCAGGCAGGTAATGTTTTTTAAATAATAGAGATAATGAACTTTTGTTAACGGAATGTCTGGAAATATACTTTAATAAATTACAGAAGTATTTTTTTAAATCTACATTTATTTAAATATACAGCTTCAAAAGTTGTTTTTAATCATCTTTTTTCTTTTATTCTAAACTACACTAATTTTTTTAATGTATATATATTTGAATGTAACAGTATAAGAATCTAAATGACCATTAAAGTTTCTATCCTGTATTATATAGCTTGTGGAGATATAGCTTGAAATATATGGTAAAATTTTCCCATTAATATGTAATCTGTATTCTTTTTAAAAAATCTTTATTTTATTTTAAGAAAAATCAGATTTTTTTTGTAAAAATTTACTCAGGCCGGGCATGATCTCATTAATTTTTGAACAGACCGGGCTGAACTTTCAGTTTTTACATCGGCCGGAGCCTAGAAATTTCGACCAGCGCAAACTTCTACTATAAACACACTCCACTTATAGCAGTACAGCTAAAATATGTCTTCTGCATAATTAAATATGTTCTTTATATATGTTATTTATTATTATTTATTTTATTGATGGCACTTAATATTCTACTAGCTGGCTTCGCCCGCTAGCGGGCCCCTAATTTACATTGGTGCTTCGAATATTTTGAAATCTTCTTTTTTTATAAAACATCGAAACGAACGACCCTCTGGCTCGCATCCACCTCGATCCGAAAGAACCTCCGAACCGGGTCCCTGCTCCCTTCTCCACCGGATAATCCCTTAATTTGCACATTGAACAGTACAAACCTCTAACCGGACGAACCTCCGACCCTGGTCCCATCTGCCTTCGGCACCGTATACCGGTCGTGCTAAGCACGCACCGGATAATTCCTTAAGTTGCACATCGAATAGTATAAACCTCTAACTGAACGAACCTCCGGCTCGGATCCCCATTGCCTGCGGCACCTTATAGCAGTCGTGCTCCGCACGCGCTGCAGTATACGTTAGTTCCACCTTCCACCATCAGGTAGCGCAATCTGTTTATACGATCGTAACTGGAATCGTTAAGGCTTTCGATGTCGAGTCGAATGAGCCATACCCCGTCGTCTTCGTGCCCATAGAACCGGAGATAGGAAAGCGCCCCCTGGTGGTGAAAAAAACGAACTAAAATTGTAAGCTCTATCCATGTCGAGTCGAATGAGCCATACCCCGACGTGATCCTTCCCATAAAAACAGAGATAGGAAAGCGCCCCCTGGTGGTGAAACTTGGAACAAAAATCGATAAGCTCTAGTTTCCTCTATCGATGTTGAGCCGAATGAGTCATACCCCGTCGTGATCCGGGCCATAGAAACAGAGATAAGAAAATGCCCCCTGGTGGTGAAAAAAATGAACTAAAATCGATTAGCTCTAGTATCCTCTATCGATGTTGAGTCGATTGAGCCAAACCGCGTCGTGATGTGTCCCAGAGAACCAGAGTTGGCTGAAAAATCCTTTAATTACACCTTCCACCACCAGGGGGTGCAATCTGTTCTATACGAGCATGACCGAAATCTGTAAAGCTATCGAAATTCAGTCGAAAGAGCCAAACCCCGTCACAATCGGGACCATAGAACCGATTTCCAGAAGTGCCCTTGGTGGTAAAACTTGGAACTAAAATAGGTAAGCGCTATAGATATCGAGTCGAATGCCGTTGCGATTGGACTCGTAGAACTCAAGATATTATGAAATCAAAATATAAAATCTGATATTATTATTCGAAAAAAGTGGTATAAACTCAGAAACTTTAAAAAATGTTATAGAGGGTCCTTATTACTTTAATTATAATGTTTGGAATCAGTTTGGTGGAAATCCGTAACATAGTTTATTCCGTAACATAATATGATTAAGCGGTCACAGACCTTTCCAATGATATATCACATGAGGGGCGTGTTCAAAATTTTGAAAAGTACCTTCCTTGGGGGGGGGGGGGGAGTGGGGGGGAGCAAGGCACTCCCCTCTCCCCATATTTTTCGACGTGGCCTCATTTTCAAAATTTATGTTATGTGTTATAAAATATCTTAAAGTTTTAAACAGATCACCTTATTATATTTCTTTTAATCTGGGGATAGAGTGGCCTTAATATCTGGCATTGAATTTTAAGCTGTCTGATAATTAAATAAAAAATTATTTGTAAATTCCTTCCTAATTATCCAAATTTACATATTTAGAATCCTCGTAAAAATCTAAACATTGATGCATAAATTTAAAATCAATCAATCCAATAATAATAATTAAAAAAATAACAAGGCCCAAAATCTCTTAGTATAAAGAAAATGAAGTTTTTTATCAAAATGTTTCATTCTCTGAAATATCGGATCATGTGTCAATTTTTTATAAATGAATTGCTTTGTTAAAGGGTTTTTAATTGATATTTCCCTTCCTAATTATCGGTGAAAAACCAAAATTACATATTTAGAACCCTTGTTCAAAAATACACGTGGATGCATACATTTCAAATCGATAAATGCAATAATTTAAAAAAATAATAATAACGATGCCTGAAAACCCTGGTGCGTTTATCCTGTCTTTCGGAAATAAAATATTTCCCAGACGATCTGTCACCCAGAAAAACATCCTCAATATCGAAATTAAAACTCGTCTTTTTTCCACACAAAATTAAAACTTTTTTAATTGATATCTTCAGGAATTATTATCGGATTTTTACGAAAATTAATTTTTTGGACTGGGCATTTCATACTACGAAGGGATACATAATTTTCAAGTCCTTAAATTCAATGTTTTTAATAATTTTATATAGCCTATAATAACTCCACTTAAACTGGTTTCATATCTTTCATCCTTCTAGACAGCCCAATGGTTGGCTCTGAAAGAAGCAAGTTAAAAGGAATAAATTTATGCAATCAAATTAAAGAAATAATAATATCTTTGGTTCTAATGGATGGATTTCCTTAATTTTTACAATCTTTTAATGTAGGGAGAGAGATGATACATGTGGTGTTATTTTCAAAACTGTAGGTGAATTAGATCTTATAATTTGCATGCCCATTTTAAAACCCTACTTCAGTATTTTTAGCCGCAGACACTTTGTCTCTTTCTTGCTTGGAAATAATTTTTATCAAACGCAGCTGCAAATTGGATAAAAATTGTTCTTTTCATGCAATTTGTAATGAGTTTTTAATGTTTTTAATTAATATCTTTTCTAATTACCGGCGGATTTTTTCGAAACCTGAAAGAATGGAATTCTCGAATTTTCCTGCATATTTTGATAACTTTAGTGCCTTTCTACTCCGTCTGTGAGAAAAGTTTTTTGAGTTACAGACAGAAACAATAGGCAGACAGAGAGGCGTCGTTTTCGAACATTAATAATATAGTAGACTATACCTTCGCATTTTTGAGATACAATGATTATGATTTCTTTTTTTTAAAGTGTGAACCTTCTTGAGTGAGATGTTTTAAAGCTAATATACAGCCATACCTTGGTAAACAATGGTAATCCATTCCAGAAATACTGCTATTAAGCAAAACCGCTGCTATCCAAGATGTATTTTACCAGGCACATATACCTTAAATGATTAGTACTTCTTAAAAGTGCTTATTAAACTTATTTAAAATGTTTTAAAAGTTTGATAAATGTCTTTTATTATATTTGTTACAAAAATATTAATTTCAATAAAATGAACTAGTGGAGCTTTCCTCCTTTCCCTGGTCGTCTTTTTTTTTTTTTCTAAATGAGCCGCGAATTAAATGAAAATGGTAGTGAGGCCCAACTGCTGTCAACAGCATACACACGTGCAGACTATGTCTGCTCTGGTCTCGAACCAAACTAACCTTGAATTTTTGTAATTTTTTATTTCGACCCAGATTAGTTGAATATTTTGAGCATCGTAGTTTGTGTTGCAGCGATTTTGTATTCTTCCAACTTTAATTTAATCTCAGCAGAGCAAAATTTAATGGAGAGTTAGTTCTTTCTGTTTCGGAAAAAAAGAATGTCAAAAATTTGCTGCAAAACGTGAAAAAACACTAAAAAATTTGCGAAATATACTACATTCACAAAAAATATTATATTGGGCTAAAAGCTTGAAAATGGATTCATTTTACAAGTGTTAAAAATTGCTGCTAACCATAAAAAATTTTATGCAAACCGCGAAAAAATGCTCAAATTGTATGGAAATTTAAAATCATTGTACAGATTCCGAATAAACTTTATTGAAAAGAGAAAAAAATTTACTGTATTGGGCTAAAAGATTAAAAATGAATTCTTTTTACGAATGTAAAAATATCTCCGCAAAACATGAAAACGCAAAAAAACGTTCAAATCTCATGAAAATTTTAAATCATTGGACAGATTCCAAATAAACTTTATTGAAAAGAGAAAAAAAATTACTGTATTTTGTGTTTAAAGATTGAAATTAGATTTCCTTTACGAATGTTAGAAAAATCACCGCAAAACGCGTAAAAACATGAAAAATGTATAAAAATAATTGCGAAAAACTTAAAAATAGCATAGAACAAAATGTATTATATTATATATTGGGTTAAAAGATTGTAGCTGAATTCTTTTACTAATGTCAAAAAATCACCACGAAACGCGGAAAAACATTAAAATAGCATGAAAAATTAAAATCATTCTTTTAATTCCGAATAAACTTTTTGTAAAGAGAAAAAAGATTACTCCATTGAACTGAAAGTTTGAAACCAGATTCTTTTTACGAATGAGAAAATATCTCCCTGAAACGTAAAAAAAAGAAAAAAATGAAAAATCTCAAAAAAAATTCACGAAAAATTCAAAAAGTGTGTGAGCAAAATTTATTATATTGGGTTAAAAGATTGTAGCTGGATTTTTTTTACGAATGTCAAAAAATCACCATAAAGCACGAAAAAACGCTAAAAACCACGTAACAAATTGCCTAAAAACTAAAAAGTCGCTATACGAGTTCCGAATAAACTTCATTGAAAAGAGACCAACATTTACTATATTGGGCTAAAAGGGTGTAACCGGATTCCTGTTACAAATATTAAAACTTTCGCGAAACGCATAAAAATAGAAAAAAGTCACACAAACAATTCGTGAAAAGTTAAAATCGCAGGCTGATATGGTATATGATAATAATTGGCTGAATAGTTAAAACTGGATTCCTTTTACAAGTGTTTAAAAATCGCAGCAAAATGCAAAAAAAACGGCAAAATATAAAAAATTCATGAAAAATTAAAAAATTGCAGGACAAAATTTATTATAATGGGTTAAAAAATTGAAACCAGATTAATATCACAAATGTTAAAATATTGTTACAACACTAAAAATCGCATAAAAATTTTGTGAAAATTTTCAAAATTGTTGAGGATAAATTTAATATATCGAGCTGAAGGATTGAAACCAGATGTATTTTACAAATGTTTGAGAAAATCATAGCAAAACGCTAAAGAATGCTTAAAATCACATTTAAAAAATCACGAAAAATCTAAAAATCGCAGATCACAAAATTTGCTATATTGGACTAAAAGACTGAAGTTGATTCCGTTTACAAATGTAAAAAAAAATCGCCGCGAAATGCAAAAAATCCCATAATAAATTTACGAAAAATAAAAAAATAGCAGAGAAGAAAATTTATTATATCTGCTGAAAAAAGGAAACCAGATTTCTCCTACGAATAATTAAAAAATCACCAAGAAAAGATAAAAAAAAAAGCTAAAAATCCCATAAATATTTCGCAAAAAATTTTAAAAATGCAGAAGACAAAATTTACTGAATTGTGTCAAAAGATTAAAACTTAATTCTTAACACAAATGTTAAGAAATTGTCATGTAATGCGAAAACACTCTAAAAATTACAAACATTTCACGAAAAATTCAAAAATTGCTCTACAATTTCTGAATAATTTTTTTAAGCGAAGACAAAATTCATTATATTGTGCTAGAAGATCAAAACTGAATTCCTTTCAACCAATGTGGTAAAATTGCCACAACGTCATTAACTGAGAAAATTTTTAACCAGTAAACCACTGTATACAGTAATATATCGTTATAACGAATGTCTGGAGACCACCGATTTAATTCGTTACACTGAAAAATTTGTAAATGTGAAATTCCAATATGGCATTTTTTTTTAATTGAAATTTGCATACACACTGAATAAATATATATATTATTACTACACTTATATTAAATCTCGATTAACATCCAAACATGTCAGTAAATAATAAATAATGTATTAATTAATTGTAAACTTACTAGTTAGAAATCAGATAATTATTAAGTTCATTAAGTTTCAAGATTTTAATCGTAAGTATTATAAAAAGGAATTATAATTCAGCTTAGATATCCAGCGGATTTAAAAAAACCTCCAAAATCTGCTGTTAATGTAACTTTTTTTCTTAGCCCCCACCCTCCAAAAAAAAAAAAAAAAAAAAACAGAAAGATTTTTTTTTTTTCTGCACTGAAGTTGACAATGCATTTTTCAAAACCAACTGTATAAAATGTTTTAGGAACATTATTTTGCTGGGATAATTATTTTTTAAGAGTTCCAATGCTCTACAGAGCACCTTTTAATTGTACAACACAATTTTCGGTACTTGATGGGCAATTATCATCAACTTCATTTTCTCTGTCTTCTGCCTCCCCTACTTAAGTTTCCACTAAAGTTTTCTTCCAAATTCTAGCTTTTCAATTTCAATAGAGATTTTTTTTTTCTTGTCAATTCCACATTCGTAAAACTGAAATAACTATTTTTTTAAGCTGTCAATAAATTTGTTAATATGAAAATTTGTTAATATGAAATTCGTTAAAGTGAATATTTTTATAATGTGAAAAAATAGGACGTTTTTTAACAATTCAAAAAATATTCATTAAAGTGACATTCATTATGAGATTCTACTGTATATATGGCTATTTGTGCATGCATGTGTGTGTGTTTAATAACATTTGTCACCCCCCCCAAAAAAAAAAAATTCTGGTCATGCTATGCCTATGTACTTACCAATGAACTCCCAAAACTAATCAGAGAAGTGCCTTATCACAATTAACCTATATACAAAATTTGAAGAAAATCGGAAAATTTTACATGAAAAACCCATTTATCTAAATTAAGGGGAAGGGGATTAGCCACTGTTCCTAGCTTTATACTTAACCAATGAACCCCCAAAACTAGTCAAGGAAGTGCCTTATCACAAAGAACCTATATACAAAATTTGAAGCAAATCTGATAATTCTGCATAAAAAACCCATATAATTTAAGTTAAGGAGGTAGATTAGCCCTCCACCCCCCCCCCCTTCATACTTAACCAACGAACTCCCAAAACTAAATCAGGGAAGTGTCTTATCACTAGGGATGGGTGATGTCTGGAATTAAATATCATGATAAAGCGGAATCTTTATATCATGGTATTCCGATATATTGATATTGTGACACAGGAACAAGGTAGTAAAATATCAAGTTATGTATAAAACTGATCAAACAATTTATATTAAATATATTATATTAAAATAAATTCTGAACCTTTTGCTCTTGCTAGACATGTGCAAGAAGTATCAGATAACTTGTTATGTGCTTTCAGAGAGAGGAGAAAACAAAGAACCGAAGGCAACGTTCCATCAGCCTGAGTTAGTAATAACAAGGAACTATGCGAATTCTATATTCTTTTTTTATTTGTTTATTGTATTCCGTATAAATTCAAAATACAGTAGCTATTTGTTACATCGCGCATTCTGAAAGATGCAGAAAAAAGCATGATATAACCGAGATCATTTAAACATTAAGGAAGAAGATAGGGTGTAAAATCAACGTGGAGTCTGGAACTTGACATCTCAGATTTCTATAATTTTGTATTTATAGTTTGTATCCATGGAGCATATGAAAAATCTAATTTTTTTTTTCTTGGAGTTTTTTTTTTATTTTTTATTTTTTTTACGGAATTTTGAAAATGACCAAAAGTACCAAATTTAACCAAACTTTCAATCACAGGATCCTCTGCAATTCTGTAACAAATTGGGCTAGAGAGCTTAGTTATATCTTATTTTAAAGCTCTTTTAATGGGCTTTAATATGATATGCAACACTATATTTTGGGTAAAATAATTTTTTTGACAATATTTCAGAAAACACAATTTTTAATTTTTTTCAAAAAAATATATGTTAATCTTTGATTTTTTGGCTACAAGTATGCAAAATTTCAAGATGGAGAAATGATGGGATTTTTAGCTACTATAAAAACCCGTTAATCCACCCTTCCCAACTAAGCACCCCCCTCCCACTTTGTAAACAAATTGGAAAATTAAAAAAAACCGAGAAAACACCCTCGCCCAAAAGAAATTTCGCCGCACACGTCGAGATCAACAACAAAAATTTTATCTCACGAGTGTTTTTTTTTTTTTCTTCAATGGATCAGAAAGGATCTTTGATATATCGCAAATGTGTACAAATGCAAAAGTAACATACAAAACTTCAACTATTGTCAAACTAAAAAAGCAATATAACCAAACATTAGTTTTGCTGTAAATTTATCTCCATGGCGATATGAAGGTAATAAAAATATCAATAGTGGAAGTTTCTCATGAAATAAGTTAAAAAATGTGTATTTGATGCTGTGTGTGAAATATTTTGATTAAAAAAGAATATTTATTTTATCAAAAATTTATTATAATTATTGATATATATTATTATATATTATTATTATATTATATATTATTATTATATTATATATATATTATATTATATATTATTATTATATATATATATATTATATTATATATTATTATTATATATATTATTATATTATATATTATTATTATATATTATTATTATATATTATTATTATATTATATAATTTTATAACGTATTTAACGTTATTATGAAAACCAATCACAAAATATTTATCGATTGATTGATCAGTAGATGGCGCCACAGTCGAATTTGTAGCATATTTTGTGCTATTTTTGTGGTAGCAATGTTTTTAATTTTAAAAATCTGGCAACACTACCAATTTGTTCTGTATGTTCTCAATTTCTGTGATTTGTATTATTTATTTAGCATTTATAGATTCAAAATCATGATTTTTTAAAAAACCCAGTTATTTAATCTTCCTAATTTACAACAGATGGCAACGCCACATAAAATGTTACTAGTTCTAGAAAGTATTTCAGGACATTTTCAACTGCAATTTCTGAGTGTTTTTTAATTATTTTAAATTATTAAGTTTATTTTATTTTTCTGTTACCATATTAATGACAGATTTTAGTGTTATTATTTATCTAAATGCATTCCAGTTTCAAAGCTTCTGAAATCCAGAATTTTCTATAATCTGAAATCGCCATTAATTGTAAAGTTATACTGTTTTTCTATTTTGTATATAATTTTTTTTTTTTCAAATTTTTTTCTTTTGTCACTTTATTAAAATAACACATACTTTGCGATGATTGCCTATCAGCATCTCCCCCCCCCCCCCTCACCACCACCACCATCCATAAATATCATATACTACAATTTAATACCGTGTAAGCGCCCCCCCCCCCTGATTATTTTAAGATTTTCCGTTGCATTTGGCGGGGAGGGGGGCAGATTAACGGGATATTACGGTATTAATTTTTGAATAAGGATAGTTTATTGAAACCTTTCAGGTAACTAGTTTCCTTATACCTCAAAAATTAATAGTTAAAAATCCCTTCATTTCACCATCTTGAAATTTTGCATACTTGCCAAAAAATCAAAGATTACCATATATATATATTTTTTTTAAAGTAAAAATTGTATTTTTGAAATTTTTTAATTCAAAAATTTTGAAAATTTGTCAAAAAATTTATTTTATTTAAAATAGTTAGTGTTGCATATCATATTAAAGCCCATAAAAAGATCTTTCAAATAGGATATTGTTCGGTCCGTATACAGGGACCGGTCTAAAAAAACAGAATTAAATTAAGTAGCAGAGTACGTGGAAGCCCAATGGCTGATATTTTGCAAGGTAGTGACGAAAGTGTTTGGTGTAGATATAACACATAGACAAAGCATTTTTAGGTTTTAAATTAAACTAACATTTATTAACATATCACAATATAAATTAAAGATGGATAAATATGACAGAAAATTTAATTAAATAAAAATATATAATGACATATGGCATAGCAACAAAAAAACACAGGTGGCAAAAATTTGAGCATAAGATAAATGGAGATTTCAAGATATTAAACACTTGTAAAAAGTTCACTTTCGACTCACATGATAATTAACTGAATGTAACAAAACACCAAATTGAAGCAGGCCTTTATATCACTTACTGAATTGATAAAACAAGATGAAAAGAAGTCCACACATTATTAATCTTTGAAATGAACACACATCACCATGAACGGAAGAAAACTAGAACTTCAGCAGATGAAAAAAAACAATTTAAAACGTTTAAGTCCATCATCGCACTTAATAACTTTACAAAGCCGCTAACATATTTTTATTTGGCAGCTACAAATATCGTTTAATTATTGCTGCTTCTCTTTCACCATCAAAACAGCCTTCACCTCCCTTTTAAAAAGCATCAACATACCGCTTTCGGAAAACGCCCCGCCCCCTTCCTAATGTGCTAAGTTGAGAAGTTCTTAAACTGCCTATTGGCAAAGTAATTTAGAGTGCCTTTGAAAACCGTGGCACAGTGCCAGTGCATGCTCCTCTATTGCGTTATGAATGAAATGAAGTTGTAATTAGCGATCGCAACTGAATCCGGGAAAAGGGCTGAGAAAACGATAGTCGATGTGAGAAACGATATCGAGAATGAAGTTTGGAAAAATAAACATTATCGGCGATTTGAAAAACGAAAAGAAAGATTTGAACGATACCAAAAATGGAAACGATAGCGACTGAAATTAATTACTGAAGAAAACGAATACAGGATTGAATGGAAATTAGGCAAGTACCAAAAGGTGACATTATGTGTAAGTTTCAAGGTCCAAAAATATATATAGGGCTAACAGATATAACTGAGCTCTCTAGCCCAATTTTTTACAAAATTGCAGAGGATCTTGTGATTGAAAACTTGATTAAATTTTGTACTTTTGGCCAAAATTCCGTAAAAAAGCAAAAAACGCTAAGATAAAAAACTTAAAATAGAATTTTCATATAGGGGAGACCGGTACACACTGGACCTATGGGCACAGTGGACCACCCCCTAATATTTTATTTATTTAAATTTTTTTTAAGCTTCTCTTCTATCCTAATAGACAACAGCACTGCAATGATTATTTATAGCATTCAGAAAATACGTTTAGCTCAGATTGAACTATCCTGATTGGTTGTTTTGAGCTTCTAAAAGTAAAATTTTTCATCATCATATTTTTATTTTTTTAGTAATTAAAGGTTGTAGATAAATAAAATAAAACAGCTTTTTTGCAAAGCTAAGATACTTGTTTTTATTTTACTTTAAAGTTAATATGTTTAAAAGAAAGCTATAAACAATATTAATATGATTATTTATTGAACTTCAACATGGGGTACAGTGGACCACCCACTCCTGGGGCACAGTGGTCCACAATCCACTCTGCTCCTGTAATGCAGAATGTTCAAAATATTTAATTGCTTATTTTCTATAAAGAAAGATTGTTTTAAAGTAGATTTAACTGTAAAATAAAGTAAACAAATAAAAATAACAATTTATTTAACATAGTAAGAAATATTTTGTTTTTATTTACTGCCTTTGATAAATATAACTGTAGTCTAATTGTTGATGATTCTATTCAAGTAAGATTCATGAGATGCAAATTGAATGGAAATCAGATTATTTCTCCCGAAACTGTAGATGAATCTGTTGTTGATGTCAATGATTTCATAATGTTGCTCTCATACCCAAAATTATTTCTTGAAAATTCCAGGTTCAATCTTACTCATAAGTACTTTGGAATTTCATTTGCAAATTTTAATGTGCACTGACTTTTTGTACTTAAGTAATAACTTCAACTAAATTGCAATTGTTCCTGTATTAATCTGTTATTATTTTCAAAATATAATTAATTTTTTGTTTTTGTTTCAAAATTTATATTACTATGTTATTTTGCGGGTGAAGGGGCAACAAAAAAGAATTAGATTAATGAAAAATAGATTTATATTGTATTTTAGATAATACCTAATAGTGGTCCACTGTACCCTGCTTCCGGGGTACACTGGTCCACTTTACAAGTGTATATAATTTTTTTTTTTTTTGAAAAATGCATTGAAAACTGTGTTGTGAGAAAATTATGATGGATGTAAGAAGTTTTAAGGAATATTCAAAAATATTTTCATACAGATCGGTCAGTCTGTTAAAAGAAAAAAAAAATGTTAACTGAAAAGTGGTCCACTGTGTACCGGTCTCCCCTACGACATGGATTCAAACTATAAATAAAAAGTTATAGACATCTGAGATGTCAAGGTCCAAAATTTGCATTTATTTCGTTAGAATGATCCAGTCATTCCATGTCAAATCAGCATGAGGTCTGAACCTCAACATCTCAGATTTCCATAATTTTTGGTTTATAGTTTGTATCCATAGTGTGTATATGAAAAATCTTATTATTTTTTCCCCCTTTAACTTTTTTTATGGAAATTGAAAGTGTAACATATTTAAATGTTAGAAATTAAATCGGCAATCACTATAATGGAGGCCCTTTGTTAGCTTGAAAGATTTTCACTTAAAAATATAAAAACACATACAAATTCAGGATTCATTTGCAAAAAGGTTCCAGAGCATGCATGGGTATGAGCTACCGAAGGCAGTATGGCCCCTAACTCTAGATTCATTTGGAAAGATTTCTGTTTAAAAATATAAAATCATCAAAATTCGAAGGTATATGAACTGAAATAGCTAATTTTAAAAGGGAATAAATGTAAGTTTTATAAAACTTTATTATTTAAACACAATAAAATACACAGGAAATCATTTTAATGAACAGTATGAAACATAAATGAAAAATTTACCTAAATTACGTGCATTTCCTAAGCGTACTTCAACATTGAAAGGATCATACAATCTAGTATTCATCTGGATTTCTCTTGGCCTTTGCGAGACATAGTGGATTCCAGAATGAGCAGTATCATAGTAATAGTACCTAATTCTTCACACAAAAAAATATCTTAAAACTAATAAAGTATAATGACATAAACATGGACAAATAAATTAGAAACATTGTAGTTTGTCAATTTATTAAACTGTTAGGAAAATACAGCACATGAAACTATCTTCTGGGTTTTAACCTTCTCACCGCTGTGAACCGATATATCCGTTCACTATACTGTAGATTTCATTGGAATAGAAGCAATGTTTAAATTAATATATTTCTACAAATATAATGCAGCTTTAAAACACTGGGCTAATGATTAATACTCTCAAGGGTTATACTCATATATGTAATTAACTTTTTAAAATAAAGTTTGAAAATTCATAATTTTTCAGCATTTTTAAAAAATTAGAGAAAACACTACAAATATGCCCTTTTGTTTGGCGATCAGGGATTAAATACTACCCAATTCTTAGACCACTGTCAAAAGCAATACAAATAATCACAACATCGGCATAATCTGCCTCATGGGCACTTAGTATAAATTTTATATTTGAATTCGAATAAAACACTTATATTTAATAATCTAATAACTGCATATAAAAATGTATATTTTGAAATTTAATTCTATATGTGAAGAGCTTCTGTCTCTTTTTCCCCCGATTTTCATGTAAAAAAAAAAAATTAATTGCATACTTATAAAAGTACAAGGTCTATTTTTTACTCAATATATGTAATAATAATAAAAGAAATTTTAGATATGAATTTTAATAACAAAAACTTTATGCATATAAGTTCAATAAATTAAAATTAGTCAGACAAAAAAGTTACACATAAGTTAACTGAATACCCAGTCTGAAAAAATAAGCTGTTTTAGAAGAAGCTATCAGACTAGTTTTGTTTGTGGTTTTAGAAAATGGTGTTATTTCCCATGCATTTTTTGTATTTATATTTTAGTTTTACTAGCATGTGAACTTGAGCTCCATAACCATCAGCAATTTCATCATGCGGCAGCCGATTTGGCATTTTTGTTTATAGTAAAATACCATTAATCCGCCCTTCCCGATTACGTGCCCCCCCCCCCTCCCACTTTGTAAACAAATTGGAAAATTCAAAAAATCCTGAGAAAGCACCCTCCCCCAAAAGAAATTTCGCAGTGCACGTCAAGATCAACACCAAAAATTTTATCTCCCGAGTGTTTTTTTTTTCCTAATGGATCAGAAATGCGTGACGATTCTTTGATTTATCGCAAACATGTACAAACACATTGTCGATCTGTAAAAGCAATATAACCGAACATTAGTTTTGCTGTAAATTTATCTCCATGGTGATATGAAGGTACTAATAAAAATATCGATAGTGAAAGTTTCTCATGAAATAAGTTAAAAAAATATGTATTTGATGCTGTGTGGAAAATATTTTGATTAAAAGAGAATCTATTTATTTTATTAAAGAATTTATAGTCGTATTTGACATTATTCTGAAAACCAATCATAAAAAAATATCGATTGATTGATCAGATCAATCGAATTGTCGATACACAGTCCAATTTGTAGCGTAATTTGTGCCATCTTTGTGGTAGTAATGTTTTTTGTTTTAATAATCTGGCAACACTACCAATTCGTTCTATAAGTTCTCAATTTTTGTGACTTGTATTATTTATTTAGCATTTATAGATATGAAATCATGATTTTAAAGAAAACGGAGTTGTTTAACCTGCCTAACTTACAACAGATGGCGACACCACATAAAATGTTACTAGTTCTCAAAATTACTTCAGGACATTTTCAACTGCAATTTCTCAGTGTTTTTTAATTATTTTAAATTATTAAGTTCCTTTTATTTTTCTGTTACCATATTAATGACAGATATTAGTGTTATTAATTATCTAAATGCATTCCAGTTTCAAAGCTTCTGAATTCCAGAATTTTCTGAAATCTGAAATCGCCATTAATCGTGAAGTTATACTGTTTTTCTAGTTTGTCTATCATTTTTTTTTCAAAATGTTTTTCTTTTGTTACTTTATTAAAATAATGCATGCTTTGCGATGATCAGCCATTAGCATCTCCCCCCACCACCACCCATAAATATTATATACTACAGTTTTAATACCGTGCAAGCGACCTCCCTGCTTATTTTACGATTTTCCACCGTGTTTAGGAGGGGCAGATTAACGGGATTTTACGGTATATCGCTAACCTATCAGTTGGGTGGTTTCTTGGTGGCAACACGGAGTTGAGTATTTTTTATTGAGTATTTTTTAGAGTATTTTTTTCTTTTGCGATCGCATTCCCAAGCGCTCTAAATTTCTTTTAAAAGTATTTAATAAGTTAAAACATTCTTTAAAGTCATTTTTATACATTTATAATGTTTTTTCTAAATTTACAGTAATATTTAATGTATGTAAGTTAAAGTGTAAAATGTTCATTTTCCTTTGCATAAGCAAGTCACGTAGTTGCTGTGATTGGCAAGCGACTACGTGATTTGCTGGCACGGTTCTTCTATCAGTTTAAAAGGCCACTAGTCTTGTTTCTTGACAGTTGAAGCAGTTTCAGTGTTGTTGAAGTATTACTGTGACCCAAGTAACTTGACGAATGATGTATGTGTTGGTTAGTGGTTATAGCTGATGAATAATAATCATTGATGTTTCAAGAAATTAAATTCCAAAGGGAACTTATAATGATTAATAAAAGTAGTGCAAAATTTATAAGTTTAAAAGTGTAAAGCGGATATGTCTTATAATAGTTTTAGAAAGTTTTAAGTCTGCGATATCTTCATCAACTCTTGTAAGTTATTTAAGTAATGGTGGATCTAGCAGGGTTCATAAATGGAAAGTTCCTTAGTTACAGAAAATTTAAAGGCTCAATAGTGACATATTTTATGGAGCTAGAGTAGAGTTGAACCTCAAAAATCCGGAATCGGCTAGACCCAGACGATTCCAGATTTTCGAATTTTCCGGATTTTGGAGATCTGTAAAAAATATTTTTTATAATAGTATAATAACATACAAAATGCAATTTTTTCCCCACTGCAAATAAACTATGATCAAATTGACAAATTAAATAATAAAATAGGAATAATAGAGTAAAATATAACATCTATGCTGAAATTAGATATACATATTAAAGCACAATAAATTAAAATTTAGTACACAATAGATAATACAGTATAGGATCTATTATCCAGCGTCCTGATTTCCAGAATGCTCTAAAAACCAGAATACTGAACGATCTGAAAACGAAACTTTCAATTAAAAAAATTGGTAGATTTTTTTTATTTTCTTTTTCACACCTTATTGAAGAGTTAACATGCTTTATTATTCAATATTTTAAATATTTTTAACTTTTTCTTATATCAAGATACCATAAAATCTTGTTACCCCTCCTCCCCCCCCCCTCACAAATGCAGTAAAAAAATCATAAAATTATCAGAGGTGGTCCAGTTACGATGTTCCGCGGAATACAAGCGTTGAATGAACGCAACCATCTGACGTTCTTTTTTGGATCATTTTTATATAACTTCGCATCGGCAAATTTGTTAAAAATATGGGAGAACTAACTACATATTCTTAAATTTCATACTTTTCTTTCTTAAATGCCAAAATTCATCAAAAATTGTTTGAATTTTAAACTTTTGAGATAAATATTTTTTAAACATCGTCATGCTTTTTTATATTCTCCTTCTTCCCCTTCTTTCTTAGAACACGTTTTTGAAGAGAAAATCTGATTTTCATGATAACAGAAAGCATATGTTGTCTAAAGGCATGCCCACAATTTGGCCAATCAGAGAGATCAAATCAGGAGAATGAACAAAGGGAAGTATTTGCTTCCTCATGATTCAGCTGGGAGAGAAAATGAATGAGAGAGGGTGGGGAAAAGAGTGAATAACAGAGAAAAGTGATAGGATTCCTTTACTCTTTAAGGTCATTCCCAGAATATTGTACTTAGTGTGCTTTATTTATTTATTTATTGGAAAAGCTGCTTTTTTGGGATTATTTGAATTTTTTTTATTTCTTTACAAAATTGTGGGGAGGGGCGAAATAACAAGATATTACAGTAATTATGTATTCCTTTATCTCCAATTTTATATATCTAAAATCATTTATTCATTAAAAAATACTTAAACAAAAATAAGGAACCTGACAAAATATTTTTTATGATGATTTTTTTAAATTACTTCAGCATTCTCAAGGGTTAAAAAGTGCAAAATTCTCTCACTTTATTGACAATCCTGTTCCTATTTTTTTATGCATTTTTTTAACTTGCCCATTTTTTTTAATAATTAAAGTCTTTTAATTAACAGTCAGGTGGTATAAAAATATACAAGACCATGTCCATATTTATTTATTTAGTTTTCAGTTAAAAGTGTTTAACTGCATTCCACGAGAAATGTGGAAATTACAGCTAAGTCTTATTTCAAAAATTAATAAAACTGAAATCTGGAAAATGACCGGATTTTAGAGATTTCTGGAATTTGGATGTTTGGATTTTCGAGGTTCAACTGTAATAAACTCTCGCTTGACAAGCTTATATTATTTTGGATCATAAGCCATGTTCCTTGTAAAAAGCCCTCATTTTAATAAACAGGGTTTATCCAGGAAATTTAGTCTTTTATGTAAATACATTTAAATTCAACTTTATTACACCAACACCATTTTACATTATATAATTAGATTCATAGCATTCTTAAATTTTTGTGCATATTTTGTATGTTGAACACTTCTATCTTTAAGACAGTCACCACTCACCAGTTTTCAACTTAAGCATATTTATTCAGCATATGAATAGTGTGTTATGGCCCAGTATTCTTGCTTGAACTGGTAATATTTAACCACCGTTTAATTCTCCACTCCACTTTTTTTTTTCCCCACTTCCGAAGCAAGTGATTTGTGATACACAGCAGCGCTACCAGTAAACCCACAGTGTTTTCCATTGAAAACTAATCTTGAATATCTTGAAACTTTCATTTTGTTAGATACTTTGTTTTACATGTCCCAGTCTTTCATTTATTTGAAAATTCTTAATGAGAGACAGTAGTATCTCGAGTGACGCAGCAAAAAACCGAAAACCGAAATCCCAAAAATGAAGATTCCGTCACTCACATATATACAGCTAAAAGGACATCAAAGGAAACGCTTAACGCCCACATTTAATATCTCAGCAAATATGAGGCATACCGTTCTGATTATTTTACATTAGTCTTATATCTATGGTCTAACTCAATCCTGAAATTTATACATTTCTACATGCAGTAGATTTTAAGATCTGGAAATCCATTTTTAACTAAATTGCTGTAAATGTAAGGGTGTCGTACCTGTTATCTCCTAAATGGCTTGGATGATTTTTTAAAAATTAATATATCATATTAATCGCTTCTAGATGAAGCGAATAGGATTTTGCGTAAACTTAGGAAAACTCTTGTTTTCTATATAATCCACTTTTAAAACCAGACTCTTTTCCTACCCGTTTTCCAATAGACTAGCATTGGACTTTTTTATTCCTTTTTTCTGCGATCAGTGTATGCCAAATAATCGCTTCCCGAATACAGATAAAACTTCTGCATGTAGGAGATAAATTTATTCATTTTTTTTAAATGCGAAAATAGTTAATTATATACTTCTAATATTTAATATATATATGTATTATATTTATTAAATTGTTGTTTATATATTCTTTTTTTTGTTATAATAAAGAATTTTGCATTTCAAAATCTTCATTAGGTCGAAAAAATATTTAGACTCCTTGTTTAAAATATTGAAATATTTTATAATTAGATATTATGCAATTTAATTGTTATTTATAATTCAGTTGTCATTTTTTAAATGGAAAAAAAAAAGATTTTTTGGGCAGTTGTTGATTTGCTTAACAAAAGCCAATCAACCCCATCCCTTGTATCTTGTATTCATGAGCAGGTTAAGAACATGAACCTTGTACATTCATGGTTAAGAAGGTAGAGAGTAAACATAGGATGATTTCAATTATAATTTGTCAACAACTTTTACATGACTCTGCCCTTGTTCTGTAGCAATCTAAAAAAATATATGAAATTCGTAAAAGCTACAAATGATCAATAAGAAAAGTATGTGTCATTATATTCTATCTTCATGCAGGTTACAATCGCAAGCAATGCAAATTCTTGTTTACAGAAATAAGACTCATATTAGGTATTTTATTATTTATTTATTGTTTGTTTACTTATTTTGATTTGATTGTCCTTTAAGAAATTGTCTTTTGCTTTAGTTATTTAAATGGTGAGATGATTGTCAATAGAATTACCTGTTTTATCATCATAAATTATACAAGGTAAGAAAATCGCATCATGGCGAGTGAATATCTTGAAGAAGTGTTTTAAAACTGCAGGCTATAGAAGATTTGTTTTTTATTTGTTAGCTATATTTTGCATCTCTCCAAATTACCACAATGCAAATATAGTACCAAGTTCTATCCTATACTAAACTTTCTTCTGTTGTATATAGATTAATTTTATTGGGGGGGAAAAAAACGAAAATGTATTGTTGTAGTAATGAATTATTTTTGCAGTTGCGTAAATTCTGTCATAACAATTTTCAACTAAGGGAAATCTTACATTGGACGTTTAATCACAGTATTTTAAATATGAAAACTTAAAATATTTAAAAATTAGAGAAATAAACGAAGAGATTTCTTTTTTAAATTACATCTAAGGATTTTTTTTTCACCAAAAAAATGATTAAAAAAAATAATAATTTAACCAAAAAAAGACAAACTTTTCTAATCACAATTAAGACTATAAATCAAAAGATCAAAGGAAAAGTCTTAATGAGCACCCAACATATCAAATTAAGTAAATAAATTGTACAAAATACCTACCTAAGTCACATCACAAACATAAAAAAAAAACAGGAAGGGGGAGGGGTTCTGCCCCTGATAATCGTTTGCTCAAATATGAATAATTTTAAAACAATGATTCAACGACACTTTTCGGTTAGTCGGGTGCCAGTGATATATATACATGTATATACACCAGCGATGCTAGGGACAAACTATAGTGCGTAAATTACACAAAAAATTGGAGTTGGGACGCAAAAACTAGTTCTTACGTGTCCCATGGGAGGCGAATTTTAACGTGCGTAAATTCTTTGAAGAATCGCGAAATCCTTCTGAGGACCACGAAAAAAACGTCGAATTTTATCGAAGGATCGCTGAAAAAAAGGCAAATTTCGTCGATGAATCGCGGAAAAAACGTGAATTTCATTGAAGGATCGCGAAAAAAAAATGCAAACCTTGTCAAAGGGCCGCAGAAAAAAACACTTATTTCGACAAAAGATCGAGTAAAAACGGCGAATTTCGTCGTAGGATCTCGAAAAAACGGCAAACTTCGTCGAAGGATCTCGAAAAAACGGCAAACTTCGTCGAAGGATCTCGAAAAAACGGCAAACTTCGTCGAAGGATCTCGAAAAAACGGCAAACTTCGTCGAAGGATCTCGAAAAAACGGCAAACTTCGTCGAAGGATCTCGAAAAAACGGCAAACTTCGTCGAAGGATCTCGAAAAAACGGCAAACTTCGTCGAAGGATCTCGAAAAAACGGCAAACTTCGTCGAAGGATCTCGAAAAAACGGCAAACTTCGTCGAAGGATCTCGAAAAATCGGCAAACTTCGTCGAAGGATCTCGAAAAAACGGCAAACTTCCTCGAAGGATCTCGAAAAAACGGCAAACTTCGTCGAAGGATCTCGAAAAAACGGCAAATTCTATCGAAGGATCTCGAAAAAACGGTAAATTTCGTCATAGGATCTGGAAAAAACGGCAAATTTCGTCGAAAGATCTGGAAAAAAAGGGCAAATTTTGTCGAAAGATCTGGAAAAAAAGGGCAAATTTTGTCGAAAGATCTGGAAAAAAACGGCAAATTTCGTCGAAAAATCTCGAAAAAAACACGGTAAATTTCGTCGAAGAATCTCAAAAAGGCAAATTTTGTCAAAAGATCTCGAAAAAACGGCAAAATTCGTCGAAGGATCATGAAAAAACGGCAAATTCTGTCAAAACATCTCGAAAAAAAACGCCAAATTTCGTCGAAAGATCTCGAAAAAACGGTAAATTTCGTCGAAGGATTTCGAAAAAACGGCAAATTTCGTCGAAAGATCTAAAAAAACGGCAAATTTCGTCGAAAGATCTCGAAAAACAGGCAAATTTCGTCGAAAGATCTCGAAAAAACGGCAAACTTCGTCGAAGGATCTCGAAATAAAGGCAAACTTCGTCGAAGGATCACGAAAGAAGGCGAATTCTGTCGAAGGATCTCGAAAAAAACGGTAAATTTTTTCAAAGAATCTCGAAAAAAAAAGGGCAGATTTCGTCGAAAGATCTCGAAAAAACGGCAAATTCTGTCGAAGGATCTCGAAAAAATGGCGAATTCTGTCGAAGGATCTCGAAAAAATGGCGAATTCTGTCGAAGGATCTCGAAAAAACGGCAAACTTCGTCGAAGGATTGCGGAAAAAACGCGAATTTCGTCCAAAGGCCAAGGAAAAAACGTGAAATTCACTCAGCCTGAAATCGACTCGAACAAAAAACAGAGTTAATCCGACCTACAACAACAAAAATAGTGCTGAGAGAGGGGGGATTCCCCCCCCCCTGCTGTAACATAACCTTTCAGAAAATATTTTTTCCTCCCCCTTTTAAAAGAAATGCAAATATTAGTGATACTTGTTATCTTCTACACTCAAATAATCATTATTTTATAATTAAGCATTTACATTAAAAAAAGGTAAAGAAAATTTCTCTTAAAAGTTAAAAAAAAAAATCTTATTTGATTGGGAAATACTGGTTTTAATTATTAATTATTTAATTTTTATCAAAACAATAACTTTTGCATTTCTCTTTTCCAAATAAAACTTGTTCACTTGTTCCTTTAAAATTTGAATTTGAATTATTATGAATAGGGTCCCGCTTACAAATAAGTTTTAAACAAATTATGTTTCCAAGATCCTTTATGCATAGTATTTAAATGATATATATGCCCATTAGTAGCTCCAACTAAATGCATTTTTAGTTGTGTTTTTAACAGAGTTTTCAATTACTTTTTTACAGTAAAAAAAAACTGTCAGTTTCATATGTTCAAATGATTTATGGTAGTACTTATTCCGGCTAGAATTACTGCAAAAATAAAAAGGGGCGAGCGAGCGAAGCGAGCTTGGACCGCGTAGCAGTCTCAATGTGAATTGCTTTGCAATTCACGGGGGGTTGGCGAGCGTTAGCGAGTAGGGGGCTGAGCCCCCTAGTATAAATAATTTTAGGATGTGTCTATTATGTACTATATTTTAATTTATTGTGTTTTGATATGTATATTTAATTTCAGCATGAGTATTTAGTGTATTATTCCTATTTTACTAGGAACAGCATGTGTAGGAACAGCCCGCGGTCCGCCATTTTGTTTCTCAAACGATATCAAAATAAAGGTAACATCTGGCTAAAAGACATACAATAATCAAAATATATATTTTATAAATACTTCGAACTTCGACGCAAGCTGTGCCAAATAAATAAAATCTTTTAGCCAGATGTTACCTTTATATTGATATTGTTTAAGAAACAAAATGGCGGGCTGCGGGAAAATATTTTTTTACAACCTCCAAAATCCAGAAAATTTGGAATCGTTACGGTCCCGACGATTCCGGATTTTCGAGGTTCAACTGTATAATTTTTTTACAAAATGTAACTGAGCCTTAAAAATGTCTATTAATTTGTATTTACATTGATATTAATTTGATTAATGAAAACAATTTTAAATGTTGATAATGTAGAAGTATGAGTTAAAACAACTACTTTGTAATTAAAATTATAAGTTTGATGGAGGTAAAACTGTTTTTCTTCATTCCTCACTTTTAATATAGTAATGTCATCTTTAATAACACGTAATAGTTATATATATTAAAAACCTTTGAACCAATAATTTATATATTCAAGATGCTACACAATGAAGTTGAATCATCCAGAGATGCTTTTTTTTCTGGTTTTCATGGCTGCAAAATGCTCATACATCTGTTTGCAATCCCTGCTTTAATGAATTTCATTTATTTTTTATATTGCTACACAAAAAAGTTGCTGCATTCAGTTATTTTTGTTGTTGTTTCCATGAGTATGAAATGCTCATACATATGTTAATGATAGCTGTTGCAACAAGTTTCATGTATTTTTAAGGTCGCTATATTGTAATTTTTTTTTTTATTATGGGCAAAAAACATTTGTACATGTATCAGTGACTAAAGCTTTAATGCATTTTGTGTATTTTTGAGATTTTTTTTTCTTTTTCATGGGTGCAAAGCGCACATACTTTTGTTATTGATCATTGTAGCTTCTTAAAAATACAGGACGATTTCAGCTTACCCTGATAATGTATGCTAGTGAATCCAGAGGATGGCTTCACCCCCCCCCCCCCCTCTCTCTCTCTCTTCTTGAAATTACCTCCAGGAAATTTAGGACTTAATACTTATTAATGGTTCAGAGTTGAAATCCTCATTCCTCAGAACTAACAAATTACAAATCCAATGAGAAGTGTCCTTTCACTCAACTGAATGTACCCATTGGTCATTCATATTTTTCATCTCACAGCCTATCAAAGCCTGAGAGCTAATGTGCTGCATACAGAACAAGTTTCAAATTTTGTTTATAGGTTGATTGTGATAAGGTGCTTCCCTGACTAGTTTTGGGAGTTCATCGGTTAAGTATAAAGGGGGGAACGAGGGGCTAACCCCCCTTAATTTAGATAAATGGGTTTTTCATGCAATATTATCCGATTTTCTTCAAATTTTGTATATAGGTTCACTGTGATAAAGCACTTCCCTGATTAGTTTTGGGGGTTCATTGGTTAAGTATAAAGGAGGGCTAATCCTCCCCTCTTAATTTAGATAAATGGGTTTCTCATGCAGAATTATCAGATTTTCTTCAAATTTTGTATATAGGCTCATTGTGGTAAGGGGCTTCCCTGATTAGTTTTAGGGGTTCATTGGTGAAGTATAAAGGAGGGAACAGGTGGCTAACCCCCCTTAATTTAGATAAATGGGTTTTTCATGCAGAATTATTTAATTTTCTTAAAATTTTGTACATAGGCTCATTTATACTCATTCATAATTTTGTACATAGGCATTGTGATAAGGCACTTCCCTGATTAGTTTTGGGGGTTCATTGGTTAAGTTAAGTATATAAAGTGGGATAGGAGGGGCTAATAACCCCCCCCCTTAATTTAGATAAATGAAATTTTCATGTAGAATTATCAGATTTGCTTCAAATTTTGTATATAGGTTCATTATAATTAGAGGCTTTCTAGATTAGTTTTGGGAGTTCATTGGTTAACTATAACGGGGGGAGGGGGCAGAGTTGTATAATATAGACGCACGCGCGCATGCCGTGCGCGGAAAATTTTCTGCAAAATTCGGAACTTTGCAGAAAATATTTTTAGGGGAATTTTATTTTTTTATTTTTTTTTTTTTTTTTTTTAAATACCAAAAAACCCCGTGGCAGAATGTACGCGACGCTGCGACGGGCGTCGCAGACTTTTTAGGGCACCTGCAGACAGAAATACATTCAGCGCTATAGTGCGTAGTTTACGCGAAAAAACGGCAAACTTCGTCGAAGGATCGCAAAAAAAAAAACGGCGAATTTCGTCGAAGAATCGCGGAAAAAACGCGAAATTTATTTAAAGATCGCGAAAAATGGCTAATTTCGTTAACAGATCGCGAAAAAAACGCAAATTTAGTCAAAAGGCCGTGAAAAAACGTGAATTTCGTCAAAAGGCCGTCAAAAAAACTAGTTTCGTTGAAAGATATGCGAAAAATGCTTATTTTGCCGAAGGGCTACGGAGAAAACGCCAACTTCGTCAAAGAATCGTGGAAAAGACTTAATTTCGTCGAAGGATCACGAAAAAACGGTCAATTTCGTCGTCGGATCGCGAAAAAACGGAGAATTCTGCCGACAGATCGCGAAAAAACGGCAAATTTCGTCGAAGGAGCTCGAAAAAACGGTAAATTTCGTCGAAGGAACTCGAAAAAAACGGCAAATTTCGTCGAAGTATTTCGAAAAAACGGCAAATTTCGTCGAAGTATCTCGAAAAAACGGCAAATTTCGTCGAAGTATCTCGAAAAGACTTAATTTCGTCGAAGGATCACGAAAAAACGGTCAATTTCGTCGAAGAAACGGCAAATTTCGTCGTCGGATCGAGAAAAAACGGAGAATTCTGCCGACAGATCGCGAAAAAACGGCAAATTTCGTCGAAGGATTGCCAAAAAACGGTAAATTTCGTTGAAGGAACTCGAAAAAACGGTAAATTTCTTCGAAGGAACTCGAAAAAACGGCAAATTTCGTCGAAGTATCTCGAAAAAACGGTAAATTTCGTCTCGAAAAAACGGCAAATTTCGTCGAAGGATCTCGAAAAAACGGTAAATTTCGTCGAAGGATCTCGAAAAAACGGTAAATTTCGTCGAAGGATCTCGAAAAAATGGTAAATTTCGTCGAATGATCTATAAAAAACGGCAAATTTTGTCGAAGTATCTCGAAAAAACGGCAAATTTCGTCGGAGGATCGCGGAAAAAACGCGAATTTTGTATGATATATTGCGTATTGCAGACTATTTTTTAAAACATTATTAGCGTTGCAGACACTTGAAGATAGTTCTGTCACTGGGCCAAAAAATTAAAAATATTCCCCAATTTATGTACGTTTATGTACGATTTATTTACTGTTTGCGCACAATTCAAAATTTTAAAGATGCAAAACATTGTTGTGACATTACAAACGCTTGCAAAGAGGTCAAAATATTAAGGATTGGGTTGTTTCTAAGTGCATTGAAAAAATTTAATTGATAAGAATTCAGCTCTTCCTATCATGGATTTTTAGTTTTATTATTTTTAACCAAAATAATAATTCTTTAATTAATATTAATTAATTTTAAATGGTAATTATTTTAAACTACTGTTTTTAATTTATATCGTCCAAATAATATAACACGTAATTTTATTAAACATTAAATTAATTTGCAGAAAGTTTTTGACTCAATATTTATGTGCGCAGAAAGTTTTTGGTTTTATACAAGTCTGGGAGGGGGACAGGGGGATTATCTCCCTTAATATATTGCCGATTTCTTTATTTTTCGAGGGGCTTATTTCAAATTCTTTGAAATAAGAGTATAATATGCAATTAGTGTGAATAGCCTGTGAGCTCAATGCCCTCAGTTTAACTGGGCAGTTTTCTTTTTATTATTGAATTTTAATTGCTTTACTATGCAATCATTATATAATTTATATAAAACAAACTCCTTTACTCAATACAAGTGCCCTTTTCAGCAACTTCGCACATTCAATATAAGTGCCCTTTCACCGGACAAAAATGCCCTTTTCAGCAAATCTGCCCCGACCTTTTTAAAAGAAATGTGGGTTGAATCCTCGAATAAGTGAGGAAGTTGGCAGTGTTGGATTTGGTGAGGTGATAAATGAAATTTTCTTGCTACTAGTTTGTGTCTTACATTTTTTCCATGCCTACGTTGTTTGATGTACAAATTTGATTGGTTTGTGGGTAAATAAATCATTTGGTCGGGTTGGTTGGTTTCTTATGTGCCATAATGTTGGATTCATTGAGTTCAGATGTAGCTAGAGATACAGCATACCGTAAAAACAAAAACATCTTGCAGTAAGTAGCCGGTTTTTTCTCAAATCACTAGGCCGAAAGAAGAAAAGCACATGGAATAAGGACGGCATTAATTTTTCAAAGGAAGACGTAAACATTGATTTTATTTCGTTTTATGAATATTTACAAAGTTTTAGTAAATTTTATTGCAACATTTTTTGATTTTTACATACTTTTAACAATAGTTCCTTCAGATATTTCAATTTTTACAAACTTATAGCAATTTTTTTGTTCGGATTTTTCCAGTTTTACAAATTTTTAGCTATTTTTTCTGCCGGATGTTTCCGTTAAAAAAAATATTTAGCTATTTTTTCCTCCGAATTTTTCCATTTTTACAAATTTTTAGCTATTTTTCTCTCCAGATTTTTCCATTTTTAGAAATTTTTAGCTATTTTTCCCTCCGGATTTTTCTATTTTTACAAATTTTTAACAATTTATTCCTCCGGATATTTGTATTTTTACAAATTTTTTGCAATTTTTTCCTCCGGATTTTTCCATTAAAAAAAAGTTTTAGCTATTTTTTCCTCCAGATTTTGCAATTTTAACCTATTTCTTCATTCGGATTTTTCGTTTTTACCAGTTTTTAATTATTTTTCCTGTGTATGAATTTCACGCATTCTAGAGACTGCTATACAGCGAGTTTCATGCGTACAGTGATGGTTTACATATATAAGTTACTGACCACTGCTTTAATGAATTTCGTGCATTCTAGAGAATGCTGTACAGCGAGTTTCATGCATCCAGTGATTTTTTTTTCGGTTAATGTAAGCGAAGCGTACATACATAAGTTACTGACCTCGGTTTGAATGAATTTTATGCATTCTAGAGATTGCTATGCAGCGAGTTTCATGCGTCCAGTTCCAGTGATGTTTTTTTTCGGTTAATGTACGCGAAGCGTACATACATAAGTTACTGACCGCCGTTTTAATGAACTTCAGGCTTTGTAGAGATTGCTATACAGCGCGTTTCATGCGTCCAGTGATTTTTTTTCGGTTAATGTACGCGAAGCATACATACATAAGTTCCTGACCACGGCTTGAATGAATTTTATGCATTCTAGAGATTGCTATACAGCGAGTTTCATGCGTCCAGTGATGTTTTTTTTTTTGGGTTAATGTTCGCGAAGCGTGCATACATAAGTTACTGACCGCGGCTTGAATGAATTTCATGCTTTGTAGATATTGCTAACCAGCGAGTTTCATGTGTCCAGAGATATTTTCTTTCGGTTAATGTACGCAAAGCATAGTCAACCGCGTCTTGCATGTATTTCATGCATTAGAAAAATGAGGAATATTAAAATTTTCCTCCATTATAACGTGTGTGCTTTGATGCAGAGAATTGACTATTTACAGAGTTTTTATGAGAATTTCTTTCATGAAGTAAACGTTTATTTTATTTTGTTTTGTAACACTTTTCAAAGTTTAAGCCATATTTTACTACTAGAAATTTTTTAATTGTGAAAGGTAATAAATTATTAAACCTGATAAATATTTCTTAAAAAATCATAGAAAAAAAATTGTAAAAATGGATACATCTGCAAGAAAAAAAAGCTATAAACATGTAAAAATAGAAAAATTTTGTGGAAAAAATGGGTAAAAGTATGGAAAAATGGAAAAATCCGAAGGAAAAAGTAGTCAAAAATTTGTAAAAATGCAGTATCCGGAGGAAAAAATAGCTAAAAATTTGTAAAAATTGAAAAATCTGGATGAAAAAATAACTAAAAATTTTTAAAAATGGAAATATCCGGAGGAAAAAAATAGTTAAAAATGGAAAAACTCGGAGGAAACCATAGCAAAAAAATTGGAAAATGGGAAAATACGGTGGCAAAAATAGCTAAAAATTTGTTACAATTGAAAAATTATCTAAATTTAGGATGAAAAAATAGTTAAAAGTTTTTTTAAATGGATAAATCCAAAGGAAAAAATAGCTAAAAATTTGTAAAAAAGCAAATTTCCGGAGGAAAAAAATAGTTTAAAATTTTTAACAATGCAAAAATCTGGAGAAAAATTAGCTAAAAATTTGTAAAACTGGAAAAATGCGAAGGAAAAAATAGCTAAAAATTTATAAAACTGGAAAAATACGGAGGAAAAAATAGCTAAAATTTTGTAAAAATGGAAATACCCAAAGGAAAAAATACCTAAAAATTTGTAAAAATGGAAATATCCAAAGGAAGAAATAGCTAAAAATTTATGAAAATGAAAAATCTACAGAAAATAGGCTAAAAATTTGTAGAAATAAAAAATACAAAGGAAAAAAAATAGCTAAAAATTTGGGAAAGTTGTAAAATCTGGTGGAAAAATAGCTAACAATTTGTAAAACTGGAAATATCAGAAGGAAAAAATAGTTAAAAATTTATCAAAAAGAAAAATCCGGAAGAAAAAAAAATATGGAAAAATGGAAAAATCCAGAGGAAAAAATTAGCTAGAAATTTCTAAAAATGGTAAAATTCGGAGGAAAAAATAGCTAAAAATTTGTAAAAATGAAAAATCTAACAGAAAAAATTTGATAATTTTTTTTTAATTGAGAAATTTGGAGAAAATTTTTTTTTTAATTGAAAAATCTGGAGGAAAAAAGTAGCTAAAAATTTTTTAAAATGGAAAAATCCGGAGGAAAAAATAGCTAAAAATTTGTAAAAATTAAAAAAAAAAAAGAAGGAAAAACATAGCTAAAAATTTGTAAAAATGGAAAAATGCTGAGGATAAAATAGCTAAAAATTTGTAAAAATGGACAAATCCGGAGAAAAAAATATTTAAAAATGGAAAATACAGAGGAAAAATAGCTAAAAACTTGTAAAAGCGAAAAATCTGGTGTAAAAATTAGGTCATAACTGAAACATCCGGAGGAAAAATAGGCAGATCTTTTCTTTAATGGAAAAATCCGGAGGAAAAAATTTCATTTGTAAAAATAGAAAAATTCGGAGAGATAAATTGCTAAAAATTTGTAAAAATGGAAAAATTCGGAGGAAAAAATAGCTAAAAATTTGTAAAACTGGAAAAATTCGATAGAAGAAATTGCTAAAAGTTTGTAAAAATTGAAATATCTAAAGGAAAATATTGGTAAAAGTTTGTAAATATTGAAATATCTGAAGGAAAATATTGGTAAAAGTATGTAAAAATCTAAAAATGTGGCGGTAAAATTTACTAAAACTTTGTAAATATTCTTAAAACGAAATAAAATCAATGTTTACTTCATGCAATGTTCACAGTTTACTTTGTGAAAGAATTTGCTTGACGAAGTGTGTAAGTTGTTAGTATAGTAATTACGAAAGTAATCACTAATACATTAAAATAGGATGCAAAGTATAAACGCTAAGTGGAGCGTATATGCTGACGATTGATTGCCCGAGTTAAATATGAGAAACAACTGTAAAGTAACATGTGGGTAGCATCTTGAAATAAAGACGAACTGTTTTAAAAACAACTAAACGTTTATTTAAATAAAAACAATAATAAAATCAAAAAGACAAATTCAATAAACTATGTAAATAAAAATATACTTTAAACTTTATCTTCAATATGAATTGAAGCCTAGGAAAAGATTCAAAAGAAAGTTATTTTTATTTAAATTCAATTTATAATTAAATATACTTATCTTTAGAAAAATGTAAACTTTAATTTGATTTAATTTAATATTATAACTTCAAATTATATTAACTTTATTTTAATCAACTTAATTAACTTTAACTTAACAAAAATATAAACATAAAATGACCTTTATTATTCTCCTCTCACTTAAATATAAACCATCTTAAAAGATTGTTGAACTGTGTTTCGTTTTACATCTTGTCTCATGAAAAACTCCCGATGTACCACGCGTACCGTCATTAGCACACCGAAAGCATCAAAGCCAAAATGCAAAACAAGTCTCAGACATCTATCTCAAACCCCGCCTCATGAAAACTTCAGATATACCACGCATACCGTCATTAGCATACCGAAAGCATCAAAGCAAAAGTATCGAACAAATTAAATCGGATCTTCATCTGAAACCTGAAACATGATGAAGTCCGTCACAATATTTGAAAGACCTTAAGAGTAAGAGACAGAAACCAGAAACTTAAACATGATGTCAAAACTGAGAAGGAAAAATAACTGTCATAAACTAAAACTTTATAAAAACTTAAACCAGTTTTAAACTCAATTAAATAAAGCCAAAAGTATAATAAAATCACTTCAAGAAAAACTAAATGAAAGTATATGCAAATTTACTTACAAAAGTTCTCTGTGTATTTCAGCTTTCTCAAAAACGCTAAAAGTTCTTTAGATTTAAAAGCACCATCATCGGAGATTAAAAAGCATCTTGAAAAACAATTACATATTTAACTATTATAGGACATCTTTAAAACTGCACTTCACCAACACTAGTCATTACCAGCGGCATTACTTATGTCAACATTGCCTTGCCACACACAAAAAGAATTAAAACACGAAGCTAATGATGAACCACGAGCTGTCGTATATAAGCAATTATCTCCAGGTAAACAACCTATCATGCATCTTCCCAGTAAACGTCACTACCGGCTTCTCGAAAGATCCGAATGAAGTGACGAACCGCCACGAGGAAAAGATCGTAGGAGAAAAAGACGATCGCGCCATCTGTCGTCGTCGGCCGTAAGTGCTTCGATGCATCGTGATGCAAGGCTGTGCAGAGAGATATGACCGGCAAAAAAGTAAACAGAAATACGTGGTTTTAAGAGTGTGGTGGAATAGTAAAATGAATAGGCCTGGATACTTTATTGAGTTATTATCGTAAGTAAGCTTTATGAAATACTAGCTGACCCGCCCGAGCCCTTGTAATAAACTTAAATCTCTTAAAAAACGGAACTCTGGCCACGGTCTACGATAGCTTCGGAACCATATACCCGGCATGCTCGTACGCTCTAGAAAATCTTTTATTTCCCCTACCACCGCCAGGGGAGCATTCTGTTCTAAACAAACCTCTTTCCAAACGAACTTCTGAGACAGGTCCCCGCTGCCTACATTACTGTATAGTAGGTGCAGTACAAAATTGAGCTGGTTTCGAGAAGATTGGAACATTATTAGCCCAGTTATTGCAATAAGGCACAGTTAGAGAAAATAACCTTGAGTGAGGTGCTGAAAGGAGAAGATGTTCGAGTGTCCTTCAGAAAATGACTAATTAGGAGGCCCACTATGCATGCATAAAAATTCTTTCATTTTGTTAATTTAGGAACTTAATTACAAAGTTGGCTTAAACTCTTATTTATAAATAGTGGTAACCGCTACTCATAAATTTAATTTAATGTTATAAAGGGTGACTATTAAGTTAAATATAATGTTTGGAATCACTTGCGTTGAAATCGGAAAGATAGTTGCTGATATATAGAAACGGGGCATAGTTAGAGAAAAACCTTGAATGAGGGGCCAGGGGGGGAGGGTTGTTCAAGTACCCTTCAGCAAATGACTAATTAAGAGGAGCACTATGCATCTTTCAAAATTCGTTCGTTTGTTTAACCTAGGAACTTAATTACAAATTTGGCTTACCCAATTATTCGGAAATAGTGGTAACCGCTACTCATAAATTTAGTTTAATGTTATAAAGAGCGACATTTAAGTTAATTATAATGTTTGGAATCACATGTGTTGAAATCGGAAAAATAGTTGCTGAGATATGAAAACGGAGCATAGTTAGAGAAAAAAACCTTGAAAGGAGTGCCGGGGGGGGAAGGGATTGTTCAAGTGTCCTTCAGCAAATGACTAATTAGGAGGACCACTATGCATCTTTCAAAAATCTTTCGTTTGCTTAAGCTTTGAACTTAATTGCAAATTTGGCTTAAACTATTTTTCGTAAATAGTGGTAACCACTACTCATAATTTTAGTTTAATGTTATAAAGAGTGACAATTAAGTTAATTATAATGTTTGGAATCACTTGTGTTGAAATCGGAAAGATAGTTGCTGAGATATGGAAACGGAGCAGAGTTAGAGAAAAAACCTTGAAGGACGGGCCGGGGAGGGAGGGGTTATTCAAGTGTCCTTCGGCAAATGACTAATTAAAAGGACCACTATGCATCTTTCAAAATTCGTTCGTTTGCTTAAGCTAGGAACGTAATTACAAATTTGGCTTAAACTATTATTCGAAAATAGTGGTAACCGCTACTCATAAATTTAGTTTAATGTTATAAAGAGTAACTATTAAGTTAATTATAATGTTTGGAACCACTTGCGTTGAAATCGGAAAAATAGTTGCTGAGATATGGAAACTGAGCATAGTTAGAGAAAAAACCTTGAAGGACGGGCCGGGAGGGGTGGGGGGGGGTTGTTCAAGTGGCCTTCAGCAAATAACTAATTAGGAGGACCACTATGCATCTTTCAAAATTCGTTCGTTTCCTTAAGCTTTGAATTTAATTATAAATTTGGCTTAAACTGTTATTCGTAAATAGTGGTAACCGCTACTCATAAATTTAGTTTAATGTTATAAAGGGTGACTATTAAGTTAATTATAATGTTTGAAATCACTTGCGTTGAAATCTGAAAGATAGTTGCTGAGATATGGAAATGGAGCAGAGTTAGAGAAAAAACCTTGAGAGACGGGCCGGGAGGGGTGGGGGGGGTTGTTCAAGTGGCCTTCAGCAAATAACTAATTAGGAGGATCACAATACATCTTTAATGATTGATTCATTGGTTAAGCTAGGAATTTAATTTGAAATTTGGCTGACACTATTATTCGGAAATTCTGGTAACTGCTTTCTAGAAATACACCTTGAAGCTTAAATGTAATTAGACCCTTGCCCCGCTTCATTCCCGCAAATATAAAAAACAATCTGTTAAATAAAGTTTTAATCTCCATCATAATAATAAATGTCATGTAAAAAAAAAAAAAAAAAAAAAAAAAAAAAAAAAAAAAAACTTAAACCCGACTAATTGTCATGAAGAAAAATATGCCTGCAAAATATTTCAATCAGTGGGACGTATGTGTAATTTGTCATGCACAGGTGGCGCGACAATCGCATGGCTCCTCTACGTTGATAACTTCAATCCATGTTCACACTATTTAGTTAGAAATCCTTATTTATGCATCGCTACTCTGGTTTATTTAATTACTTCTGTGAAGAATCGATGCAACCAACCAGTGAACCAACCAACCCAAGAGAATAAAAGCGTATGTTTAATGAGAGTTCTTTGTGCATTTTAATTAATATTTCAGAAAGTAATTAAAATTCTGAAGTAATGTTGCAACAGGAGAGGGTTTGGACTACCTAAATCTAAATTTCCAGCCTTCTAGGTGGGCCAGATTTTCCTAGCCATCACCAACAGACACACACACACAGAGCGAAACTTTCTTTTATTAGTTTAGATTAAATATGGTATTTAGATATTGAAATAAAGTAAATATAACCCAGAATGTATATGTATAAAACAGAACTTAGAAATGTATAACTGTGAAACAAAAAGTAATTTAGAAATTTCAGGTGGGGATTAAATGGATGAATTAACTGAAGTGATAAGACCAATATAGGGAAATTATGGAATATTTCCTAACATAAGTAATAAGTCGTCTGCCGAAAAGCATGTGTTCTGATTAGGTAGAATTTGGAGGTTGCTGATTTCTCGGTTGGCGCGCGTCGTTCCTTGGCGTGCATAAAAAAAAAAAAAAAAAAAAAAAAATCGCCAAATCGGAAGCTCGCTTATTCGAGGATTCTGCCGAAATGTGAACACTAATCATATCATTAGAACTCTGATAAAAATTTCATCGAAATCAGTGTGTAGGGTCCCTCCTATGTAAGTTTTACTCTACACTAAGCCTTCCTCTGTTGTATATTAATTTTATACAAAAAAATTTAACTATGAAAATGCACTGCAATAGTGAGTTATTTTAAAGTCACACAAATTTTGCCATAGCAATCTGACTGGATATTGTATCCTGCTGGAAGGTGAAAAAATCCTTGTCTGGTAACATTTTCTGATATCCCCGCCCTTGCTAATGTCACATAAAATATGACATTGTGAAAAAAAAATCATTATGAATATATGTTAAATATATATAATGCTAATGTTATTGAGATTGTGTCTACTAAGCAATTTAATTTTTATTGTGTTCACAAAATCCACTCATATAAGTGAATTTTCTTCAAAGTCTACAAAATACACTCCTTTTGTCAAACCACACAATAGAAGTTATCGCTACTGATTTGGCAAGTTTCCGCGTCTTGGCGGAGGGGGCAACTGAACAAAAGGATCCCAGACAATCAATCATATTTTTAAAAAAATTATAAAACTTGTTATTACAAAACTCAACGTTAATACTAAACAATTGTAAATAATACAGAAATCGATTTCATACAAATGTAACAAACACAAAAAAGAAATAAATTAGCAATAAATAATTATTATTGAATATCAAAGTCTTTGTTTTTCCAAGAACAATAAAACAGAATTTAAAGAAAATTAAAATTTTAACTTACATTAGCCATGTCAACAACGGAAAACCAAGTAATGCAACCACTGTATAAATTTGAATAAACGCTCGCGGGAACACCAGAATTAACGCAAGAGCCACAGGGAGAAATAAGAAATACTTAGGAGTCATGCTTGTCTAAATAAAGTTATAGCAAAACACTTATAACGATCTGACAAAGCAAGAGCAGAAAACAAGAACAAGTCAATATGTTGGTTGGTTGGTTCACTGCAACTGGAGATTTCTGCCGTAGCCAAGGAAAGGGTGAGGCTGTTCACCGACGAAGATCAGGCGGCGCGCGGGCGAAGGAGATTAAAATATGGAGTTAGTATATACTGTGATTGTGAATGTACTGTGTCCTGCAAGGGAGCTCTCAATAGAAAAAATTGTGTACGAGATTACGGAATCGCAATGATTACAGCTGATTACTGTGATGACATGTGATTATAACTGATTATACATAGATTACAGATTATGGTTGATTACACTCAGAAATACGTAATTACAATTGATTACACTTTGATTACAGGTGATTACATTGCTACAAGTTGTGATTTAACAGTTTTACTCGATTTTACTGCATTACAAAAGCTGTTAAACTTCTAGAGACAACTGTAGGAGGTTGTCAAACTGATTTAATAACAAACAAGGAAAAAAATAAAACAACCGTACAAAATACTCTAAAAACAATAGAAAAATTTTCAAACATACACATACATGTATGAATAAGTGATTCATTTACCATTTTACAAAACGTTGAAAACTTGTACTTTTTCTTCTTTTATTAAGCATGCATTAAATATGAAATTGGATCAGTTCGAATCCGAGTTTGGGCGCGAAACGGATTAGGTCTATAAATTTTATGCCAGTCTTCGGGCTCGGGTGGGTTCAAGATAAAATATTTTAATTTATTTTTTCACAAATTGAAAAGAGCGGAAAAAAAAAACTTGCTATTTGAGAAACAAGAACATACGCTAGTTTCTTAAAGTGTTTTAAATTCATTTAAAAAATTGTTTAAAATAGAATTGAGTTGTTATTGATAGAACAAAAGGACAAATATTCGACCTGATTTTGAAGCCTGTGCATGGTCAGTGTTAATAACATAAAAAAAAATAACTCTGACGGCTCGGCCTACAAGCACAGGTAGATTTCGAAGACGCAGACCGTAGGGCGCCTGTTTGTCGGGAATTGCGAAAGAAATTACCTTTTTGCGGTGATGCGGCAGTTGGAACCGCCTACTTCGAAACCTAACTTGTTTGCAGGCAGAACCAGCAGGGATTTTTTATTTATTTATTTATTTATTTTTGCTATAAGAGTTGGTCCTATAAAAAACTTGTCAATGTAAAAGTTTTAGATAATATTAAGAGGATTTATAATAAATTTAAGCAGATTTGAAATCTTGGGATTTGACGAAGTTATGAATTTTTTTCTTCTAACCCAGCCCCCTCCCCATGCCCTTAAGGCAATTTTTAATTATATCAAAAATCTGTCATACATAAATTTTCGGCCCTTCTAAAAATAATAATATCTTCAAACGGATTCGATACGTATCATAATTAAGAAATTATGGGTTTTTTCTGTTTTCACAAAAAGTCCCCCCATCCCCCCCCCCCTGGTTCGATTGTGCCCATTAACGAACTTGACCGAGATTTTACTCCCCTTGATTTTATGTATCAGTTTCGAAAAAATGCGGGAGTTGGAACCGCCTACTTCGAAAAATAACTTGTTTGCAGGCGGAGCCGGCAGGGATTTTTTTTGTTTTTAATTTTTTTATTTGCTATAACGGTTGGTCCTATAAAGAACTTGTCAATATAAAAGTTTTAGATAATATTAAGAGGATTAATAATAAATTTACGCGGATTTAATATCTTGTGAATTGACGAAGCTATATTGTTTTTTCTTTTAAAATCCCCCTCCCCCCCCCCTTGGGGCCATTTTTAATTATATCAAAAATCTATCATACATAAATTTTCGGCCCTTTTCCTAGAAGTAATAATAACTTTAAACGGATTCGATACGTATAATAATTAAAAAATCATGGGTTTTTTTCTGTTTTCACAAAAATCCCCCCCCCCCCCCTGGTTCGATTTTGCCCATTAACGAACTTGACCGAGATTTTATGCCCCTTGATTTTATGTATCAGTTTGGAAAAGATTTATGCAGAATTTTTCCATTTATCGTGTCCATAAAAAAGTGACATAGATAGATAGATAGATAGATAGATAGATATAAACTTTTGAACTGGGGGTGGTTTTGGGTTCTGGCAGTCATGGTTGTCGTAGATCTGAAAATTTTTTCAAAATTTCCAACTTAGGTGAGAATGTAATAGGTAGTATTTTTTACGAAATCTACCTAAAACAGTGGGATATCCTTTGTCTATCGTCCCTTTCTGTTTGAAGTCATTTTCTAAAATTACTGGGAAACAGAATTCACGTCTTTTTGCCATAATTGTACAAATAATATAAGAATGTTGATTTCTGCCAGTGGGTGGGAGTAAATAATAAATTTGTTATTTTAAACAAATTTTCAGGGACATGAAAAATTACGAAACGTAAAAGAGTATTTAGGATTAATATTTATTTCTATGTAACGAGATATATTTAAATTAAAAAAATAAATCTTTAAACAATTTTAAAATGTTAGTAATGATTTTCTGCTGCTTATTCTCGGGCTCGGGTTTTTAGAGTTGTTGGGTTTGGGTTCCAAAAAAAGGCGTCGAATGTATGAATGCATAAATCTTTAGCATAAATGTAATTGTTAGGTGTGCTAAAAGTATTTACGAAACTTAAGAACCCCCATGCAAAAATTCGCTTTCGTAGAAAAATAGTATGCAAATGAATTTGAACTCTTTTTAAATGATCAAGTGGAAATTAGTGGGGGGTAAACTAAGTTAACACTCGGCTCCTCCTTGTAACTGAAATAATACCAGAAGCAGAGAGCAAATTCTAATATAGCATAGGCGTAGCCTCGGGGGGGGGGGGGGGGGGGCGTGCCCTTCCATCTTTCTGAACATCAATTTCTAAAATATGTTGATACAGTCGATTAAGACCTGTCTTGTATTGGCCCAAAATGGAAATGAAATAACTATTTTAATTTTTATTTTATATTTCTTCATTTTTTTTACTTAATCAGATGTCAGATCAGTATAGATAGCTGAACTCCTTTTCTTTGAAGTAATGAATTTGGTAGCAAAAATTGTGTTGTGCAGTAAAACCCTGATACGAACATTCATTAAACAAAAGTTTGAACTATCACTCTATTACAGCTGCGGACAATTTCAATATGTCAGCTGTTTTTTCCGATGGTCTGCGGTTAGTGTCTAAATGTACTTTTTCTTTTCTTCTCATTCCGTCAGTAGATTTTAGAAAATGTAGTTGTGTTTATCAAGCGGGAGTTCTGTTTCCCGCAATTTATATTTCATTTCATTTGTTGTAACTTTAATTATAATTTAATCAAGTCATAAATATCCTGCTTTTCCAAGCTGTGTCGTTGGAGTTATTTATCAATGGAATGCAACCCCACATCACTAAGATTATAACAAATAATTAATATTTCCTTCATTTAGTTATTAAATATGTTCCCCTCTCTTGCTTATTATTTTTTTTATTGACAGCAATTAATCTTCTACTATACCTCCGCATTTTTAAGATGCAATGGTTGTGATTTTTTTTTTTTTTTTTTCAAAATAAAAGCCTTCTTGAATGAACTGTTTTAAAGTTAATATACAGCTGTACCTTGGTAAACGATGGTAATCCGTTCCAGAAATACCATTGTTAAGCAAAACCGTTGCTATCGAAGGTGCAATTTTCCATACAATTTTGCAGGTGCACATACATTACATGATTAATTACTTCTTAAAAGTGCCGTTTAAACTTATTTCAAATGTCTTAAAAGTTTTATAAATGTCTTTTATTTATTATCAGGGCCGTACCGCGGGTGGTGCCCCCCCCCCCCCACCAGGCGTTAGATACAGTTGCTGTGGTGCTGTTTATTATATTTGTTACAAAAATATTAATTTCAATAAAATGATCTAGTGGAGCTTTCCTCCTTTACTTGGTCGTTTTTTTTCCCAAGTGAACCTCGAATTAAATGAACCTAGTAGTGGGATCCAACTGCTGTCAACAGTGTACACCCGTGCAGGCTACACCTGATCTGGTAAATCAAACTAACCTTGAATTTTTAATTTTTTTTATTTCGGCCCAAATTAGTTTAATATTTTGAACATCGTAGTTCACGTTACGACGATTTTGTTTTCGTCCAACTTTAATTTAATTGCAGGAAAGCAAAATTTAACAGAGTTACTTCTTTCCGTTTAGAAAAAAAAGGTAAAAAATTTGCCGAAAAAGCGAAAAATCACCAAAAAATTCGGGAGCAATTCTAAACTTGCAGAGGACAAAATATACTATATTAGTCTAAAAGCTTGAAAACGAATTCATTTTACAAGTGTTAAAAAATTGAAGCTAACCGCGAAAAACCGCAGAAAATCGTGTACAATTTTTTATGTACGCAATTTTAATACAATATAGTTAAACCAGATTCCTTTCGCCACAGAATGCAAAAAAACGCCAAAAATCTCTCTCTTCCTTTTTTTTTTTTTTTTTTTTTTTTTTTATCGCAGAGGACAAAATTTACTATATTGGACTAAGCGATTGAAACCCGATTCCTGTAATAAATGTTAAAAAATTGCCGCGAAACGCAAAAAAAAAAAAAAAAAAAGTCTAAATCGCATGATAAATTAAAATCATTTTACGGATAATGAATAAACTTTATTGAAAAGAGAAAAAAAAACTGTATTGGGCTAAAAGATTGAAAGTGGATTATTTTTATGAATGTGAAAATATCTCCACAAAACGTGAAAAAAAAAAAAAAAAACACGAAAAATTCAAAAACCACAGTTGACAAAATTTACTATATGTTCAAAGATTGAAACCAGATTTCCTTTACGGATGTAGAAAAATCGCCGCAAAACGCATAAAAACGTAAAATGTGCAAAAAAAAAAATAATAATCCCGAAAAACTTAAAAATCTCAGAGAACAAAATTTATTACATTAGGTTAAAAAATTGCAGCAGGATGTCAAAAAATCGCCTTGGAAGGCGAAAAAGCTTTAAAATCGCATGAAAAATTAAAATCATAGTACGGATTCCGAATAAAGTTTATTGAAAAGAGAAAAAAAAAGTTTCTATATTGGGCTAAAAGTTTAAAACTGGATTCTTTTTACGAATGTGAAAATATCTCCACAAAACGTGAAAAAAAAAAAAATCACATAAAAAAAATTTCGAAAAATTAAAACATTGCAGAGAACAAAATTGACGGTATCGTATTTAAAGACTGAAACCAGATTTATTTTACGAATGTTAGAAAAATCGATTCAAAATGTGTAAAAACTGAAAAAAATTTCACGAAAAACTTAAAAATCGCAGAGAACTACATTTATTATATTAGGTTAAAAGATTGTAGCTAGATTCATTTTACGAATGTAAAAAAAATCGTTGCAAAGCGCGAAAAAACGCCAAACCCCGCATAACAAATTCGCGAACGAATTCAAATTCGCTATAACGAGTTCCGAATAAACATTATTGAAAATAAGTCAACATTTACTATATTGGACTAAAAGGTTGTAATTGGATTCTTGTTACAGATGTTAAGAACTTCCACGAAACGAAAAAAAAAAAAAAAAAAATCCGCAAAAAGTCCCATGAAAAATTCACGATTAAAATCAGTAAGTACAAAATTGAGTACAAAATGTAATCGCACAGTTCAAAATTTAGTAAAATGGTCTGAAAGATTAAAATTGGACCCTTTTTACGAATGTTTAAAAATCGCAGCAAAACGCGAAAAAACACCAAAATATCTCATAAAAATTTCATGAAAAATTTAAAAATCGCAGAGGACAAATTTTGCAATAATGGGTTAAAAGGTTGAAACCAGATACGCATCACAAATGTTAAAAAATTACCAAAAAACGCGGAAAAACACTAAAAATCACATAAAAAATTTAAGAAAAATTTAGAAATCACTGAGGACAAACTTTATTATATCGGGCTGAAAAATTGAAAACAGATGTATTTTACGAACGTTTAAGAAAATCGCCGCGGAATGCTTAAAATTGCATAAAAAATATCGTGAAAAATCGAAAAATCGCAGATCACAAAATTTGCAATGCTGGACTAAAATATTGATGTTAGATTCCGTTTCCGGATGTCAAAAAAATCGCCGCGAAACGCGAAAAATCATATAATAAATTTTCAAAAACTTAAAACATCGAGAGGAGAAAATGTACTATATCGGCTGAAAAAATAAAACCAAATTTCTCGTACGAATGTTTAAAAAATTGCTTCAGAAAGATAAAAAACGCTAAAAATCACACAAAAATTAAAAAAAAGGCAGAGGACAAATTTTACTATATTGTGTTAAAAGATTGAAACTTGTGTCCTAACACAAATGTTAAGAAATTGTCGTAAAACGCGAAAAAACGCTAAAAATCACATAAACATTTCGCCAAAAATTCAAAAATTGCTGTACGACGAAAATGTTTAAGAAAAATCAACTTTTAGGTCTAGGGGGCTAGAAGATCGCAACTGAATTCCTTTTACCCAATGTGAAAAATTCCTGCGACACCGTTTTCAACCAAGATACCATTGTATATGTATATGGGAATGTGTGCGTGCGCGCATGTATGTTTTTAATAAACATTTGTGCCCCCCCCCCAAAAAAAAAATAATCAGTCACGCTACGCCTGTTTTAGAGAGCTAGAGCTAATTGAGAGCTAAATTTTGGCATATTTGAAACTTCGATAATCGAATGTGGGGGGAGGGCTGGACCCCCACAGCTAATTGAGAGCTAAATTTTGGCATATTTGAAATTTCGATATTCGGAAGTCGGATAGCGTTAACTTAGTCCCTCCACCATTCTAATTGGAATATCGCGGTACCATAACCAGAGCAAATTCTAATATTAGAAAGCAAATTAGAGCTAATTGAGAACTATAATTTGGCGTATTTGAAATTTCGACAGTCGAAAGTGGGGGGGGGGGGGGGTTCTTGTAACTGAAACATCTCGATATCATAACAAGAGCAAATTCTAATATTAGAGAGCTAATTGAGAGCTAAATTTTAGCATATTTGAAACTTCGATATTCGAATGTGGGTGGGGGGCTGCCCCCCTTCTTGTAATTGAAATAACTCGATACTGAATGCAGAGCAAATTAGAGCTAATTAAAAGCTAAATTTTGGCATACTTGAAATTTTGATTTTCGGAGGGGGGGGGTAGCGTTAACTTAGCCCCCCCCCCCTACCACCATTCTAATTGGAATATCGCGGCACCATAACCAGAGTAAATTCTAATATTAGAGAGCAAATTAGAGCTAATTGCGAGCTACATTTTGGCATATTTGAAACTTCGATATACGAATGTGGGGGGGATGCCCCCCCCCTTCTTGTAATTGAAATATCTCGATACCGAATGCAGAGCAAATTCTAATATTAGAGAGCAAAAAATTAGAGCTAATTGAGAGCTAAATTTTGATATATTTGAAATTTCGATATTCGGAAGAGTGGGGGCTAGCGTTAACTTAGCCCCCCCACCCAGGGCCGTAACCAGCGAGTAATGTCACGGGGGGGGATGGGGGGGGGGCTAGGAAATATTTTTGTGAGCTAAGATCTTTTAATAATCTGTATCTCTCAGTAAAACTTGCGAAAAAGAACTGTCTATAAAGGAATCGTTTATAACGTAAGCTGTCTATAACATAATTTTTTATAATAAAATTCTTAAACGAAAAAAAAAAAAAAATATGATTCCGAGTGAATTAATACCAAACAAATTAGTAGCGGTATAACTGCTAATACTAAAACCTATCTAAAACAAAATCGTTACCCATTCCTTGGGAGTTTGTCTTAGCAGATTTTTACTGTATATAATGTAAAACATAAATTACATCCGACACCTCATAGAAAAAATAATTTAATTGAAATTGTAATAAAGAAAAAGTTATGCATTTCACACTGGTTAGCGTGAATTTTCCAATTTTCAAAGCCTATTACTATTTTGACATTATTGAGCCTATTTTGGAAAATATAGTATTTAAGAATATTTCTGATTACATTTACGATTGATATAATAAGTAAATGTTATTAATTGGTGTTAAAACAAGTTTTAAACAACTGATTAACTTAACAAAAGTAGAATGAAGGAAAAAGAATGCATTGAACGCCGATGTAGATTGTACTTTATAATTTATTATATCATTAATGCTTCCTTTTGAACTCAGTTAATTCAATCCATTCAGAAATAATTTATATTAATAAAAAAAAAGATGTTTGTGTGTCCGTGATGGCTACAGTAAAATCTATTACATGTAGAGGTCTGAAAATTTGGGTGAGGATAGTCCAAAGCAGGTCCTAATGCACCTGCGGCTAAGATTTCTCATTTTTTGTTGATTAATTGATATATATTAACTAATAACCTTAATAAATATCGTAAAATGGCTCAAAAAGTCACAATGAGGTAGCCGAAATCCCGTTGCACAGTTTTCAAAGCAGGGAAGTAACCGATTAACCGTACTTTTTTTCAGTCTTTTGCGGCTCTTGTCGGCTAGACAAATGGAGATACGAAAAAGCAAAAAATATACGCCATATCATCGTACTTTTATCTATATAACGGTGCAATACGTTTAAAGCATATTAATATTAACCCTTTAAATCAAATTCTTTTTTTCAAATTCGTCGTTTTTCGCGTCTCTCATCTTTTACTTTCCGCATCCACTCGACCGTTCGAAATAAGTGAAAAAAAAACCGCTTAAAGCAGGTACCTTCTTCTCTACGACACGATAATCCGTTTTAAAAACTATGAATATCAACCCTTTCAAAAAAATTATTTTTTGGACGATGCGTTTCGGGTGCTTTCGCATTTTTCTGCAATGTTTAAACATCTGTTTCCGCACTACGGATCAAAATATGAATGTATATATATATATATCACTTATTTAGCATTTATTTTTCTTTCGAACGGTGTAATCCGTATGAAAAATATTAATATTAACCTTTTCAAAATAAAATATTTCCCGAAAAGTCACATCGGCGGCTTTAGTTTTTTTCTGCATATTTAAAAAAATTGCATCCGCTTCGAAACACAAAATACAAAAAAAAAAAAAAACAAAAAAAAAAAAAAAACATACCCGTTTCCGTTTTTTAAGTATACGTTTACTTATAAACGACATATTTAGTTAGGAGAAATACCAATATTAATCCTTTCAAAAAATATTTTTTCTCGAACTCACTTACGGCTCCCATTGCGCATACTCATCTTATTTAAACTTCTGCCGTAAACTGATTTTTGCACTAATACTTTAAAATTTTAATATCTTAAAATAACCTTTTAACTGTTGTTTCTATAAAATTTTGATTTAGAAATAATGAGATTTAGTGGTAAAATAATCAATTTGAAAATGCAAAATCGGTTTCAAACTTTTAACTGTATAAAATAGTACATTTTCTGCTCAGCGGTTTTTGAAGATTTTACAATTTTCAATGCCAATTTTAGCAATATTTTGCGTTCCGTGGCAATTTTTTTACATTCGTAAGAAGAATTCGTCTAAAACATTTAGCCTAATTTGCACATTTTGTTTTCCTCTATTTTCAATCGATTTTTAGCGTTTTTTCGCGTTTCGCGCCGATTTTTTAACATTCGTGAGAGATTTTCGGCTACAGTGTTTTAGCTCACTGTACTAAATTTTGTCCTCTGCTATTTTTAAATTTTTTGCAATTTTTTCCGTTTTTATTTTTTTTATCTGAATCTATGGTAATTTTTCGCCACTAGTAAAAGAAATCCGATTGTAATCAATTTTTTGACGTAAGATAGTAAATTATGTCCTCTTTCCAATAAAGTTTATTCTGAATCCGTACAGAAATGTTTTAATTTTTTGCAATTTTTGGAGTTTTAACACATTTTGCGGCGTTTTTGTGACATTTTAAAAAAATATCTCTTGTTTTAAATTTTTCTCAATGTAGTAAATTTTGTCCTTTGCGATTTTTGATGCGACTTTTGGAGTCTTTTCTCGATTTGCTGCGATTTCCCCCCAGTTTTACCTTTTAGCCCAATATAGTAAATTTTGTTCTTTTTTCAATAACATTTATTCAGAATTCGTGCAGCGATTTTAAATATTTCATGATTTTAAGATTTATTTTTCGCGTTTTGTGTTATTTTTAGATGGGCCCGGGTAACGCCGGGTGGGTCGTTATAAATATATATTTTAATTACATATTTTAAAAATATGCCTGGATTTCATTATTTTTTTATTATTATTATAAATCTAATATCCATATTCATCAATACTTTTTCAGAGAAAGACGTAGATTTCTGTTAGCAAATAACAAATACTTAAAGAAAAAAAAAAAGAATATGTTTGAGAATGCTTTATATGTGTTCGCTTTACATGTGTTTCATGAAATTCGATGGTCCAACCTGATATAGAAAAATGAGCACCTTTCATAATTGTCTATAATGCGAGCACCACCCTTTTTCGAAATAACCCTTTCATTCATTTTCCATTAAGGTGGTTTCTCAAATGATTTGCTGAACAACTCGAAATTTTCTGACACAATTTCATTGACTCCATTTTTAAATGCAGAGGCATAAAATTGAGAGACCTGACTATGGAAGCAATTTGGAATTGAAATGAGTTTTCCATTTTTTTTTTTTTTATCAATAAATTATTTATCGAATTATAAGCGATTTTTGTCACGTTATGACACGCTTTTCTCCTTTCTGTCGCTGAAGCATTTGGCAATTTGGTTCAAAATACTTTGACAGTATTTTCTGAAAGACCTTCTGCCTTTACTAAAAAATGAAAAATGTGTTTCGATTACAAACTTTTTGAATGACAACACCTGGCTATTTCATGCGTTTCTGAACAAAAAGGAATTAAAAAATGTATCTGAAAGCAGTCCCTTTGGATTTAAGAACAGAATTAAATGTTGGCGACTATTATTCGCGTTCTCTTCATTTGTAAGAGTCTCAAAAAATATTTTTCTCTTACTCAACAGCACGAATTTGCTTGACACATTCAAGAAATAACTTTCTTTCCGAACTCAGGTTTCCTATACTCACAAATTCAGGTTCTCACATTAATGCGCCTAAGAATCGAATAGCGTTCTTCGTTTTCCTATAAATTCCGTACATCTTCAGTTACAGCTAATTTCTCATAGACTGTTTACTGTTATAGTAAAACGTAAAGCACTATTCGATTCCTTACAGCCTGATAACCGACAAATTATATACTTTTATAAATAAATATTTTTCGCGAATATGTCAGAAAGTGGCTGGTTTAGATTTGAAAACAGCTTTACAAAATGTAAAACGCAGTTCAACTCTTTGAGCCTGCGAATAACCATAACTGTAAATTTGATACTTTTATTAATAACGCAAATTTGTCAGAAAGTAACTGATTTAAATTTGAAAACAGATTTAAATACAATATCCATTGTTTAAATGAAGAGATTTTTTCAGAAGCCTTGTAATAAACTTTACCTCAATCATACTTATTCGCTTAATGTTTAATTGTTATAAGACAACAACAACAACAACAACAACAACAAAATGAATGATTTTCCAAGTTCAGAATAGAAAAAAAAAGAAAAAGGTAACAGTTCAAATATTAAACAGGAACACGCGTATTCTCCGATTTCTTAAAATCACCTTGCCGATGCCGACCCGACATCCATACCAAGACTTGAAACAAATAGCGTTCAATCTTTTTTTTTTTTTTTTATTCCATTTGTATAAAAATTGACAATCTTACTTCTTCGTAATTTCTTTCTACAAACATTCTCGTTTACGAGCGATATTTCACTTTTAACTTTACTGTCTATTAAACACATGTTTTCAGTTTTCAAGATGCAAACCAGGGTAGCGCTTCACTAATTAATGATCAGCATGATTAACACATGTCTATTGCCGTTCACCCTGCTGAGATCTGGTATAATTGAGGTGATCTGGACACTATTTTTTTCAGGAAAAGGAAATGTTCCACTTTAACTTGCATTTCGACAGTTGTACCGTAAGAAAATATAACAAAACTAATATGCTTCTGAATAGAAATTTTTTGGCGCATTCGATTCAAGACTGTTGAAAGATCTAAATATTTTTCTTGCAAATATATATATATATATATATATATATATAAAAACTTATTGCAAAAATTAACCATTGAAACAGAAATAACTGACCAAATGCAATGAAATTATTATCCCAAATAGCTATGTCAAATTACACATTATAAAACATAGTCCTAACAAATGAAGTATTTATATATATATATATATATTTCAGATTAGTTGAAATATACAAGATAGTTAAAAATAATAATAATAATTATTGTGAAATGGTTAGGCGGGCTATAAGGGAAGCTAGAGGGGGGGGGGGGGGCTCAGCCCACCTGCCCCCATCTGATTACGGCCCTGCCCCCACCATTCTAATTGGAATATCGCGGTACCATAACCAGAGCAAATTCTAATATTAGAAAGCAAATTAGAGCTAATTGAGAGCTAATACCTTGGTCAAGGGCAGCGCAAGAGGGGTCCGGGTGGGCATATGCCCCCCATAGGGCATACCTGCCCCCCCCTCGGGGTCAAAATTTAATTGTCGTCGGGGAAAATATTTTGACTTTTGGATTTCAACCCGAGTCGGGTCGGATCGGGTTGGCATTCTTATAATACCAAATAATATATTAGTAAATTAATATACTCAAAATAACTTATATTCTAATTTAGATTCCTTTATTTCGGCGATAATATCTTATATCAAAATCTATATAACCGTTTCCTTTCGCAGTGATTAATTTGTTCAGGCCTTCAATTGTCTCTGCTTTGTAAAATTAAAAATCCCTGACGGCTCGGCCTACAGGCACAGATAGATTTCGAAGACGCAAACCGCGGGCGCCTGTTTGTTGAAGACGGGCGCCTGTTTGTCGGGAATTGCGGAAGAAATTACCTTTTTGCGATGATGCGGTAGTTGGAACCGCCTACTGCGAAAGCTAACTTGTTTGCAGGCAGAGCCAGCAGGGATTTTTATTTATTTATTTATTTATTTATTTATTTATTTATTTTTGCTATAAGAGTTGGTCCTATAACAAACCTGTCAGTATAAAAGTTTTTGATAATATTAAGAGGATTTATAATAAATTTAAGCGGATTTGAAATCTTGGGAATTGACGAATTTATGAATTTTTTTCTTCTAAAACCCCTCTCTCCCCCTCCCCTTAAGACAATTTTTAATTATATCAAAAATCTGTCATACATAAATTTTCGGCCCTTCTCCTAGAAGTAATAATAACTTCAAACGGATTCGATACGTATAATAATTAAGAAATTATGAGGGTTTTTCTGTTTTCACAAAAAGCCCCCCCCCATCCCCCCCCTTGGTTCGATTTTGACATATATTATATATATATAAAGTTTTGAACTGGGGGTGGCTTTGGGTTCTGGGAGTCATGATCGGCGTAGATCTGCAAATTTTTTCAAAATTTCCAACTTAGGTGCGAATGTAATAGGTAGTATTTCTTACGAAATCTACCTAAAAGAAAGAAAACGATTTATGTCAGCTTATCTGTTAGATGGCCGTGTTTCCCATCTCGATGCATTTCGTTTAACTTAAACAAAGTCATCATAATATTCTTAGTTTTGTTTCGGCAGGACATCTGCACCTGCCCGACCCGACACTTTTAATTTTGCTGTTTAAAAATTGTAATTTAATATTTGATTTCGGGTTGGCTTGGGTTGAAATATTTCTCGTTCGGGTCGAAAATTTTTTTTATCGGCCTCGAGTTGCGGGTAGAATCTTGCATCGTGTGGGGCAAACAGAACCCGACTCGGTTCGTGGTTTGGATCGTATCAGAATCGGACTGACGCTAGTCTTTTTGTTGCGGGTCGGACTTGTATATTTTAACTGTGGATTGATTCGAGTCGAGTTAACTTTAACTGTTTCGGGTTGGGTTTTGACACTTCCGGGTATGGTTCGGGTTGACCCGATTTCTCAAATTAATCCCCAAAAATGAAAAACTATATATTTTTTATTATTAATTTTTTCGAGAATTATTTTTTTTTTTGTTTCGAGTATTGTGTCGACGAACATTTTTTGTCGAATTTGGGTCAAAATAAATTTTTTCGTGGGGGTTCGGGTTGGGTTTCAGGTTGGTTTTAAACGGAATTTTCGGGTCCGGGTCGATACAACCCAAACTATTTTAGATGAAAATCTATATATTTTTGAATATGAATAATTACATGTTTATTTTTCAACATAAAGGACAAAATCGATATTAGAAATATGATTAAGGGCTTTTTTCCATAATTACATTAAGTTTTGGATCAATTTTCTCCGATTGGGGCTTTCGGATCGGGTTGAATTGAAATATTAAAGGTTCAAAATGAAGCATTTCAGGTTCAGGTGGAAGTATTTTGTTTTCGGATCGGGTGGCGAGTGGACCAAATATTTTTGTTAGGCTCGGCTCGGTGTTCGGGTTGTTTTTAAATAAAATTTGCAGGCCGCAAGTTTTACCTATTACACGATCAAGGCTCTAGTTGGGTATAACCAGTGGTCGGAAGTAGCGTGCTACAAGTTGCGAAACTACAGTAGTCGTTATTTTTTCTATTATTTTGTATGTTAGCGCGATATAATTTAAAAAATGGTATACTGTGCCGAAGGCAGCGGGGACCCGATTCGGATGTTTGTTCGGTTCAAGATTTATCATATTCGACGTCGAGGGCGGTGTTATAGGGGGATCCGCGATCCAAAATCAATTGTCGTCGGGAAAATATTTTGACCTACTAGTTGGTTGGTTGGTTGAATTGGGTTTAATGGCACAAAGTCCCTTCTGGAACATGCTGCGCCAAGAAAAAGTGAATAAAGAACATAAAATTACATCAAGAAGTTATCCAAAACCTTGTCAAAAAAAAAAATAAATAAATAAAACAACACAGTTTAGTGAAAAAAGTAATAGGATGATACATGTAATTAAAATCACTAAAATTACTTCACAAGAATGTTTAAAAAACACAAACAAATCTTTACATTCCGTAAAGTAACATTTATCAAAAAAAGTATAAAATATCTAAATAACGCAGCACAAAATAGAATCATGTTGGCTCAAACTCTTCAAAAACAGTATTTTCTTCATCTGTATCCGAGTCACAGCTGTCGGACTCCATAGCCTCTTCCACATAGTGGAGTAGCTGTTTGGAATCCTTCATATTACAGTTATTAATGGGCTGAGACATGATTTCCTGTTTTTTCTCTTCACAGTTTTCCACTGTGAAGAGGCTTGGGATGAGGTTATTGACCTACTAGTAGAATCCTGCATCGGGATAGGGAACTGCCCATGACCCGACCCGACCCGAGTCGGGGCAGGTTAGTTTTTAAAAAAATTACCTGGGCTAGCTTATAAAAAACTCAACTCGTGGGTAATGTAGGTACTGACTTGTTTCTTTGAAAGCCGAGTTGACTACAACTGTTTCAGTTTCGGGTTGAGTTTGATTCTTGCGTGTCTGGCTCGGGTTAACCGGTTTTTTCAAAAAAACTGTCCAGAATATTGTTTCAGATTAGAATCCTGTATCGGGTCGGGTAAACCGATTTTACCTGAACCCGAATAGACCAGCGATTCGGGTTGGAGCTAATCTTTTTGTTGTGATTGCTGTTGGATTCGGGTCGGGTTGACTGTAATTGTTTCGGGTTGAGTTTTGATACTTTTGCGTCGTGTTCGGGTTAGTCTGATTCTGCAATAAAACTCTAAAGTTGTTGTTTCAAATGAAAAAATAAATATTTAAATAAGAAAGTCTTTTTACATGTTTATTTCCCTACATAAAATGTAGAATTGATATTAGAAAAATGATTGTAGATTATTTTTTCATAATTGTATTAAACTACAGATCTTTTTTTTTTTTTTTTGGGGGGGGGGAGGGGGGGGGAGTCGGATTAAGGTAGAAGTATTTCGAATTTCAGGTAGGCAAAAAAAAATTTCGTTAAAATTTAATTTCTGCAGGGGAAAATATTTTGATTTTCGGAGTTGAGTCAGGTAACCAATTTTATGCCCACCACTCGACAGTCGGGTGGTGGTTAGTTTTTAAAAAAATACTCGAGGTTAGTGTTTTTAAAATAAACGACTTGTCGGTTAGGTTGGCGCTAAACCGATCCGAACGAGATAAAAAAAATCCATTGAACAGTAGCCCGATCCAAACCCTACAAAATAAACTCTTCGTCTCGCAACCCGACCCGAACTTGAAATTTGAAGTTAGCCCGAAAGCCGACCCGAACCAGACAAATAAAAATCCATCCATACGTAACCCGATCAGAACTCGACAAATAATTTTCGTCGTCACGCAACCCGATCTGAACCAGAAAATTGATGTTAACCCGAAACCCGACAAAAAAAATCCATTGAACCATTCCCAATCCGAATCCGACAAAATAAATTCCTTTGTGTCACAACCCGATCCAAACCAGAAAAATCAAGTTAACCCGAAACCCGACCCGAGCCGAGCCAGACAAAGAAGTACAACGAACCGTAGCCCAATCCGAACCTTAAAAATAAATTCCTTCGTCTCGCAACCCGACTCGAACCTGAAAATTGAAGCTAACCCGAAACCCGACCCAAATATTCTGAATATATGAGTTCTGAAAATATAAGTTAGCCGAAACCCGATCCGAACCCAACAAAATTAATCCATCGGACCGTAACCCGATCACAACCCGACAAAATAAATTCCTTCGTCTCGCAAACCTACACGAACCAGAAAATTGAAGTTAACCCGAAGGCCGAACTGAACCAAACAAATAAAGATCCATCGATACGTACACTCTAAATAAGAAAGAGTGACTATTCACTCCGGAGGAGTGGATATTCACTCTATCGCAGAGTCAAAATTTGCCCAACCTCTTTAGAGTGACTATTCACTCTAGGAAAAAGTGAAATTCTTGACTCCCTGAAAGAGTGAATACTCACTCTTTCAGGAGTGAGTTTTTTCACCCCTGATAGGAGTAAATAGTCACTCTTTCAGGGGTGACTAAAACTCTTGAATAAAAAAGAGAAACTCATTTTTACACACACTTGTTCCTAGGCGGTCACCCTCCCAACTAGTAACCGAGCTCGTTGCTGCTTGACTTCTGCGCTCGGACGAGAACTGGTACCTACAGCTTGCTACAGCCGCTTACAATTAAAAAAGCTCTTATTACATTATTTTAGCTTTGTTTCTTTTGTGATATTCGAACACACTTATTAAATTAGTGTAGAAATCATAAATATTTACGGTGTTTCTCAACTGTGTAAATAAGAATCTGATACCTTCTTTTTGTATCATATAATACAGAGACTGTTCGCACATTTTTTAGACAAATTTGATAAATTATTTAAAAAAATGGAATTCTTTTAGAGAAAAAATTCTGACAACAACTTATTATGTGTAATTTATATTATCGTCTGATACTTTCAAATTTATTCTTATTTCAAGATTGCGCATGCTAAAAAAGCTGTGAATGGGAAGATGCGTTTGCGTTTTTTTTTCTTCTTCCGAACAGAAGTATGCTAATTCCACAGTCTAAAATGATTGCAAAGCGCATAATATAAAAACTTTTTAGTGCGAAATAAACATAACAATTGATTGGAAAGTGCTATTCCAAAAATCAGTACATATACATAGTAAAAAGATACCAGATGAAAAAAAAAAACAAGGAAAAAAAGAGCCCATTTCAAGGCGGAAAACGAAGTTTCAAGTAAGGATTTATGACTATCGCAAATTTATCTTACATCGAAAACATCCATCGATATCCATCGGAAGCATTATGCAGAATTAGAATCAAGAAACAAGATTATCATACAGATTATTTCAGAAAGCAATATTCATATTTTAAACGTTAAAAACAACAACGCCGAAATCGTCTAAAAAATGTGCGAACACCCGTCTGTACATTTCCGCTATGAGAAAAATTCCGTTACAACAAAGCAGTTATTTATTTATTCATTCATTTTTTTCTTGCTAATAATGTTTCCATAATTAGAGCCCGATTAAGATTGTCCGAGGCCCAGGGTCTGTTTACCAAATAGGCCCATGAAGCCGAAGTTTAATCACTGAAATACAAAGGGGCCCTCAAATTTACTTTTCAAAACTAATTTTTAGGGGGAAAATTTCAGTCAGGGTAAAAAACGTTTTTTTTTTTCTTAAATTATAGCTGTTAAATTTTTCCTAAGATTATTTCCGACACATTTATACTCTTTTTTTTCTATAATAAATGTTATAAAATCAGTGATTAAATGCAACGTTTTTCATTTCTCTTATGTTAATTTCAAACGTTCTAAAAATAACAGAAAATTTAATCTGTATAGTTATATTTTGTTTATATTCATAAAGAGGTTAGAAATGATATAAAATATGTAGAATAGGTTATTTAAATAAAGATGAAAATAATTAGCATTCAGAGATATTAAATTTCTGTTTATAAAATAGAAGCAAAATTGTGTTGCAGCTAAGCATAAATTTACTTCAAATATTTGTTTTCCCTGCACTTTTCTTAGCATTGGCAAATCCTGCAATTTGTAAAGCATAAAATATATTTCCTATCCATAATTCTATCGATTCATTTATTATTTCAATGCCTTTTTCAGTTTTTTTTTTAAATCGTGCTACTATATATCAAGACTCCCTTATCATAGATCAGACTTGACAATCCGGAGAAAGTCTATGGGAGAAAATGTCCGCGGTAATTGCCAACTTATTAATTGACTTTCTCCGGAAAGTATCACCGCCTGGTGGATACTACCGCACAGTTGCCATGTTTCGGGCTTTTTGAACACCAGTATATTTTTATAGAAAATGTTGTCCTTTTAAATCCCAGAATTCTCCGATCAAACAAAACAAAATTGTCTCTACTAAAAAACTGGTATCCAAAAATATAATAGAAAAATCTATAGAAAAATCTAGCTGGTCTGCTACCGCATACCTGCCAACTCTTACGCTTTTTTCTTACCACTAAAATTTAATAGAATTTTTTTCGTCATGTAATCACCCGATCTTGTCAATTTAATAAGATAAAATTTACTATAAAATTTTAGTGGTAGGAAAACTACTAGTTCATAAGCAAATGCATAGAACAAATGGAGCTGTGAAAAAATTTCGTGTGATTTCGTGTCGTAAATACTATTACTAACGATTGATGGCGCTAGTAGCAGGACAAGTATAGCGGTCAAAGGCAACTTGCTGATTGAGAGGTCTGATACTATGATAAGGAGGTCTTGCTATATATAAAGGGTTTCGTTTCGATAACGGAGATTACTCGGATTCTCATCCGTGAGCTGGCGCCATCTTGTGATTTTATTGGAAAAAACTGTTTTTCCTCACTCTTCAACGGAGTGAAATATCTCACTCTTGTCAACGGAGTGAACAGTCACTCTCGACAACGGAGTGAGATATTTCACTCTTTTCTAGAGAGTGGAAAGTTCCACTCTTTAAAGAGTGCATATTTATAAAATTCACTCCTAAAAGAGTGAAAATGCCTCTCACTCTTCCAAAGAGTCAACTTCTCACTCCTTCCAATTTTAGAGTGTAATCTGATCGGAACCTGACAAAATAATTTTCTGTTTTTAGGTTTCGAGTTAAATTAAATTTTCAGGTTCAGATCGGTTTTGGGGTTAACTTAAATTTTCTGGTTCATCTCGGGTTGTGAGACGAAGGGATTTATTTTTTTGGGTTCGCATTGGGTTACGGTTCGATGGATTTTTTTGTCGGGTTTGGGTCGAGTTTCGACTTAGCTTCAATTTTCAGGTTCGGGTCGGGTTGCAAGATGACGGAAATTATTATGTCAGGTTCGGATCGGAATAAGGATCCATGGATTTTTTTTTGTCTGGTTCCGGTCGGGTTTCGGATTAACTTCAATTTTCTGGTTTTGATCGGGTTCCGTGATGACGAAAATTATTTTGTCGGGTTTGGATCGGATTACGTATCGATCGATTTGTATTTGTTTGGTTCGGGTCGGCTTTTGGGTTAATTTCAATTTTCAGGTTCGGATCGGGTTGCGAGACGAAAAAATTTATTATGTCGCGTTCGGATTGGATTACGGTCCGATGGATTAATTTTGTCGGGTTCGGTCGGGTTTCGGGATTACTTAAATTTTCAGATTTGGTCGGGTTTCGGATTAGCATAAATTTTCGGGTTCGGTCGGGTTTCGGGTTAACTTCAATTTTCAGGTGCGAGTCGGGTTGCGAGACGAAAGAATTTATTTTGTCGGGTTCGGATTGGGTTACGATCCAAAGGATTTATTTTGTCGAGTTCGGGTAGGGTTTCGGGCTAATTTAAATTTTCAGTTTTGGGTTGGGTTTCGGGTTAGCATAAATTTCAGATTCGGTCGGGTTTCGGGTTAACTTCAATTTTCATGTTCGAGTCGGGCTGCGAGACGAAGGAATTTATTTTCTCGGGTTCGGATTGGGCTATGATTCATTGGATTTCTTTACCTGGTTCGGGAGGAGTTTCAGATTAACTTTAATTTTCTGGTTTGGATCGGGTTGTGACGCGAAGGAACTTATTTTGTCAGGTTTGGATTGGGTTACGGTACGTTGTATTTTTTGTCTGGATTGGGTCGGGTTTCGGGTTAACTTGAATTTTCTGGTTTGGATCGGGTTATGACACGAAGGAATTTATTTTGTCGGGTTCGGATCGGGTTACGGTTCGATGGATTTTTTTGTCGGGTTTGAGGTTAACTTCAATTTTCTGGTTCGGATCGGGTTGCGTGACGACGAAAATTATTTTTTCGAGTTCGGATCGGGTTACGTATCGATGGAATTTTTATTTGTATGGTTCGGGTCGGCTTTCGGATTAACTTGAATTTTGAAGTTCGGGTCGGCTTTCGGGTTAACTTCAATTTTCAAGTTCGGGTCGGGTTCCAAGACAAAGAAGTTTATTTTGTCGTGTTCGGATCGGGTTACTGTTCAATGGATTTTTTTGTCTGGTTTGGGTCGGTTTCGGGGAGATGGTAATTTTTTGTCGGGTTTGTGTGTGTGTACGTCGTGTTTTGGGTTAACTTAAATTTTCATGTTTGCGGCGGGTTTCGGGTTAACTTAAATTTTTTGATTTGGATTGGGCTGTGACACGAAGGAATTTATTTTTTCGGGTTCGGATCGGGTTAAGTATCGATGGATTTTTATTTGTCTGGTTTCGGTCGGCTTTCGGGTCAACTTCAATTTTCCGGTTCGGGTTGGGTTGGGAGATGAAGAAATTTATTTTGTCGGGTTCGGATCAGGTTACTGTTCAACGGATTTTTTTAATCTGAATCGGGTCATGGCACGATGGTAATTTTCTGTTGGGTTTCGGTCGGGGTTTCGGGTTAACTTAAATTTTTAGGTTCGGGTGGGGTTTCGGGTTAACTTGAAATTTCAGCTTCGGATCAGGTTGCGTTGCGACGGATTTTATTTTGTCGGGTTCGGATCGGGTTAAGGTTCGATGGATTTTCTTTGTCGGGTTCTGGTCGGACTTCGAGTTAACTTCAATTTTCAGGTTCTGGTCGGGTTGCATGACGACGGAAATTATTTTGTCGTGTTCGAATCGGGTTATTGTTCGATGGACATTTTTTCCTGCTTCGGGTCGGGTTTCGGGTTAATTTCGATTTTTAGGTTCGTCTCGGGTTGCGACACGAAGGAATGTATTTTTTGGGTTCGGATCGGGTTACGGTTCGATGGATATTTTATGTTTTGTTCGTGTTGGGTTACTGGTTAACTTCGACTTTTAATGTTCGGGCCGGGTTGCGACATGAAGGAATTTCTTTTGTCGGGTTCGGATCGGGTTACGGTTCGATGGATTTTTTGTCGGGTTCTGCTCGGGTTTCGAGATAACTTCAGTTTTCTGGTTCGGGTCGGGTTGGGACTCGAAGGTATTAATTTTTCCTTTTAAGATCGGGTTACGGTTCGATGGAATTTTTCTGTCTGGTTCGGGTCGACTTCGAATGGGTTGGGTTGAGTTGGGTTGATTTATGACGGCCAATTATCAACACGAGGGATATAGCCCCAGGGGGGAGTGCCCTCCGTGGGGGTCTTTTTAAGGGATCGTAACCGGTATTTACGCAAGGTTCGAAGAAAACCACGGAAAACTCCGAACGGTTAGGTCGACGAGCGCGACAGGGGTTTGAACCCAGCACCTCCCGTCTACCACCTTCGAGAGCAGAACCTCTCAGCCACTGATGGGGCCGAGTTCGAATGGAATTTTCAGGTTAGAGTTGGGTACAACACCATATATTGACAAAGAGTTGGTCATTTTCTAAATAGGCATGGCCATTTTTCAATTAGCCTAACGCTATCTAGACTCTTTGCAATAAGCCTAAACATTATCAGGCTGATTAAGAAATAAATGACCATATTCAAATTAGCCTAGAGCTGTCTAGGTTCTTTGCAATAGGCCGGAAAAATAGCAGGCTGATTGGGAAAAGAGAGATGATTCTTCAATTAGACCGGCTCTTTGCAAAGAGCCGGATTTCCCAATTAGCCTACAATATATATATATATATATATATATTACCAAGTTGGCCCCTATTGGGGAGACCCCCCCCCACCCCCCGTCGGGCTAATCTTGGCGCCGCCCTTGTTCCTGGTATCTTTGAAATTTAAATTTTCGAAAGTAGGGGGGGGGGGTGCAAGTTAACGTAACTGAATGAATCTCCTCTTCAACAATCAGAATGGATGATGCAAAAAAGAAAAATTCAGCGTGTGTTGCACTCGCAATCTCTAACGAAGCAGACCCCCCCCCCCACCCCCCGTCGGGCAAATCTTGGCGCCGCCCTTGTTCCTGGTATCTTTGAAATTTAAATTTTCGAAAGTAGGGGGGGGGGGTGCAAGTTAACGTAACTGAATGAATCTCCTCTTCAACAATCAGAATGGATGATGCAAAAAAGAAAAATTCAGCGTGTGTTGCACTCGCAATCTCTAACGAAGCAGAAACCACAAAAACAAATAATAAAACCAAAACACTCTCCCTTGAAAAATTCTGTGTTTCTAAGTTCAGTCTTAATAGTGGCTACTCGTGAAAAGCGCGGCTTTTATGGTACAAACTTAGATTTTCAGTTCGAGATTATACTTGATTATACTAAGATTATATAGATTACAATTGATTACATGTGATTACATTATGATTTCTTCGATTACCACCGATTATATGTGATGACATGATTAAGAATTGATTACAGTACGATTACACTGATTACAGAAGGGATTGTACGATATTACACTCAATTGAGAGACAATAGAAAAATTGTGTACGACATTACGGAATCGCAATGATTACAGCTGATTACTGTGATGACATGTAATTATACCTGATTACACATAGATTACAGGCGCTCGCGGGAACACCAGAATTAACGCAAGAGCAACAGGGAGAAATAAGAAATACTTAGGAGTCATGCTTGTCTAAATAAAGTTATAGCAAAACACTTATAACGATCTGACAAAGCAAGAGCAGAAAACAAGAACAAGTCAATATGTTGGTTGGTTGGTTCACTGCAACTGGAGATTTCTGCCGTAGCCAAGGAAAGGGTGAGGTTGTTCACCGACGAAGATCAGGCGGCGCGCGGGCGAAGGAGATTAAAATATGGAGTTAGTATATACTGTGATTGTGAATGTACTGTGTCCTGCAAGGGAGCTCTCAATAGAAAAAATTATGTACGAGATTACGGAATCGCAATGATTACAGCTGATTACTGTGATGACATGTGATTATAACTGATTATACATAGATTACAGATTATGGTTGATTACACTCAGAAATACGTAATTACAATTGATTACACTTTGATTACAGGTGATTACACTGCTACAAGTTGTGATTTAACAGTTTTACTCGATTTTACTGCATTACAAAAGCTGTTAAACTTCTAGAGACAACTGTAGGAGGTTGTCAAACTGATTTAATAACAAACAAGGAAAAAAATAAAACAACCGTACAAAATACTCAAAAAACAATAGAAAAATTTTCAAACATACACATACATGTATGAATAAGTGATTCATTTACCATTTTACAAAACGTTGAAAACTTGTACTTTTTCTTCTTTTATTAAGCATGCATTAAATATGAAATTGGATCAGTTCGAATCCGAGTTTGGGCGCGAAACGGATTAGGTCTATAAATGTTATGCCAGTTTTCGGGCTCGGTAGGGTTCAAGATAAAATATTTTAATTAATTTTTCACAAATTGAAAAGAGCGGAAAGAAAAAAACTTGCTATTTGAGAAACAAGAACATACTCTAAGTTTCTTAAAGTGTTTTAAATTCATTAAAAAAAATGTTTGAAATAGAATTGAGTTGTTATTGATAGAACAAAAGTACAAATATTCTACCTGATTTTGAAGCCTGTGCATGGTCAGTGTTAATAACATAAAAAAAAAACCCTGACGGCTCGGCCTACAGGCACAGGTAGATTTCGAAGACGCAGACCGTGGGGCGCCTGTTTGTCGGGAATTGCGAAAGAAATGACCTTTTTGCGGTGATGCGGCAGTTGGAACCGCCTACTTCGAAACCTAACTTGTTTGCAGGCGGAACCAGCAGGGATTTTTTATTTATTTATTTATTTATTTATTTATTTATTTATTTATTTTTGCTATAAGAGTTGGTCCTATAAAAAACTTGTCAATATAAAAGTTTTAGATAATATTAAGAGGATTTATAATAAATTTAAGCAGATTTGAAATCTTAGGATTTGACGAAGTTATGAATTTTTTTCTTCTACCCCCCCCCCCCCCCCTCCTCTACATGCCCTTAAGGCAATTTTTTATTATTTCAAAAATCTGTCATACATAAATTTTCGGCCCTTCTCCTAAAAATAATAATAACTTCAAACGGATTCGATACGTATCATAGTTAAAAAATTATGGAGCTTTTTCTGTTTTCACAAAAAGCCCACCATCCCCCCCGCTGGTTCGATTTTGCCCATTAACAAACTTGACCGAGATTTTACGCCCCTTAATTTTATGTATCAGTTTCGAAAAAATGCGGGAGTTGGAACCGCCTACTTCGAAAAATAACTTGTTTGCAGAAGGAGCCGGCAAGGATTTTTTTTTTTTTTTTTTTTTGCTGTAACGGTTGGTCCTATAAAAAACTTGCCACTATAAATGTTTTAGATAATAATTAAGAGGATTAATAATAAATTTACGCGGGTTTAATATCTTGTGAATTGACGAAACTATGATTTTTTTCTTCTAAACCCCCCTTCCCCCCCTTGGGGCCATTTTTAATTATATCAAAAATCTATCATACATAAATTTTCGGCCCTTTTCCTAGAAGTGAATCCGTTTAAAGTTATTATTATAATAATAACTTTAAACGGATTCGATACGTATAATAATTAAAAAATTATGGGTTTTTTTCTGTTTTCACAAAACGCCCCCCATTCCCCCCCCCCCCCTGGTTCGATTTTGCACATTAACGAGCTTGACCTAGATTTTATGCCCCTTGATTTTATGTATCAGTTTGGAAAAGATTTATGCAGAATATTTCCAGTTATCGTGTCCATAAAAAAGTGACATAGATAGATAGATAGATATAAACTTTTGAACTGGAGGTGGTTTTGGGTTCTGGTAGTCATGGTTGTCGTAGATCTGCAAAAAATTTTCAAAATTTCCAACTGAGAATGTAATAGGTAGTATTTCTTACGAAATCTACCTAAAACAGTGGGATGTCCTTTGTTTATCGTCCCTTCTGTTTGAAGTCATTTTCTAAAACTACTGGGAAACAGAATTCACGTCTTTTTGCCATAATTGTACAATTATATTAAAAATAATAATATAAGAATGTTGATTTCTACCAGTGGTTGGGAGTAAATAATAAATTTCTTATTTTAAACAAATTTTCAGGGACATGAAAAATTACGAAACGTAAAAAAGTATTTAGGATTAATATTTATTCCTATGTAACGAGATATATTTAAATAAAAAAAATAAATCTTTAAACAATTTTAAAATGTTAGTAATGATTTTCTGCTGCTTATTCTCGGGCTCGGGTTTTTAGAGTCGTTGGGTTTGGGTTCCAAAAAAAGGCATCGAATGCATGAATGCATAAATCTCTAGCATGAATGTAATTGTTAGGTGTGCTAAAAGTATTTACGAAACTTAAGAACCCCCATGCAAAAATTCGCTTCGAAGAGAAATAGTATGCAAATGAATTTGAACTCTTTTTAAATGATCAAGTGGAAATTTGATTTTTAAAGTTAATTTTTTAAAAACGTGGATTTTGGCCATTGCGATATTTGAAAGTGAAGAGAGGGGGGGGGGGAATAAGTTAACACTAGGCTTCTCCTTGTAACTGAAATATCTCGATACCAGAAGCAGAGAGCAAATTCTAATATAGCATAGGCGTAGCCTCGGGAGGGGGGGGGGGGGTGCCCTTCCATCTTTCTGAACATCAATTTCAAAAATATGTTGATACTGTCTTGTATTGACCCAAAATGGAAATGAAATAACTACTTTACTTTTTATTTTATATTTCTTCATTTTTTTTTTTACTTAATCAGATGTCAGATCAGTATAGATAAACTCCTTTTCTTTGAAGTAATGAATTTGGTAGCAAAAATTGTGTTGTGCAGTACAAACCCTGATATGAACATTCATTAAACAAAAGTTTGAACTATCACTTTATTATAGCTGCGGACAATTTCAATGTGTCAGCTGTTTTTTTCCAATGGTCTGCGGTTAATATCTACATGTACTTTTTCTTTTCTTCTCATTCCGTCTGTAGATTTTAGAAAATGTAGTTGTGTTTATCAAGCGGGAGTTCTGTTTCCCCCGCAATGTATATTTCATTTCATTTGTTGTAACTTTAATTATAATTTAATCAAGTCATAAATATCCTGCTTTTCCAAGCTGTGTCGTTGGAGTTATTTATCAATGGAATGCAACCACACATCACTAAGATTACAAAAAATAATTAATATTTCCTTCATTTAGTTATTAAATATGTTCCTCTCTCTTGCTTATTATTTTTTTTATTGACAGCACTTAATCTTCTACTATACCTCATCATTTTTAAGATGGAATGGTTGTGATTTTTTTTTTTTTCAAAATAAAAGCCTTCTTGAATGAACTGTTTTAAAGTTAATATTTAATAATATTTAATTGCTTCGGAAAGATAAAAACGCTAAAAATCACACAAAAATTTCGCGAAAAATTAAAAAAAGGCAGAGGACAAATTTTACTATATTGTGTTAAAAGATTGAAACTTGTGTCCTAACACAAATGTTAAGAAATTGTCGTAAAACGCGAAAAAACGCTAAAAATCACATGAACATTTCGCCAAAAATTCAAAAATTGCTGTACGACGAAAATGTTTAAGAAAAATAAACTTTTAGGTCTAGGGGGCTAGAAGATCGCAACTGAATTCCTTTTACCCAATGTGAAAAATTTCTGCAACGCCGTTTTTAACCACGATACCATTGTATATGTATATGGGAATGTGTGTGTGCGCGCATGTATGTGTTTAATAAACATTTGTGACCCCCCCCCCCCCCCCAAAAAAAAAAAAAAATTTCAGTCACGCTACGCTACGGCTTTTAGAGAGCAAATTAGAGCTAATTGAGAGCTAAATTTTGGCATATTTGAAACTTCGATAATCGAATGTGAGGGAGGGCTGAACCCCCACAGCTAATAGAGAGCTAAATTTTGGCATATTTGAAATTTCGATATTCGGAAGTCGGGGGGGGATAGCGTTAACTTAGTCCCTCCACCATTCTAATTGGAATATCGCGGTACCATCAGAGCAAATTCTAATATTAGAAAGCAAATTAGAGCTAATTGAGAGCTATAATTTGGCGTATTTGAAATTTCGACAGTCGAAAGTGGGGTGGGGGGGGGGTGGGGCTTCTTGTAACTGAAACTTCTCGATATCATAACAAGAGCAAATTCTAATATTAGAGAGCTAATTGAGAGCTAAATTTTAGCATATTTGAAACTTCGATATTCGAATGTGGGTGGGGGGCTGCCCCCCCTTCTTGTAATTGAAATATCTCGATACTGAATTCAAAGCAAATTAGAGCTAATTAAAAGCTAAATTTTGGCATATTTGAAATTTTGATTTTCGGAGGGGGGGGGGTAGCGTTAACTTAGCCCCCCCCCCCCCTACCACCATTCTAAATGGAATATCGCGGCACCATCAAAGCAAATTCTAATATTAGAAAGCAAATTGGAGCTAATTGAGAGCTATAATTTGGCGTATTTGAAATTTCGACAGTCGAAAGTGGGGTGCGGGGGGGGGGGGGCTTCTTGTAACTGAAACATCTCGATATCATAACAAGAGCAAATTCTAATATTAGAGAGCTAATTGAGAGCTAAATTTTAGCATATTTGAAACTTCGATAATCGAATGTGAGGGAGGACTGGACCCCACAGCTAATTGAGAGCTAAATTTTGGCATATTTGAAATTTCGATATTCGGAAGTCGGGGGGGATAGCGTTAACTTAGTCCCTCACCATTCTAATTGGAATATCGCGGTACCATCAGAGCAAATTCTAATATTAGAAAGCAAATTAGAGCTAATTGAGAGCTATAATTTGGCGTATTTGAAATTTCGACAGTCGAAAGTGGGATGCGGGAGGGGGGGGGGGGGCTTCTTGTAACTGAAACATCTCGATATCATAACAAGAGCAAATTCTAATATTAGAGAGCTAATTGAGAGCTAAATTTTAGCATATTTGAAACTTCGATAATCGAATGTGAGGGAGGGCTGGACCCCCACAGCTAATTGAGAGCTAAATTTTGGCAGATTTGAAATTTCGATATTCGGAAGTCGGGGGGGATAGCGTTAACTTAGTCCCTCCACCATTCTAATTGGAATATCGCGGTACCATCAGAGTAAATTCTAATATTAGAAAGCAAATTAGAGCTAATTGAGAGCTATAATTTGGCGTATTTGAAATTTCGACTGTCGAAAGTGGGGGGGGGGGGGGGCTTCTTGTAACTGAAACATCTCGATATCATAACAAGAGCAAATTCTAATATTAGAGAGCTAATTGAGAGCTAAATTTTAGCATATTTGAAACTTCGATATTCGAATGTGGGTGGGGGGCTGCCCCCCTCTTCTTGTAATTGAAATATCTCGATACTGAATTCAAAGCAAATTAGAGCTAATTGAGAGCTAAATTTTGGCATATTTGAAACTTCGATATCGAATGTGAGGGAGGTCTGGACCCCCACAGCTAATTGAGAGCTAAATTTTGGCATATTTGAAATTTCGATATTCGGAAGTCGGGGGGGATAGCGTTAACTTAGTCCCTCCACCATTCTAATTGGAATATCGCGGTACCATCAGAGCAAATTCTAATATTAGAAAGCAAATTAAAGCTAATTGAGAGCTATAATTTGGCGTATTTGAAATTTCGACAGTCGAAAGTGGGGTGGGGGGGGGGGCTTCTTGTAACTGAAACATCTCGATATCATAACAAGAGCAAATTCTAATATTAGAGAGCTAATTGAGAGCTAAATTTTAGCATATTTGAAACTTCGATAATCGAATGTGAGGGAGGGCTGGACCCCCACAGCTAATTGAGAGCTAAATTTTGGCATATTTGAAATTTCGATATTCGGAAGTCGGGGGGGTGGCGGATAGCGTTAACTTAGTCCCTCCACCATTCTAATTGGAATATGGCGGTACCATCAGAGCAAATTCTAATATTAGAAAGCAAATTAGAGCTAATTGAGAGCTATAATTTGGCGTATTTGAAATTTCGACAGTCGAAAGTGGGTGGGGGGGGGGGGCTTCTTGTAACTGAAACATCTCGATATCATAACAAGAGCAAATTCTAATATTAGAGAGCTAATTGAGAGCTAAATTTTAGCATATTTGAAACTTCGATATTCGAATGTGGGTGGGGGGCTGCCCCCCCTTCTTGTAATTGAAATATCTCGATACTGAATTCAAAGCAAATTAGAGCTAATTAAAAGCTAAATTTTGGCATATTTGAAATTTTGATTTTCGGAGGGGGGGGGGGGGTAGCGTTAACTTAGCCCCCCCCCCCTACCACCATTCTAAATGGAATATCGCGGCACCATCAAAGCAAATTCTAATATTAGAAAGCAAATTGGAGCTAATTGAGAGCTATAATTTGGCGTATTTGAAATTTCGACAGTCGAAAGTGGGGTGCGGGGGGGGGGGGGGCTTCTTGTAACTGAAACATCTCGATATCATAACAAGAGCAAATTCTAATATTAGAGAGCTAATTGAGAGCTAAATTTTAGCATATTTGAAACTTCGATAATCGAATGTGAGGGAGGACTGGACCCCACAGCTAATTGAGAGCTAAATTTTGGCATATTTGAATTTTCGATATTCGGAAGTCGGGGGGGATAGCGTTAACTTAGTCCCTCACCATTCTAATTGGAATATCGCGGTACCATCAGAGCAAATTCTAATATTAGAAAGCAAATTAGAGCTAATTGAGAGCTAAAATTTGGCGTATTTGAAATTTCGACAGTCGAAAGTGGGATGCGGGAGGGGGGGGGGCTTCTTGTAACTGAAACATCTCGATATCATAACAAGAGCAAATTCTAATATTAGAGAGCTAATTGAGAGCTAAATTTTAGCATATTTGAAACTTCGATAATCGAATGTGAGGGAGGGCTGGACCCCCACAGCTAATTGAGAGCTAAATTTTGGCAGATTTGAAATTTCGATATTCGGAAGTCGGGGGGGATAGCGTTAACTTAGTCCCTCCACCATTCTAATTGGAATATCGCGGTACCATCAGAGTAAATTCTAATATTAGAAAGCAAATTAGAGCTAATTGAGAGCTATAATTTGGCGTATTTGAAATTTCGACAGTCGAAAGTGGGGGGGGGGGGCTTCTTGTAACTGAAACATCTCGATATCATAACAAGAGCAAATTCTAATATTAGAGAGCTAATTGAGAGCTAAATTTTAGCATATTTGAAACTTCGATATTCGAATGTGGGTGGGGGGCTGCCCCCCTCTTCTTGTAATTGAAATATCTCGATACTGAATTCAAAGCAAATTAGAGCTAATTGAGAGCTAAATTTTGGCATATTTGAAACTTCGATATCGAATGTGAGGGAGGTCTGGACCCCCACAGCTAATTGAGAGCTAAATTTTGGCATATTTGAAATTTCGATATTCGGAAGTCGGGGGGGATAGAGTTAACTTAGTCCCTCCACCATTCTAATTGGAATATCGCGGTACCATCAGAGCAAATTCTAATATTAGAAAGCAAATTAAAGCTAATTGAGAGCTATAATTTGGCGTATTTGAAATTTCGACAGTCGAAAGTGGGGTGGGGGGGGGGGGCTTCTTGTAACTGAAACATCTCGATATCATAACAAGAGCAAATTCTAATATTAGAGAGCTAATTGAGAGCTAAATTTTAGCATATTTGAAACTTCGATAATCGAATGTGAGGGAGGGCTGGACCCCCACAGCTAATTGAGAGCTAAATTTTGGCATATTTGAAATTTCGATATTCGGAAGTCGGGGGGGATAGCGTTAACTTAGTCCCTCCACCATTCTAATTGGAATATCGCGGTACCATCAGAGCAAATTCTAATATTAGAAAGCAAATTAAAGCTAATTGAGAGCTATAATTTGGCGTATTTGAAATTTCGACAGTCGAAAGTGGGGTGGGGTGGGGGGCTTCTTGTAACTGAAACATCTCGATATCATAACAAGAGCAAATTCTAATATTAGAGAGCTAATTGAGAGCTAAATTTTAGCATATTTGAAACTTCGATAATCGAATGTGAGGGAGGGCTGGACCCCCACAGCTAATTGAGAGCTAAATTTTGGCATATTTGAAATTTCGATATTCGGAAGTCGGGAGGGGGGCGGATAGCGTTAACTTAGTCCCTCCACCATTCTAATTGGAATATGGCGGTACCATCAGAGCAAATTCTAATATTAGAAAGCAAATTAGAGCTAATTGAGAGCTATAATTTGGCGTATTTGAAATTTCGACAGTCGAAAGTGGGGGGGGGGCTTCTTGTAACTGAAACATCTCGATATCATAACAAGAGCAAATTCTAATATTAGAGAGCTAATTGAGAGCTAAATTTTAGCATATTTGAAACTTCGATAATCGAATGTGAGGGAGGGCTGGACCCCCACAGCTAATTGAGAGCTAAATTTTGGCAGATTTGAAATTTCGATATTCGGAAGTCGGGGGGGATAGCGTTAACTTAGTCCCTCCACCATTCTAATTGGAATATCGCGGTACCATCAGAGTAAATTCTAATATTAGAAAGCAAATTAGAGCTAATTGAGAGCTATAATTTGGCGTATTTGAAATTTCGACTGTCGAAAGTGGGGGGGGGGGGGGGCTTCTTGTAACTGAAACATCTCGATATCATAACAAGAGCAAATTCTAATATTAGAGAGCTAATTGAGAGCTAAATTTTAGCATATTTGAAACTTCGATATTCGAATGTGGGTGGGGGGCTGCCCCCCTCTTCTTGTAATTGAAATATCTCGATACTGAATTCAAAGCAAATTAGAGCTAATTGAGAGCTAAATTTTGGCATATTTGAAACTTCGATATCGAATGTGAGGGAGGTCTGGACCCCCACAGCTAATTGAGAGCTAAATTTTGGCATATTTGAAATTTCGATATTCGGAAGTCGGGGGGGATATAGTTAACTTAGTCCCTCCACCATTCTAATTGGAATATCGCGGTACCATCAGAGCAAATTCTAATATTAGAAAGCAAATTAAAGCTAATTGAGAGCTATAATTTGGCGTATTTGAAATTTCGACAGTCGAAAGTGGGGTGGGGGGGGGGGGCTTCTTGTAACTGAAACATCTCGATATCATAACAAGAGCAAATTCTAATATTAGAGAGCTAATTGAGAGCTAAATTTTAGCATATTTGAAACTTCGATAATCGAATGTGAGGGAGGGCTGGACCCCCACAGCTAATTGAGAGCTAAATTTTGGCATATTTGAAATTTCGATATTCGGAAGTCGGGGGGGATAGCGTTAACTTAGTCCCTCCACCATTCTAATTGGAATATCGCGGTACCATCAGAGCAAATTCTAATATTAGAAAGCAAATTAAAGCTAATTGAGAGCTATAATTTGGCGTATTTGAAATTTCGACAGTCGAAAGTGGGGTGGGGTGGGGGGCTTCTTGTAACTGAAACATCTCGATATCATAACAAGAGCAAATTCTAATATTAGAGAGCTAATTGAGAGCTAAATTTTAGCATATTTGAAACTTCGATAATCGAATGTGAGGGAGGGCTGGACCCCCACAGCTAATTGAGAGCTAAATTTTGGCATATTTGAAATTTCGATATTCGGAAGTCGGGAGGGGGGCGGATAGCGTTAACTTAGTCCCTCCACCATTCTAATTGGAATATGGCGGTACCATCAGAGCAAATTCTAATATTAGAAAGCAAATTAGAGCTAATTGAGAGCTATAATTTGGCGTATTTGAAATTTCGACAGTCGAAAGTGGGGGGGGGGGGGGCTTCTTGTAACTGAAACATCTCGATATCATAACAAGAGCAAATTCTAATATTAGAGAGCTAATTGAGAGCTAAATTTTAGCATATTTGAAACTTCGATATTCGAATGTGGGTGGGGGGGCTGCCCCCTCCTTCTTGTAATTGAAATATCTCGATACTGAATTCAAAGCAAATTAGAGCTAATTAAAAGCTAAATTTTGGCATATTTGAAACTTCGATAATCGAATGTGAGGGAGGGCTGGACCCCCACATCTAATTGAGAGCTAAATTTTGGCATATTTGAAATTTCGATATTCGGAAGTCGGGGGGGATAGCGTTAACTTAGTCCCTCCACCATTCTAATTGGAATATCGCGGTACCATCAGAGCAAATTCTAATATTAGAAAGCAAATTAGAGCTAATTGAGAGCTATAATTTGGCGTATTTGAAATTTCGACAGTCGAAAGTGGGGTGGGGGGGGGGCTTCTTGTAACTGAAACATCTCGATATCATAACAAGAGCAAATTCTAATATTAGAGAGCTAATTGAGAGCTAAATTTTAGCATATTTGAAACTTCGATAATCGAATGTGAGGGAGGGCTGGACCCCCACAGCTAATTGAGAGCTAAATTTTGGCATATTTGAAATTTCGATATTCGGAAGTCGGGGGGGGGGGATAGCGTTAACTTAGCCCCTCCACCATTCTAATTGGAATATGGCGGTACCATCAGAGCAAATTCTAATATTAGAAAGCAAATTAGAACTAATTGAGAGCTATAATTTGGCGTATTTGAAATTTCGACAGTCGAAAGTGGGGGGGGGGGGCTTCTTGTAACTGAAACATCTCGATATCATAACAAGAGCAAATTCTAATATTAGAGAGCTAATTGAGAGCTAAATTTTAGCATATTTGAAACTGCGATATTCGAATGTGGGTGGGGGGCTGCCCCCCCTTCTTGTAATTGAAATATCTCGATACTGAATTCAAAGCAAATTAGAGCTAATTAAAAGCTAAATTTTGGCATATTTGAAATTTTGATTTTCGGAGGGGGGGGGTAGCGTTAACTTAGCCCCTCCCCCCCCTACCACCATTCTAATTGGAATATCGCGGCACCATAACCAGAGCAAATTCTAATATTAGAGAGCAAATTAGAGCTAATTGAGAGCTAAATTTTGGCATACTAGTAATTTTGATATTCGAAAGTGGGAGGGGGCTAGCGTTAACTTAGCACCCTCCCCCTCCCCCGCCCACCATTCTAATTGGAATATCGCGGTACCATATCCAGAGTAAATTCTAATATTAGAGAGCTAATTAGAGCTAATTGCGAGCTACATTTTGGCATATTTGAAAATTCGATATTTGAATGTGGGGGGGGGGGAATTCCCCCCCCCCTTCTTGTAATTGAAATATCTCGATACCGAATGCAGAGCAAATTCTAATAGTAGAGAGCAAAAAAATGCATTGGACGCTGATGTAGGTTGTACTTTATAATTTATTATATCATAGTGCTTCCTTTTGAACTCAGTTAATTCAATCCATTCAGAAATAATTTATATTAATAAAAAAAAAGATGTTTGTGTGTCCGTGATGGCTACAGTAAAGTCTATTACACGTAGAGGTCTGTAAACTTGGGTGAGGATAGTCCAAAGCAGGTCCTAACGCACCTGCGGCTAAGATTTCTCATTTTTTATTGATTAATTGATATATATTAACTTTGATAAACATCGTAAAATGGCTCAAAAAGTCACAATGAGGTGGCCGAAATCCCGTTGCACAGTTTTCAAAGCAGGGAAGTAAACGATTAACCGTACTTTCTTTCAGTCTTTTGCTGCTCTTGTCAAATGGAGATACGAAAAAGCAAAAAATATACGCCATATCATCGTACTTTTATCTATATAACGGTGCAATACGTTTAAAGCATATTAATATTAACCCTTTAAATCAAATTCTTTTTTGCTCAAATTCGCCGTTTTTCGCGTCTCTCATCTTTCACTTTCCGCATCCACTCGACCGTTCGAAATAAGAGAAAAAAAACCGCTTAAAGCAGGTACCTTCTTCTCTACGACACGATAATCCGTTTTAAAAACTATGAATATCAACCCTTTCAAAAAAATTATTTTTTGTACGATGCGTTTCGGGTGCTTTTGCATTTTTCTGCAATGTTTAAACATCTGTTTCCGCACTTCGGATCAAAATATGAATATGAATATATATGAATATATATATATTTATTTTTCTTTCGAACGGTGTAATCCGTATGAAAAATATTAATATTAAACTTTTTAAAAAAAAATATTTTTCGAAAAGTCACATCTGCAGCTTTAGTTTTTCTGCATATTTTAAAAAATTGCATCCGCTTCGAAACACAAAATACAAAAAAAAAAAAAAAAAAAAAAAAACATACCCGTTTCCGTTTTTTAAGTATACGTTTACTTATAAACGACATATTTAGTTAGGAGAAATACCAATATTAATCCTTTCAAAAAATATTTTTTCTCGAACTCACTTACGGCTCCCATTGCGCATACTCATCTTATTTAAACTTCTGCCGTAAACTGATTTTTGCACTAATACTCTAAAATTTTAATATCTTAAACTAACCTTTTAACTGTTGTTTCTATAAAATTTTGATTTAGAAATAATGAGATTTAGTGGTAAAATAATCAATTTGAAAATGCAAACTTTTTTTGGTTTCAAACTTTTAACTCTATAATATAGTACATTTTCTGCTCAGCGGTTTTTGAAATTTTTACAATTTTCAATGTCATTTTTAGCAATATTTTGCGTTCCGTGGCAATTTTTTTACATTCGTAAGAAGAATTCGGTCTAAAACATTTAGCCTAATTTGCACATTTGGTTTCCTCTATTTTCAATGTGAGTTTTAGCGTTTTTTCGCGTTTCGCGCCGATTTTTTAACATTCGTGAGAGATTTTCGGCTACAGAGTTTTAGCTCACTGTACTAAATTTTGTCCTCTGCTATTTTTAATTTTTTTGCAATTTTTTCCGTTTTTATTTTTTTTGTCTGAATCTATGGTAATTTTTCGTCACTAGTAAATGAAACCCGATTGTAATCAATTTTTTGACGCAATATAGTAAATTATGTCCCCTTTCCAATAAAGTTTATTCTGAATCCGTACAGCAATGTTTTAATTTTTCGCAATTTTTGGAGTTTTAACACATTTTGCGGCGTTTTTGTGACATTAAAAAATATATATCTCTTGTTTTAAATTTTTCTCAATGTAGTAAATTTTCTCCTTTGCGATTTTTGATGCGACTTTTGGAGTCTTTTCGCGATTTGCTGCGATTTCGCCCCAGTTTTACCTTTTAGCCCAATATAGTAAATTTTGTTCTTTTTTCAGTAACATTTATTCAGAATTCGTGCAGCGATTTTAAATATTTCATGATTTTAAGATTTTTTTTCGCGTTTTGTGTTATTTTTAGATGGGCCCGGGTAACGCCGGCTGGGTCTTTATAAATATATATTTTAATTACATATTTTAAAAATATGCCTGGATTTCATTATTTTTTTATTTTTATTATAAATCTAATATCCATATTTCTCAATACTTTTATCAGAGAAAGACGTAGATTTCAGTTAGCAAATAACAAATACTTAAAGAAAAAAAAAAGAATATGTTTGAGAATGCTTTATATGTGTTCGCTTTACATGTGTATCATGAAATTCGATGGTCCAACCTGATTTAGAAAAATGAGCACCTTTCATAATTGTCTATAATGCGAGCACCGCCCTTTTTCGAAATAACCCTTTCATTCATTTTCCATTAAGGTGGTTTCTCAAATGATCTGCTGAACAACTCGAAATTTTCTGACACAATTTCATTGACTCCATTTTTAAATGCAAAGGCATAAAATTGCGAGACCTGACTATGGAAGCAATTTGGAATTGAAATGAGTTTTCCATTTTTTTTTTTATCAATAAATTACTTATCGAATTATAAGCGATTTTTGTCACGTTATGACACGCTTTTCTCCTTTCTGTCGCTGAAGCATTGGCAATTTGGTTCAAAATACCGACTTTGACAGTATTTTCTGAAAGATCTTCTGTCTTTTTTACTAAAAAATGGAAAACGTGTTTCGATTACAAACTTTCTGAATGACAACACCTGGCTATTTCATGCGTTTCTAAACAAAAAGGAATTAAAAAATGTGTCTGAAAGCAGACCCATTGGATTTAAGAACAGAATTAAATGTTGGCGACTATTATTCGCGTTCTCTTCATTTGTAAGAGTCTCAACAAATATTTTTCTCTTACTCAACAGCACGAATTTTCTTGACATATTCAAGAAATAACTTTCTTTCCGAAGTCAGGTTTCCTACTCACAAATTCAGGTTCTCACATTAATGCGCCTAAGAATCGAATAGTGTTCTTCGTTTTCCTATAAATTCCGTACATCTTCAGTTACAGCTAATTTCTCATAGACTGTTTACTGTTATAGTAAAACGTAAAGCACTATTCGATTCCTTACAGCCTGATTGCCGACAAATTTTATACTTTTATAAATAAATATTTTTCTCGAATATGTCATAAAGTGGCTGGTTTAGATTTCAAAACAGCTTTACAAAATGTAAAACGCAGTTCAATTCTTTGAGCCTGCGAATAACCATAACTGTAAATTTGATACCTTTATTAATAACGCAAATTTGTCAGAAAATGACTGATTTAAATTTGAAAACAGATTTAAATACAATATCGATTGTTTAAATGAAGAGATTTTGTCAGAAGCCTTGTAATAAACTTTACCCCAATCATACTTTTTCGCTTAATGTTTAAACGTTATAAGACATTAAAAAAAAAAAAAAAAAATGTTTTTCTAAGTTTAGAATAGAAAAAAAGAAAAAGAAAAAGATAACAGCTCAAATATCAAACAGGAACACGCGCATTCTCCGATTTCTTAAAATCACGTTGCCGATGCCAACCCGACACCCAAGACTTGAAACAAATAGCGTTCAATCATTTTTTTTTTTAATTCCATTTGTATAAAAATTGACAATCTTACTTCTTCGTAATTTCTTTCTACAAACATTCTCGTTTACGAGCGATATTTCACTGTTAACTTTGCTATCTATTAAACACATGTTTTCAGTTTTCAAGATGCAAACCAGTTGGGTAGCGCTTCACGAATTAATGATCAGCATGACAAACACATGTCTATTGCCGTTCACCCTGCTGAGATCATCGCTTTTAAAACGTCACTAACAAGATTTAAAAAATTAGTCATGTACCAAAACATGTGGTAAGTAACTGGTATAATTGGATTGATCTGGACTCTATTTTCAGGAAAAGGAAATGTTCCTATTTAACTTGCCTTTCGACAGTTATACCACAAGAAAATATAACAAAACTAATATGCTTTTGAATAGAAATTTTTTTCGATTTAAGACAGTTGAAAGATCTAAATATTTTTCTTTCAAATATATATATATATATATATATATATATATATATATATATATTTGCAGATGTAGTTAAAATATACAAGATAGTTAAAAAAAATAAAATAAAAATTGTGAAATGGTTACGGGAGGGGCTATAAGGGAAACTAGGGGGCTCAGCCCACCCTGCCCCCCATCTGATTACGGGTATGCCCCCACCATTCTAATTGGAATATCGCTGTACCATAACCAGAGCAAATTCTAATATTAGAGAGCAAATTAGAGCTAATTGAGAGCTAATACCTGGTCAAGGGCGGCGCAAGAGGGGTCCGGGTGGACATATGCCCCACCACCGGGCATACATGGCCGCCCGTCGGGGTCAAAATTTAATTGTCGTCGGGGAAAATACTTTGACTTTTGGATTTCAACCCGAGTCAGGTCGGGTCGGGTTACACGATCAGGGCTCTAGTTGGGTGTAACCAGGGGTCAGAAGTAGCGTGCTACAAGTTGCGAAACTTCAGTAGTCGTTATTTTTTCTATTAGTTTGTGTGGTATAGCGCGATACAATTTAAAAAAAAAATCCTAGACGGCTCGGCCTACAGGCACAGATAGATTTCGAAGACGCAGACCATGGGGCGCCTGTTTGTTGGGAATTGCGGAAGAAATGACCTTTTTGCCATGATGCGGCAGTTGGAACCGCCTACTTCGAAACCTAACTTGTTTGCAGGCGGAGCCGGCAGGGATTTTTTTTTTGTGTTTTTATTTTTTGCTATAAGAGTTGGTCCTATAAAAAACTTGTCAATATAAAATTTTTAGATAGTATTAAGAGGATTTAAAATAAATTTAAGCGGATTTGATATCTTGTGAATATACGAAGGTATGAATTTTTTTCTTCTAAAACACCTCCTTCCCCCCCCCCTTGGGGCCATTTTTAATTATATCAAAAATCTGTCATACATAAATTATCGGCCCTTCTCCTAGAAGTAATAATAACTTCAAACGGATTCGATACGTATAATAATTAAGAAATTATGGGTTTTTTCTAGTTTCATAAATAGCCTCCCCCCCCCATCCCCCCACCTGGTCAACCTGGTTCGATTTTGCCCTTAACGAACTTGGCCGAGATGTTATGCCCCTTGATTTTATGTGTCAGTTTCGAAGAGATGCGGGAGTTGCAACCACCTACTTCGAAAAATAACTTGTTTGCAGGCGGAGCCGTCAGGGATTTTTTTTGTTTTTAATTTTTTTTTTTTTCTGTAAGTGTTGGTCTTATAAAAAACTTGTCAATATAAAAGTTTTAGATAATATTAAGAGGATTTTATAATAAATCTAAGCGGATTTGATATCTTGTGAATTGACGAAGGTATGAATTTTTTTCTTCTAAAACACCCCCTTTGGGCCATTTTTAATTATATCAAAAATCTGTCATACATACATTTTCGGCCCTTCTCCTAGAAGTAATAATAACTTTAAACGGATTCGATACGTATCATAATTAAGAAATTATGGATTTTTTCTGTTTTTACAAAAAGCCCCCCCCCATTCCCCCCCCCCCTTGGTTCGATTTTACTCATTAACGAACTTGACCGAGATTTTATGCCCCTTGATTTTATGTATCAGTTTCGAAGAGATTTGCGCAGAATTATTGCAGTTATCGTGTCCATAAAAAAGTGACATAGATAGATAGATAGATAGATAAAGTTTTGAACTGGGGGTGGTTTTGGGTTCTGAAAGTCATGATTGGTGTAGATCTGCAAAAATTTTACAAAAATTCCAATTTAGGTGAAAATGTAATAGGTAGTATTTCTTACGAAATCTACCTAAAAATGGTATACGGCGCCGAAGGCAGCGGGGACCCGATTCAGATGTTTGTTCGGTTCGAGGTTTATCATATTCGAGGTCGAGGGCGGTGCTATACGGGGATCCGGGATCAAATTCAACTGTCGTCGGGGAAAATATTTTGACCTACTATAGTAGAATCCTGCATCGGGTTAGGGAACTGCCCATGACCCGACCCGACCCGAGTCGGGGCAGGTTAGTTGTTTAAAAAATTACCTGGGGCTAGCTTATAAAAAACTCAACTCGTGGGTCATGCATATAAGTGCTGACTTATTTCTTTGTAAGCCGGGTTGACTACAATTGTTTCAGTGTCGGGTTGAGTTTGATTCTTGCGTGTCTGGCTTGGGTTAACCTGTTTTTTCAAAAAAACTGTCCAGAATATTGTTTCAGATTAGAATCCTGTATCGGGTCGGGTAAACCGATTGTACCTGAACCCGACCAGACCCGCGATTCGGGTTGGAGCTAATTTTAGGTAGATTTCGTAAGAAATACTACCTATTATATTCTCCCCTAAGTTGGAATTTTTGAAAAATTTTTGCAGATCTACGCCGATCATGACTCTCAGACTCAGAACCCAAAACCACCCCCAGTTCAAAACTTTATCTATCTATCAATCTATCTATCTATCTATGTCACTTTTTTATGGACACGATAACTGCAATAATTCTACACAAATATTTTCCAAAATGATACATAAAATCAAGGGGCATAAAATCTCGGTCAAGTTCGTTAATGGGCAAAATCGAACCAAGGGGGAAGGGGAATGGGGGGCTTTTTGTGAAAACAGAAAAAAAGCCATAATTTCTTAATTATGATACGTATCGAATCCGTTTAAAGTTATTAGAGTCCGTAGAAGTAATCTTCTAGGAGAAGGGCCGAAAATGTATGTATGACTGATTTTTGATATCATTAAAAATGACCCCAAAGGGGGGGGGGGGGGGGAAGGGGTGTTTTAGAAGAAAAAAATTCACAACTCCGTCAATTCCCAAGATATCAAATCCACTTAAATTTATTGTAAATCTACTTAAAATTATCTACAACTTTTATATTGACAAGTTTTTTTTTATAGAACCAACTCTTACGGCAAAAAAAAATTTAAAACAAAAAAAATCCCTGCTGGCCCCGCCTACAAGCAGACAGGAAAACAGAAAAAACCCCATAATTTCTTAATTATGATACGTATCGAATCCGTTTAAAGTTATTATTACTTCTAGGAGAAGGGCCGAAAATGTATGTATGACAGATTTTTGATTTCATTAAAAATGCCCCCAAGGAGGGGGGGGGAATAGGGGTTTCAGAAGAAAAAAATTCATAACTTCGTCAATTCCCAAGATATCAAATCCGCTTAAATTTATTATAAATCTTCTTAATATTATCTACAACTTTTATAGACAAGTTTTTATAAGACCAACTCTTACGGTAAAAAAAAATAATAAAAAAAATACAATAAAATAAATAAATAAATAAATAAATAAAAAAATCCCTGCCGGCTCTGCCTGCAAACATGTTAGGTTTCGAAGTGAGTGGTTCCAACTGCCGCATCATTTCATGAAGGTCATTTTTTCTGCAATTTCCAAAAAACAGGCGCCCCACGGTCTGCGTCTTCGAAATCTACCTGTGCCTGTAGGCCGAGCCGTCAGGGATTTTTTTTTGTTGTGATTGCTGTTGGATTCGGGTCGGGTTGACTGTAATTGTTTCGGGTTGAGTTTTGATACTTTTGCGTCGTGTTCGGGTTAGTCTGATTCTGCAATAAAACTCTAACGTTGTTGTTTCAAATGAAAAAATAAATATTTAAATAAGAAAGTCTTTTTACATGTTTATTTCTCTACATAAAAGGTAGAATTGATATTAGAAAAATGATTGTAGATTATTTTTTCATAATTGTATTAAACTATAAATCTTTTTTTTTTTTTTTTCCGGGTCGGATAAAAGTAGAAGTATTTCGAATTTCGGGTAGACAAAAAAATTTGTCGATAAAATTTAATTTCTGCATTGGAAAATATTTTGATTTCGGAGTAGAGTTGAGTCGGGTAACCAATTTTACGCCCACCACTCGACAATCGGGTGGTGGTTAGTTTTTAAAAAATGACTCGAGGTTAGTGTTTTTAAAATAAACGACTTGTGGGTTAGGTTGGCGCTAAACCGACCCGAACGAGATAAAAAAATCCATTGAACAGTAGCCCGATCCAAACCCGACAAAATAAATTCTTCGTCTCGCAACCTGACCCGAGCCAGACAAAGAAGTACAACGAACCGTAGCCCAATCCGAACCCTAAAAATAAATTCCTTCGTCTCGCAACCCGACTCGAACCTGAAAATTGAAGCTAACCCGAAACCCGACCAAACTTGAAAATTTATGCTAACCCGAAACCCGACCCAAATATTCTGAATATATAAGTTCTGAAAATATAAGTTAGCCGAAACCCGACCCGAACCCAACAAAATTAATCCATCGGACTGTAACCCAATCACAACCCGACAAAATAAATTCCTTCATCTCGCAAACCTACACGAACCAGAAAATTGAAGTTAACCCGAAGGCCGAACCGAACCAAATAAATAAAGATCCATCGATACGTAATCTGATCGGAACCTGACAAAATAATTTTCTGTTTTTAGGTTTCGGGTTAAATTAAATTTTCAGGTTCGAATCGGTTTTGGGGTTAACTTAAATTTTCTGGTTCATCTTGGGTTGCGAGACGAAGGGATTTATTTTTTCGGGTTCGGATTGGGTTACGGTTCGATAGATTTTTTTGTCGGGTTCGGGTCGGGTTGCATGACGACGGAAATTATTTTGTCAGGTTCGGATCGGGATAAGGATCGATGGATTTTTTTTTCTGGTTCCGGTCGGGCTTCGGATTAACTTCAATTTTCTGGTTCTGATCGGGTTCCGTGATGACTAAAATTATTTTGTCGGGTTCGGATCGGATTACGTATCGATCGATTTGTATTTGTTTGGTTAGGGTCGGCTTTTGGGTTAATTTCAATTTTCATGTTCGGGTCGGCTTTTGGGTTAATTTCAATTTTCAGGTTCGGGTTGGCTTTTGGGTTAATTTCAATTTTCAGGTTCGGGTCGGGTTGCGAGATGAAGGAATTTATTTTGTTCGGATTGGGTTACGGTCCGATGGATTAATTTTTTCGGGTTCGGTCGGGTTTCTGGCTTACTTAAATTTTCATATTTGAGTCGGGTTTCGGGTTAGCATAAATTTTCGGGTTCGGTCGGGTTTCGGGTTAACTTCAATTTTCAGGTTCGAGTCGGGTTACGAGACGAAGGAATTTATTTTTTTGGGTTCGGATTGGGCTACGGTTCGTTGTATTTCTTTGTCTGGTTCGGGTCGGGTTTCGGGTTAACTTAAATTTTCTGGTTTGGATCGGATTGTGACACGAAGGAATGTATTTTATCGGATTCGAATCGGGTTACGGTTCGATGGACTTTTTTTTGTCAGGTTCGGGTCGGGTTTCGGGTTAACTTAAATTTTCTGATTCAGATCGGGTTGCGTGACGACGAAAATTATTTTGTCGAGTTCTGATCGGGTTACGTATGGATGGATTTTTATTTTTCTGGTTTGGATCGGCTTTCAGGTTAACTTCAATTTTCAAGTTCGGATCGGGTTGCGAGACGAAGAATTTATTTTGTCGGGTTCGGATCGGGTTACTGTTCAATGGATTTTATTGTCTGTTTCGGGTAAATTTCAGGGCGATGGTAATTTTTTGTCGGGATTGCGTCGGGTTTCGTGTTAAGTTAAATTTTCAGGTTCAGGTTGGATTTCGGGTTAACTTGAAATTTCAGCTTCGGATCGGGTTGCGTTGCGACGGATTTATTCTGTCGGGTTCGGATGGGGTTGCGATTCGATGGATTTTTTTTCTCGGGTTATAGTCGGATTTCGAGTTAACTTCAATTTTCAGGCTCTGGTCGGGTTGCATGACGACGGAAATTATTTTGTCATGTTCGGATCGGGTTACGGTTCGATGTAAATTTTTTCCTGTTTCGGGTCGGGTTTCGGATTAACTTCGATTTTTAGGTTCGGGTCAGGTTTCGGGTTAACTTCGATTTTTAGGTTTGGGTCGGGTTGCGACACGAAGGAATTTATTTTTTCGAGTGCAGATCGGGTTACGGTTCGATGGAATTATTATATCTTGTTCGGGTTGGGTTACTGGTTAACTTCGAATTTTTAGGTTTCGGGTCGGGTTGCGATATGAAGAAATTTATTTTGTCGGTTTCGGATCGGGTTACGTTTCGATGGATTTTTTTGTCGGGATCTGCTCGGGTTTCTGGTTAACTTCAGTTTTCTGGTTCGGGTCGGGTTGCGACTCGAAAGAATTTATTTTGTCCTTCAAGGATCGGGTTTGGGTTCGATAAAATTTTTCTGTCGGGTTCCGGCCAACTTCGAATCGAATTTCCAGGTTCGAGTTGTGTACAACACTATATATTGACAAAGAACTGGTCATTTTCTTTAAATAGGCATGGACATTTTTCAATAAACCGAACTCTATCTAGGTTCTTTGCAATAAGCCTAAAAATCATCAGGCTGATTGTGAAATAAATGACCATATTCCAATTAGCCTAACGTTGTCTAGGCTCTTTGCAATCGGCCTGAAAAATAACAGGCTGATTGGGAAAAGAGAGATGATTCTCCAAATTCCCCAATTAGCCTACGACATATATATATATATACACGTACATCCATCCATCCATATTAAAGTGCTACATCGAGTCGGGTGACCCTATTTTACCTACTCAAACCGACTCGGGGCTAATTTTTTTCATTGTGAAGTGGGTTGACTTTAATTACACTTACGGTTGGGATTGTGGCTGACCAAATTTCTTAAAAAAAAAGTTTAAAATATCTTTTCAAAGGAATAATTATTTATTTGAATAATAATGAATGTATGTATGCTTATTTTTATATTTAAAAACTAAAATTTAAACTAGAGATATAATTGTAGACTACTTTTCCATAATTATATTAAAATATGCATTATTTTCCTATCATTTCAGGCTGAGGTCGATGAAAATGCTTTTGTGGGGTTCAATTATAATTTTCGTATATAATACGACCCGAGCAGGACTCTAATCCACACACACACACACACACACACACACACACATATATATATATATATATATATATATATAACCAATTTGGCCTCCCCTATCGGGGAGACCATGCCCCCCCGTCGGTCAAATCTTGGCGCCGCCCTTTTCCTGGTGTCTTTGAAATTTAAATTTTCGATAGTGGGGGGGGGGGGGGATGCAAGTTAACGTAACTGGATGAATCTCCTCTTCAACAATCAGAATGGATGATGCAGAAAAGAAAAATTCAGCGTGTGTTGCACTTACAATCTCTAACGATGCAGAAACCACAAAAACAAGTAATAAAAAAGGAAACCTGCCCAGTTAAACTGAGGGCATTGAGCTCACAGGTTATTCACACTAATTGTATGTTACACTCTTATTTCAAAGAATAATGCCCATCGAAAAATAAAGAAGTCGACAATATATTAAGAGAAATCATCCACCACCCCCCCCTTATAATTAACCAATGAACACCCAAAACTAATCACGGAAGTGTCTTATTACAATGAACTTGAAAAACCCATTTATCTAAATTAAGGGGAAGGATTAGCCCCCCATTACCCCCTTTATACTTAACCAATGAACGCTCAAAACTCATCATGAAAGCTCCCTACCAAAATAAACATACATGCAAAATTTAAAGAAAATCGGATAAGTCTGCAAGGAAAACCCATTTATGTAAATAGAGGGGTGCATTAGCCCCCCTTTTCCCCTTTATACTTAACCAATGAACCCCAAAAATAATCAGAAAAGCGCCTTATCACAATGAGCCTATATACAAAATTTGAAGAAAAACGGATAATTCTGCATGGAAAACCCATTTATCCAAATTAAGGGGGAGTTAGCCCCCTTTTCCCCCTTTATACTTAACCAATGAACTCCCAAAACTAATCAGGGAAGCGCCTTATTAGAATGAACCTATAACCAAAATTGGAAGCAAAACAGATATTTCTATCACGAGTTATCGCGTTACGTACATACATACGTACATACATACGTACATACATACATACAGAACAGGCGGGCACATTAACTCTCAGGCTTTGATAGCCTGTGAGCTAAAAAGGATCACAAATGACCTTGACACAAATATTTTATTTTATTTGATAGCCTAAGAGGGACTGATCAGACCAGCAAAACAAGTCTGTAGAGTATAGTGTCTCTCCTGGTTCCCTTTATTAAGGTCTTAGAAAATAAAAAGAAAAAAGAAAACTGCCCAGTTAAACTGAGGACATTCAGCTCACAGGCTATTCAGACTAATTATATATTATGCTATTTTTTCAAAGAATAATGCCACTCGAAATAAAGAAATCGACAATAAGGGGTCGATATAAGGGGGGGGGGGGGTATAAGCACCCGTTCCCACCCTTTACGCTTAACCAATAAACCTTCAAAATCTAATCAGGCAAGTGCCTTACCACAATGAACTTATACACAAAATTTGGAAAAAATCGGATAATTTTGCTTGAAAAACCCATTTATCTAAATTAAGGTAGGTGAGCCCCCCCGTCCCCCTTTTTATACTTAACAAATGAAAACCCAAAACTAATCAGGCAAGCGCCTTACCACAATGAATCTATATACAAAATTTGAAGAAAATAGGATAATTCTGCATGAAAAACTCATTTATCTAAAATAAGGGGGATTAGCCCCCCGTTTACCCACCCCCCCCTTTATACTTACCCAATGAACACCCAAAACTAATTAGGGAAGTGCCTTATCACAATGAGCCTATATACAAATACAAAGTTTAAAGAAAATCGGATAATTCTGCATGAAAAATCCATTTATCTAAATTAAGGGGGGGGGGGGTTAGCCCCCGTTTCCTCCCTTTATACTTATCCAATGAACCCCCAAAACTAATCAGGGAAGTGCCTTATCACAATGAGCCTATATACAAAATTTGAAGAAAATCGGATAATTCTGCAGGAAAAACCCATTTATCTAAATTAAGGGGGTTAGCCCCCCGTTCCCCCCCTTTATACTTAACTAATGAGCTCCCAAAAATAATCAGGGAAGCACCTTATCACAATGAACCTATATACGAAATTTGAAGAAAAACGGATACTTCTGCATGAAAAACCCATTTATCTAAATTAAGGGGGAGTTAGCCCCCCCCCTTTCCCCCCTTTATACTTAACCAATGAACTCCCAAAACTAATCAGGGAAGTGCCTTATCACAATGAGCCTATATACAAAATTTGAAGAAAATCGGATAATTCTGCATAAAAAACCCATTTATCTAAATTAAGGGGGTTAGCCCCCCGTTTCCCCCCTTTATACTTAACTAATGAACTCCCAAAAATAATCAGGGAAGCACCTTATCACAATGAACCTATATACGAAATTTGAAGAAAAACGGATACTTCTGCATGAAAAACCCATTTATCTAAATTAAGGGGGAGTTAGCCCCCCCCCTTTCCCCCCTTTATACTTAACCAATGAACTCCCAAAACTAATCAGGGAAGTGCCTTATCACAATGAGCCTATATACAAAATTTGAAGAAAATCGGATAATTCTGCATAAAAAACCCATTTATCTAAATTAAGGGGGTTAGCCCCCCGTTTCCCCCCTTTATACTTAACTAATGAACTCCCAAAAATAATCAGGGAAGCACCTTATCACAATGAACCTATATACAAAATTTGAAGAAAAACGGATACTTCTGCATGAAAAACCCATTTATCTAAATTCAGGGGGAGTTAGTCCCCCCTTTATACTTAACCAATGAACTCCCAAAACTAATCAGGGAAGCGCCTTATTAGAATGAACCTGTAAACAAAATTTGAAGCAAAACTGATAATTCTATCACGAGTTATCGCGTTACGTACATACATACATACATACATACGTACATACATACATACAGAACGGGCGGGCACATTAGCTCTCAGGCTTTGATAGCCTGTGAGCTAATAAAACCAAAACACTCTCCCTTGAAAAATTCTGTGTTTCCAAGTTCCGTCTTAATAGTGGCGACTCGTGAGAAACGCGTAGTGGTACAAACTAGATTTTAAATTCCAGATTACACTTGATTATACAAAGATTATATAGATTACAATTGATTACATTAAGATTTCTTCGATTACCACCGATTATATGTGATGACGTGATTAAGAATTGATTACAGTACGATTACACTGATTACAGAAGGGGTTGTACGAGATTACACTCTATTGAGAGACCCCTTGGTGTCCTGTAATCAGTGTAATCCTATTGTAATGAGTTCTTAATCATGTCATCACATATAATCAGTGGTAATCAAAGAAATGTTAATATAATCACATTTAATCGATGTAATCATAGTATAACCAAGTATAATCTCGAATTAAAAATCTACCGCGGCGCCACTCAGATGGAATTTGGAAACGTGGGATTTTTCAAGAGAGTGTGTTTGGTTTTATGGGACTTAAAACGTCCTATAGAGGCGCTGATCGCAGCCGTCGGTACAGGAAAATTGTCCCTTTAACTAATGCTAAAGTTCCATTGAAACCTTATTTATTGTAAACGCGTCTGAAACTGTTAGACATTCAAATTTGGATAATTTTTACCTTGTCATGTAAACACAGAACACAAATATCACATGAAATCGTAAATTGTACACAAAAATAATCATAATGAACAAATTAAAAGAGCATGTAATGCAATGGGCTTGCAAGGAATTTTCCTGAAACGAGAAGTTAGATCTTTTATCCACCAGATGGCGCATTCGAGCGGTTAAATTCCCCCGGCCTACCAAAGTGCACTCCCATTCCGCTCCTTCACCGCGAGGCAAATGCCTCGTGCATGCGCGGCCTTTTCCGTTGCATGACTAACAGGTTTCTTGTTCGCCAACTCTCCCTCACCCTCCGGTCCCCGCTGACTCCTCTTCCCCTAGACATCTCTCTGCTGCCGCCGCCGTCCTCCTTGCTACATACAATATTCAGGCTCACTGCATTCTACAGTTCTCGTGGCCTTCTTATCCCTTTCTCCATCCCGCTTGCCATATTATCTTGGACGGTTCACCGGGCGCTATCTACCAAGCCTGGAAATTGTGGTGTACAACAACCACGCACAACACCCTGCTCTCGTCTGATGCCTCCAAAACGGCTATCGCTGTCCACAACGGTCTCACAAACTCCAGTCTTGCCATGCTCGTTCCTCATCTCAATTCTATCTTCACTGCCGAGGCCCTGGCTATCTACATGGCCCTTACCTCGTATGTTTCAGCCAGTGGTCACTACTTACTCCTCACAGATAGTCTCTCCGTTCTCCAGGCTCTACACAACTCCTCGCTCCGCTCCCCGAGGGTGATCACTCTCTGCTCCATAATACCATCCATAGAATTATCTCATCCCATCGTGCAGTTCTTACACTCGTCTGGTGCCCCGGCCATAGAGGCATTCCCCCAAACGAGGTGGCTGATTCTCTGGCCCGCAATTGCCCCTACTTAGCACGCACCCTGAACTGGGTTGCTCCCGAAGACCTCGTGGCCCTCATTCGTCGCAACTGGCTGGAGAAAAAAGAATACTCATGGCTGAATCGTGATTATCAACCCAAATATTCACATATTAGTACAGAGGAAGCCTTTACGACACTGGACCAGTCACCCAGGCCCTGACTATCGCACGGGCACCCGGGGCCCATGCCCTGGGCACAAAATTTCTGAGGGGCACAAAACTTTTCATAATTTCATCTAAATTTCCATTAAAAAAATCGTAATTATGCCAACGTTTTTATTTCTGAAAAATTAAGCATAACAAATCCGATAGTTGTTTTGGGAATACACTTTTATAAGTTTTTCTCATTTCAGGCTCGTGTCACTGGAAATCTGAAATTGTCCATTCAATGTGACATTCAATTTTATCATATTGCACATTTATTCAAAAAGTGATACAACTGAAAAAAAATGTGATATTTGAGATATTAATACGATGAAATGACAAAAATATATCTCTATGGTTAAAAGCACATTTCAATAAATAATAGAAAAAAAAATATTTTATTTTATTATTCTTAAAACCGTTTTTCAATTTTCAGGAAAACTATTGAATGGAATTTTTTGAGTTGACACATTTAGAATAGATGTGTAATATGTAAAAAAACTAGCATCAGTCAATCAACCAATTTAAGGGGGCACGAAAAATTGAAAGTGCCCTGGGCACAAAAACTTGCTAGTCGGGCCCTGCAGTCACCGACGCGTGGATACTAGGATTTTTCGATGGCAAACTCGCACCTGGCTGACCAATAATCGCCTATTTAAGATGAAACTCGCCCAGTCACCCCTGTGTTCTCTCTGCTGTACTGTCGAGACCCCTGACCACATTCTCTGTAATTGCGGAAAGTATAACTCAGAAGGTCCATGTTACTTTCGACACTTACCCGGTCCACTTACTCAGAAATCCTAACTGCTGCCCTCCACTCCCGCTTAGGTGTCTCTGCCCTGTCTCGCTTTTCCTCTGCGGTTGCTCGCGGGTGACCTGTTTCTCTCCTGCCGGCTTGCACGGTAGCCTCCTTCTCTCTCTCTAGGATTATTTGAGACAAAGCCGCAGCATAAGTCTCAAGCTGCATGCCAAACAACCATTTTGGGTGTAAAAAAATGAATCATCGTTTACAATACAACCACTTGCATCTTTGAGAAATTTTGATGCAAAAGTTGCTAGTTTCATATTCAGCGGGCAAGAGTTTAAGATTTGACATTTAGTGATTAAAATTTTCATTCCATTGGCCATTTTCGAATGTTTTTTGGTCCGAAGTTCTCGGATGTGTTGGTTGCGTTTGGCAACAGTGCGAATTTGTTTATTGCTTGCTGCGGCGGTCGGTTCTCGCCGACGTGTAGTGTTCCCTATCCTTAAGTGTTTTTTGCATAATTTCTCCATTTTTATTTCACATTAGTTGTTATTATTCGTGTGTCTTGTATTGTGCTTCGTATTAATTTCCACCTGGTTGTGGTAAGTTTGTGGTTTTTTATTCATTTTTTCCTTCCGTGTTACTGAATCTAGTCAGTTTGGTCGCAGTGGCTGGCTCGCTGCACGTGGCGGTCAGAGACAATGCTTTAAATAACTTGTCTCAAAAAACAACCACGGAAATCAGCAATGATGCTACCCCTATTACCTTCTTATACAAATTAAATAGCTCTCCGGAAGAAATTCTTGTCGAGCCCAGTAAGCTCGGCATTGGAGCAGTGTCAATCACTCTTACTGCTAACAACGGCTCCATACCTGCGACTCTCCCCAAAATACTTAAAGATGCCATCGCTTCGCAAGTCCCCTCTTATAATAATATTGAATTTATGAAAATGACTCGCCAAGGCAAACTTCTGGTTTACACCCTGGATGCCGGAACGGTCATTCAGATTTTCAACATCCCAGTATCCGCTTCATTCCAAACTGAATGCATATCTACGAGATTCTTGCTTCATAACATCTCTCCTCTTGTGGACTGTACAGAAATTGCAGACGAACTCGCCTACGTTGGAATCAAATCGCTTGAGATAAGACGTTTTCTTAGACAGGGCTCTGTTCCCACCTCCTCCGTCCTTGTCACCAAACTTGGCCACTCTCTGCCGTCCGACATCAAACTTTGGTGTCAGGTACACCGCATAACTCTCTTCGTCGATAAACCCCGTCAATGCGCCAACTGCCTAAAATTCACTCACAACACTCGCGCTTGGAAAAGTACTCGTGTTTGCGGCCAGTGCGCCCAAACTCACGATGACACCTGCCCTACCGACTCTCCTATTTGCGCCAATTTCAAAGGCAATCATGTATCCTCGGACAAGTCCTGTCCACAATATAAACACGAAGCCAAACTACTCGCATTTAAAGCTGAGAATCACCTAACTTTCAGTAAGGCCCGGCGTCAATTCCGTGTCAGTACAGCTTCCAAAGCCGAGTCCTACGCTGCGGATGTGGCATCAACCCCCGCCTGGACTCCCCCACCCACGGATTACGTTACAAAAACTGACTTACATGAACTCCTCCAGTGTTTCACAGATAACATGGTCAGCTTGCTCCAACAGGTCGTGGACTCTCAAAAAACCAACTGTCAAGAATTGTTAAATTCGCTTACTACGACGGTCATAGACGCCGTGAAAGATATGCTGATAGCCGACGTTCTCCCTCCCAAGCCTTCGCCCTCTCATAAAAGGAGCGAGGCGCTCCCATCTCCCCACTGGACAATACTTAAGTCAGAAAAATCTAAAAAATTGAAAATGGCGTTATCGTCGAAGGGTTTGACAACCGATCCTCTCATGGACACATCTACACGTGAGTCGTGGATTCCAGATGGTCCTTCTCTTCGCGAGGCGAACCTTGGATCTACTTCTCCTGTCACTTAGCATAGCTGTGGTTGGTCCCCCCCTTTTTTCCCCCCGGGGATTACCGCCTTTTTTCTGCTTGCCTTTGCGTCCTCTGGCCTCCCTGTCTTCGCTCTCTTGCTCCGCACTTCCCCCTTTTTTTTCCTCTTTTTCCGATCATGGGTATAAAACTCATTCATTAGAACTGTCGCAGCATTCGAGCTAACTGCCAGTGGTTACGTGCTCCTTTTTTCGAGGACGCCCATGTCATCTGCCCTCAGGAAACTTACTTGAACTCTGATACGTCCTTCTCTATTCCTAATATGACCACTTTCTTGGCTAACAGAGGCTGCGGTCGCGGAGGGGGCTATTTCACGGCGATCCGCACCTCTTACCCTTCATATCTCCTGCCTTTTCCTGCCGATCCCTCTGGAAGGGTCGAGGCTCTCGGCGTTAGGTTCCATTCTCACGGTAATTGGTTCAGTACGGTCAACATCTATCTCCCAAGGAGTTCTTTTGCCGACACTTGGTTCGACGAGCTGCTCCGTTCTATTGAGCCGTCTTTCGTCCTTCTCGGCGACTTCAACATCAATCTTCTCCGTCGCCATGCTCCCTAACCTCTTGACCTTCAGCGGTTTCACTTCTGGGTTCTCAGCCACAACATTTACATCTGTAATACCTCAACTCCATCACGTATGGTTCATGGTTCTCCCCCCTCCCTGCTGGATCTCACTCTCTCGTCTCCTGATCTTTATGGTTCGCTATCCTGGTCGGTCCATCCGGACCCCTTCGATTCCGACCACCAACCTGTGTCTATCCAGATTGACAATCCTGTTACGTCAGCTAGGCAGCTCCGCCCTTTCGTCAACTGGTCCTCAGCCGGCCGTGTCCTCAACTCGGCCCTAGATAACTCCACCGCCGACACCTCATATGACTCTTTCTGGCAATCTTGCTGTGAAGCTATCTCGCGGAGTACCACTTTTCCACGCCTGGTTCGGCGTTCTAGTGCTCCCTGGTGGGAGCTCACCTGCCGCAGACTCCTCGGCCTCAAGCGCCGGTATCTTCGCTTTGCTAGGTCCTATTGCTCAAGGACTTATGGCTACTCTACAAACAGACGGCCAATAAACTTCGACGGCACATCAAGCTAGTTTCTCGCAATTACTGGGACCAGATTTGTCGGTCCAAAGGATCGAATGGTGAAATATTCAAACTGCTCAAAAACCTTGCTCGCAAAGACTCGCCGCCTGGTGATAATATTTTGTGGAGCGGTGGCCCTGTGGCCTCCCCGCGTGCCCAAGCGGATCTTTTCCTCGGGACCTTCAGCCAGGACGACCCCCTACCTCCTATTCCGTATGACCTTAGCGATGGCAATGCCGGCCTTGACGCGCCTTTCACACTTCAAGAATTACTGCTGGCCATTCAGAAGACTCGCCCCACCACTCCTGGTAGAGATGGAATCTCAGTCAAGCTTCTCCAAGGCCTCTCTCATGCGAACACTGCGAAGCTACTCTCACTTTACAACGACCTGTTTGACTCTGGCGCCGTGCCCTCTTCGTGGAAAGATGCCTCCATTGTCCCAATCTGCAAGCCGGGGAAACCTGCTCGTCACATCTCCTCTTATCGCCCCATTGCAATGACTGCCGTTTGCTTCAAAGTCTTTGAGGGCCTCTTACTCCATCGCTTCATCTTTTGAGCTGGGTACATTAACATTTTCCAAGCCTCTCACTATGGGTTCATGCCGTTCAAAGACACTACAGCGGCTCTGAGTAAATTCTTTGACGACATCTCCGGAGCTCGCGCTTCCCACCAGGCAGCCTTTGTCGTGTATTTAGATATCCACTCGGCGTACGACTCGGTATGGATTGAAGGCCTCGTTTATAAACTCGCCAGCCTTGGTATACGGGGAAAAGCTGGCCGTTGGATCACCAATTTCTTAACGGACCGGTCAATCAACATCCGTTGGAAGGCCACGTATTCTGGCCGCGGCCCGTGCAGGAGAGGAGTACCTCAGGGTAGTGTTCTCTCTCCGTTCCTATTCATGATTTTCCTTTTTGATATCTTTGAAATCCTTGAAAGTGGTGTTTTCCTCCTTATCTACGCTGATGATATCATTCTATATGCTTTGGGGGAGGACCCTTCCCGCACCTTGACAAAACTCCAGAACTGTATTGACCGACTGGTGCAATGGTGCACGGCCACTCACCGCTCCATCTCACAGGATAAGAGCACTGCCATTGACTTCTCCCGTCGCCGGCCGATGGATCCAAAGGTTTCCCTCAGGGGAATTGAACTCGAGTGGAGACCTACAGTCAAGATTCTTGGCGTTTGGTTCGGCAGATCCCTTCGTTTCAATCATCACTTTTCATACCTTCGGACCAAGGCCTTTCGGAGACTAAACTACCTTAAAGCCATTGCTTCACGATATCATGGGGTTCACACTTTTTACATGCTAAGGATCGTCGACTCTATGGTTCGTAGCATCCTCGAATATGCCTGCCCTCTTTTCCTTAAGGTCTGTCCTTCGACCCTGAACTCTCTGGAAGTCACCTTAAATGCTGCTCTCCGGTCGCCACCGGCCTCCCAATGTGCACCCTCATTCCGCTCCTTCACCGCAAGACCAATGCCTCGTGCATGCGCAGCCGTTTCCGTTGCATGACTAACAGGTTTCTTGTTCGCCAAATCTCTCTCCCTCACCCTCCGGTCCCCGCTGACTTCTCTTCCCCTGGACATCTCCCTGTTGCCGCCGCCGACCTCCTTGCTACCTACAATATTCAGGCTCACTGCATTCTACAGTTCTCGTGGCCTTCTCATTCCTTTCTCCATCCCGCTTGCCATATTATCTTGGACGGTCTCCCTTTCCAGAATTTATCCCTCTCGTCGGGCGCTATCAACAAAGCCTGGAAATCGTGGTGCACGACAACCCCACACACCACCCTGTTCTCGTCTAATGCCTCCAAAACGGTTATCGCTGTCCACAATGGCCTCACTAACTCCAGTCTTGCCATGCTCGTTCCTCATCTCAATTCTATCTTCACTGCCGAGGCCCTGGCTATATACATGGCCCTTACCTCGTACGTTTCAGCCAGTGGTCACTACTTACTCCTCACAGATAGTCTCTCTATTCTCCAAGCTCTACACAACTCCTCGCTCTGCTCCCCGAAGGAGATTACTCTGCTGCATAATACCATCCATAGAATTCTCTCATCCCATCGTGCAGTCCTTACACTCGTCTGGTGCCCCGGCCATAGAGGCATCCCCCCGAACGAGGTGGCTGATTCTCTGGCCCGCAATGGCCCCTACTTAGCACGCACCCTGAACTGGGTTGCTCCTGAATGACCTCGTGGCCCTCATTCGTCGCAACTTGCTGTCGGAAAAAGAATACTCATGGCTGAATAGTGATTATCAACCCAACTATCCACACCTCAGTACAGAGGACGCATTTCGACATTGGATCAGTCACCGACGCGTGGATACTTGGATTTCTCGATGGCGCACTCGCACCTTGCTGACCAACAACTGCCTATTTAAGATGAATCTCGCCCAGTCACCCCTGTGTTCTCTCTGCTGTACTGTCGAGACCCCTGACCACATTCTCTGTAATTGCGGAAAGTATAACTCAGAAAGGTCCATGTTATTTTCGACATTTGGCATAGCCCCCCCCCCGGTCCACCTACTCAGAAATCCTAACTGCTGCCCTCCACTCCCTCTTGTGTGTCACTGCCCTGTCTCATTTTTCCTCTGCAGTTGATCGCGGGTGACCTGTTTCTCTCCTGCCGGCTAGCACGCTAGCCTCCCTCTATTTCTCTCTAGGATTATTTGAGACAAAGCCGCCGGTAGCGCAGCATAAGTCTCAAGATGCATGCCAATCAACCAACCAACCAATTTTCGAATTATTTTATCCGAGGATTTAACATGTCTACCTGTGTAGATGATAAAATGTTCAAGCCTCGTGTTCCGCCAGTTGATGAACTTGAAAATAATGAAATTCAGAAAAAGCTTTCATTTTTAAAAGCGGAAATATCAGCTATGAAGAGTTCTGAAATTTCCGAGAATACTTTCAGCTTCGATGACGTAGTTGAGATATTGGAAAAAGAAAATGCAAGCCTTTCAAAACTTTTGGACTATGAGGAAGCTAGAGCAACCAAACTTGAAAAAGAAAAATCAATTTTATCAAAAGAGAAAGTTGAAGAAACACATGTCCTCTCTGAATGTAGTTGTTATGCTATAAACGAATCGTTTGTGAAAGGAGAAGCTGTTAATAATGCTCAAGAAATGTTGTTGAAACTGGAAGTTCTTCATAGAAAATTAATAAGTCTTCTTAAGAAATTTGCTCATAAGAATTTTCCTGTGCAAGAGGAAGAATCTGTTAAATCCACTAGGAATAGAAGAAGGAATCTGAGCACAAGTAAACCAAAAAGTGTTCTTGACAGGCGCGGATCCACGGGGGAGGGGGACGATCGCCCCCCCCCCCAAAAAAAATGGATTTTACTCACCTGTTTTTTTATAATATATAATTGTTACAATGGAAAACAAATACATTATTTTTCTTTTTTTCATGAAAGTCTTTTGCGATATGTTTAAGAAAAGGTAACATTAAAGAGTCAAAATGTCATTCTTTTTTCTAATTGTCAGTATCATAGTGCGGTATTTTCAGAACCTAATAGATTTCTGAAAGGTCCATCAATCAACAATAACCCTCCTAAACAACTGCCTCTGCCCCAATGAATCAAACCCTTTTTCCTTCCTTAGAAAAATCATCTCCGGGAACATACAGGGGAGTGTAAAATGGGTTACACACAAGAAGCCAGTTTAGTTAAAAGAATTTTTGTATTGACATTCTCTTTTGTGCTTACTATATAACTATTTACTGACTATATGTGCTTAATCTTACCCTTGCCCTCTTCCAGCTAAGCTTTTGTTTGGGACAGGTTTTCTTTCCGTGATAAAATTTCAACTAGTACTGTAAAACCCGTGAAAACGTAACCAGTCTGTAATAGAATTCTGCCTTAAACAGAAGCCAGCTGTCCCCCGCCCGGCGTTGCCCGGGCCCGTGATAATAAATAGATATAAAAAAAAAGTCAAGTTTTTATTATTTTGTATCTCTAACCCGATTTTGTATGAAATTATATTTTTAAATGAAAAATTCGCGAAAAAATATTGATATTTAGTGATAAAAGAGCTCATTTTTAGGGGCTTTCCTAATTATATAAATACATAGCACCTATAGTCGTCGTCTGATCCGTCCGTCTGTGCGCATATAATAGCGCAAAAACTACCTAAACAAATGGTTTGAAATTTAAGATATATTATCTTTGCAGAATTTTGTCGAGACATTTCAAATTTTATGAAAATCGAATCAAAACTTTAGAAGATAATGAATAATAAAAGTATTTATTAAGAAATTTCAATTAAAAAAATTCCCTGACGGCTCGGCCTACAGGCACAGGTAGATTTCGAAGACACAGACCGTGGGGCACCTGTTTATTGGGAATTGCAGAAGAAAGACGTATTTGCCATGATGTGGCAGTTGGGACCACCCACTTCAAAATATACCTCTGCCTGTAGGCGGAGCCAGCAGGGATTTTTTTGTTTTTAATTTTCTTTACCGTAAGAGTTGGTCCTATAAAAAACTTGTCAGTATAAAAGTTGTAGATAATATTAAGAAGATTTATAATAAATTTAAGTGGATCTTGGGTGTATCTTGGCGATCGACGAAGTTATGAATTTTTTTCTTCTGAAACCCCTATTACCTTCCCTCCTGGGGGCATTTTTAATGAAATCAAAAATCTGTCATACATAATTTTGTGGCCCTTTACCTAGAAGTAATAAGAACTTTAAATGGATTCGATATGTATAAAAATGAAGAAGTTATGGGTTTTTTCTGTTTTCATGTCTGCTTGAAGGCGGAGCCAGCAGAGATATTTTTGTTTTTAATTTTTTTTTTTTTTTTTTTCCCCGTAAGAGTTGGTCCTATAAAAAACTTGTCAGTATAAAAGTTGTAGATAATTTTAAGGAGATTTACAACAAATTCAAGCGGATTTGATATCTTGGGAATTGACGAAGCTATGATTTTTTTTCTTCTAATCCCCCCCCCCTTGGGGCCATTTTTAATGATATCAAAAATCTGTCATATATAAATTTTCGGCCCTTTTCCTAGAAGTAATAATAACTTTAAACGGATTCGATACGTATCATAATTAAGAAATTATGTTTTTTTTTTCTGTTTTCACAAAAAGCCCCCCCCCCTTATTTTACCCCCCTTGGTTCGATTTTGCCCATTAACGAACTTGACCGAAATTTTATGCCCCTTGATTTTATGTATCAGTTTGGAAGAGATTTGTGCAGAATTATTGCAGTTATCGTGTCCATAAAAAAGTGACATAGATAGATAGATTGATAGATAGATAAAGTTTTGAACTGGGGGGTGGTTTTGGGTTCTGGGAGTCATGATCGGCGTAGATCTGCAAAAATTCCACCTTAGGGGAGAATGTAATAGGTAGTATTTCTTACGAAATCTACCTAAAAAAAATAGGTGCTTTCTTGTGATAGGAGTTTCCGAGGTTTATCGTCAAGCGACCGAGATACTTATTTTATGACAAAAATTAATCTGAAGACGATATAATTCATTTCACAAAATTAAAAATCATCAAGATCTGAATATTTATATAACTAGCTATAGTACGAACGTACCTCGTTTAACGTACAATTTCCAACTTATCTTGTTTATGTAGGGTCGTTTCATAGTTTTAAAATAAAAAGTTCTTTTCGTCCGAACTCTTTGAAATATTTATTGGTTATAAATAAAACGGTTTTACAGCCCGTGTAAAGATTTTTGGGGAAAATATTGTTATCTAGTTGTAAACGAAATGTTTTCTTCTCACTTTTTTGTTTGTTTGTTTGTTTTTGCTTCGGCTTTTTTAACATAGCAATAAAAAAAAATAGTTCTCATCTTCCGAACTCTCTGCATTTCAATCGGTTATAAATATAACTGCATCCAAACTCTCTTTAAAATTTTGCGGCGAAGTAGTGAAAACATGAGTTCTTTAAAAAAAGCTTTAGCTTTCAACCTCAGAGCAAAAATATATTAGAAGGTCTATGCTTTCAACGCGATGGTACAGCTTCATCCGTTTTCAATCAACCCTTTTCAAGCTTAATCGAACCCAACCCTAAGCATTAGGCTTAGGGTTGGGTTAATCAATCAGGTCTCCCGTTTCTGAGAGCCTTCAATAAAAAATAAAATAAAATAAAAAAAAAAAGTTGATGCATGCGCAAAGAAACGATTTTCATGTGGGTATGACAGAATGCGCTTTTCCTTTTAAATATATAGATGTTTCATGATCCTAACGAATGAAACAAAACAAGTATACCTGCTAAAATAGAGGGTTTTTTTTTCGGTTCCTAACAATTACATTTCCAAAGGTTTTACTGTCATGTGTAATCACCAATGTAAAGATAAACACACAGTCACATAGATTAAGCTTGCAGCGTTGCAGTTAGTATATAGATGATGAGTATGAAGCTCGTTTCACAGCTTTATAAAGGAGCTCTCCTTCTTTATGAAAAATCACAGCAGCAAAGCAAGATACTCCTCCTGTTTCTCAGTATCTTTTATATTATATTTTCCACTGAAAAGGTAATCCTTGAATTTTTTAGATATTTTCGCTTTAGTTATTTTTCATTGTTCTTACACATCACAACACTACCGTTTTTGTACTTATCCGTTTTCAACTGATATTTTAAGTCTTAAATACTCTCTTTGCGTGCGCCAATGTAACTACAGTAAAACTTGCTAAGACGGAATACTAGGGACAAAAAAAAATGTTCCCATTGTAAACAGGTTTTTGTCTTACCAGATATAGTTACATGCTATTCCTTTTGCCGGAACCATGCAATATTTCTGGTTAAGGCAGGATTCCCTTATACACAAATTTCGTTTTCACAGATTTTATTGTATTTCGGGAAATGTAATTAGCTTCAGCATACATTTTCTACTTTTGAAGAACTAAAATTATTTCATAAAAAAGAATTCTAATGGTAATAAAATAGTTATGATATATAGTAAAACATGTGAAAACAGGATCGCTAGAAACTGAAAAAAATTCCATATTTCACAGGTTTCTATCTTAGCAGGTACAATTATATGCAATTCCTTTTGCCGGGATTGTGAAATTTCTCCATTTAAGACAGGATTTCGTTAGAGACAGGTTACCTTTCACAAATTACTCTATAAGTATTACTGAAAATGTTTAGAAAATTAAGGTTATCTTAATGCTTGCTTTGAAATGTTTGGAAAAACTATTACCTCTACGAAAGTCCGCAGCATTATCGAATGGCAATAAAATACAATAAACCTTGCTAAGACGGAATAGCTTGAGACTAAAGAAAAGTTCCGTTTTAACCAGGTTTCCGTCTTAATACCTTTAATTGTTTAATATTCCTTCCAACATGTGAAAGTTGAATCCGTCTTTTATGGAATCCTCTCTTAAACGGAAACACTTTACGGTCCCGAAGGAATGCCGTAACAATCTACCTTCTAAGACGGAAAACTGTCAAAAACAGATTGTTTTCCTGTTTCCAGCGATTTTGTTTTCTTTGATTTGCTGTATTGCTATTCGTAAATCATTAAAACTACACATAGTAGTATTAGTTTTATATTAATTAAACAATCTACTATACTAATAAAAGAAAGTTGTTTGTCTCTCTGTGTGTGTGTGTGCGATGGCTAGCGAAATCTGCCGCACGTAGAAGTCTGAAAATTTGGTGCGGATAGTCCAAGGCAGGTCCTGATACACCTCAGACTCAGATTTAACATTTTTTAAGACCCGGGCCCCCTGGTGCCCCTTTACGTTTTTTGCCCTAAATTTTTACTAACTTGACCTCCGATCTTCTTCGTTTTTGGGGCCCTTTCTCAATTTAGCTTTCCCCCATTTCTACGTTCCAATCAAGACCCTGGGGCACAATACGGGGCCCCTTGAAGCTTTTGTGAACTAAATTGGTAATAACTTGTCCCCTTTTAATCCGATTGTCTTCGTTTTAGAGGCCTTTTCTCCATGTAAGTTATTCCACCATTTCTACAGTCCCCTTAAGACCCAGGCGCCCCTTTAAGTTTTTGTGCCCTAAATAGTTAATACCTTACGCCCTTTTTATCCGTTCTTCTTTGATTTTAGGCCCTTTCTACATTTAGTTATTTCTACATTCCAGTTAACCCTTTTATGCCTAACGTAACGTCCCGATTTTGGGACGCTTTAGTAAAATGGGAAAAAGTGCGTTTCACACCACTTTTTTTTAATAGAAATTTGGTGTCTTATTTTATCGAGGAGGCCTTGATAAAATAAGACACCAAATTTCTATTAAAAAAAAGTGGTGTCAAATGACCTTTTTCCCATTTTACTAAAGCATCGACGCTAGGCATAAATGGGAGTAGAGAGAGAGAGAATGACAGTTCACCGGCAGCAGGAGCTAACAGCCGGAGGCAAGAGCCGGAGCCAGAGCCGCTCCTGAGGAGCAGACGATCCTGTGGTGGAGCCTATCCTGTAGAGAAACCGATTCTGTCACCGATGTATTGTAACAGGGGGGGGGGGGGGTCTAGGGTCTTAAATTTTTGAATTTGTCTTAGAGTTGGATCAAATTTAAATGTCAGATTGAAGTCTGCTATAGGAGGGGGGTATAAAATGGAGGGGCTTATTTTTGAAGAGGCGGCTAACTTTTTTTAAGGGGGCTTATTTTTGAGGGGGGCTTATTATTTTTTATTTCTTTAACGACTTAGAGTATGAGTGTAAATTTTTGTGGGAGCTTAATTTTTAAGGGAGGCTTAGTTTTTTTTTAAATTGACTTAGTTTCGGAGATTAAACATTTTTTTTTCTTTTTGGTGTCACCATCTACCTGCAGGAACTGAAATGATTGAAGTTTAAAATAGGTTTTCTTGAAAAGTTAACTGATCAAGCCAAGAAGCTATATCTGTAGGTCGAGATTTTAAGTGTTTAAAGAGAGATATCGTGAGAGTGACGTATCGTTTGTTAAATAGTGGAAGCAATGCTAAAAAGAAGACATCTTTAGGGGTAAGTGCTGTTTTTATAGTGTTTGGTGTAGAAAACATAGGAAAGAGGCGTAGTTTAAAAAACAAATTCAATTTTATTAATAATTTTCCCAATGCAATACATGTGGACCCACTTTCCGTTTTTTAGCGGCTTTTGACAAATCTAATGCAGAATCTTGTTTAATGTTTGTTGAGAAATATTTATTTTTAATAAAATTTCGCAGGATATTAATTTCGTTTAATGTTTCTAATAATTCGTTCTGGGCCTTGATCGGTTTTCTTTTATTCACAGAAAACAAAAGATTAAATAAATCTGCCAAGTTCGATTCGGGGATAGGTTTTCCTTTGAAACTTACAGTCAAATTTTTATCCTATCGAAATTTTCTTGGACGTGCCATGACAAACTGAACTAATACTTTGATAATTTAGGATAGCTTTATCTGTTCAAGTTATGATATCATGGTTGTTAGATTACAGATATGTGTGTTTGGAATAACGTGATTTTTAATTTTGCCTGTTCAGTTTCAATTATATTGTGAAATGAGGGTATATTTTTGAAAGATAATGTTAACTTTTTGTGATTATCTTGTAACAGACTGCTTTCATTAAAAGTGTATCTTAGAAATGTAAACTACATTTTTGAAATTTTCGTCTGTTTGGAAAAAAAAACACAGGAAAAAAAATAAAAGTATTAAAAAAATAATAACAACTGTTCAAAAATATTATAACAACTAAACAAATGATTAAAAATAATAAAAACTGTTAAAATAATAATAACAACTGTTAAAAAAAATAAACGATTGACTTTATACAATCAACATTTAAAAAAAAGATAATCGAATCTAGTTTTTTCTAACATGACTTATTTGAAATATTCACTTTTTTCTAGTTAGATTTATAACACATAAGTTACACATAAGTAAAATATTATTTATAAAAGCACTAAATATGAGATTAATAAGAATTTTTAACTTACAAATTTATGAACTTTTGATACACAAGTGATTCGACCAGTAAAATATTATTTATAAAAGCATTAAATACGAGAATTTTTGAATTAAATTATACGAACCTCTGATATGTAACCCTTTCTGAATCAATGTGTAAGAATTAACTGACTATTAAACTTATAACAGAGTATGATAAAATAATCACTTGACTTTTTAAACCAATAAAATGTTAATATTTTTAAACGAGCGCCCTCTATCATTTTATGACCTTCCAAGAAACGAGTTAATAGGATTATATTGTTTTCTGTTACCACTGTGAATGGTTGTGTTTTTCGTTTTAAGTTAGTTTACGTCGTGTTAGTTTTAGTCGTGTTAAGTTAGTTTAATTTTTCACATGAAATGTCATCTGGAGAAAATACCTCTTGTGTGTGTAATCTGTGAAAAAACATTTGCTAGAAAGTATCATTTATTAAATCATATGAAGATTCATTCAAAGACCCCCTATGATTCATAATTGTAATGTATGTGGCGAAGTATTTTCACAAAAGATTGATTTATTAAATCATGGGAAAATTCATAATACTTCCAAGCCAAAACAAAGGAAAAGCAGACAGTCACCTAGTCACTGTAAATGTAAATGTGATGATTGTTTTGAAACATTTAATAGTAGATCTGACTTAGTGAAACATAGAACAATTCATCTTTCACCTAAAGAACTTATCCCATCTGATCGACTTTCCTTGGGAAACAGTTCGAAATATGAAATTTCAGACATCACTCAATTTAGTAAAATATTTAAGTTTTTCGATGTTTTTACTCCTGCTCATTGGAATTTAGGTGAGGAAATGATTGTTGAAATACAAATGAATAAGAACTATGAGATTTATGTTCACATACAGAAATATGAAGAATTTGAAAAAAACGGTCGTGAACTTATCCCCACAAATGAAGGCATTACATTATCATGTGCAACATTCGACAAATTTGAATTGAGATTGGATAAATTTAATTTTGTTTCTGAAAAAGATACATTCGTCTGTAATAATGACTTACTAATTGCTTATGTAAATAAGGAATCATGCATACTGCAAAAATTATTCAAATCGGAAAAGTTTGGGTTTTGTTTGAAGTCTGATTTTTTACTGCTTACATAAGATCGATATTTGAAACTAGTGAAAATCGCTTTAAAATTACCGAATGTCTCATTGAAACACATTTAACTAAACTGATTCCTGTTTCGGTTTTAGAAAACTTAAACAAATGTAAATATACCCACGTCACAATCGAAGATACTTTGAACTATTTCTTAACATGTTTCGATGATGAGTTAAAGTCATCCGTTTCTCGCGTGTTTGATTGCTATCGATGTTCAATCGGAGAACCAATTAATATGAAACACGAGTGTGATAGTTATAATTTGCGCAGAAAATATAGTTGGTGTAGCGACAGTGCACTGCTAAATTTCAACGTGACTGAATTTTTAAAAAACCTGTTCAAGCAATGTTCATGTAATTATACTCATTTATTTTTTGAAACTATGAATATGGACTCTTATAATAACCATTTAGACAATATATTTACAAATTAACACAGAAATGTATTTATTTAATAAATATTTGTTTTTATGTCACATATCTGTTTTTATTTCACATGTCTATTTATTTTTATTTATTTATGAAATCAATCTTTGAAGTTTTATTTTCTAGAAAAAAAGTGAACATATATTTATGAGTAGGCAATTTTTGTTAATTGTAGTCTTTAAAGTTAATCCTTTTTGGTCAAATGAAATCTCTTTTTAAGAAAAATTGATTATTTTTATTTGAATACGTATTAAACTTATTTATTGATAAGAAAGTTTAATTTTTCTCTCCGTTTAAAGAATGACATCGCATGTTTTGATAATTTCCACCCCATAGTTAACTTTACAGTATTTAACCTATTTAAGAAAATGTTTAACTTAAACCGTCACAGTATTTATTATAGATAAGTAAACATTTTATCTTTAACCTATATGAAATTTAAATGATTAACTATAACTGTGACTGATTTTAACCTAGATAAGTAAATGTTTTCATGAAACACAATCAGTTTACTGTTGACTTTTATCGAGATTACACCGGTTAGTGGAATGCTTATTAAAAATATTTTATGACATTAATAATGCAGAAAAGATCTCACGAAGAAGTATACTTTCACCTTCAAAACGTCTACGTTTAGAAAAACCCATGGAAAATGCAAATACCTATGAGAAAGAGTTAAAAGACCCAAGATTAAAACTTTCTAAAATGGGTAATAACTACTGAGGACTTACAAGATGTGAAACCCGAGATCGCTATGAATTTTTCAACCTTTGCCTATGGGAATGATACAACATCTTTCGAGAATTCCAGTCGAAAGCCAAATTCTGCCACGGACTATTTGAATACATTTTTCGAAGACATAAGTTTTGAAAATTTAGATTGTTCTACAACCTTAACGTTTCATGAACCTACAAATAATATTTTACAGACTACTGTTAATCGCGAGGTCAACGAGCTACAAGCAAGCAACCTTTCGCAAACAAGTGGTGAATTACAAACCACCATCTCACCTACAAATGACATTAAAAGTGATAAATTATGCAATTCATATGTGTTTCACAAAGAACTAAGTGACTGTTTCTATTTAACTTTGAAGTTAAGAACTAAACAATATTGTATACTTATACGAGAATTTAAACGCAATGTATCTACTAATGAAGAAATCCCGGCAAACCGTGTGGTTAATATGTATATTTCTAGCTGGTTTGAGTTTCAATATAAACTCATTGCATTTAATTTAAGATACAAAAGTACGTCCTTTGTTTCTAATAACATGATTTTAGTGTTAAATCAAAATTCTACGATGCGAATTAAAAATTTAAAGAATTATTCTTATATTGACTTAAACGAACATCAACTGGAAATTTTTTTTAAAAAAGTACCTCTCACTTAAATACTGCACTTTTACAACATATGTACACAAAACTCTAACCATCTCTTATTAAAAAGAAATGTATGGTGAGTAATATATCTACAGAAAATGAACAGCTGTTAAAGTATAAACTTAACACGTGTATCGAGAATAATAAGTTACCAATACTTAACCAATTATATGAATGTCATGCATGTGCACTACGACATTCTAGCAAAAGCCTTCACTCCTGCTTCGTATTTAGTAATAGGGAAAAATTTAATCAAATAGGGGAAGCTTTATTATTGCTCGTAGATTTGGATTTTGTAACTTCAACGTTTCTAAACGGAGTTTATAATGTTAGTGAGCACTTTTTATGTAAGATTAATGAACAAACTATTTGTAGTGAATTTTTTAAGACCTGAAAATAAAATGTTTTTGATTAAATTCTGTGTGTTTATTTTTACAAAGTGTCTATGAGTGAATTTATTAGTTTATAATTTAGTAGAACTTTTAAATGAAGTGATGTATTGCAATTAAAAAAAATTCCTCTATTACAAAAAATTAATTGAAATAAAATTATTCACGTTCAAAAAAAAAAAAAAAGGTTAACAAAATTAGAAGCTATGTGAAATTAAAACTTATCAAAATTAAATGTTAACAAAAAATAAATAAATAAAGTTTAACAAAAATATAGTTTTAAAATAAAAGTAAACAGAAATATAGTTTTAAAATAAAAGTAAACAAAAAAGAAAAAGTTATAAAGTAAAAGTTAACAAAAAAATATGTAAAAAAAAAAAAAAAAAAAAAATTATAAAAAAGTTAAAAGTTAATAAAGCAAAAGAATGTATACGTTATAAAGAGAGGGGTTTCCGGGTTGAAGTAACTTACAAAATGTATGTGTGTGTATTTATTAGTTTATCATTTCGTAGAACTTCTAAGTGAAAAGTTAGAATTTATGTTTTCTATATGTTATTTTAATCATTATGTCATGACTTCATACTTCTGAAAGTGCATTTAAAGGTTTGTTTAGATTTATTCAGTGTTATTAAGCGTTTGTAAAACTGAAAATTAATGAAAAAACAGATCGTTTACTACCATTTACGCTATGAAGGCTCCATTCAATTATTAAAAATAATAAAACCTTTTAGAATATTTCTTATTTTAAATTTAAAATTTAAAAAAAGTTAAAGTTAAAGTTAACAAAAATAAAATAAATAATTCCTTTATTCATTATAAATAAATAAAAGTTTACAAAAAATAAAGTTCAAAGTTATAAGTTTATGAAAATTATAAGTTAACAAAAGAATAAAATAAAATAAAATAATTTTTTTTAAATAAAAATTAACAAAAGTAAAGTTTATAAAAAGTTTTTTTTTTAATTTTTAAGTTATGTTTTAAAAAATCTTCAAATTAATCAAAATTGACTTTTAGTTTTATGTAAATGTAAGTTTCAATACTTTAAATATCGAGCTAACTGTTTATCACCATAATCATTTGTTTACCCATCTTCCAACCAACCAACTGGTTGCCTAGCCAACCAGGGTCGGACTGGGTCAGGGGAAAGGGCGCAGACCTTGGATTTTCAGAGGGCGCAAAAAGTTTAAGGAACTCAGGTGAATTTTACTTAGTTGTGTTGTATTTGACTTGTTTAACACATTTGCATAGCACCAATAAGATAAGGGCTTAATATTATACATCTGAGTCTAGATAGATGACTTCACTATATTCCTCGTGCATGATTGAAGTTTTCAAAACATCTCATGTAATACTCAAAAACTATATAGAAAGTTGAACACAGATTACCTTGTAGCAGATTGACTGTAGGTTAGAACTTTCTTATTTTGTTCTTTCTCAGTAGATGCCTTAGAACAGTCATAAAAAATAAGTGAGCAATTCTGCTGCAATTTTGATAGCAATTTTGCTGCTATAAACCACTGCTAACAGGGTTTAAACAGCCCCTGAAAACAGGGGATGGTCCCTTTAAACTGTTGAAAGGTTCTCCATCTCCATACCTCGAAAACTAATTATTCAAATGAGCTGTAAGCTTACACAGCGATATTTTTATGACTCCTGCAAATAAGGCACCAATTTATTGGGAATAATTTCTACTATTAAATTGTATTTATAAATTTTGTTTCAGGAATTGTCTACATTTTAAAAAATGCACGAACGTTGATTTTTCAAATGGCTACACCTACTTTTGACTCTCTTTTTGAGTTTCCTGGATCTATGGAACCTGGGAATATACTTCTCTTAAATCTTCATACAATTATAAAAGAAAATGTGTTAGGGGTTTATCTAAAAATTTCGGAAAATAAAATTAAAATTTTACAAGAAAAAGTACTCTAAACACTCATTTAGTGACCAGTAAATTTATACAGGAATTTTAAACTTATAATTAACTTCCATTATATAAAAGGAAATACTTGAATATGTTTCTGGTACGTTTGTACGATTTTTTTTCTGTGGATTATTTGAAAACAGGGGATGGTCCCTTTAAACTGTTGAAAGGTTCTCCATCTCCATACCTCGAAAACTAATTATTCAAATGAGCTGTAAGCTTACACAGCGATATTTTTTATGATTGTGTGTTTTTTTAATAATGTAAATCATAGTTCATAATTTTTAATATGAATTTATTAATATTTTTCATAATTAAAAAAATGTCTTTGTATACCAAAAAAAAAAAAAAAGACTGGAATATGTTTGGATCTATTAAGTGTACTTCATTAAAAAATTAATAAAAATTCAAACGGATGTTTTTTTATATATTTATCAAATGGATTTAAAATTAGCATCCTCAAACTTTAAACTCTTCTAACCTATGAAGATTTAAAATAATATATATAAACTATGTATTTTTGCGGACTGTCCCAATCAAAAAGGATGCCGAAAATGGGTGTTATTGTTTGAAATTCAAAGTTGATATAAATTTTATTATTTAGACGACTCCTGAAACATAATTTATGCATATCATTAATTAGTACACATTATTCCCATTCGATTGGTACAAAAAAAATTTTTTACAGTTATTTTTAGAGGAATTAGTAGGGGGTGATCACCTTTTTCATGCCCAGGACTGTAAATTAACACATTAGTCTAACTTGATATATTCATAGTTATATCCATTATCGTAAAAAATATTCTTGCTTTACTTTCTTAGCAATTTCAGACTTTACTACAAGCTTGACGATAGTTAAGATGTGTTTAACCGTCATCGTGCTTTGAGATATGACTTGGCTAACTCTTCCCTTTTTATAGGATTGAATATGAAAATCTGCCAATGTAGATAGCAATTTGTAAGCAATTTTCCTACAACTAACATAGATTTTATTGATTATAAATTATGTAAACAAGTTGGAAATTGTACGTCAAACGTGACAAGTTAGGTGCGTTCGTACTATAGCTAGTTATATAAATATTCAGATCTTGAGGATTTTTAATTCTGTGAAATGAATTATATCGTCTGCAGATTAATTTCCGTCATAAAATAAATATCTCGGTCGCTTGACGATTAAACTTCGGAAGCTCCTATAACAAGAAAGCACTGATTTAAAAAAAAAATCAAATTTCTTAATAAATCTTTTTATTAATATCTCCCAAAGTTTTGATTCGATTTTTATAAAATTTGAAATGTCTCGACAAAATTCTGCAAAGGTAATATATCTTAAATTTCAAACCATTCGGTTGGGTTGTTTTTGCGTTGTTATAGGCGGACGGACGGAGAGACAGACGGACGGACCAAGCGACGACAATAGGTGCTACGTATTTATATAATTACGAATGCACCTAAAAATGGGAAGAAGAACTCATTTAAATAATAAATTTAATATTCTCAAAGAAAAAAGTTTTAAGTATATATGGTTTTTAATAAGTGATCCTGCTGTTTTTGGTCAGAATGAACTCTTGTTTAAAAAAGTTTTAAAAAGGAATTGAAACGCCAAATAGCTTTAAATATATATGCATGGTGTGAAGAAAACTGTATTTAATAAAATTTCTTCTTGTTTGACTTTTTTAAAGTTCAAATTTTTCATAAAAATACATTTAAAAAAATGAATGCTTTTCTCATTGAAAAGCATTGCAGAATTAGTCCAGGCTCGCCTAGGACATACCATCTATCGGACCAAATCTATGGATATGATGTTGTGGACACATGTATACATAATTATACATAATAATTAATTAAGTATACGTGGACACATGTATATATAATTAATGAAATCCATTTATCGTTTGAAACGAAAAAACTTTATTTTAAATTAACACATTAAAAAAAAGTAAAAATGAAAAAATAGAACAATCATATTCGTCTTGTAAAATTACGATGTCCGAAAAACTCAGATTCTCACGTCCACTCAAAAAAAGACCTTCCTCCCATCTCGTTCAACCTCCAACTCCTTCAACATTCAACTGCCGTTCACAATTTCACTTCCCAGGGGCTTTCATTTCATCCCAAGAATTTCTCAGAAAGCATTACCTCCACTACCACACCTGCTCCAGTCTGCTTATCTCCAGGTGACAATGACAGACCCCAATCTATAGTTCTATCTTTCATTCTTAGGATATTATCCCCTTTTTCCAAGTAATTGATTAGTTGATTCACGTCCACCTGTCAACCTCCTGTATAGCACTCTTACTTGAATAGTGACAATTCACAAAAGGCCTTTCATTCCTAAGGGATTATCTTTATCTTCCAGGTATGTGAGCATGTGAAATTTTCAACATGTCACAACTCCTCCCCCCTAAGGAAAAATTTCAACAGGAAATTTGGCATATACAACAATACAATAAGCTCCCTCAATCAACTTCTAAAGAGGTCATCAAAGTATAAAGGAATTTAAAATAACACATGAAAACTGTATAGAATACAAACACATTCCCATACTCAGTATTTGGTAGACCACACTGTCAATAGGATTTACTATAATCCCCTACCTACCATACCTAAGTATAATTCCAGGAATAATTTATACAATTGATGCCCTAAGAAACAATTTTGAAATACTTCACATACATATAATACCAAATACAGATTACAATTTCATGATTCTAACAAAAAAAATAATACTAAAAGAAAGAATAGATCCATATATAACACAATGCCTAACACAATTATACTAAAAACCTTTTTCTAAAAAGCTTGATTTTGGACACTTCTACTAACAAAAGAAAACATACTAAATTATGCAATTATTAAATTAATGAAGTTTTACTATTACGAAAATATTAAGCATTAAATGATAAATAAACCCAATATAGATATTATAATAATGAGCACTCCCAAATTTAGAATAAACTTAATTTAGAGAACTCTCCCGAAAACCAATATCTTAATTACTTCTATCAGAAAATCTTTTCGACAATAATTTTCGCCTTACAACTTCATAATCATGATTTTTCCTATCTAAATCTTGTTTGATTTTAATAAATCTTTCTTTGTGATCCGTTTTAAAAACAGAATGCTCCATTCTTTTTAACTTTGAATTTCCACATCCATTTTCTTGGCATTTAGCCCCCAATTTTCTCTATCATTATTTTTCATCCAAGAGTTAAATTTTCTGACCACAGTCATACGTGAACTCAATTTTTTTCTAATTCTATTTCTAACATGTATAAATCCCATACTACCAACAAATTACCTAGGTATATTTGCATCATGCTCAGAATTCTTCTTCCCGAAATTGACCTCCTATACCTGACCTTTTATCACCATCCGTTTTAGACGCATCCTCTTTTGTATCGATCAATTTAGACACTTTTTCCAAATACCTATCAGTCACGTCTTCCGGTGAATTTACCTCTATCTCATTAACAGACTTACTATCCCTTTCACAGATTTCATTTACAACCATTTTTCTAACAAATTTTTGCTCATGATCGCTAGACAATCTAAAGGTTCCCTGCCCATTTAATTCTCTCTGATTTTCCACCTGTTTACACACTGAATTTTGCTTATCCATATTTCCTAACTTTAATAATTCATAAACAGCTGGTGTTATAAGGGGCGGAGAATTTAGTTTTCTCACAACTGCAACCACCACATTTTTTTCAACATACTCTTTTTCACCTTCCATCAAAGCAAAACCGGCACTGACACCAAATCCGCTTTTGTCTATTTCCGAGGGCCGGTATAAGAAAGACATTTCCCACTTTCTTAGCACTCCACGGAATGTCATTAGCATCAAAACCGCAATTTGCGCATCTGTGTCCTTAATCGCTTTTACTTTCTTATCATTCACGCATAAATCAACCATAGGTAATTCGGTTTCCACACCTTCCCCATTATTTACACCTTTCCCATCACTAGTAATGTTCCAAGCTATGCTTTTATCCTCATATTTCGATTTACTTTTTAACAACTCCGGACAATTTGGACGGATGTGGCCCACTGCCAAACAATTGTAACATTGGACTTGTCTCTGCTTTTCGAAAGCCTTGTCCTTCTTAAATTGGTCAGTTTTCCCCCTCTCTTTTGAACTCTCAATTTCCTATTTGGGTTTACCTTCATTCTTAATTTTAGATTTAAAGTTATCCTTTTGACTATCCTGAAAAGTCTTATTTTCCCAAGGTTTTCTATCCGACCTCTTAAATTCTCTTCTTATACTCTCAAATTTATCCGATTTTTCAGCGAGTTTAGAAGCAATCTTTATTTCCTCCCAATCATCCATAAATTTTTCTTTTATCTTAAAAGGGACACGTTTTTTAATTGTTCCGTGAGCATTAGTTCTTTCAGTGAATCAAAATCCCCCACTTCTAATGACTCTAACCAATTATCTAGATAACCCCTTAACTCATAAATCAGATCTACCCATAATTCACCAGATTTTCTTTGATGAGTTTCAAATTTCTGTTTTAAGGCGCCTGTACTTAGCCTAAACCTATCTAACAAAACTTTCTTTATATGCAGAAAATCCTCACATTTGTCTGCTGGCTGCTTTACTATAATTTCGGCAATATCGGAAGGTAATAAAGGAATTAATTGACTAACCAAATTTTCCTGAGAAACTTTAGCTTTCTCGGCTTGCCTTTCAAAAATCATAAAGAAAAGAGTTATATCAATTAATTTAGAATCAAAACGCGGAACCAAATCCTTTAAATTTACCTTAGGAGTTCTATGAAAATCTACATTTGATTCATTAGATGAAACACTAACAACATCCGCAGAATTTTGAATACGCAATTTTTCTAATTCAAATTGCTGTTGTTTCTCAAGTTTTTGTAATTCAAGTTGTTGCTGTTTTTCAAATTTATCTGCCTCAAGTTGTTTTTCGAGTTTATCTGCCTCAAGTTGTTTTTCAAGTTTATCTACCTCAAGTTGTTTTTCAAGTTTATCTAACTCAAATTTCCTAAGTTTATCTTTTTCCTCTTGCGCAATCCTATCTAATTCAATTTGCCTCTCTCTTTCTTTACGATCTTTTTCAATTTGTCTCTCTTGTTCTTTACGATCTTTTTCGATTTGTTTTTCCTGTTCTTTCCGCTCTGCCTCCTGTTCAAGAATATATTGCAAGCGAAGTTTTGCGTAACTTTCTTTATAATCCTCAGCACTAACAATAGCTTGAATTATAGCTTGATTTTTACACGTTTTTGACACGCTGGTCTCAAATTCCTCTGCTAATAATAGCAAGACGCTTTTATTATATTTTACTAAATAGTCTGCCATATTTTCCCCCAAAATATAATAAATTCAAAGTATTATATATATTCAATTTACAATAATACAATAAATACAGAAATAGAATTTTCTTCACTATACGTATAATAATGTATTCACAAACGACACAATTTTAATATAGCAAATTCTCATGCAACAGTGACGTCTTTCGAACTGAGTATATCCCCCAAAATAATTTTTATACCCAACAGTACAGTATAACATCAATTTATTTTGAAACATTAATCATAATCATCGACAGTATACCCATAAAATTAAGCTATAACTTTATTACTGTAATAACTAAAATGTATATAAACAAAACTCTTATTTCCAAAAGTTTTATACAAAATTATGATTAAAATACACTGATTAATAATCTCAATTAATCAATAACAATTTACTATACCCCAAGTAAATTTTAACATATACATAAGTATATAATTTTCTTAACCCAATATTATACCTAACAGATACCAGAAAATCAACAAACATAAAAATTCTAACTAAAAATTTAAATACCAAATTAATAGCTTCCCTAGAATTCTTAAATTTCTCATAGAGTTTTGTTCCCCCAAATTAAAATTTATACACAAAATTTAATTTAAAACAGACCTCTATAGAAGATATCATAAAAGAGCTTACCTCCAGATGCAGATATTTCCTCCACACTGATACCAGGCTTCCAAGCACTTTTAAAGATGACACACACAGATGTTTTAAGACTTGAAGACACTCAATTCACTGATGAGGCACTAATTTCACCTTAGATCCGTATGTAGACAACTTAGATGGTACACCGCATATCTTCATTCCACTGATATATTTTGAAACACACACAAATAGCACCAAGTCTATGGTTGACTGTTCATACACCTCACAGCTTTAGTCGATAAAGTTCTTTTACCAGTTCTCTACTTGCTAGAACTCCGAGAAAAAACCACGACTCCAATTAGACTTCAAGACTCCACAACTCTGCTTGTCAGTTTTCCACTGCCTCTTCATCTGTTTAATCAGGTTAACATAGATCCGTAATCTAATTTACTCTAGATTACATATCCCAGTTGCTGCCACCAATTAATTATATATACTATAGCTGTGGTAACGTGGACACATGTATATATAATTAATGAAATCCATTTATCGTTTGAAACGAAAAAACTTTATTTTAAATTAACACATTAAAAAAAAAAAGTAAAAATGAAAAAATAGGACAATCATATTCGTCTTGTAAAATTACGATGTCCGAAAAACTCAGATTCTCACGTCCGCTCAAAAAAGGATCTTCCTCCCATCTCGTTCAACGTCCAACTCCTTCAACATTCAACTGCCGTTCACAATTTCACTTCCCAGGGGCTTTCATTTCATCCCAGGAATTTCTCAGAAAGCATTACCTCCACTACCACACCTGCTCCAGTCTGCTTATCTCCAGGTGACAATGACAGACCCCAATCTATAGTTCTATCTTTCATTCTTAGGAGATTATCCCCTTTTTCCAAGTAATTGATTAGTTGATTCACGTCCACCTGTCACCCTCCTGTATAGCACTCTTACTTGAATAGTGACAATTCACAAAAGGCATTTCATTCCTAAGGGATTATCTTTATCTTCCAGGTATGTGAGCATGTGAAATTTTCAACATGTCACAATGTCTTATTAAATATTGAGCCAATGGGGAACTGATATAGGTTGTAGTTTTAAAATACATAATAAGTGAAGTAAAATAAGGAATGTTTAAAATGGAATAAATTGACGTTAGTAGATAATGATAATAAAATTAATAAAAATAATATAAAATAAAATAGTAGAAATGGCAAATGAGGATAGGTCAATTAATTAAGTTAAGGTAAAAAACAGTATAGCTGTAGTTTAAATACTATTAGTAAATTCAAAATAAAATTGAAAATTTAAGGATAAAGATAAGTTAAGTACTAGTTCAAAAACAGCATAGGGTAGGATAGTCAAACAAGGGTCAGACCTCCAAAAGTAAAACGTTTGAAGCTGCATTAATGTACTATCTCCCATATAATAAAATACAAAGGCAAGAAACTGTCTGTAACGCATCCGGGTGCGACCACTCCGGTTTGCGAATCAACCATAGTTAAACGCCATGTTAGGCTTACTAAAAAATCTATGCTACATTCGATTCTGCTGTTAAAATATTTGTAAAAGCATATTAAAGCTTTTAAATAATTTAATTTTGTTTAAAACCTTCAAAAACTATATCATATAAAACATATATATCACCATTTCTGTAAAAAAAAATTCTGTAAGCAAGTTTTTTTTTTTTTCAGAAGTAGCGGAGATTTATTTCGTAGGGAGGATTTGAGGTTGATTCAGTATACAGGCGCCATCTACTGGCAGATTTTGAAATTAATTTCCATCGTAAAAACTCATTATCTGGAATCCTCGGCACCAAAACGGCTTTCCGAGTTTTGGAATTTTCCGGATTTCAGGTCCTTCCGAAGTTTACGATTATTTGACAAAATTCATGTTTTTTTCGTGATTCTTTGACAAAATTTACATTTTTTTCTGCTATTTGTTGACAAAATTTGCGTTTTTTCGTAGTCCTTTGAAGAAATTTGCGTTTTCTTTTTGCGATCCTTTGAGGAAATTTGCGTTTTTTGCTATTCTTTGACGAAATTTGCCTTTTATTCACGATCCTTTGACAAAATTAGAGTTTTTCCTGAGATTCCTTGACGAAATTAGCGTTTTTTTCCGATCTTTTGACGAAACTTCACTTTTTTTTTCGCGATCCCTTAACGAAATTAGATATTTTTTCGCAGTGCTTTGAAGAAATTTGTGTCTTTTTTTTCGCGACCCTTTGAAAAAATTCATGTTTTTCCGCGATTATTTGACAAAATTCGAGGATTTTATTTGCGATCCTTTAACCAATTTTTTTTTTTTTTTTTTTTTTTTTTTTTTGTGATCCATTGATGAAATTTTACACTTTTTCGGAGTCCTTGGAAGAAATTTGCGTTTTCTTCGCAAGTCTTTGACGGAATTCGCGTTTTTCTGCAATTTGTGAACAAAATAAGCGTTTTTTTTTTTTCGATCCTTTGACGAAATTCACGTTGTTACCACAATCATTTGAAGAAATTGTCTGCTGTTTTTCTGTGAACGATAGACATAATTGATTTTTCCGGCGACGATCGTTCAAAATTCGAGATATTTATGTTCGAATTTTTGGACTGAAGACAAAAATTTTCGAAACCGAATGCCTTAAATTTTTAGGAAAACTTGAATCGAATCACCCCTGATGAAATAAATATATAACTATTTTTTTTTGTTTCTAACGAATCGTAATATAAATTAATTTTAAAATAAAATTTGAGAGAAAAATGATTTTTTTTTTAATTTCGGGAAGAGGGGACCGTGTTCACCCGCCACCGAAGTAACAATATTTGAGTGATTAGACATTGAAACACAATGGACTGAAAAAAATTAAAAAATTGGTAAAATTTTCGAAAAATTTCAGAAAATCTAAAAATTTAGTAAAAATTTTCCAATTTAGAAAATTTTCTAATTTTCTCCTTCCGGATTTTGGATTTCGGGATAATGGGTCATAAACTGTAAAATGATTATTTCTTACCAAACGTAATTAAAATATAAGAAACACATAGTACAGCGTAATTTGCATTTAATTTTGCTTATATAAACAAGCAATCAGTTATGTGGTGAGTCTAGCTGTTTAGAAACTCATTGATAACACTTTTTTACAAAAACTTTCACACATGGATTATTTGTTAATATTTAATTTGAATGTTTTGTCCAATCGTTGAACTATTTTAGAAATGTAATACTAAGTAAAATATATATATATATATATATATATGTGTGTGTGTATATATATATATCCTCATTATTTTTATTTGTAGAAATCATTTGTCTTTTTTAAAATGTATTTTTCTACAATACAAACCTTTCAATAATAAATCTTCATGCTGTTTGTTTGTATGAAGTCTTATGAAAATAAAACGCGGATCGACAATCCGTTATTTTTGACGGGGTTATATACTAGTATATATGTAAAACACAAACGGAAATTACGTTCCGTTCCTTTATAACTCGAGTTCCACTGAATGGATTTTGATGAAACTTGCGTTGTTCGATAGATAATTTTTCAGGGAAGGTTTTAGTATATAACATATTGTTCTACGTACATTATTTACAGAATTATGATAGAAAGTTCTGTTATTTTGGCCGAAAAGGTTACCATTGCTAATTTTTTGGCGACCATTATTGTTGCAGAAAGAAATGAAAAGGCTATACATCTCGAAAAATAAAAGAAAAACTGTTGCTAATTTTATTTAAAAAAAAAAAAAAGAAAGAAAGAAAGAAAGTAAAAAAAGAAAGAGAAGAAAAAGAAAAAAAGAAAAAGAGTTTTCATGAGAGATAATATTATAAACCGAAAATATTTAATTTAAACATAATTAGGAATGTTCGTAACGCTTAAAAAATTATTCAAGGGGCCAGATTGCTTTTGAAACAAAATTTGGCGATTTATCTTTTGTTTTTGACGATTTTGATTTTACTTTTGACCCCAAACAATTTGATTTTAAGCCAAAAGGTGTTTTTTTGTTGTTGTTGTTGCAGAAAGACTTGAAATGGCTATACATCTGGAAAAATAAAAGAAAAAACTGTTACTAATTTTATTTTAAAAAAGAAAGATAATAAAAAAAAAAGAAAAAACAGTTTTGATGATAGATTTTAAGCCAAAAGGTGTTTTTTCAAGTGCACCACAGCAATTTTGCAGTATTTTTTTGGGGATACTTTTCGGTTAGCCGGGCGCCAGTGATAGATATATACATGTATATATGTATAAACACACATATATATATACATATAGCTACGCAAATACATATATATACATACATGTATGTACACTTATATGTATGAATATATACCTACATATATATGTTTATACATATATATTTATATATGTACATATATCACTGGCGCCAGGCTAACCGAAAAGTACCTTTTTTTCATTCAAATGCAAATTATATTAATGGCAATATACTTCTATTTACTTCTACATATATGAAATTTCGTTCCGGCTGCTTATAACTAGAGTTCTGCTGAATTGATTTTCGTAAAACTTAAACTGTAAGATAATTTTTCAGGGAAGGTTTTATTGTATAACATATCGTTTTACGTCGCTTAGTTACAGAATTATTATGGGAAGTTCTAAAATCAGATCAATCCGATTATGAAAGATTACCCTTTTTAAAAGATTTTGCCGAATGAATTTCGGTGGAACCTACATTGTTAGATAATTTTCTAGAAAAAGTTTTATTATATAACATATCATTCTACGTTGCTTAGTTCTAGAATTATAAGGGGAAATTCGAAAATCGGGTGAGCATTTTTTTTTATTAAATATTAGCCTTTTCAATATTTGATTCCGATTATGAAAGCCTTATGAAAATGTTCCACTGGACGGATTTTGATGAGAATTGTATTGTTAGTTATAGTTAGAGGCTATTTCAGGAATGGTTATAGTGTACTACATATTGTTCTACGTTGCTTAGTCAAACAGTTATATGTGAAGGTTATATAGTCAGATGAATCCGATTCCAAAAGATTAGCTTTTCTGAAAGTTTTTACTGGGCGTATTTTTTGCGACTTGCATTGTTAAGTAGATAATTTGTAAGGATAGTTTTAGTATATTTCATATCGTTCTGTTAGTTTTAGCATTATGTGGAAAAGTTCTATAATCAGATAAACCCGATTATCAAGAATAAACCTTTATAAAAACTTCTACTGAATGGATTTTGTTAGTTAATTTGTTTGCATTGTTAGTTCAATAATTTTTAGTAATGGTTTTAGTATATTGCATACAGTTTTATCATTCTTTAGCAAACCCTAATTGTAAATGACCAAATAAAAGAGTTGGTCCTTAACAGCTAAAATTTTGACTGCTCATTAGAAAATATAATAGCGTAATGACGTCATTTTCCAGTATTCCAGGTAAATATACAGATTGTTTTCAAATACAAGGTCAAATTAAACGATATATTTCGTTTGATTCAAGGTTCATTTGTAGAAACCGACCAGCCAGCGCAGCGGGCGTAGGTTGCTAGTTTATAGATAAAAAGGACTATTTTGGCTACCTATGAATTGCAAATGGTTTACAATTTAAAGAGTCTTTTCTAATATTTTGTGTGAAACAAGTGTGAAAACGATTAATAAATACCAAAGTTTAAAAATATATACTTTTCAAAATTATTGTAATTAGTGAAATGTATTCAGTGGAATTGTATTCATATAAATTTTAAATAATTAATATAAAACAATGCTATAGTTGTTATACGAAAAATGATAAGATAAAGATGGAATAACATTATCTCTTATCTTAAACCTTTACAATTAATGTAGCTGAGATTTGGGGGAAAAGAGAAGCGATAAAAGAATTCATTATTATTAAGACAAAAGAAAACGAATGAAAAGCTCACATTTAGAACTGTAAAATATTTTGTATCATTAATGTATAAAAATTAGTTTGTATAAAAATTAGTAATTTGTTATCATTTGTTTAAAAATTAGTAGTACTTCATTTGAAATAAATTATGTTTTGGCTAAAGTGAAGTGTTGATTAAAGATATTTTTCTTTTAAATGCTAAAAGTGTAAATTAAAAACATAATGTACAGTAAAATAACTTTTATTAGATTGTTGTATATTATTTTTTTTTTGTTTACACCTTTTATCATTTAAAAAATATATATTATTACAAGGTGTTATAATTTATTATATTTTTAAAGATATTTTGTTAAAGTAATTACGCCTGTCCAGATGTCTCACAGTGTTGCAATTAAAAAAAAAAAAATCGTTCAAGAAGGGAAGGGGGGAGAGCAGAATAAGACAGTGAAAATTTTAAAGTTATTGAAAATTTATGCAAAATACATTGGATGAGATTTTGAATAAGATTATGGATAAAATAATATAGTAAGTCGAGGTTAAGATTTTTTTGTAAGAATAATGTAAAGCATGGCTTGTATGCTGTAAAATGTTCGATATCGATGCACGATTTATCTAATTTGTGTACTATTACAGATTTTAAATCTTATTAAGTGTTTGTTGAGCAGGGCGAAGACCAAACAATGTTAGAAAATCTAAAATTTGTACGACAAAAATGCTACAGTATTGGGTGGAGATAATCCTGGTTATTTGTGGTCGAAAATGTGTAGTCCCTCCCATATTGCACAGCAAAGTGTGCTGCTCACTAGAGGCGGAGCTTAGTGTGTATCAACATTAATTTTAAAAATCGCCAATCAGGGGTCCATACGCGATTAAAGTTTTCCCTTTTAATTTCTTATGGAGCAAATGTATAACCTGATAATTTATGCTTGTTAAGATTCCAAAACTTGCACCGAAATGGATCATTAACAGAAATGGTCTGAAAAATGTGTCTGTCTGTAATTGGTTCCTATAATAAAAATGCATATCGCCGAAATTTATAATGACTTTTTAACCTCTTCCCTCGGTTGTAAATTTTTTCAGCTATATCTAATAACACATCTGCTGCTGCTCTTCTGTCGTCGTATGTCATGTTCTTTTAGGATGCCGTTTTTCTACAGTCTAATAGAATAAAATCTATTTGAAATATTTACTTCTATTTGTGTATTGGGAATTCAAGCGCTCGAATACGCCATCTGGTGGAGAAAAGATATAACTGCTCGTTTCAGGAAAATGCCTTGCAAGCCCATTGAATTACATGCATTTTTAATTTGTTCATAATGATTATTTTTTTGCCCAATTTCAGATTTCATGTGATATTTGTGTTTTGTGTTTATATGACAAGGTAAAAAATATCCAAATTTGAATATCTAACACTTTCAAACGCGTTTACAATAAATAATGATTTCAATGGCACTTTAGCATTAGTTAAAGGGACGATTTTCCTGTAGCGAAGGCTGCGATCAGCGCCTCTATAGGCCGTTTTAAGTCCCAATCCATTTTTTTTTCCAAAATTTTGTACTAAAACTCACGATGTGCGTGATACACGGAATGGTGTCATATAGCAAAATAAATAAATAAATAAATAACAGAAGAAGACGAAGAATAAGGTGAGTAGTAATTTCTTTTTCCTTTACGACTGTCAAAAATGACAAAATGTTAAAAATCTTGCCGAAGGCACGCGAAATTTCTCGAAATATGAAATTTATTTTGAAAATTTCAAGCAAAATTATCACAGTTAAAAATATGGACCCATTAGTTAATATGTGATATATTTTTATTTTTCAATACAACAATTTTTATCTTATATTAGACAACAAGAAAAAAAATTGTAAATAAAGGAATAAACAGCGTTTAAGATAACAGATTTCACCTACTCACGGTAAACAGATTGCATTTGCCATTTAAAAAGTAATTACATGCTTAGTAATTCAAAAATTTCAATGAGAATTATTTGGAGTTTATTATTAATTCTATGCTAAATCATGGAAAAAAAATATTCTCCAATCGTCATGTTTTATATATTTTTTAACAAAACCGTAGCAATTTTATATGGTGACTTCTGATCATCATACCTTATTCATATCTAGCTTAATTTCAAAGTGCAATGAATATAATTATAATATAATTGCTGACAAAATACTTAAAAACTCAACCCGGAAATATAATACTGAAAATTGAATTTATTATAAAACAGTGTTTCTTATAGCTTGATCAATCTGTTGTAATTCTGCTATTCAAGAAAGACTACTAGCCTGTAGTCTTTATCTTTATCATATAAGAGACCCCACACCCTACTGAATACTAGACTTGCGCGCTGAAAACAATGGCGGCTGCCGCAGACGGAATCGTTTGTACAGTCCCTCGAACTTCAACACCAATAATATCTAAAAGTTAACTTTGACTTATTTGAACTCCGAAAGACAAGGCGAAAAAAACTTTTAGAAATTATTGGTGTGGAATTTCGAGGGACCGTTCAAAAGCTGAAAAAAAAAATCAGCCTGCGACAGCCGCCATTGCTATCAGCGCTCAGGCCTAGTATCCAGGGGGCGGTCACGGGTGGGGTTATCGACTCGATATGCAGAGTCGAGTTTGGATCGACTCACTAGCGTTAGCAGAAGATCTTAATTCAGTTACTCATAACTTTATCGAGTCAAACGCACGAGGGCTCGATTTTTTTAATTTGTAGGTAATTTTCAGTGTACGTTCAGTGCCAGACGAGGTAAAGTAAGGATGTTAGGAGAAAGTTTAGGAGAAAAGTCAATTTATTTTTATTTAATGAAAAAATGAATTAATAATTTATTTATTTTTTATTTTTAATATTAAAGAGAAAAATTTTGAGGTAAGAGTTATAGCTCAAAAGGACTATTCATCAAGAATAGTGGATAATCTTGTTTTTTTTTTCGGTTGGATGGACTGCAAGCATCGTAGTCAGGTAGCTCATAGATGAGTGCATTTGGGATCTGATTAATGTCATTGTAGAATTTTTTTGCAAGGTGTTTAATGCGATGTTTGAGTGAAGTCGTTTTGAGATCCTTGAGGATTGTGGAGTTTTTGAGGTATCTAGACCCGTTCCTGATGTTACGGAGCTGTTTGTAATGGGTACTAGAGAGGCTGTTCAAACTGGTTTTGCAAGTGCAGCCCCAGATTCGACATGCATATGTAATAACAGAGAGAATAGAAGCATTATATATTAAGAGTTCGTTGTGTATGGAGAGTGAGTGGCTGCTAAGAAGTGGGGCGAGGGTTTTGGAAATCCCAGCGACTTTACAGCGGATATTAAGAATATGCTTTTTAAAGGTAATGCGTTTGTCAATGGTAACCCCCAGGTACTTGGCATCGTCAGACCAGGGAATGGTAATATTATTGATTGTTAATCTATTAGGAGTGGAGAAGGTTCTAGAGAAGTAAACAGCAGTAGTTTTAGATTCGTTTATTTTAATGCGCCATTGATCAAACCATTCCATGAAGATGTTGAGGTGGTGTTGTAGATTTTTGTAAAGATTGTATGGGTGATGTGCAGTGCCATAGAGAGTGTCGTCCGCATAGAGTGCGAGTGATGTGAAGAGTGTGCGTGGAATGTCATTAAAGTATATTATGAATAAAATAAGGCCAATGACTGAACCCTGAATAATACCACAGAGTATTATGTGTAGTAGAGAAAGTGAGTTGTTTACACGGACGTAGAAGTTACGATCACCAAGGTAAGAGTGTATTAAATAGATAAATCCAGACGGGAACTTAAGCCGAATTACTTTGTAAATGCGGCCCGCGTGCCAGACTTTGTCAAAGACCTTGGCGACATCAAGAAATATGGCAGCGGTAGGCTTCTTCTCGTAGAAGTTTTCAGTTAAGAATTCCACAAATCGAAGAAGTTGGTGTTGGATGGAGTGCTTGGCTCTGAAGCCGAATTATTCAGGCATAAGAATGTTGTTGTTGTGGAGGAAGTCATTGAGCTGTGATCTAATGACGCGTCGATGACTTTAGTTAGAGAGGAGAGAAGACTGATGGGTCGGAAATTAGATGGGTCATTAAGATTGCAGGATGGTTTAGGAACAGGAGAAATTATAGAGGTTTTCCAGGGTTTAGGAAAATAACAGTGTTTGAGGATAGAATTAGTGAGCTTTGTAATGTAGAGAATACAGTTGATAGGAAGTTGTTTAAGAGTATAGTTGGAAATTTTATCGTACCCAGGAGATTTTTTATTATTAAGTTTTTGAATAATATTGTTGATCATGATGGGTTGAATTTCGGGGAGAGGAGTAGGAGAGGTTGAGAGGAAGTCATTAACAGTATCATTTACTTGTTAAAGTGTGCTTCACTTGCGAGGAAGGTATTCGGAGAGAATCGCTTTTCATATGAGCCAGCGAGGCATTCTGCCTTGTTTTCGTCAGTATAAGCAGTTTGATTGTTGGCAGTAAGGGGAGAAATAGGGGTGTAATTATTATTAAGTTTCTTTTTGATTTGCCAAAGAGAATTATCCTCGCTAGTAAGACTTTCGAGAAATTTAGGCCAGTTTTTTTGCTTATCTGTTTAAATAAGGGTTTTAATTTTATTGTTGAGCCTGTTGACAGCTGTTTTAAGGGTGGGATCTCTGGTATTTTGGTAGAGTCGTCGGAGTGTGTTGCGTTGTTTACAAATATTATGTATGTAAGTGGGTAAGATGTAAGAGTTATTATTTTTGATTTTGATATAAGTGGCATTTTTTTGAGCTTTGTAAATGATGTTGTTGAGTTTATTAACTGCGTTGTCAATATCAAAAGTGTTGTTGATTGTCGGGTAGGTAAGGTTAGCGTTGTTGAGGTAATTTTAGAATTTATTCCAGTCGATTGCTACTGAAGGAAGAGAGATAGGGTTGATAAGATCAATTTTGAAAAAGACAGGAAGGTGGTCAGAGCTTAGGGTCATTAATAACAGAAGTGGTGATAGGGAAGTAAGATTTTTGGCGATGGCGAAGTCAATAATAGAGGGGTGCTGTTTGCGGGCAACCGGAATGTGTGTGGGTGTAGTAGGTGCGTGGAGACTAAGATTGAAATGGCTAACCAAGTTGTGGAGAGATCTACCTCTGGTAGTGGTGGAATGACCGTTCCACTGCCTGCTATGTGCATTGAAGTCACCAGTGATAAATGCGTGTTGGTGTTGTGTAATGCTGTGTGTCAGGTCATTTATGGGGTACTGTCGCCCGTAAAAAGATGTGAAGTTGATTTTGGCTTGGGGCAAGTTGACGACAATACCGATGTAGTCAATGCCTGGGAGTGGAATATTTTGAGTTGTGTGATGTGGGATGTAATTTTTGATGTAGATGGCTGTGCTGCCCCAATGAGAGTTGGCACGTGGTACATGATTGAGTTTGTAACCTGGGATGGTGATACTGCAGGAAGGGTTAAGTGTTTCTTGGATTAAGGGTATATCGATTTGTGGATTAATGGAAATAAAGGAGCGGAGTTCATTAATCCTGGGTTGCAATGATTGGCAATTCCAGGAGAAAATAAGAAGAGAAGAGAAATTTTTGTTATTGTAATTATTCATAATTGGGAATATTGAGCTCCGTAGAAAAGGCGTCTAATTCTTCTATTATGATATACATTTTGTCGAATGGGTTGTTGCAATTTTTGATTTGATGGCGATGTTTTTTAAATGTTTTAAGAGTTTGGTAATTTGGAGAAGTTCCTTCATGCCTTTGAAGGTGTCGAACATATCTTTGAAGGTATTTGTATAATTATTTTGTATAACTGGGTGGTGTTTTTTTGTTTATGCTGTAATTGGATGTGTCCTCAACTGGGGGTTCCTGGATATCGTTATTAACGTCAGTAGTGGTCTCACTGTTGTTAATATCGTTTGGTTTATCTTGAATTGTGTAATTGTAGTGTTTGAAAATGTCTGCGATATCAACAATTAGATTTGTTTTTTGGTTTTGTTTTGGTGTTCAGTGTTGGGGTATGTTTTTTCTTAATGTTGTTTGGATTTTTAGGGCAACCTCTGTATGAGGCCGGATGGGCACCGTTACAATTGGAACATTTTGGAATAATTTTACCTGTTTTAGGACAGTTATCAGTGAGGTGCTCTTCTGAGCATTTAAGGCATTTTGGTGTTAGGCTGCACGTCTTGGAAGCGTGTCCGAACCGTTGGCAGCGGTAACATTGTTTTGGGTTATTGTCATTTCTGAAGAATTCAATACGAACACTTATATCACAAAGTTCCTCAATTTTATAGATTTTCTCAAAGTTAGTGCAAGGGAGGACGTTGACCATGTAAATTGGCATACCTCTTCCGGTTTTGCGACTCTTGAGCATGGCGGCTCGTGTGGCCTTAAATCCATGGTTGGTCTTCGATAATAAGTTGGGGGGATTCCCCTAATACAGATTTTTTTTGGTCGAAGTTCTTTTGAATTAAGGGTGTTGAAATTCATGTTTGTCAGTTAGGTATCTTTGGATATCTCTAAATTGGCTTACAGATTTGGGTAGAACTTTTAGAAGTTCCCCAGAGAGGCTGACTTGAGGGGGATTATCAGAATCAAGGGCTTTTATCTCTTGAGCGAGTTTGCGCCAATCCATATCTTTGATTTCAATAAAGAATGCTTGTCATTTGTTTAACATTCAACATCGGTTCTTGCAGCACCATCTTGGTTAGACTCTTGATCCATTAGATCATAGTTGTCGAGATTAGCTTCGGAATTTAGATTTCCGAATTTATTTTTGAGGGGAATTGGATTTTCAGATTCAGAATGTTTTCTTTTTACTACACGGGAAGGATTAGAATGTGAGCTAAAATTCTTTAGAATTTGGAGTTTTTCCCATTGGTCATTCCCTAGAAATCGAATATAACCAGTTCTACAGGTTAAATCAATTAAATCTAATCTAGATGGTCCCCCCCAAACTAGATATAGCAAAAAGACAGAGGTCTTTTACCTGAGCCTTTGTGTGTGTCGTTGTAGTCCTTTTGTTGTTGGAGAGACGGTATTTCCTCATATACACCGGATAGAAGTTCTCGCAAAACGTTGTTCACATGTTCATTTATACTAGGGAATTCGTTGAATTCATGTAGCCAGTCCGCAGGAACATATCCGTTTATAATACCGTTCATGAGGTCGCCTAGTTGTTGTTTCTCTTTCATGGCCATGGCATACGAAAGAGCAGTCACCGAAGATTAGCAGAGATCAGGTGGGTGGGAGAACACGCCCCCTTTCAAAGCTCCGCCCGAAGAAGAAACAGCACTGTATAGCAGGAGGGCGGGAATAACACGCCCTCTTTCCAAGTTCCGAACGACGAAGAAACAGCACTGGACACACACTTGCACTGGATAGCAGGAGGGCGGGAATAACACGCCCCTTTCCAAACTCCGTTCGTACACGCAGCAGTCGATTAGATTCAATTTTCCAACTGTTATACTCTCTACCCTGATGGGGATGAGTGTACATAGAGAGAAGAGAAGACAAGTAGTAGACTATCGTTCCGTTTAAAACCAGTATGACCTATTTAATGGTAGCATATCTGCGATTCAATTAGGCGAAAATTTCTGTTTTAAAAAACCGGTGGTAAAAGATTAAACGTTCCGTAAAGGACGCTTGTCACGAAGGGGTTAAATAAAACAATTTTTTATTGAAAATACGTACCAGAATTTCTGAATAGTTATTTAATTACGGAAAGGCTGTCATAGATTACTATACGAAATTTACGGTGGGTTTTTTAAACGAAAAAAATGTTGTCCGTTGTTTTCCAGTCAACAACAAAATCCACACAAAACGTATTTGCCTACTAATATTCATCTCTTTCTTTTATCAAGTTGTTTTTCGAAAAGCATGGTTTCAATTATTCAGAGCCGGATTCAAAGGAGGGCGCAAAGGTCGGGCGCCTGCCCTGGGTACTAACAGGTAAGGGACGGATAATACTCAAAATATTTTATCTTATATTAACACCTAAAAGATATTCTAAGAACCGATGACATTTTTTTTCCCAGGGTGCGAAAGCAGTACCTGCGCATAGCAATAGAGCTTTAGTTAGCCAGGGCTATTAAAACTTTCTCTAGTTGCACGTTTTCTCCCTCAATAGTATGCAACCACGTTCGATTTGGTTTCCGATTCTGCAAATTCCTTCAATGTATCTACGATTTTTTTTATGATAATAAAAATCCCTCTCTTTTGCTATCTGTCTAATAATATATGATTATTCTTAAGCAAATTCTCGAAATTTTGTACTCTAATCAGAATGTATGCTTACAGCTAAGGGAAAATATTGGAGCGGCTTAGGGGCGCGAAATTTTCCCTGCTGAGGGCGCACCGGCCCTAGGGCCGATTGCCCGGCGGGTGAGTCTGAGCCTGTAGCCAACCATTTACTTTGCATCTACACATGCGCAGAAAAAAACACTGACTTATGCACTAACTTGAGTTCTACTTTAAAACCGTTGCTATATTATGCAAGTCGAATATCTTTCATTCTTAGAAAATTTATGATTTTTTACTAATCGTTCCTATTTTAAAACATTAACAAAGAAATGTAATTTATATACTTACAAAAACAGGATAATTTCAAAAGGGATCCATACATTTCAGCTTGCTAACATCAAAAGTCTGGTCTATAACAGAATGAGGTTAAACTATCAGTTTACTTCCTTATCACGCACGTCCGCACGTGATCAAGACTTTATCAGTTACATGTTCCAGCTGATAACAGCATGTTGGTCATTGTAACTTCTCCCGTCGAGTAATGTGGTTCGGTAAGTTTTAATGGCTACCATTTTTTCTTTTTAGAAAATAAACTAATTGGAAAAAATTTCTTTTCATACCAAGCTACTTTTAAATTACAATGTTAAAAGACTAAATTTTACTATGCTAAATTATTCTTTTAAATGTCGAACAAAAGATCTTGCAACATATTTGCAAATAAGTTCTTACAAAACGGGATTTTTTTAGTTAAAAGATGAACATTGTTAATTTAACTACATATTATTTTTAGAATTACTTTAATTTTATTTTGAAAGCGAAAAAGACTAATTCACATGAAAATTAAACTTACCTTATTTATTAGCTTGACAACATGGTTCATGCATGGTCTGGCTCTTGCGACGACTAGTAGAGATTTGAAAGTTAGTACAAGTGTATATCATGTGATATGATGACGTTACTAGTAACGTTATCCACAACAGGTTAATCACGTGACTATACACGATCTTAACCTTCACATTACTAATGATGTTTAGATCATGTAACTAATTGTAATTATCACAAAATATATTTATAAAAATATATTCATAAATTAATAACTAATTTATTTGTGTATTATTTTGAAAAGCATAGCATTTTAAAATAATAAAATAATTAATTATTAATTTATGAATATATTTTTATAAATATATTTTGTGATAATTATAATTAGTTACGTGATCTAAACATCATTAGTAATGTGAAGGTTTAAGTAATTTTCATTTCAATTAATTTCTTGTAATAGATGATTTTTTTTTAATTGGAATACATCACTTCACTTACAAGTTAAAACTTGTCAGTATAAAAGTTGTAGATAATTTTAAGGAGATTTACAACAAATTCAAGCGGATTTGATATCTTGGGAATTGACGAAGCTATGATTTTTTTTCTTCTAATCCCCCCCCCCTTGGGGCCATTTTTAATGATATCAAAAATCTGTCATATATAAATTTTCGGCCCTTTTCCTAGAAGTAATAATAACTTTAAACGGATTCGATACGTATCATAATTAAGAAATTATGGGGTTTTTTCTGTTTTCACAAAAGCCCCCCCCCCCATTTTACCCCCCTTGGTTTGATTTTGCCCATTAACGAACTTGACCGAGATTTTATGCCCCTTGATTTTATGTATCAGTTTGGAAGAGATTTGTGCAGAATTATTGCAGTTATCGTGTCCATAAAAAAGTGACATAGATAGATAGATAAAGTTTTGAACTGGGGGGTGGTTTTGGGTTCTGGGAGTCATGATCGGCGTAGATCTGCAAAAATTCCACCTTAGGGGAGAATGTAATAGGTAGAATTTCTTACGAAATCTATCTAAAAAAATAGGTGCTTTCTTGTGATAGGAGTTTCCGAGGTTTAATCGTCAAGCGACCGAGATACTTATTTTATGACAAAAATTAATCTGAAGACGATATAATTCATTTCACAAAATTAAAAATCATCAAGATCTGAATATTTATATAACTAGCTATAGTACGAACGTACCTCGTTTGACGTACAATTTCCAACTTATCTTGTTTATGTAGGGTCGTTTCATAGTTTTAAAATAAAAAGTTCTTTTCGTCCGAACTCTTTGAAATATTTATTGGTTATAAATAAAACGGTTTTACAGCCCGTGTAAAGATTTTTGGGGAAAATATTGTTATCTAGTTGTAAACTAAATGTTTTCTTCTCACTTATTTGTTTGTTTGTTTGTTTTTGCTTCGGCTTTTTTAACATAGCAATAAAAAAAATAGTTCTCATCTTCCGAACTCTCTGCATTTCAATCGGTTATAAATATAACTGCATCCAAACTCTCTTTAAAATTTTGCGGCGAAGTAGTGAAAACATGAGTTCTTTAAAAAAAGTTTTAGCTTTCAACCTCAGAGCAAAAATATGTTAGAAGGTCTATGCTTTCAACGCGATGGTACAGCTTCATCCGTTTTCAATCAACCCTTTTCAAGCTTAATCCAACCCAACCCTAAGCATTAGGCTTAGGGTTGGGTTAATCAATCAGGTTTCCCGTTTCTGAGAGCCTTCAATAAAAAAAAAAAAAAAAAAAAAAAAAAAAAAAAAAAAAAGTTGACGCATGCGCAAATAAACGATTTTCATGTGGATATGACAGAATGCGCTTTTCCTTTTAAATTATAGATGTTTCATGATCCTAACGAATGAAACAAAACAAGTATACCTGCTAAAATAGAGGGGTTTTTTTTCAGTTCCTAACAATTACATTTTCAAAGGTTTTACTGTCATGTGTAATCACCAATGTAAAGATAAACACACAGTCACATAGATTAAGCTTGCAGCGTTGCAGTTAGTATATAGATGATGAGTATGAAGCTCGTTTCACAGCTTTATAAAGGAGCTCTCCTTCTTTATAAAAAATCACAGCAGCAAAGCAAGATACTGCTCCTGTTTCTCAGTATCTTTTATATTATATTTTCCACTGAAAAATAAGCCCCCCTTAAAGAAAGTTAGCTGCCTCTTCAAAAATAAGCCCCTCCATTTTATACCCGCCCCCTATAGCAGACTGCAATCTGACATTTAAATTTGATCCAACTCTAAGACAAATTCAAAAATTTAAGACCCTAGACCCCCCCCCCTGTTACAATACATCGGTGACAGAATCGGTTTCTCTACAGGATAGGCTTCACCACAGGATCGTCTGCTCCTCAGGAGCGGCTCCGGCTCCGGCTCTTGGCTCCGGCTGTTAGCTCCTGCTGCCGGTGAACTGTCATTCTCTCTCTCTACTCCCATTTATGCCTAGCGTCGATGCTTTAGTAAAATGGGAAAAAGGTCATTTGACACCACTTTTTTTTAATAGAAATTTGGTGTCTTATTTAATCAAGGCCTCCGAACAGTTGCCGAACAGTTGATGTCGGTTAAGGGGCTTCAGAGTTGCGATCAACTTTACGCCCAGTCTATTTGTGAGTAACCTGTCTTGTAAATATTGAGCCGTTGGGAAAAGTTAAATGTAGTATTAACTACATAAGAAAGAACAATTATAAATAGAAGAAAAATTAAACAATGGGAATAAAAAAGTAAAGCTATAGAGATTACGGAAAGAGTCTAATAAATGGAAAAAAGTAAAAGTATAGCTGTAGTTAAAATTAACTACTGAAAAAAGGTGAAAAAGTGTAAAATAGGGTTCGGAACATGTTCAAAAACAGTACATAAATGCCAGGTGGAAAAGGCAGGCAAAGCTAAGCTTTAACAAAAATAGCACTTAAAAAGAACAAATATATTTATTTTTAACAAAATTTTTTATTTATATTTATATTTTATTATTATTTTGTATAGCATAGGAATAAGTATAAATAGGAAATTACAAATTTAAATAAAGTAAGAGGGAGAAATTTGCAGAATGGTGAGCACTAATGCTCATAGTCAATAATGCAAGAATATTTTGGACGCTTGCGGTGATGTGGTTCGAATGCGTCATAATCCGGCAATTCTGCGATTATATCATTAGGGAGGTCATATAATTTTTCATAAAATTTTTTGGCAAGGTGGTTGATTCTTTTATTTAATGTGATAGTTTTGAGGTCTCTGCGAACAGTGCTATTACGGAGATAGCGAGAGGCATTTCTGACAGTACGCAGATTTTTGTTATGAAGTTGGCTGAGGTTTTTCATGGAGGATTTGCAGATATAGCCCCAGACCGGACAGGCGTAGGTGATAATTGGTAAAATGCAGGAATTATAGAGGAGAAGTTTGTTATGGATAGCCAGTGTTTTACTATTCACTTTGCGTGCGCCAATGTAACTACAGTAAAACTTGCTAAGACGGAATACTAGGGACAAAAAAAATGTTCCCATTGTAAACAGGTTTTTGTCTTACCAGATATAGTTACATGCTATTCCTTTTGCCGGAACCATGCAATATTTCCGGTTAAGGCAGGATTCCCTTATACACAAATTTCGTTTTCACAGATTTTATTGTATTTCGGGAAATGTAATTAGCTTCAGCATACATTTTCTACTTTTGAAGAACTAAAATTATTTCATAAAAAAGAATTCTAATGGTAATAAAATAGTTATGATATAGTAAAACATGTGAAAACAGGATCGCTAGAAACTGAAAAAAATTCCATATTTCACAGGTTTCTGTCTTAGCAGGTACAATTATATGCAATTCCTTTTGCCGGGATTGTGAAATTTCTCCATTTAAGACAGGATTTCGTTAGAGACAGGTTACCTTTCACAAATTACTCTATAAGTATTACTGAAAATGTTTAGAAAATTAAGGTTATCTAAATGCTTGCTTTGAAATGTTTGGAAAAAACTATTACCTCTACGAAAGTCCGCAGCATTATCGAATGGATATAAAATACAATAAACCTTGCTAAGACGGAATAGCTTGAGACTAAAGAAAAGTTCCGTTTTAACCAGGTTTCCGTCTTAATACCTTTAATTGTTTAATATTCCTTCCAACATGTGAAAGTTGAATCCGTCTTTTATGGAATCCTCTCTTAAACGGAAACACTTTACGGTCCCGAAGGAATGCCGTAACAATCTACCTTCTAAGACGGAAACCTGTCAAAAACAGATTTTTTTCCTGTTTCCAGCGATTTTGTATTCTTTGATTTGCTGTATTGCTATTCGTAAATCATTAAAACTACACATAGTAGTATTAGTTTTATATTAATTAAACAATCTACTATACTAATAAAAGAAAGTTGTTTGTCTCTCTGTGTGTGTGTGTGCGATGGCTAGCGAAATCTGCCGCACGTAGAAGTCTGAAAATTTGGTGCGGATAGTCCAAGGCAGATCCTGATACACCTCAGGCTCAGATTTAACATTTTTTAAGACCCGGGGCCCCTGGTGCCTCTTTACGTTTTTTGCCCTAAATTGTTAATAACTTGACCTCCGATCTTCTTCGTTTTTGGGGCCCTTTCTCAATTTAGCTTTCCCCCCATTTCTACGTTCCAGTCAAGACCCTGGGGCACAATTGAAGTTTTTTCAAAGTCAACCCTTGAAGCTTTTGTGAACAAAATTGTTAATAACTTGTCCCCTTTTAATCCGATTGTCTTCGTTTTAGAGGCCTTTTCTCCATGTAAGTTATTCCACCATTTTTACAGTCCCCTTAAGACCCAGGCGCCCCTTTAAGTTTTTGTGCCCTAAATAGTTAATAACTTACCCCCTTTTTATCCGTTCTTCTTTGATTTTAGGCCTTTTCTACATTTAGTTATTTCTACATTCCAGTTAACCCTTTTATGCCTAACGTAACGTCCCGATTTTGGGACGCTTTAGTAAAATGGGAAAAAGTGCGTTTCACACCACTTTTTTTTAATAGAAATGTGGTGTCTTATTTTATCGAGGAGGCCTTGATTAGGCGCATGGTCAGGATCCTTTTCATCTTCGATTAGATGTTTACGCAATCATCGGCAATCGCACTCTCGTCATGTAAGTGCTGGATGACTTCCGGTGGATGACTACGATGTCGCTCTGAGTGTCAAGTCTGCGTATTTCGACTGCTGCGTGTTCAGGTGGAACTTGGAAAGGGGGCGTGTTATTCCCGCCCTCTCGCTGTGTGTTTCCCGGGCCGAGCTTGGAAAGGGGGCGTGTTATTCCCGCCCTCTTGCTGTTTCTCCATTTCTGTGATTGAGTGTCACAGTCACTGCGTTACACTCACAAATTTAGAGTTCGTTCGTGGAGCAGGTGTTGTTCAGACGTGATTTCACCAGCTGCTTTCTTCTCGCTTCCGGCCAGACTTTCTCGCCCGGAGATTTTCTGTGTGCATTACCTCTGTGATTGTGACTACTTTTTTACCGTATTTATCGCATTGGACATCTACAGTGTTCTTCCGCCAAACAGTTTGGTTTTGCTTATGTTTTAAAGACTAAAAACATGGGGTTTGATTTCAATAATAACTGCTTAAGACTGCTAAGTGGCAATGATTACATCGACCTCTCTCGAGCATGGACTGAGTTCCCAACAATAACAGATGAAAATCAACACAAAATTGTGACGGATTTTTTAGTATACGTTGACGGATACGTCAAGAACATTTTATTGACTGAAGACTTTAAAACCAACTCTGACAAACAGCAGCATGTGAGTAATCTTCTAGATTCAATTTCTTTCTTGTTTATTGAGCCGTTTGACCCAGTAAAGTTGATAAAACTTAAATTCTTCCAACACTATGTTGGAAATAATAATAACATAGACTTAACAGTCATTTTAAATGATTTAAAAGTAATTAACGATCCTAGATTCTTACCTTGCTCTTACCTGAGCACTGATGATGGCTTTACCTCAGTCAGCAACCGTAAACGCAAAACTCCCACGGCTCCTAATATCCCACTCAAAAACAAGTTTCAAGCTTTAAGTGAGGATAACTTTGCTACTACCTCCATGGATCAGGACATTCCCTCCGAATGCGACCAATCCGGCAATACCCAAAATTCCGGAAATACTCAAAATCAAAATTCAACCAAAAACAAAATTCATCCTTTTTTTATCGAAATTAAAGGCCACTGGCATGACCTTGCTGCCAAAATAAATGAAATAAATGAAGTTAAACCCCTAATTAAATTGGACGGTGAACTTTTAAAAGTTCACTGCAAAAATGACAACGACTTCAGAAAAACTCAAAATTATCTTGATACTAATAGTATCGCGTATACTACTCTCAGTCCTGCTGAAAAACGCCCCCGTAAGATATCTATTAGAGGCATTCCTCCATACACTGACCCTAATATAATTATCGAAGCACTTAAAAAACATAACTTCACTGCAAACAGAGCAGCAATGTTAAAAAATAGAAAAACTGGCGATCCCATGCCCATATATCTTATTAATGTTCTCCCCAGAGACAACTTCGACGATATATACAAAATAAATGAAATATGCAACCTAAGCGTCACTGTTGAGCGTTTTAAAGGCTCAAACATTGTTAAACAGTGCCATCGCTGTCAGGGTTTTGGACACGCGTCCGAAATCTGTAACTTTCCCCCAAAATGTGTTAAATGCGCTGGTCCGCATCTCAGCCCTGAATGCCCCAAAATTGGAAAAATAACCCCAACATGTGCTAACTGCGCTGGCCCACACCCCGCTACGTATAGAGGCTGTCCTAAAACCCCTCAAATTGCCCGAAAAAAGCAATCAACTAGGCCCAACCGTAAGGAACCTAACCCAAAAAACGAAGTTAAGATTATGACTGACATTCTTGCCAGCTTTAATTACACTAAAAAGACTGTAAATCCTCCTACCACTAACAACACCAATACTGCTCCTGCAGTTAACACTAGCTCGGATCCGGACACTACACCCCAAACCTCTTCCACTAATCCTACTGACCTACAGAACCTGTCTTCTAACACTCATTCTACACCTACTAACAGTGTTCCAAACACTAGCTTTACCTCAGAATTTTCTGAAATTTTCAAAACCTGTCAGGAAATGAAAGAAATTCTCAAATTTAACAAATTTATACAATGCTTTAAGAACATCTCTAAAAAGACTAAAAACTGTACTAATCCTTTTGAGAAAATGTTCATTATTATGAACGAATTCGACAGTCTTGCCTCGGAATTTAACAAACCCAACTATGAATAATTCCACTAACCTCTCTTCTCTTATCATACTAACCTGGAATTGCAATACTCTCCAATTTAAATTTAATGAATTCAAAATTTTTATCCTCGATCATCCACATATTGACATTATTTTTCTTCAAGAAACCCGTAACCCTACCTTCAATATTAACATCCCTGGGTATAGGCTTCACTACACACCACGCACCGCTGACCCCAGATGGGGCGGCACTGCCATATACATTAAAAACCACTTACCACACTATATTACTCAAAATTCCACTATTCCTAAAATTGATTTCACCAGTATTGTCTTACAACGTCCACATATTAATATTAACTTAGCTTCCATTTATATACATCCTTCTGGTACTTTCCCAGTTAACGATCTCACTAACCTTATTTCACAACATACACATTGCTTCTTTGCTGGAGACTTTAACGCCAAAAGCAGACGTTGGAACTGCCATGGTAACTCCCAAAGAGGTACCTCACTGCATAATCTCATTCAACACCTTAATCTTAGCCTTCATGCTCCAACCACACCAACACATATTAGTACTAGGCCTAATACCCACAACTCCATAATTGACTTTGCTATCACTAAAAACCTTCCCTATCCTATTACTACTACTGTACTTAACGAATTTAGCTCTGACCATCTTCCTGTCTCTTTCAAAATTGATCTCATAAATCCTCTCTCCCCACCTCCTTCCATGGCCATTGACTGGACAAAATTTACCAATTTTCTCAATAACAATAACTTAAATCTTCCAGAAATCAATAATACTGCTGATATTGATATTGCTGTTGACAATTTTAATTCTCACATAACTAATGCTCTAAACCACTCCACCATCAAATACTTCAAAAACAACAACTCCTTCACTCCTCCTCCTTATATTTATAACCTCTGTAAACAACGCAATCGTCTTTGGCGTCTTTTTCAAACCTCTAGAGACCTCACCCTTAAACCCCTCATCAATAGACTTAATAATAGTATCAAAAATAGCATCTTCAAAGAAAAACAAAAAAGTTGGTCACATTTTCTCAATAATATTGCTAGCGAGGATAATTCTCTCTGGCTTCTTAAACGTAAAATCAATAACAACCATACCCCCATCCCCCCCGCTTTCGACCAATAACAGCACTGCTTACACTGACGAGGATAAAGCCGAATTCCTGGCCAGAGCTTACTCTAACCAATTCTCTCCAAATTCCACCCTCGCTAGCCAAAATCATATCACCCACGTCAGCGATACTGTTCACAGATTCCTGGCACAACCCCCTGATGAACCCCCCACTGAAATTCAACCAATTATTATCCACAAAATTATTTCTAAACTCAAAAAACGTAAAGCCCCTGGGTACGACAAAATTCCTAATACGGCTCTTAAAAACCTACCTCCTAACTATATCATCTACATTACGAAACTTACTAACTCCATTTTCAAATTTAACTATTTTCCGAAACCTTGGAAATTTCTATAATCTCTCCTATCCCCAAACCTGGTGCTAACCTTTCTGACCCAGTAAACTATAGACCTATCTCCCTTCTTCCTTCACTCAGCAAAGTTGTCGAACGCGTCATTTGGTCGCAACTCCAGAACCACATTCAACTTAACAACACTCTTATGCCTGAACAATTTGGCTTTCGCCCAAAACATTCAACAATACACCAACTACTTCGAGTAGTCGAATTTCTCAGCGAAAAGCTAAACTCGAAGATTCCTGCTGCTGCCATTTTTCTTGACATCGCTAAGGCATTTGACAAAGTCTGGCATGTGGGCCTTATTTACAAACTAATTAGGCTTAAATTCCCTGCTAGACTTATACACCTTATTTTCTCTTACCTTAGCGATCGCATTTTTCGCGTCCGCATTAACAACATTCTTTCTAGCATTTTCCGTATCTTAGCAGGCATACTCCAAGGGAGCGTCATCGGACCCTTGTTATTCAACATATACTTTAACGACATTCCTCGTTCACTTAACACCCACCTTGCACTGTATGCGGACGACACTACAATCTACGCTTACGCTCATCACCCATACACACTTTACAGGTACCTACAGACTCACATTGATGCCTTCTTAGACTGGTGCGACCTATGGCGCATTAAAATCAATGAAAACAAAACTGCTGCTGTTTATTTCTCTAGAAAACTAACATATCCCAATAGAATAACCATTAATAATACCACTATACCTTGGACTAATGAAGCAAAGTATCTGGGGGTCACCCTTGACCAAAGACTTTCTTTCAAAAAACATATCCTCACATATCCTATCACGACATCAGGGGGAAAGTCGCTGGAGCTATGATTGCACTAAAACCTCTTCTTAATAGTAAAACACTGGCTATCCATAACAAACTTCTCCTCTATAATTCCTGCATTTTACCAATTATCACCTACGCCTGTCCGGTCTGGGGCTATATCCTCAAATCCTCCATGAAAAACCTCAGCCAACTTCATAACAAAAATCTGCGTACTGTCAGAAATGCCTCTCGCTATCTCCGTAATAGCACTGTTCGCAGAGACCTCAAAACTATCACATTAAATAAAAGAATCAACCACCTTGCCAAAAAATTTTATGAAAAATTATATGACCTCCCTAATGATATAATCGCAGAATTGCCGGATTATGACGCATTCGAACCACATCACCGCAAGCGTCCAAAATATTCTTGCATTATTGACTATGAGCATTAGTGCTCACCATTCTGCAAATTTCTCCCTCTTACTTTATTTAAATTTGTAATTTCCTATTTATACTTATTCCTATGCTATACAAAATAATAATAAAATATAAATATAAATAAAAAATTTTGTTAAAAATAAATATATTTGTTCTTTTTAAGTGCTATTTTTGTTAAAGCTTAGCTTTGCCTGCCTTTTCCACCTGGCATTTATGTACTGTTTTTGAACATGTTCCGAACCCTATTTTACACTTTTTCACCTTTTTTCAGTAGTTAATTTTAACTACAGCTATACTTTTACTTTTTTCCATTTATTAGACTCTTTCCGTAATCTCTATAGCTTTACTTTTTTATTCCCATTGTTTAATTTTTCTTCTATTTATAATTGTTCTTTCTTATGCAGTTAATACTACATTTAACTTTTCCCAACGGCTCAATATTTACAAGACAGGTTACTCACAAATAGACTGGGCGTAAAGTTGATCGCAACTCTGAAGCCCCTTAACCGACATCAACTGTTCGGCAACTGTTCGGAGGCCTTGATTAAATAAGACACCAAATTTCTATTAAAAAAAAGTGGTGTCAAATGACCTTTTTCCCATTTTACTAAAGCATCGACGCTAGGCATAAATGGGAGTAGAGAGAGAGAATGACAGTTCACCGGCAGCAGGAGCTAACAGCCGGAGCCAAGAGCCGGAGCCGGAGCCGCTCCTGAGGAGCAGACGATCCTGTGGTGGAGCCTATCCTGTAGAGAAACCGATTCTGTCACCGATGTATTGTAACAGGGGGGGGGGGGTCTAGGGTCTTAAATTTTTGAATTTGTCTTAGAGTTGGATCAAATTTAAATGTCAGATTGCAGTCTGCTATAGGGGGCGGGTATAAAATGGAGGGGCTTATTTTTGAAGAGGCAGCTAACTTTTTTTAAGGGGGGCTTATTTTTTATTTTTTTTAACGACTTAGAGTATGAATGTAAATTTTTGTGGGAGCTTAACTTTTAAGGGAGGCTTAATTTTTAAGGGAGGCTTAGTTTTTTTTTTAATTGACTTAGTTTCGGAGATTAAACATTTTTTTCTTTTTGGTGTCACTATCTACCTGCAGGAACTGAAATGATTGAAGTTTAAAATAGGTTTTCTTGAAAAGTTAACTCATCAAGCCAACAAGCTATATCTGTAGGTCGAGATTTTAAGTGTTTAAAGAGAGATATCGTGAGAGTGACGTATCGTTTGTTAAATAGTGGAAGCAAAGCTAAAATGAAGACATCTTTAGGGGTAAGTGCTGTTTTTATTGTGTTTGGTGTAGAAAACATAGGAAAGAGGCGTAGTTTAAAAAACAAATTCAATTTTATTAATAATTTCCCAATGCAATACATGTGGACCCACTTTCCGTTTTTTAGCGGGTTTTGACAAATCTAATGCAGAATCTTGTTTAATGTTTGTTGAGAAATATTTATTTTTAATAAAATTTCGCGGGATATTAATTTCGTTTAATGTTTCTAATAATTCGTTCTGGGCCTTGATCGGTTTTCTTTTATTCACAGAAAACAAAAGATTAAATAAATCTGCCAAGTTCGATTCGGGGATAGGTTTTCCTTCGAAACTTACAGTCAAATTTTTATCCTATCGAAATTTTCTTGGACGTACCATGACAAACTGAACTAATACTTTGATAATTTAGGATAGCTTCATCTGTTCAAGTTATGATATCATGGTTGTTAGATTACAGATATGTGTGTTTCGAATAACGTGATTTTTAATTTTGCCTGTTCAGTTTCAATTATATTGTGAAATGAGGGTATATTTTTGAAAGATAATGTTAACTTTTTGTGATTATCTTGTAACAGACTGCTTTCATTAAAAGTGTATCTTAGAATTGTAAACTACAATTTTGAAATTTTCGTCTGTTTGGAAAAAAAAACACAGGAAAAAAAAATAAAAGTATTAAAAAAATTATAACAACTGTTCAAAAATATTATAACAACTAAACAAATGATTAAAAATAATAAAAACTGTTCAAATAATAATAACAACTGTTAAAAAATAATAAAAACTGTTTAAAAAATAATAACAACTGTTAAAAAAAAAATAAACGATTGACTTTATACAACCAACATTTAAAAAAAGATAATCGAATCTAGTTTTTTCTAACATGACTTATTTGAAATATTCACTTTTTTCTAGTTAGATTTATAACATATAAGTTACACATAAGTAAAATATTATTTATAAAAGCATTAAATACGAGAATTTTTGACTTAAATTATACGAACCTCTGATATGTAACCCTTTCAGAATCAATGTGTAAGAATTAACTGACTATTAAACTTATAACAGAGTATGATAAAATAATCACTTGACTTTTTAAACCAATAAAATGTTAATATTTTTAAACGAGCGCCCTCTATCATTTTATGACCTTCCAAGAAACGAGTTAATAGGATTATATTGTTTCCTGTTACCACTGTGAAAGGTTGTGTTTTTCGTTTTAAGTTAGTTTACGTCGTGTTAGTTTTAGTCGTGTTAAGTTAGTTTAATTTTTCACATGAAATGTCATCTGGAGAAAATACCTCTTGTGTGTGTAATCTGTGAAAAAACATTTGCTAGAAAGTATCATTTATTAAATCATATGAAGATTCATTCAAAGACCCCCTATGATTCATAATTGTAATGTATATGGCGAAGTATTTTCACAAAAGAGTGATTTATTAAATCATGGGAAAATTCATAATACTTCCAAGCCAAAACAAAGGAAAAGCAGACAGTCACCTAGTCACTGTAAATGTGATGATTGTTTGGACTTTACCAATGGCACGTCATCTGCGGGTATAGAGAAGAAAAACACCAATAGGTGTGAAGAATATTTTAACACAGCTTCCCCTTCGTCCAATAAACAGTCTTTTTCGGAGGGCTGATACCCGCAGAGAGGTGGCTGTTGCCACCCGTGGGTAAAGTCCTTTGAAACATTTAATAGTAGATCTGACTTAGTGAAACATAGAACAATTCATCTTTCACCTAAAGAACTTATCCCATCTGATCGACTTTCCTTGGGAAACAGTTCGAAATATGAAATTTCAGACATCACTCAATTTAGTAAAATATTTAAGTTTTTCGATGTTTTTACTCCTGCTCATTGGAATTTAGGTGAGGAAATGATTGTTGAAGTACAAATGAATAAGAACTATGAGCTTTATGTTCACATACAGAAATATGAAGAATTTGAAAAAAACGGTCGTGAACTTATCCCCACAAATGAAGGCATTACATTATCATGTGCAACATTCGACAAATTTGAATTGAGATTGGATAAATTTAATTTTGTTTCTGAAAAAGATACATTCGTCTGTAATAATGACTTACTAATTGCTTATGTAAATAAGGAATCATGCATACTGCAAAAATTATTCAAATCGGAAAAGTTTGGGTTTTGTTTGAAGTCTGATTTTTTACTGCTTACAGAAGATCGATATTTGAAACTAGTGAAAATCGCTTTAAAATTAGCGAATATCTCATTGAGACACATTTAACTAAACTGATTCCTGTTTCGGTTTTAGAAAACTTAAACAAATGTAAATGTACCCACGTCACAATCGAAGATACTTTGAACTATTTCTTAACATGTTTCGATGATGAGTTAAAGTCATCCGTTTCTCGCGTGTTTGATTGCTATCGATGTTCAATCGGAGAACCAATTAATATGAAACACGAGTGTGATAGTTATAATTTGCGCAGAAAATATAGTTGGTGTAGCGACAGTGCACTGCTAAATTTCAACGTGACTGAATTTTTAAAAAACCTGTTCAAGCAATGTTCATGTAATTATACTCATTTATTTTTTGAAACTATGAATATGGACTTTTATAATAACCATTTAGACAATGTATTTATAAATTAACACAGAAATGTATTTATTTAATAAATATTTGTTTTTATGTCACATGTCTGTTTTTATTTCACATGTCTATTTATTTTTATTTATTTATGAAATCAATCTTTGAAGTTTTATTTTCTAGAAAAAAAGTGAACATATATTTATGAGTAGGCAAATTTTTGTTAATTGTAGTCTTTAAAGTTAATCCTTTTTGGTCAAATGAAATCTCTTTTTAAGAAAAATTGATTAATTTTATTTGAATACGTATTAAACTTATTTATTGATAAGAAAGTTTAATTTTTCTCTCCGTTTAAAGAATGACATCGCATGTTTTGATAATTTCCACCCCATAGTTAACTTTACAGTATTTAACCTATTTAAGAAAATGTTTAACTTAAACCGTCACAGTATTTATTATAGATAAGTAAACATTTTATCTTTAACCTATATGAAATTTAAATGATTAACTATAACTGTGACTGATTTTAACCTAGATAAGTGAATGTTTTCATGAAACACAATCAGTTTACTGTTGACTTTTATCGAGATTACACCGGTCAGTGGAATGCTTATTAAAATATTTTATGACATTAATAATGCAGAAAAGATCTCACGAAGAAGTATACTTTCACCTTCAAAACGTCTACGTTTAGAAAAACCCATGGAAAATGCAAATACCTATGAGAAGTAGTTAAAAGACCCAAGATTAAAACTTTCTAAAATGGGTAATAACTGTATAACTACTGAGGACTTACAAGATGTGAAACCCGAGATCGCTATGAATTTTTCAACCTTTGCCTATGGGAATGATACAACACCTTTCGAGAATTCCAGTCGAAAGCCAAATTCTGCCACGGACTATTTGAATACATTTTTCGAAGACATAAGTTTTGAAAATTTAGATTGTTCTACAACCTTAACGTTTCATGAACCTACAAATAATATTTTACAGACTACTGTTAAACGCGAGGTCAACGAGCTACAAGCAAGCAACCTTTCGCAAACAAGTGGTGAATTACAAACCACCATCTCACCTACAAATGACATTAAAAGTGATAAATTATGCAATTCATATGTGTTTCACAAAGAACTAAGTGACTGTTTCTATTTAACTTTGAAGTTAAGAACTAAACAATATTGTATACTTATACGAGAATTTAAACGCAATGTATCTACTAATGAAGAAATCCCGGCAAACCGTGTGGTTAATATGGATATTTCTAGTTGGTTTGAGTTTCAATATAAACTCATTGCATTTAATTTAAGATACAAAAGTACGTCCTTTGTTTCTAATAACATGATTTTAGTGTTAAATCAAAATTCTACGATGCGAATTAAAAATTTAAAGAATTATTCTTATATTGACTTAAACGAACATCAACTGGAAATTTTTTTTAAAAAAGTACCTCTCACTTAAATACTGCACTTTTACAACATATGTACACAAAACTCTTACCATCTCTTATTAAAAAGAAATGTATGGTGAGTAATATATCTACAGAAAATGAACAGCTGTTAAAGTATAAACTTAACACGTGTATCGAGAATAATAAGTTATCAATACTTAACCGATTATATGAATGTCATGCATGTGCACTACGACATTCTAGCAAAATCCTTCACTCCTGTTTCGTATTTAGTAATAGGGAAAAATTTAATCAATTAGGGGAAGCTTTATTATTGCTCGTAGATTTGGATTTTGTAACTTCAACGTTTCTAAACGAAGTTTAAAATGTTAGTGAGCACTTTTTATGTAAGATTAATGAACAAACTATTTGTAGTGAATTTTTTAAGACCTGAAAATAAAATGTTTTTGATTAAATTCTGTGTGTTTATTTTTACAAAGTGTCTATGAGTGAATTTATTAGTTTATAATTTAGTAGAACTTTTAAATGAAGTGATGTATTGCAATTAAAAAAAATTCCTCTATTACAAAAAATTAATTGAAATAAAAATATTCACGTTCAAAAAAAAAAAGGTTAACAAAATTAGAAGCTATGTGAAATTAAAACTTATAAAAATTAAATGTTAACAAAAAATAAATAAATAAAGTTTAACAAAAATATAGTTTTAAAATAAAAGTAAACAAAAATATAGTTTTATAATAAAAGTAAACAAAAATATAGTTTTAAAATAAAAGTAAACAAAAAAGAAAAAGTTATAAAGTAAAAGTTAACAAAAAAAATATGTAAAATAAAAAAAATAAAATAAAAAATAATAAAATTTATAAAAAGTTAAAAGTTAATAAAGCAAAAGATTGTATACGTTATAAAGAGAGGGGTTTCCGGGTTGAAGTAACTTACAAAATGTATGTGTGTGTATTTATTAGTTTATCATTTCGTAGAACTTCTAAGTGAAAAGTTAGAATTTATGTTTTCTATATAACTTAGCACAAAATAAAAATTTTCACTGTTGCAAAAACATTCAGCTATTGAATGGAAATATGCATATTAGTAAAAAAAAAAAAAAAAAAATCACAAATTAATAAAATTATTTTAAATTTCATACAATTTAACAAATATATACGAAACACATTACGGATTTAAATATTATAAGATATGTTTGATTGCAAGTTTTAAGACAGATTTTATTCTTGGTCCTTCCATATATAGTTTGAATTTATTATAGAAGATAGTTTTTAACAGCCTAGAAGTTCGAACTTGCCAAAATGAAATCAAGACACAATGATTTGTATGTTATTTTAGTCATTATGTCATGACTTCATACTTCTGAAAGTGCATTTAAAGGTTTGTCTAGATTTATTCAGTGTTATTAAGCGTTTGTAAAACCGAAAATTAATGAAAAAACAGATCGTTTACTACCAATTACGCTATGAAGGCTTCATTCAATTATTAAAAATAATAAAACCTTTTAGAATATTGCTTATTTTAAATTTAAAATTTAAAAAAAGTTAAAGTTAAAGTTAACAAAAATAAAATAAATAATTCCTTTATTCATTATAAATAAATAAAAGTTTACAAAAAATAAAGATTCAAAGTTATAAGTTTATGAAAATTATAAGTTAACAAAAGAATAAAATACAATAAAATAATTTTTTTTAAATAAAAATTAACAAAAGTAAAGTTTATAAAAAGTTTTTTTTTTAATTTTTAAGTTATGTTTTAAAAAATCTTCAAATTAATCAAAATTGACTTTTAGTTTTATGTAAATGTAAGTTTCAATACTTTAAATATCGAGCTAACTGTTTATCACCATAATCATTTGTTTACCCATCTTCCAACCAACCAACTGGTTGCCTAGCCAACCAGGGTCGGACTGGGTCAGGGGAAAGGGCGCAGACCTTGGATTTTCAGAGGGCGCAAAAAGTTTAAGGAACTCAGGTGAATTTTACTTAGTTGTGTTGTATTTGACTTGTTTAACACATTTGCATAGCACCAAGTAAGATAAGGGCTTAATATTATACATCTGAGTCTAGATAGATGACTTCACTATATTCCTCGTGCATGATTGAAGTTTTCAAAACATCTCATGTAATACTCAAAAACTATATAGAAAGTTGAACACAGATTACCTTGTAGCAGATTGACTGTAGGTTAGAACTTTCTTATTTTGTTCTTTTCTCAGTAGATGCCTTAGAACAGTCATAAAAAATAAGTGAGCAATTCTGCTGCAATTTTGATAGCAATTTTGCTGCTATAAACCACTGCTAACAGGGTTTAAACAGGCCCTGAAAACAGGGGATGGTCCCTTTAAACTGTTGAAAGGTTCTCCATCTCCATACCTCGAAAACTAATTATTCAAATGAGCTGTAAGCTTACACAGCGATATTTTTATTACTCCTGCGAATAAGGCACCAATTTATTGGGAATAATTTCTACTATTAAATTGTATTTATAAATTTTGTTTCAGGAATTGTCTACATTTTAAAAAATGCATGAACGTTGATTTTTCAAATGGCTACACCTACTTTTGACTCTCTTTTTGAGTTTCCTGGATCTATGGAACCTGGGAATATACTTCTCTTAAATCTTCATACAATTATAAAAGAAAATGTGTTAGGGGTTTATCTAAAAATTTCGGAAAATAAAATTAAAATTTTACAAGAAAAAGTACTCTAAACACTCATTTAGTGACCAGTAAATTTATACAGGAATTTTAAACTTATAATTAACTTCCTTTATATAAAAGGAAATACTTGAATATGTTTCTGGTACGTTTGTACGATTTTTTTTCTGTGGATTATTTGAAAACAGGGGATGGTCCCTTTAAACTGTTGAAAGGTTCTCCATCTCCATACCTCGAAAACTAATTATTCAAATGAGCTGTAAGCTTACACAGCGATATTTTTTATGATTGTGTGTTTTTTTAATAATGTAAATCATAGTTCATAATTTTTAATATGAACTTATTAATATTTTTCATAATTAAAAAAATGTCTTTGTATACCAAAAAAAAAAAAAAAAAAAAGACTGGAATATGTTTGGATCTATTAAGTGTATTTCATTAAAAAATTAATAAAAATTCAAACGGATGTTTTTTTATATATTTATCAAATGGATTTAAAATTAGCATCCTCAAACTTTAAACTCTTCTAACCTATGAAGATTTAAAATAATATATATAAACTATATATTATTGCGGACTGTCCCAATCAAAAATGATGCCGAAAATGGGTGTTATTGTTTGAAATTCAAAGTTGATATAAATTTTATTATTTAGATGACTCCTGAAACATAATTTATGCATATCATTAATTAGTAGACATTATTCCCATTCGATTGGTACAAAAAAATTTTTACAGTTATTTTTAGAGGAATTATTAGTAGGGGGTGATCACCTTTTTTATGCCGAGGACTGTAAATTAACACATTAGTCTAACTTGATATATTCATAGTTGTATCCATTATCGTAAAAAATATTCTTGCTTTACTTTTTTAGCAATTTCAGACTTTACTACAAGCTTGACGATAGTTAAGATGTGTTTAACCGTCATCGTGCTTTGAGATATGACTTGGCTAACTCTTCCCTTTTTATAGGATTGAATATGAAAATCTGCCAATGTAGATAGCAATTTGTAAGCAATTTTCCTACAACTAACATAGATTTTATTGATTATAAATTATGTAAACAAGTTGGAAATTGTACGTCAAACGTGACAAGTTAGGTGCGTTCGTACTATAGCTAGTTATATAAATATTCAGATCTTGAGGATTTTTAATTCTGTGAAATGAATTATATCGTCTGCAGATTAATTTCCGTCATAAAATAAATATCTCGGTCGCTTGACGATTAAACTTCGGAAGCTCCTATAACAAGAAAGCACTGATTTAAAAAAAAAATCAAATTTCTTAATAAATATTTTTATTAATATCTCCCAAAGTTTTGATTCGATTTTTATAAAATTTGAAATGTCTCGACAAAATTCTGCAAAGATAATATATCTTAAATTTCAAACCATTCGGTTGGGTAGTTTTTGCGTTGTAATAGGCGGACGGACGGACAGACAGACGGACGGACCAAGCGACGACAATAGGTGCTACGTATTTATATAATTACGAATGCACCTAAAAATGGGAAGAAAAACTCATTTAAATAATAAATTTAATATTCTCAAAGAAAAAAGTTTTAAGTATATATGGTGTTTAATAAGTGATCCTGCTGTTTTTGGTCAGAATGAACTCTTGTTTAAAAAAGTTTTAAGAAGGAATTTAAACGCCAAATAGCTTTAAATATATATGCATGGTGTGAAGAAAACTGTATTTAATAAAATTTCTTCTTGTTTGACTTTTTTAAAGTTCAAATCTTTCATAAAAATACATTTAAAAAAATGAATGCTTTTCTCATTGAGAAGCATTGCAGAATTAGTCCAGGCTCGCCTAGGACGTACCATCTATCGGACCAAATCTATGGATATGATGTTGTGGACACATGTATACATAATTATACATAATAATTAATTATGTATACGTGGACACATGTATATATAATTAATGAAATCCATTTATCGTTTGAAACGAAAAAACTTTATTTTAAATTAACACATTAAAAAAAAAGTAAAAATGAAAAAATAGAACAATCATATTCGTCTTGTAAAATTACGATGTCCGAAAAACTCAGATTCTCACGTCCACTCAAAAAAGGACCTTCCTCCCATCTCGTTCAACCTCCAACTCCTTCAACATTCAACTGCCGTTCACAATTTCACTTCCCAGGGGCTTTCATTTCATCCCAAGAATTTCTCAGAAAGCATTACCTCCACTACCACACCTGCTCCAGTCTGCTTATCTCCAGGTGACAATGACAGACCCCAATCTATAGTTCTATCTTTCATTCTTAGGAGATTATCCCCTTTTTCCAAGTAATTGATTAGTTGATTCATGTCCACCTGTCACCCTCCTGTATAGCACTCTTACTTGAATAGTGAAAAGGAAGTCCCTAAGGAAAAATTTCAGCAGGAAATTTGGCATATACAACAATACAATAAGCTCCCTCAATCAACTTCTAAAGAGGTCATCAAAGTATAAAGGAATTTAAAATAACACATGAAAACTGTATAGAATACAAACACATTCCCATACTCAGTATTTGGTAGACCACACTGTCAATAGGATTTACTATAATCCCCTACCTACCATACCTAAGTATAATTCCAGGAATAATTTATACAATTTATGCCATAAGAAACAATTTTGAAATACTTCACATACAAAAGAAAACATACTAAATTATGCAATTATTAAATTAATGAAATTTTACTATTACGAAAATATTAAGCATTGAATGATAAATAAACCCAATATAGATATTATAATAATGAGGGCTCCCAAATTTAGAATAAACTTAATTTAGAGAACTCTCCCGAAAACCAATATCTTAATTACTTCTATCAGAAAATCTTTTCGACAATAATTTTCGCCTTACAACTTCATAATCATGATTTTTCCTATCTAAATCTTGTTTGATTTTAATAAATCTTTCTTTGTGATCCGTTTTAAAAACAGAATGCTCCATTCTTTTTAACTTTGAATTTCCACATCCATTTTCTTGGCATTTAGCCCCCCAATTTTCTCTATCATTACCTTTCATCCAAGAGTTAAATTTTCTGTCCACAGTCATAGGTGTACTCAATTTTTTTCTAATTCTATTTCTAACATGTATAAATCCCATACTACCAACAAAATACCTAGGTATATTTGCATCATGCTCAGAATTCTTTTCCCGAAATTGACCTCCTATACCTGACCGTTTATCACCATCCGTTTTCCTCTTTTGTATCGATCAATTTAGACACTTTTTCCAAATACCTATCAGTCACGTCTTCCGGTGAATTTACCTCTATCTCATTAACAGACTTACTATCCCTTTCACAGATTTCATTTACAAACATTTTTCTAACAAATTTTTGCTCATGATCGCTAGACAATCTAAAGGTTCCCTGCCCATTTAATTCTCTCTGATTTCCCACCTGTTTACACACTGAATTTTGCTTATCCATATTTCCTAACTTTAATAATTCATAAACAGCTGGTTTTATAAGGGGCGGAGAATTTAGTTTTCTCACAACTGCAACCACCACATTTTTTTCAACATACTCTTTTTCACCTTCCATCAAAGCAAAACCGGCACTGACACCAAATCCGCTTTTTGTCTATTTCCGAGGGCCGGTATAAGAAAGACATTTCCCACTTTCTTAGCACTCCACGGAATGTCATTAGCATCAAAACCGCAATTTGCGCACCTGTGTCCTTAATCGCTTTTACTTTCTTATCATTCACGCATAAATCAACCATAGGTAATTCGGTTTCCACACCTTCCCTATTATTTACACCTTTCCCATCACTAGTAATGTTCCAAGCTATGCTTTTATCCTCATATTTCGATTTACTTTTTAACAACTCCGAACAATTTGGACGGATGTGGCCCACTGCCAAACAATTGTAACATTGGACTTGTCTCTGCTTTTCGAAAGCCTTGTCCTTCTTAAATTGGTCAGTTTTCCCCCTCTCTTTTGAACTCTCAATTTCCTATTTGGGTTTACCTTCATTCTTAATTTTAGATTTAAAATTATCCTTTTGATTATCCTGAAAAGTCTTATTTTCCCAAGGTTTTCTATCCGACCTCTTAAATTCTCTTCTTATACTCTCAAATTTATCCGATTTTTCCGCGAGTTTAGAAGCAATCTTTATTTCCTCCCAATAATCCATAAATTTTTCTTTTATCTTAAAAGGGACACGTTTTTTAATTGTTCCGTGAGCATTAGTTCATTCAGTGAATCAAAATCCCCCACTTCTAATGACTCTAACCAATTATCTACATAACCCCTTAACTCATAAATCAGATCTACCCATAATTCACCAGATTTTCTTTGATGAGTTTCAAATTTCTGTTTTAAGGCGCCTGTACTTAGCCTAAACCTATCTAACAAAACTTTCTTTATATGCAGAAAATCCTCACATTTGTCTGCTGGCTGTTTTACTATAATTTCGGCAATATCAGAAGGTAATAAAGGAATTTATTGACTAACCAAATTTTCCTGAGAAACTTTAGCTTTCTCGGCTTGCCTTTCAAAAATCATAAAGAAAAGAGTTATATCAATTAATTTAGAATCAAAACGCGGAACCAAATCCTTTAAATTTACCTTAGGAGTTCTATGAAAATCTACATTTGATTCATTAGATGAAACACTAACAACATCCACAGAATTTTGAATACGCAATTTTTCTAATTCAAATTGCTGTTGTTTCTCAAGTTTTTGTAATTCAAGTTGTTGCTGTTTTTCAAATTTATCTGCCTCAAGTTGTTTTTCGAGTTTATCTGCCTCAAGTTGTTTTTCAAGTTTATCTACCTCAAGTTGTTTTTCAAATTTATCTAACTCAAATTTCCTAAGTTTATCTTTTTCCTCTTGTGCAATCCTATCTAATTCAATTTGCCTCTCTCTTTCTTTACGATCTTTTTCAATTTGTCTCTCTTGTTCTTTACGATCTTTTTCGATTTGTTTTTCCTGTTCTTTCCGCTCTGCCTCCTGTTCAAGAATATATTGCAAGCGAAGTTTTGCGTAACTTTCTTTATAATCCTCAGCACTAACAATAGCTTGAATTATAGCTTGATTTTTACACGTTTTTGACACGCTGGTCTCAAATTCCTCTGCTAATAATAGCAAGACGCTTTTATTATATTTTACTAAATAGTCTGCCATATTTTCCCCCAAAATATAATAAATTCAAAATATTATATATATTCAATTTACAATAATACAATAAATACAGAAATAGAATTTTCTTCACTATACGTATAATAATGTATTCACAAACGACACAATTTTAATATAGCAAATTCTCATGCAACAGTGACGTCTTTCGAACTGAGTATATCCCCCAAAATAAATTTTATACCCAACAGTACAGTATAACATCAATTTATTTTGAAACATTAATCATAATCATCGACAGTATACCCATAAAATTAAGCTATAACTTTATTACTGTAATAACTAAAATGTATATAAACAAAACTCTTATTTCCAAAAGTTTTATACAAAATTATGATTAAAATACACTGATTAATAATCTCAATTAATCAATAACAATTTACTATACCCCAAGTAAATTTTAACATATACATAAGTATATAATTTTCTTAACCCAATATTATACCTAACAGATACCAGAAAATCAACAAACATAAAAATTCTAACTAAAAATTTAAATACCAAATTAATAGCTTCCCTAGAATTCTTAAATTTCTCATAGAGTTTTGTTCCCCCAAATTAAAATTTATACACAAAATTTAATTTAAAACAGACCTCTATAGAAGATATCATAAAAGAGCTTACCTCCAGATGCAGATATTTCCTCCACACTGATACCAGGCTTCCAAGCACTTTTAAAGATGACACACACAGATGTTTTAAGACTTGAAGACACTCAATTCACTGATGAGGCACTAATTTCACCTTAGATCCGTATGTAGACAACTTAGATGGTACACCGCATATCTTCATTCCACTGATATATTTTGAAGCACACACAAATAGCACCAAGTCTATGGTTGACTGTTCATACACCTCACAGCTTTAGTCGATAAAGTTCTTTTACCAGTTCTCTACTTGCTAGAACTCCGAGAAAAAACCACGACTCCAATTAGACTTCAAGACTCCACAACTCTGCTTGTCAGTTTTCCACTGCCTCTTCATCTGTTTAATCAGGTTAACATAGATCCGTAATCTAATTTACTCTAGATTACATATCCCAGTTGCTGCCACCAATTAATTATATATACTATAGCTGTGGTAACGTGGACACATGTATATATATTTAATGAAATCCATTTATCGTTTGAAACGAAAAAACTTTATTTTAAATTAACAGATTAAAAAAAGAAAAAAAAAGTAAAAATGAAAAAATAGGACAATCATATTCGTCTTGTAAAATTACGATGTCCGAAAAACTCAGATTCTCACGTCCGCTCAAAAAAGGACCTTCCTCCCATCTCGTTCAACGTCCAACTCCTTCAACATTCAACTGCCGTTCACAATTTCACTTCCCAGGGGCTTTCATTTCATCCCAGGAATTTCTCAGAAAGCATTACCTCCACTACCACACCTGCTCCAGTCTGCTTATCTCCAGGTGACAATGACAGACCCCAATCTATAGTTCTATCTTTCATTCTTAGGAGATTATCCCCTTTTTCCAAGTAATTGATTAGTTGATTCACGTCCACCTGTCACCCTCCTGTATAGCACTCTTACTTGAATAGTGACAATTCACAAAAGGCCTTTCTTTCCTAAGGGATTAACTTTATCTTCCAGGTATGTGAGCATGTGAAATTTTCAACATGTCACAATGTCTTATTAAATATTGAGCCAATGGGGAACTGATATAGGTTGTAGTTTTAAAATACATAATAAGTTAAGTAAAATAAGGAATGTTTAAAATGGAATAAATTGACGTTAGTAGATAATGATAATAAAATTAATAAAAATAATATAAAATAAAATAGTAGAAATGGCAAATGAGGATAGGTCAATTAATTAAGTTAAGGTAAAAAACAGTATAGCTGTAGTTTAAATACTATTAGTAAATTCAAAATAAAATTGAAAATTTAAGGATAAAGATAAGTTAAGTACTAGTTCAAAAACAGCATAGGGTAGGATAGTCAAACAAGGGTCAGACCTCCAAAAGTAAAACGTTTGAAGCTGCATTAATGTACTATCTCCCATATAATAAAATCCAAAGGCAAGAAACTGTCTGTAACGCGTCCGGGTGCGACCACTCCGGTTTGCGAATCAACCCTAGTTAAACGCCATGTTAGGCTTACTAAAAAATCTATGCTACATTCGATTCTGCTGTTAAAATATTTGTAAAAGCATATTAAAGCTTTTAAATAATTTAATTTTGTTTAAAACCTTCAAAAACTATATCATATAAAACATATATATCACCATTTCTGTAAAAAAAAATTCTGTAAGCAAGTTTTTTTTTTTCAGAAGTAGCGGAGATTTATTTCGTAGGGAGGATTTGAGGTTGATTCAGTATACAGGCGCCATCTACTGGCAGATTTTGAAATTAATTTCCATCGTAAAACTCATTATCTGGAATCCTCGGGACCAAAACGGCTTTCCGAGTTTTGGAATTTTCCGGATTTCGGGTCCTTCCGAAGTTTACGATTATTTGACAAAATTCATGTTTTTTTCGTGATTCTTTGACAAAATTTGCATTTTTTTTCTGCTATTTGTTGACAAAATTTGCATTTTTTCTGCTATTCGTTGACAAAATTTGCGTTTTTTCGTAGTCCTTTGAAGAAATTTGCGTTTTCTTTTTGCGATCCTTTGAGGAAATTTGCGTTTTTTGCTATTCTTTGACGAAATTTGCCTTTTATTCACGATCCTTTGACAAAATTAGAGTTTTTCCTGAGATTCCTTGACGAAATTAGCGTTTTTTCCGATCTTTTGACGAAACTTCACTTTTTTTTTCGCGATCCCTTAACGAAATTAGATATTTTTTCGCAGTGCTTTGAAGAAATTTGTGTCTCTTTTTTCGCGACCCTTTGAAAAAATTCATGTTTTTCCGCGATTATTTGACGAAATTCGAGGATTTTATTTGCGATCCTTTAACCAATTTTTTTTTTTTTTTTTTTTTTGTGATCCATTGATGAAATTTTACACTTTTTCGGAGTCCTTGGAAGAAATTTGCGTTTTCTTCGCAAGTCTTTGACGGAATTCGCGTTTTTCTGCAATTTGTGAACAAAATAAGCGTTTTTTTTTTCGATCCTTTGACGGAATTCGCGTTCTTCTGCAATTTGTGAACAAAATAAGCGTTTTTTTTTTTTTTTCGATCCTTTGACGAAATTCACGTTGTTACCACAATCATTTGAAGAAATTGTCTGCTGTTTTTCTGTGAACGATAGACATAATTGATTTTTCCGGCGACGATCGTTCAAAATTCGAGATATTTATGTTCGAATTTTTGGACTGGAGACAAAAATTTTCGAAACCGAATGCCTTAAATTTTTAGGTAAACTTGAATCGAATCACCCCTGATGAAATAAATATATAACTATTTTTTTTTTGTTTCTAACGAATCGTAATATAAATTAATTTTAAAATAAAATTTGAGAGAAAAATGATTTGTTTTTAATTTCGGGAAGAGGGGACCGTGTTCACCCGCCACCGAAGTAACAATATTTGAGTGATTAGACATTGAAACACAATGGACTGAAAAAAAATTAAAAATTGGTAAAATTTTCAAAAAATTTCAGAAAATCTAAAAATTTAGTAAAAATTTTCCAATTTAGAAAATTTTCTAATTTTCTCCTTCCGGATTTTGGATTTCGGGATAATGGGTCATAAACTGTAAAATGATTATTTCTTACCAAACGTAATTAAAATATAAGAAACACATAGTACAGCGTAATTTGCATTTAATTTTGTTTATATAAACAAACAATCAGTTATGTGGTGAGTCTAGCTGTTTAGAAACTCATTGATAACACTTTTTACAAAAACTTTCACACATGGATTATTTGTTAATATTTAATTTGAATGTTTTGTCCAATCGTTGAACTATTTTAGAAATGTAATACTAAGTAAAATATATATATATATATATATATATATATATATATATATATATATATATATATATATATATATATATATATATATATATATATATATATATATATATGTATATATATCCTCATTATTTTTATTTGTAGAAATCATTTGTCATTTTTAAAATGTATTTTTCTACAATACAAACCTTTCAATAATAAATCTTCATGCTGTTTGTTTGTATAAAGTCTTATGAAAATAAAACGCGTATCGACAATCCGTCATTTTTGACGGGGACACATATATACTAGTATATATGTGAAACACAAACGGAAATTACGTTCCGTTCCTTTATAACTCGAGTTCCACTGAATGGATTTTGATGAAACTTGCGTTGTTCGATAGATAATTTTTCTGGGAAGGTTTTAGTATGTAACATATTGTTCTACGTACATTATTTACAGAATTATGATAGAAAGTTCTGTTATTTTGGCCGAAAAGGTTACCATTGCTAATTTTTTGGCGACCATTATTGTTGCAGAAAGAAATGAAAAGGCTATACATCTCGAAAAATAAAAGAAAAACTGTTGCTAATTTTATTTTAAAAAAAAAGAAAGAAAGAAAGAAAGGAAAAAGAAAGAGAAAGAAAAGAAAAAAAAAGAAAAAGAGTTTTGATGAGAGATAATATTATAAAACGAAAATATGTAATTTAAACATAATTAGGAATGTTCGTAACGCTTAAAAAATTATTCAAGGGGCCAGATTGCTTTTGAAACAAAATTTGGCGATTTATCTTTTGTTTTTGGCGATTTTGATTTTACTTTTGACCTCAAACAATTTGATTTTAAGCCAAAAGGTGTTTTTTTTGTTGTTGTTTTTGCAGAAAGACTTGAAATGGCTATACATCTGGAAAAATAAAAGAAAAAAACTGTTACTAATTTTATTTTAAAAAAGAAAGATAATAAAAAAAAAAGAAAAAACAGTTTTGATGATAGATTTTAAGCCAAAAGATGTTTTTTTAAGTGCACCACAGCATTTTTGCAGTATTTTTTGGGGGATACTTTTCGGTTAGCCGGGCGCCAGTGATAGATATATACATGTATATATATAATAAACACACATATATATATATACATATAGCTACGCAAATACAGATATATACATACATGTATGTACACTTATATGTATGAATATATACCTACATATATATGTTTATACATATATATTTATATATGTACATATATCACTGGCGCCCGGCTAACCGAAAAGTACCTTTTTTTCATTCAAATGCAAATTATATTAATGGCAATATACTTCTATTTACTTCTACATATATGAAATTTCGTTCCAGCTGCTTATAACTAGAGTTCTGCTGAATTGATTTTCGTAGAACTTAAACTGTAAGATAATTTTTCAGGGAAGGTTTTATTGTATAACATATCGTTTTACGTAGCTTAGTTACAGAATTATTATGGGAAGTTCTAAAATCAGATCAATCCGATTATGAAAGATTAGCCTTTTTAAAAGATTTTGCCGAATGAATTTCGGTGGAACCTACATTGTTAGATAATTTTCTAGAAAAAGTTTTATTATATAACATATCATTCTACGTTGCTTAGTTCTAGAATTATAAGGGGAAATTCGAAAATCGGGTGAGCATTTTTTTTATTAAATATTAGCCTTTTCAATATTTGATTCCGATTATGAAAGCCTTATGAAAATGTTCCACTGGACGGATTTTGATGAGAATTGTATTGTTAGTTATAGTTAGAGGCTATTTCAGGAATGGTTATAGTGTACTACATATTGTTCTACGTTGCTTAGTCAAACAGTTATATGTGAAGGTTATATAGTCAGATGAATCCGATTCCGAAAGATTAGCTTTTCTGAAAGTTTTTACTGGGCGTATTTTTTGCGACTTGCATTGTTAAGTAGATAATTTGTAAGGATAGTTTTAGTATATTTCATATCGTTCTGTTAGTTTTAGCATTATGTGGAAAAGTTCTATAATCAGATAAACCCGATTATCAAGAATAAACCTTTATAAAAACTTCTACTGAATGGATTTTGTTAGTTAATTTGTTTGCATTGTTAGTTCAATAATTTTTAGTAATGGTTTTAGTATATTGCATATAGTTTTATCATTCTTTAGCAAACCCTAATTGTAAATGACCAAATAAAAGAGTTGGTCCTTAACAGCTAAAATTTTGACTGCTCATTAGAAAATATAATAGCGTAATGACGTCATTTTCCAGTATTCCAGGTAAATATACAGATTGTTTTCAAATACAAGGTCAAATTAAACGATATATTTGGTTTGATTCAAGGTTCATTTGTAGAAACCGACCAGCCAGCGCAGCGGGCGTAGGTTGCTAGTTTATAGATAAAAAGGACTATTTTGGCTACCTATGAATTTCAAATGGTTTACAATTTAAAGAGTCTTTTCTAATATTTTGTGTGAAACAAGTGTGAAAACGATTAATAAATACCAAAGTTTAAAAATATATACTTTTCAAAATTATTGTAATTAGTGAAATGTATTCAGTGGAATTGTATTCATATAAATTTTAAATAATTAATATAAAACAATGCTATAGTTGTTATACGAAAAATGATAAGATAAAGATGGAATAACATTATCTCTTATCTAAAACCTTTACAATTAATGTAGCTGAGATTTGGGGGAAAAGAGAAGCGATAAAAGAATTCATTATTATTAAGACAAAAGAAAACGAATGAAAAGCTCACATTTAGAACTGTAAAATATTTTGTATCATTAATGTATAAAAATTAGTTTGTATAAAAATTAGTAATTTGTTATCATTTGTTTAAAAATTAGTAGTACTTCATTTGAAATAAATTATGTTTTGGCTAAAGTGAAGTGTTGATTAAAGATATTTTTCTTTTAAATGCTAAAAAGTGTAAATTAAAAACATAATGTACAGTAAAATAACTTTTATTAGATTGTTGTATATTATTTTTTTTGTTTACACCTTTTATCATTTAAAAAATATATATTATTACAAGGTGTTATAATTTATTATATTTTTAAAGATATTTTGTTAAAGTAATTACGCCTGTCCAGATGTCTCACAGTGTTGCAATTAAAAAAAAAAAAAATCGTTCAAGAAGGGAAGGGGGGAGAGCAGAATGAGACAGTGAAAATTTTAAAGTTATTGAAAATTTATGCAAAATACATTGGATGAGATTTTGAATAAGATTATGGATAAAATAATATAGTAAGTCGAGGTTAAGATTTTTTTGTAAGAATAGTGTAAAGCATGGCTTGTATGCTGTAAAATGTTCGATATCGATGCACGATTTATCTAATTTGTGTACTATTACAGATTTTAAATCTTATTAAGTGTTTGTTGAGCAGGGCGAAGACCAAACAATGTTAGAAAATCTAAAATTTGTACGACAAAAATGCTACAGTATTGGGTGGAGATAATCCTGGTTATTTGTGGTCGAAAATGTGTAGTCCCTCCCATATTGCACAGCAAAGTGTGCTGCTCACTAGAGGCGGAGCTTAGTGTGTATCAACATTAATTTTAAAAATCGCCAATCAGGGGTCCATACGCGATTAAAGTTTCCCCTTTTAATTTCTTATGGATCAAATGTATAACCTGATAATTTATGCTTGTTAAGATTCCAAAACTTGCACCGAAATGGATCATTAACAGAAATGGTCTGAAAAATGTGTCTGTCTGTAATTGGTTCCTATAATAAAAATGCATATCGCCGAAATTTATAATGACTTTTTAACCTCTTCCCTCGGTTGTAAATTTTTTCAGCTATATCTAATAACACATCTGCTGCTGCTCTTCTGTCGTCGTATGTCATGTTCTTTTAGGATGCCGTTTTTCTACAGTCTAATAGAATAAAATCTATTTGAAATATTTACTTCTATTTGTGTATTGGGAATTCAAGCGCTCGAATACGCCATCTGGTGGAGAAAAGATATAACTGCTCGTTTCAGGAAAATGCCTTGCAAGCCCATTGAATTACATGCATTTTTAATTTGTTCATAATGATTATTTTTTTGCCCAATTTCAGATTTCATGTGATATTTGTGTTTTGTGTTTATATGACAAGGTAAAAAATATCCAAATTTGAATATCTAACACTTTCAAACGCGTTTACAATAAATAATGATTTCAATGGCACTTTAGCATTAGTTAAAGGGACGATTTTCCTGTAGCGAAGGCTGCGATCAGCGCCTCTATAGGCCGTTTTAAGTCCCAATCCATTTTTTTTTCCAAAATTTTGTACTAAAGCTCACGATGCGCGTGATACACGGAATGGTGGCATATAGCAAAATAAATAAATAAATAAATAACAGAAGAAGACGAAGAATAAGGTGAGTAGTAATTTCTTTTTCCTTTACGACTGTCAAAAATGACAAAATGTTAAAAATCTTGCCGAAGGCACGCGAAATTTCTCGAAATATGAAATTTATTTTGAAAATTTCAAGCAAAATTATCACAGTTAAAAATAGGGACCCACTAGTTAATTTGTGATATATTTTTATTTTTCAATACAACAATTTTTATCTTATATTAGACAACAAGAAAAAAAATTGTAAATAAAGGAATAAACACCGTTTAAGATAACAGATTTCACCTACTCACGGTAAACAGATTGCATTTGCCATTTAAAAAGTAATTACATGCTTAGTAATTCAAAAATTTCAATGAGAATTATTTGGAGTTTATTATTAATTCTATGCTAAAGCATGGAAAAAAAATATTCTCCAATCGTCATGTTTTATATATTTTTTAACAAAACCGTAGCAATTTTATATGGTGACTTCTGATCATCATACCTTATTCATATCTAGCTTAATTTCAAAGTGCAATGAATATAATTATAATATAATTGCTGACAAAATACTTAAAAACTCAACCCGGAAATATAATACTGAAAATTGAATTTATTATAAAACAGTGTTTCTTATAGCTTGATCAATCTGTTGTAATTCTGCTATTCAAAAAAGACTACTAGCCTGTAGTCTTTATCTTTATCATATAAGAGACCCCACACCCTACTGAATACTAGACCTGCGTGCTGAAAAAAATGGCGGCTGCCGCAGACGGAATCGTTTGTACAGTCCCTCGAACTTCAACACCAATAATATCTAAAAGTTAACTTTGACTTATTTGAACTCCGAAAGACAGGGACAGGGATGTCCACCTCGGGAAACCCGGCGTAAGCCTTAGAGTTTAAGTGCAGTCGACAAGGCGAAGAAAACTTTTAGAAATTATTGGTGTGGAATTTCGAGGCACCGTTCAAAAGCTGAAAAAAAAATCAGCCTGCGACAGCCGCCATTGCTATCAGCGCTCAGGCCTAGTATTCAGGGGGCGGTCACGGGTGGGGTTATCGACTCGATATGCAGAGTCGAGTTTGGATCGACTCACTAGCGTTAGCAGAAGATCTTAATTCAGTTACTCATAACTTTATCGAGTCAAACGCACGAGGGCTCGATTTTTTTTAATTTGTAGGTAATTTTCAGTGTACGTTCAGTGCCAGACGAGGTAAAGTAAGGATGTTAGGAGAAAGTTTAGGAGAAAAGTCAATTTATTTTTATTTAATGAAAAAATGAATTAATAATTTATTTATTTTTTATTTTTAATATTAAAGAGAAAAATTTTGAGGTAAGAGTTATAGCTCAAAAGGACTATTCATCAAGAATAGTGGATAATCTTGTTTTTTTTTCGGTTGGATGGACTGCAAGCATCGTAGTCAGGTAGCTCATAGATGAGTTCATTTGGGATCTGATTAATGTCATTGTAGAATTTTTTTGCAAGGTGTTTAATGCGATGTTTGAGTGAAGTCGTTTTGAGATCCTTGAGGATTGTGGAGTTTTTGAGGTATCTAGACCCGTTCCTGATGTTACGGAGCTGTTTGTAATGGGTACTAGAGAGGCTGTTCAAACTGGTTTTGCAAGTGCAGCCCCAGATTCGACATGCATATGTAATAACAGAGATAATAGAAGCATTATATATTAAGAGTTCGTTGTGTATGGAGAGTGAGTGGCTGCTAAGAAGGGGGGGCGAGGGTTTTGGAAATCCCAGCGACTTTACAGCGGATATTAAGAATATGCTTTTTAAAGGTAATGCGTTTGTCAATGGTAACCCCCAGGTACTTGGCATCGTCAGACCAGGGAATGGTAATATTATTGATTGTTAATCTATTAGGAGTGGAGAAGGTTCTAGAGAAGTAAACAGCAGTAGTTTTAGATTCGTTTATTTTAATGCGCCATTGATCAAACCATTCCATGAAGATGTTGAGGTGGTGTTGTAGATTTTTGTAAAGATTGTATGGGTGATGTGCAGTGCCATAGAGAACAGTGTCGTCCACATAGAGTGCGAGTGATGTGAAGAGTGTGCGTGGAATGTCATTAAAGTATATTATGAATAAAATAAGGCCAATGACTGAACCCTGAATAATACCACAGAGTATTATGTGTAGTAGAGAAAGTGAGTTGTTTACACGGACGTAGAAGTTACGATCACCAAGGTAAGAGTGTATTAAATAGATAAATCCAGACGGGAACTTAAGCCGAATTACTTTGTAAATGAGACCCGCGTGCCAGACTTTGTCAAAGGCCTTGGCGACATCAAGAAATATGGCAGCGGTAGGCTTCTTCTCGTAGAAGTTTTCAGTTAAGAATTCCACAAATCGAAGAAGTTGGTGTTGGATGGAGTGCTTGGCTCTGAAGCCGAATTATTCAGGAATAAGAATGTTGTTGTTGTGGAGGAAGTCATTGAGCTGTGATCTAATGACGCGTCGATGACTTTAGTTAGAGAGGAGAGAAGACTGATGGGTCGGAAATTAGATGGGTCATTAAGATTGCAGGATGGTTTAGGAACAGGAGAAATTATAGAGGTTTTCCAGGGTTTAGGAAAATAACAGTGTTTGAGGATAGAATTAGTGAGCTTCGTAATGTAGAGAATACAGTTGATAGGAAGTTGTTTAAGAGTATAGTTGGAAATTTTATCGTACCCAGGAGATTTTTTATTATTAAGTTTTTGAATAATATTGTTGATCATGACGGGTTGAATTTCGGGGAGAGGAGTAGGAGGGGTTGAGAGGAAGTCATTAACAGTATCATTTACTTGTTAAAGTGTGCTTCACTTGCGAGGAAGGTATTCGGAGAGAATCGCTTTTCATATGAGCCAGCGAGGCATTCTGCCTTGTTTTCGTCAGTATAAACAGTTTGATTATTGGCAGTAAGGGGAGAAATAGGGGTGTAATTATTATTAAGTTTCTTTTTGATTTGCCAAAGAGAATTATCCTCGCTAGTAAGACTTTCGAGAAATTTAGACCAGTTTTTTTGCTTATCTGTTTAAATAAGGGTTTTAATTTTATTGTTGAGCCTGTTGACAGCTGTTTTAAGGGTGGGATCTCTGGTATTTTGGTAGAGTCGTCGGAGTGTGTTGCGTTGTTTACAAATATTATGTATGTAAGTGGGTAAGATGTAAGAGTTATTATTTTTTATTTTGATATAAGTGGCATCTTTTTAACACTTTCCAACCTAGTTGAAAAGTGTTTATGACTTCGGTTTGTCTGGCCGTCTGCCGTCTGGCCGTCTGGCCGTCTGCCGTCTGGCCGTCTGGCCGTCTGGCCGTCTGCCGTCTGCCGTCTGCCGTCTGTCCGTGCTCTAACTCCCGTAAATATGCTCGGATTGCCCTGCAAATTTTATATGTTATAATCGTTATCTATAGCATGTTCCCTATTTCAACGGAAGTGTGTAGCACTTATAGTTTTTTTACAGGGACACTCAAAAGAATTCCGTTACATTGCGGTCTATGGGGAAAAATCATTTGCGGTTTATTTAAATAATGTTTCAATACTTTAAACGCATTGAAATTTATATATATCACTAAGGTGCATTAGAAGAAGCTTAATATGGAATAGGGTGTGCATAGCACTTATACTTACTTTACAGGGACAGTCAAAAGAATTCCGTTACATTACGTCTATGGAGAAAAATCGTCTGCGGTTTATTTAAATAATGTTTCACTATTTTAAACGCATTGAAATTTATATAAGGTTCATTACAAGAGACTTACTACAGAATATTGTGTGTATAGCAGTCATCGTTCATTTACAGGGACACACAAAAGAATTCTCTACTGTATGTTAACAATAATTCCTGGAAGTGCGTTTTAAGTTACTGAATGCGATTTTAATTTTAAATCGCTTTTTGTATATTACGTGGTGTGTATAAATTCTGTAGATCCTATACAGGGAAGTACAAAAGTTCGGGAACACATTTCCGTATTATTTAACTCCAGACGGAGAATTTTAAACTGTGCTACGTGTTTCCTAACTGAACTAAAATTTAGCATCCTATGTAGTATATATACAAATCTATAGATCCTATACAGGGCTGAATAAAGTATTCGGATTACTTAGATGTTATCTTTTAGCTTATAAAAGAGTATGATTCGTAAAATTATTTTGGAAGCGTTGGAAAGTGTTACATAATCTATGCTTGACGCATGATTTTTCGTTCTTGTTGAGCTTTGTAAATGATGTTGTTGAGTTTATTAACTGCGTTGTCAATATCAAAAGTGTTGTTGATTGTCGGGTAGGTAAGGTTAGCGTTGTTGAGGTAATTTTAGAATTTATTCCAGTCAATTGCTACTGAAGGAAGAGAGATAGGGTTGATAAGATCAATTTTGAAAAAGACAGGAAGGTGGTCAGAGCTTAGGGTCATTAATAACAGAAGTGGTGATAGGGAAGTAAGATTTTTGGCGATGGCGAAGTCAATAATAGAGGGGTGCTGTTTGCGGGCAACCGGAATGTGTGTGGGTGTAGTAGGTGCGTGGAGACTAAGATTGAAATGGCTAACCAAGTTGCGGAGAGATCTACCTCTGGTAGTGGTGGAATGACAGTTCCACTGCCTGCTATGTGCATTGAAGTCACCAGTGATAAATGCGTGTTGGTGTTGTGTAATGATGTGTGTCAGGTCATTTATGGGGTATTGTCGCCCGTAAAAAGATGTGAAGTTGATTTTGGCTTGGGGCAAGTTGACGACAATACCGATGTAGTCAATGCCTGGGAGTGGAATATTTTGAGTTGTGTGATGTGGGATGTAATTTTTGATGTAGATGGCTGAGCTGCCCCAATGAGAGTTGGCACGTGGTACATGATGGAGTTTGTAACCTGGGATGGTGATACTGCAGGAAGGGTTAAGTGTTTCTTGGATTAAGAGTATATCGATTTGTGGATTAATGGAAATAAAGGAGCGGAGTTCATTAATCCTGGGTTGCAATGATTGGCAATTCCAGGAGAAAATAAGAAGAGAAGAGAAATTTTTGTTATTGTAATTATTCATAATTGGGAATATTGAGCTCCGTAGAAAAGGCGTCTAATTCTTCTATTATGATATACATTTTGTCGAATGGGTTGTTGCAATTTTTGATTTGATGGCGATGTTTTTAGCACTTTCCAACCTAGTTGAAAAGTGCTTATGACTTCGGTTTGTCTGGCCGTATGGCCGGATGGCCGTCTGGCCGTCTGTCCGTCTGTCCGTGCTCTAACTCCCGTAAATATGCTCGGATTGCTCTGCAATTTTTATATGTTATTGTCGTTATCTATGGCACGTTCCCTATTTCAACTGAAGTGTGTAGCACTTATAGTTTTCTTACAGGGACACTCAAAAGAATTCCGTTACATTGCGGTCTATGGGGAAAAATCATTTGCGGTTTATTTTAAAAATGTTTCACTATTGTAAACGCATTGAAATTTATATAGATCACTAAGATGCATTAGAAGAAGCTAATATGGAATAGTAGGTGTATAGCACTTAGAGTTACTTTACAGGGACAGTCAAAATAATTCCGTTACATTACGTCTATGGAGAAAAATCGTCTGCGGCTTATTTAAATAATGTTCCACTATTTTAAACGCATTGAGGTTTATATATATTACTAAGGTGCATTACAAGAGGCTTACTACAGAATAGTGTGTGTATAGCAGTCATCGTTCATTTACAGGGATACACAAAGAATTCTCTACTGTCTGTTAACAATAATTCCTGTTAACAATAAGTGCGTTTTAAGTTACTGAACGCGATTTTAATCTTAACTAGCTTTTTGTCTATTACGTGGTGTGTATAAATTCTGTAGATCCTATACAGGGCAGCACAAAAGTTCGCGAACACATTTCCGTTTATTGACAGAAACTCCAGAAGGAGAATTTAAACTGTGCTATGCGTTTCCTAACTAAACTAAAATTTAGCATCCTATGTATATATACAAATCTATAGATCATATACAGGGCTACATAAAAGTATTCGGATATTTTTCCGAATATTGTATATATTAAAAATTCCTGAAATTACGTTTTTAAATATGTTATGCGTTTTCCAAATTGTTTACTTAGATGTCATCTTTCAGCTTATTAAACGGTAATGATTTGTAAAATTATTTTAGAAGCGTTGGAAAGTGCTACATAATCTATGCTTGACGCATGATTTTTCGTTCTTGTTTAAATGTTTTAAGAGTTTGGTAATTTGGAGAAGTTCCTTCATGCCTTTGAAGGTGTCGAACATATCTTTGAAGGTATTTGTATAATTATTTTGTATAACAGGGTGGTGTTTTATTGTTTATGGTGTAATTGGAAGTGTCCTCAACTGGGGCTTCCTGGATATCGTTATTAACGTCAGTAGTGGTCTCACTGTTGTTAATATCGTTTGGTTTATCTTGAATTGTGTAATTGTAGTGTTTGAAAATGTCTGCGATGTCAACAATTAGATTTGTTTTTTGGTTTTGTTTTGGTGTTCAGTGTTGGGGTATGTTTTTTCTTAATGTTGTTTGGATTTTTAGGGCAACCTCTGTATGAGGCCGGATGGGCACCGTTACAATTGGAACATTTTGGAATAATTTTACCTGTTTTAGGACAGTTATCAGTGAGGTGCTCTTCTGAGCATTTAAGGCATTTTGGTGTTAGGCTGCACGTCTCGGAAGCGTGTCCGAACCGTTGGCAGCGGTAACATTGTTTTGGGTTATTGTCATTTCTGAAGAATACAATACGAACACTTATATCACAAAGTTCCTCACTTTTATAGATTTTCTCAAAGTTAGTGCAAGGAAGGACGTTGACCATGTAAATTGGCATACCTCTTCCAGTTTTGCGACTCTTGAGCATGGCGGCTCGTGTGGCCTTAAATCCATGGTTGGTCTTCGATAATAAGTTGGGGGGATTCCCCTAATACAGATTTTATTTGGTCGAAGTTCTTTTGAATTAAGGGTGTTGAAATTCATGTTTGTCAGTTAGGTATCTTTGGATATCTCTAAATTGGCTTACAGATTTGGGTAGAACTTTTAGAAGTTCCCCAGAGAGACTGACGTGAGAGGGATTATCAGAATCAAGGGCTTTTATCTCTTGAGCGAGTTTGCGCCAATCCATATCTTTGATTTCAATAAAGAATGCTTGTCATTTTTTGAACATTCAACATCGGTTCTTGCAGCACCATCTTGGTTAGACTCTTGATCCATTAGATCATAGTTGTCGAGATTAGCTTCGGAATTTAGATTTCCGAATTTATTTTTGAGGGGAATTGGATTTTCAGATTAAGAATTTTTTCTTTTTACTACACGGGAAGGATTAGAATGTGAGCTAAAATTCTTTAGAATTTGGAGTTTTTCCCATTGGTCATTCCCTAGAAATCGAATATAACCAGTTCTACAGGTTAAATCAATTAAATCTAATCTAGATGGTTCCCCCAAACTAGATATAGCAAAAAGACAGAGGTCTTTTACCTGAGCCTTTGTGGGTGTCGTTGTAGTCCTTTTGTTGTTGGAGAGACGGTATTTCCTCATCTACACCGGATAGAAGTTCTCGCAAAACGTTGTTCACATGTTCATTTATAGTAGGGAATTCGTTGAATTCATGTAGCCAGTCCGCAGGAACATATCTGTTTATAATACCGTTCATGAGGTCGCCTAGTTGTTGTTTCTCTTTCATGGCCATGGCATACGAAAGAGCAGTCACCGAAGATTAGCAGAGATCAGGTGGGTGGGAGAACACGCCCCTTTTCCACGTTCCGCGCGACGAACACAGCAGTGGAGAGGGCGGGAATAACACGCCCCCTTTCAAAGCTCCGCCCGAAGAAGAAACAGCACTGGATAGCAGGAGGGCGGGAATAACACGCCCTCTTTCCAAGTTCCGAACGACGAAGAAACAGCACTGGACACACACTTGCACTGGATAGCAGGAGGGCGGGAATAACACGCCCCTTTCCAAACTCCGTTCGTACACGCAGCAGCCGATTAGATTCAATTTTCCAACTGTTATACTCTCTACCCTGATGGGCATGAGTGTACATGGAGAGAAGAGAAGACAAGTAGTAGACTATCGTTCCCTTTAAAACCAGTATGACCTATTTAATGGTAGCATTTCTGCGATTCAATTAGGCGAAAATTTCTGTTTTAAAAAACCGGTGGTAAAAGATTAAAAGTTCCGTAAAGGACGCTCGTCACGAAGGGGTTAAATAAAACAATTTTTTATTGAAAATACGTACCAGAATTTCTGAATAGTTATTTAATTACGGAAAGGCTGTCATAGATTACTATACGAAATTTACGGTGGGTTTTTTAAACGAAAAAAATGTTGGCCGTTGTTTTCCAGTCAACAACAAAATCCACACAAAACGTTTTTGCCTACTAATATTCATCTCTTTCTTTTATCAAGTTGTTTTTCGAAAAGCATGGTTTCAATTATTCAGAGCCGGATTCAAAGGAGGGCGCAAAGGTCGGGCGCCTGCCCTGGGTACTAACAGGTAAGGGACGGATAATACTTAAAATATTTTATCTTAGATTAACACCTAAAAGATATTCTAAGAACCGATGACATTTTTTTTCCCAGGGTGCGAAAGTAGTACCTGGGCATAGCAATAGAGCTTTAGTTAGCCTGGGCTATTAAAACTTTCTCTAGTTGCACGTTTTCTCCCTCAATAGTATGCAACCACGTTCGATTTGGTTTCCGATTCTGCAAATTCCTTCAATGTATCTACGATTTTTTTTATGATAATAAAAATCCCTCTCTTTTGCTATCTGTCTAATAATATATGATTATTCTTAAGCAAATTCTCGAAATTTTGTACTCTAATCAGAATGTATGCTTACAGCTAAGGGAAAATATTGGAGCGGCTTAGGGGCGCGAAATTTTCCCTGCTGAGGGCGCACCGGCCCTAGGGCCGATTGCCCGGCGGGCCAGTCCGAGCCTGTAGCCAACCATTTACTTTGCATCTACACATGCGCAGAAAAAAAAACACTGACTTATGCACTAACTTGAGTTCTACTTTAAAACCGTGGCTATATTATGCAAGTCGAATATCTTTCATTCTTAGAAAATTTATGATTTTTAACTAATCGTTCCTATTTTAAAACATTAACAAAGAAATGTAATTTATATACTTACAAAAACAGGATAATTTCAAAAGGGATCCATACATTTCAGCTTGCTAACATCAAAAGTCTGGTCTATAACAGAATGAGGTTAAACTATCAGTTTACTTCCTTATCACGCACGTCCGCACGTGATCAAGACTTTATCAGTTACATGTTCAAGCTGATAACAGCATGTTGGTCATTGTAACTTCTCCCGTCGAGTAATGTGGTTCGGTAAGTTTTAATGGCTACCATTTTTTCTTTTTAGAAAATAAACTAATTGGAAAAAATTTCTTTTCATACCGAGCTACTTTTAAATTACAATGTTAAAAGACTAAATTTTACTATGCTAAATTATTCTTTTAAATGTCGAACAAAAGATCATGCAACATATTTGCAAATAAGTTCTTACAAAACGGGATTTTTTTAGTTAAAAGATGAACATTGTTAATTTAACTACATATTATTTTTAGAATTACTTTAATTTTATTTTGAAAGCGAAAAAGACTAATTCACATGAAAATTAAACTTACCTTATTTATTAGCTTGACAACATGGTTCATGCATGGTCTGGCTCTTGCGACGACTAGTAGAGATTTGAAAGTTAGTACAAGTGTATATCATGTGATATGATAACGTTACTAGTAACGTCATCCACAACAGGTTAATCACGTGACTATACACGATCTTAACCTTCACATTACTAATGATGTTTAGATCATGTAACTAATTGTAATTATCACAAAATATATTTATAAAAATATATTCATAAATTAATAACTAATTTATTTGTGTATTATTTTGAAAAGCATAGCATTTTAAAATAATAAAATAATTAATTATTAATTTATGAATATATTTTTATAAATATATTTTGTGATAATTACAATTAGTTACGTGATCTAAACATCATTAGTAATGTGAAGGTTTAAGTAATTTTCATTTCAATTAATTTTTTGTAATAGATGATTTTTTTTTAATTGGAATACATCACTTCACTTACAAGTTAAAACTTGTCAGTATAAAAGTTGTAGATAATTTTAAGGAGATTTACAACAAATTCAAGCGGATTTGATATCTTGGGAATTGACGAAGCTATGATTTTTTTTCTTCTAATCGCCCCCCCCCTTGGGGCCATTTTTAATGATATCAAAAATCTGTCATATATAAATTTTCGGCCCTTTTCCTAGAAGTAATAATAACTTTAAACGGATTCGATACGTATCATAATTAAGAAATTATGTTTTTTTTTTCTGTTTTCACAAAAAGCCCCCCCCCCCATTTTACCCCCCTTGGTTCGATTTTGCCCATTAACGAACTTGACCGAGATTTTATGCCCCTTGATTTTATGTATCAGTTTGGAAGAGATTTGTGCAGAATTATTGCAGTTATCGTGTCCATAAAAAAGTGACATAGATTAGATAGATTGATAGATAGATAAAGTTTTGAACTGGGGGGTGGTTTTGGGTTCTGGGAGTCATGATCGGCATAGATCTGCAAAAATTCCACCTTAGGGGAGAATGTAATAGGTAGTATTTCTTACGAAATCTACCTAAAAAAATAGGTGCTTTCTTGTGATAGGAGTTTCCGAGGTTTAATCGTCAAGCGACCGAGATACTTATTTTATGACAAAAATTAATCTGAAGACGATATAATTCATTTCACAAAATTAAAAATCATCAAGATCTGAATATTTATATAACTAGCTATAGTACGAACGTACCTCGTTTGACGTACAATTTCCAACTTATCTTGTTTATGTAGGGTCGTTTCATAGTTTTAAAATAAAAAGTTCTTTTCGTCCGAACTCTTTGAAATCTTTATTGGTTATAAATAAAACGGTTTTACAGCCCGTGTAAAGATTTTTGGGGAAAATATTGTTATCTAGTTGTAAACGAAATGTTTTCTTCTCACTTTTTTGTTTGTTTGTTTGTTTTTGCTTCGGCTTTTTTAACATAGCAATAAAAAAAAAATAGTTCTCATCTTCCGAACTCTCTGCATTTCAATCGGTTATAAATATAACTGCATCCAAACTCTCTTTAAAATTTTGCGGCGAAGTAGTGAAAACATGAGTTCTTTAAAAAAAGCTTTAGCTTTCAACCTCAGAGCAAAAATATGTTAGAAGGTCTATGCTTTCAACGCGATGGTACAGCTTCATCCGTTTTCAATCAACCCTTTTCAAGCTTAATCCAACCCAACCCTAAGCATTAGGCTTAGGGTTGGGTTAATCAATCAGGTTTCCCGTTTCTGAGAGCCTTCAATTAAAAAAAAAAAAAAAAAAAAAAAAAAAAAAAAGTTGATGCATGCGCAAAGAAACGATTTTCATGTGGATATGACAGAATGCGCTTTTCCTTTTAAATATATAGATGTTTCATGATCCTAACGAATGAAACAAAACAAGTATACCTGCTAAAATAGAGGGTTTTTTTTTCGGTTCCTAACAATTACGTTTTCAAAGGTTTTACTGTCATGTGTAATCACCAATGTAAAGATAAACACACAGTCACATAGATTAAGCTTGCAGCGTTGCAGTTAGTATATAGATGATGAGTATGAAGCTCGTTTCACAGCTTTATAAAGGAGCTCTCCTTCTTTATGAAAAATCACAGCAGCAAAGCAAGATACTGTGCAAGATCTTTTATATTATATTTTCCACTGAAAAAGTAATCCTTGAATTTTTTAGATATTTTCGCTTTAGTAATTTTTCATTGTTCTTACACATCACAACACTACCGTTTTTGTACTTATCCGTTTTTAACTGATATTTTAAGTCTTAAATACTCTCTTTGCGTGCGCCAATGTAACTACAGTAAAACTTGCTAAGACGGAATACTAGGGACAAAAAAAATGTTCCCATTGTAAACAGGTTTTTGTCTTACCAGATATAGTTACATGCTATTCCTTTTGCCGGAACCATGCAATATTTCCGGTTAAGGCAGGATTCCCTTATACACAAATTTCGTTTTCACGAATTTATTGTATTTCGGGAAATGTAATTAGCTTCAGCATACATTTTCTACTTTTGAAGAACTAAAATTATTTCATAAAAAAGAATTCTAATGGTAATAAAATAGTTATGATATAGTAAAACATGTGAAAACAGGATCGCTAGAAACTGAAAAAAATTCCATATTTCACAGGTTTCTATCTTAGCAGGTACAATTATATGCAATTCCTTTTGCCGGGATTGTGAAATTTCTCCATTTAAGACAGGATTTCGTTAGAGACAGGTTACCTTTCACAAATTACTCTATAAGTATTACTGAAAATGTTTAGAAAATTAAGGTTATCTAAATGCTTGCTTTGAAATGTTTGGAAAAAACTATTACCTCTACGAAAGTCCGCAGCATTATCGAATGGATATAAAATACAATAAACCTTGCTAAGGCGGAATAGCTTGAGACTAAAGAAAAGTTCCGTTTTAACCAGGTTTCCGTCTTAATACTTTTAATTGTTTAATATTCCTTCCAACATGTGAAAGTTGAATCCGTCTTTTATGGAATCCTCTCTTAAACGGAAACACTTTACGGTCCCGAAGGAATGCCGTAACAATCTACCTTCTAAGACGGAAACCTGTCAAAAACAGATTGTTTTCCTGTTTCCAGCGATTTTGTTTTCTTTGATTTGCTGTATTGCTATTCGTAAATCATTAAAACTACACATAGTAGTATTAGTTTTATATTAATTAAACAATCTACTATACTAATAAAAGAAAGTTGTTTGTCTCTGTGTGTGTGTGTGTGCGATGGCTAGAGAAATCTGCCGCACGTAGAAGTCTGAAAATTTGGTGCGGATAGTCCAAGGCAGGTCCTGATACACCTCAGGCTCAGATTTAACATTTTTTAAGACCCGGGCCCCCTGGTGCCCCTTTACGTTTTTTGCCCTAAATTGTTAATAACTTGACCTCCGATCTTCTTCGTTTTTGGGGCCCTTTCTCAATTTAGCTTTCCCCCCATTTCTACGTTCCAGTCAAGACCCTGGGGCACAATACGGGGCCCCTTGAAGCTTTTGTGAACAAAATTGTTAATAACTTGTCCCCTTTTAATCCGATTGTCTTCGTTTTAGAGGCCTTTTCTCCATGTAAGTTATTCCACCATTTCTACAGTCCCTTAAGACCCAGGCGCCCCTTTAAGTTTTTGTGCCCTAAATAGTTAATAACTTACCCCCTTTTTATCCGTTCTTCTTTGATTTTAGGCCCTTTCTACATTTAGTTATTTCTACATTCCAGTTAACCCTTTTATGCCTAACGTAACGTCCCGATTTTGGGACGCTTTAGTAAAATGGGAAAAAGTGCGTTTCACACCACTTTTTTTTAATAGAAATGTGGTGTCTTATTTTATCGAGGAGGCCTTGATAAAATAAGACACCAAATTTCTATTAAAAAAAAGTGGTGTCAAATGACCTTTTTCCCATTTTACTAAACCATCGACGCTAGGCATAAATGGGAGTAGAGAGAGAGAATGACAGTTCACCGGCAGCAGGAGCTAACAGCCGGGGCCAAGAGCCGGAGCCGGAGCCGCTCCTGAGGAGCAGACGATCCTGTGGTGGAGCCTATCCTGTAGAGAAACCGATTCTGTCACCGATGTATTGTAACAGGGGGGGGGGGGGGGTCTAGGGTCTTAAATTTTTGAATTTGTCTTAGAGTTGGATCAAATTTAAATGTCAGATTGAAGTCTGCTATAGGAGGCGGGTATAAAATGGAGGGGCTTATATTTGAAGAGGCGGCTAACTTTTTTTAAGGGGGCTTATTTTTGAGGGGGGCTTATTATTTTTTATTTTTTTAACGACTTAGAGTATGAGTGTCAATTTTTGTGGGAGCTTAATTTTTAAGGGAGGCTTAGTTTTTTTTTAATTGACTTAGTTTCGGAGATTAAACATTTTTTTTTCTTTTTGGTGTCACCATCTACCTGCAGGAACTGAAATGATTGAAGTTTAAAATAGGTTTTCTTGAAAAGTTAACTGATCAAGCCAAGAAGCTATATCTGTAGGTCGAGATTTTAAGTGTTTAAAGAGAGATATCGTGAGAGTGACGTATCGTTTGTTAAATAGTGGAAGCAAAGCTAAAATGAAGACATCTTTAGGGGTAAGTGCTGTTTTTATTGTGTTTGGTGTAGAAAACATAGGAAAGAGGCGTAGTTTAAAAAACAAATTCAATTTTATTAATAATTTCCCAATGCAATACATGTGGACCCACTTTCCGTTTTTTAGCGGGTTTTGACAAATCTAATGCAGAATCTTGTTTAATGTTTGTTGAGAAATATTTATTTTTAATAAAATTTCGCGGGATATTAATTTCGTTTAATGTTTCTAATAATTCGTTCTGGGCCTTGATCGGTTTTCTTTTATTCACAGAAAACAAAAGATTAAATAAATCTGCCAAGTTCGATTCGGGGATAGGTTTTCCTTCGAAACTTACAGTCAAATTTTTATCCTATCGAAATTTTCTTGGACGTGCCATGACAAACTGAACTAATACTTTGATAATTTAGGATAGCTTTATCTGTTCAAGTTATGATATCATGGTTGTTAGATTACAGATATGTGTGTTTGGAATAACGTGATTTTTAATTTTGCCTGTTCAGTTTCAATTATATTGTGAAATGAGGGTATATTTTTGAAAGATAATGTTAACTTTTTGTGATTATCTTGTAACAGACTGCTTTCATTAAAAGTGTATCTTAGAATTGTAAACTACAATTTTGAAATTTTCGTCTGTTTGAAAAAAAAAACCACAGGAAAAAAAAATAAAAGTATTAAAAAACTTATAACAACTGTTCAAAAATATTATAACAACTAAACAAATGATTAAAAATAATAAAAACTGTTCAAATAATAATAACAACTGTTAAAAAATAATAAAAACTGTTTAAAAAATAATAACAACTGTTAAAAAAAAATAAACGACTGACTTTATACAACCAACATTTAAAAAAAGATAATCGAATCTAGTTTTTTCTAACATGACTTATTTGAAATATTCACTTTTTTCTAGTTAGATTTATAACACATAAGTTACACATCAGTAAAATATTATTTATAAAAGCATTAAATACAAGAATTTTTGACTTAAATTATACGAACCTCTGATATGTAACCCTTTCAGAATCAATGTGTAAGAATTAACTGACTATTAAACTTATAACAGAGTATGATAAAATAATCACTTGACTTTTTAAACCAATAAAATGTTAATATTTTTAAACGAGCGCCCTCTATCATTTTATGACCTTCCATGAAACGAGTTAATAGGATTATATTGTTTCCTGTTACCACTGTGAAAGGTTGTGTTTTTCGTTTTAAGTTAGTTTACGTCGTGTTAGTTTTAGTCGTGTTAAGTTAGTTTAATTTTTCACATGAAATGTCATCTGGAGAAAATACCTCTTGTGTGTGTAATCTGTGAAAAAACATTTGCTATAAAGTATCATTTATTAAATCATATGAAGATTCATTCAAACACTCCCTATGATTCATAATTGTAATGTATATGGCGAAGTATTTTCACAAAAGAGTGATTTATTAAATCATGGGAAAATTCATAATACTTCCAAGCCAAAACAAAGGAAAAGCAGACAGTCACCTAGTCACTGTAAATGTGATGATTGTTTGGACTTTACCAATGGCACGTTATCTGCGGGTATAGAGAAGAAAAACACCAATAGGTCTGAAGAACATTTTAACACAGCTTCCCCTTCGTCCAATAAACAGTCTTTTTCGTAGGGCTAATACCCGCAGAGGCGTGGCTGTTGCCACCCGTGGGTAAAGTCCTTTGAAACATTTAATAGTAGATCTGACTTAGTGAAACATAGAACAATTCATCTTTCACCTAAAGAACTTATCCCATCTGATCGACTTTCCTTGGGAAACAGTTCGAAATATGAAATTTCAGACATCACTCAATTTAGTAAAATATTTAAGTTTTTCGATGTTTTTACTCCTGCTCATTGGAATTTAGGTGAGGAAATGATTTTTGAAGTACAAATGAATAAGAACTATGAGCTTTATGTTCACATACAGAAATAGGAAGAATTTGAAAAAAACGGTCGTGAACTTATCCCCACAAATGAAGGCATTACATTATCATGTGCAACATTCGACAAATTTGAATTGAGATTGGATAAATTTAATTTTGTTTCTGAAAAAGATACATTCGTCTGTAATAATGACTTACTAATTGCTTATGTAAATAAGGAATCATGCATACTGCAAAAATTATTCAAATCGGAAAAGTTTGGGTTTTGTTTGAAGTCTGATTTTTTACTGCTTACATAAGATCGATATTTGAAACTAGTGAAAATCGCTTTAAAATTACCGAATGTCTCATTGAAACACATTTAACTAAACTGATTCCTGTTTCGGTTTTAGAAAACTTAAACAAATGTAAATGTACCCACGTCACAATCGAAGATACTTTGAACTATTTCTTAACATGTTTCGATGATGAGTTAAAGTCATCCGTTTCTCGCGTGTTTGATTGCTATCGATGTTCAATCGGAGAACCAATTAATGTGAAACACGAGTGTGATAGTTATAATTTGCGCAGAAAATATAGTTGGTGTAGCGACAGTGCACTGCTAAATTTCAACGTGACTGAATTTTTAAAAAACCTGTTCAAGCAATGTTCATGTAATTATACTCATTTATTTTTTGAAACTATGAATATGGACTCTTATAATAACCATTTAGACAATATATTTACAAATTAACACAGAAATGTATTTATTTAATAAATATTTGTTTTTATGTCACATATCTGTTTTTATTTCACATGTCTATTTATTTTTATTTATTTATGAAATCAATCTTTGAAGTTTTATTTTCTAGAAAAAAAGTGAACATATATTTATGAGTAGGCAAATTTTTGTTAACTGTAGTCTTTAAAGTTAATCCTTTTTGGTCAAATGAAATCTCTTTTTAAGAAAAATTGATAATTTTTAGTTGAATACGTATTAAACTTATTTATTGATAAGAAAGTTTAATTTTTCTCTCCGTTTAAAGAATGACATCGCATGTTTTGATAATTTCCACCCCATAGTTAACTTTACAGTATTTAACCTATTTAAGAAAATGTTTAACTTAAACCATCACAGTATTTATTATAGATAAGTAAACATTTTATCTTTAACCTATATGAAATTTAAATGATTAACTATAACTGTGACTGATTTTAACCTAGATAAGTAAATGTTTTCATGAAACACAATCAGTTTACTGTTGACTTTTATCGAGATCACCGGTTAGTGGAATGCTTATTAAAAATATTTTATGACATTAATAATGCAGAAAAGGTCTCACGAAGAAGTATACTTTCACCTTCAAAACGTCTACGTTTAGAAAAACCCATGCAAAATTCAAATACCTATGAGAAGGAGTTAAAAGACCCAAGATTAAAACTTTCTAAAATGGGTAATAACTGTATAACTACTGAGGACTTACAAGATGTGAAACCCGAGATCGCTATGAATTTTTCAACCTTTGCCTATGGGAATGATACAACACCTTTCGAGAATTCCAGTCGAAAACCAAATTCTGCCACGGACTATTTGAATACATTTTTCGAAGACATAAGTTTTGAAAATTTAGATTGTTCTACTACCTTAACGTTTCATGAACCTACAAATAATATTTTACAGACTACTGTTAAACGCGAGGTCAACGAGCTACAAGTAAGCAACCTTTCGCAAACAAGTGGTGAATTACAAACCACCATCTCACCTACAAATGACATTAAAAGTGATAAATTATGCAATTCATATGTGTTTCACAAAGAACTAAGTGACTGTTTCTATTTAACTTTGAAGTTAAGAACTAAACAATATTGTATACTTATACGAGAATTTAAACGCAATGTATCTACTAATGAAGAAATCCCGGAAAACCGTGTGGTAAATATGGATATTTCTAGCTGGTTTGAGTTTCAATATAAACTCATTGCATTTAATTTAAGATACAAAAGTACGTCCTTTGTTTCTAATAACATGATTTTAGTGTTAAATCTAAATTCTACGATGCGAATTAAAAATTTAAAGAATTATTCTTATATTGACTTAAACGAACATCAACTGGAAATTTTTTTTTAAAGTACCTCTCACTTAAAACTGCACTTTTACAACATATGTACACAAAACTCTTACCATCTCTTATTAAAAAGAAATGTATGGTGAGTAATATATCTACAGAAAATGAACAGCTGTTAAAGTATAAACTTAACACGTGTATCGAGAATAATAAGTTATCAATACTTAACCGATTATATGAATGTCATGCATGTGCACTACGACATTCTAGCAAAATCCTTCACTCCTGTTTCGTATTTAGTAATAGGGAAAAATTTAATCAATTAGGGGAAGCTTTATTATTGCTCGTAGATTTGGATTTTGTAACTTCAACGTTTCTAAACAGAGTTTATAATGTTAGTGAGCACTTTTTATGTAAGATTAATGAACAAACTATTTGTAGTGAATTTTTTAAGACCTGAAAATAAAATGTTTTTGATTAAATTCTGTGTGTTTATTTTTACAAAGTGTCTATGAGTGAATTTATTAGTTTATAATTTAGTAGAACTTTTAAATGAAGTGATGTATTGCAATTAAAAAAATTCCTCTATTACAAAAAAATAATTGAAATAAAAATATTCACGTTCAGAAAAAAAAAAGGTTAACAAAATTAGAAGCTATGTGAAATTAAAACTTATCAAAATTAAATGTTAACAAAAAATAAATAAATAAAGTTTAACAAAAATATAGTTTTAAAATAAAAGTAAACAAAAATATAGTTTTATAATAAAAGTAAACAAAAATATAGTTTTAAAATAAAAGTAAACAAAAAAGAAAAAGTTATAAAGTAAAAGTTAACAAAAAAAATATGTAAAATAAAAAAAATTAAAAAAAATTAAAATTTATAAAAAGTTAAAAGTTAATAAAGCAAAAGAATGTATACGTTATAAAGAGAGGGTTTTCCGGGTTGAAGTAACTTACAAAATGTATGTGTGTGTATTTATTAGTTTATCATTTCGTAGAACTTCTAAGTGAAAAGTTAGAATTTATGTTTTCTATATAACTTAGCACAAAATAAAAATTTTCACTGTTGCAAAAAGATTCAACTATTGAATGGAAATATGCATATTAGTAAAAAAAAAAAAAATCACAAGTTAATAAAATTATTTTAAATTTCATACAATTTACAAATATATACGAAACACATTACGGATTTAAATATTATAAGATATGTTTGATTGCAATTTTTAAGACAGATTTTATTCTTGGTCCTTCCATATATAGTTTGAATTTATTATAGAAGATAGTTTTTAACAGCCTAGAAGTTCGAACTTGCCAAAATGAAATCAAGACACAATGATTTGTATGTTATTTTAATCATTATGTCATGACTTCATACTTCTGAAAGTGCATTTAAAGGTTTGTCTAGATTTATTCAGTGTTATTAAGCGTTTGTAAAACCGAAAATTAATGAAAAAACAGATCGTTTACTACCAATTACGCTATGAAGGCTTCATTCAATTATTAAAAATAATAAAACCTTTTAGAATATTGCTTATTTTAAATTTAAAATTTAAAAAAAGTTAAAGTTAAAGTTAACAAAAATAAAATAAATAATTCCTTTATTCATTATAAATAAATAAAAGTTTACAAAAAATAAAGTTTCAAAGTTATAAGTTTATGAAAATTATAAGTTAACAAAAAAATAAAATAAAATAAAATAATTTTTTTTAATAAAAATTAACAAAAGTAAAGTTTATAAAAAGTTTTTTTTTTTTAATTTTTAAGTTATGTTTTAAAAAATCTTCAAATTAATCAAAATTGACTTTTAGTTTTATGTAAATGTAAGTTTCAATACTTTAAATATCGAGCTAACTGTTTATCACCATAATCATTTGTTTACCCATCTTCCAACCAACCAACTGGTTGCCTAGCCAACCAGGGTCGGACTGGGTCAGGGGGAAGGGCGCAGACCTTGGATTTTCAGAGGGCGCAAAAAGTTTAAGGAACTCAGGTGAATTTTACTTAGTTGTGTTGTATTTGACTTGTTTAACACATTTGCATAGCACCAAGTAAGATAAGGGCTTAATATTATACATCTGAGTCTAGATAGATGACTTCACTATATTCCTCGTGCATGATTGAAGTTATCAAAACATCTCATGTAATACTCAAAAACTATATAGAAAGTTGAACACAGATTACTTTGTAGCAGATTGACTGTAGGTTAGAACTTTCTTATTTTGTTCTTTTCTCAGTAGATGCCTTAGAACAGTCATAAAAAATAAGTGAGCAATTCTGCTGCAATTTTGATAGCAATTTTGCTGCTATAAACCACTGCTAACAGGATTTAAACAGGCCCTGAAAACAGGGGATGGTCCCTTTAAACTGTTGAAAGGTTCTCCATCTCCATACCTCGAAAACTAATTATTCAAATGAGCTGTAAGCTTACACAGCGATATTTTTTATGACTCCTGCAAATAAGGCACCAATTTATTGGGAATAATTTCTACTATTAAATTGTATTTATAAATTTTGTTTCAGGAATTGTCTACATTTTAAAAAATGCACGAACGTTGATTTTTCAAATGGCTACACCTACTTTTGACTCTCTTTTTGAGTTTCCTGGATCTATGGAACCTGGGAATATACTTCTCTTAAATCTTCATACAATTATAAAAGAAAATGTGTTAGGGGTTTATCTAAAAATTTCGGAAAATAAAATTAAAATTTTACAAGAAAAAGTACTCTAAACACTCATTTAGTGACCAGTAAATTTATACAGGAATTTTAAACTTATAATTAACTTCCTTTATATAAAAGGAAATACTTGAAAATGTTTCTGGTACGTTTGTACGATTTTTTTTCTGTGGATTATTTGAAAACAGGGGATGGTCCCTTTAAACTGTTGAAAGGTTCTCCATCTCCATACCTCGAAAACTAATTATTCAAATGAGCTGTAAGCTTACACAGCGATATTTTTTATGATTGTGTGTTTTTTTAATAATGTAAATCATAGTTCATAATTTTTAATATGAATTTATTAATAATTTTCATAATTAAAAAAATGTCTTTGTATACCAAAAAAAAAAAAAGACTGGAATATGTTTGGATCTATTAAGTGTATTTCATTAAAAAATTAATAAAAATTCAAACGGATGTTTTTTTATATATTTATCAAATGGATTTAAAATTAGCATCCTCAAACTTTAAACTCTTCTAACCTATGAAGATTTAAAATAATATATATAAACTATGTATTTTTGCGGTCTGTCCCAATCAAAAAGGATGCCGAAAATGGGTGTTATTGTTTGAAATTCAAAGTTGATATAAATTTTATTATTTAGACGACTCCTGAAACATAATTTATGCATATCATTAATTAGTAGACATTATTCCCATTCGATTGGTACAAAAAAAATTTTTTACAGTTATTTTTAGAGGAATTAGTAGGGGTTGATCACCTTTTTTATGCCCAGGACTGTAAATTAACACATTGTCTAACTTGATATATTCATAGTTGTATCCATTATCGTAAAAAATATTCTTGCTTTACTTTCTTAGCAATTTCAGACTTTACTACAAGCTTGACGATAGTTAAGATGTGTTTAACCGTCATCGTGCTTTGAGATATGACTTGGCTAACTCTTCCCTTTTTATAGGATTGAATATGAAAATCTGCCAATGTAGATAGCAATTTGTAAGCAATTTTCCTACAACTAACATAGATTTTATTGATTATAAATTATGTAAACAAGTTGGAAATTGTACGTCAAACGTGACAAGTTAGGTGCGTTCGTACTATAGCTAGTTATATAAATATTCAGATCTTGAGGATTTTTAATTCTGTGAAATGAATTATATCGTCTGCAGATTAATTTCCGTCATAAAATAAATATCTCGGTCGCTTGACGATTAAACTTCGGAAGCTCCTATAACAAGAAAGCACTGATTTAAAAAAAAAATCAAATTTCTTAATAAATCTTTTTATTAATATCTCCCAAAGTTTTGATTCGATTTTTATAAAATTTGAAATGTCTCGACAAAATTCTGCAAAGATAATATATCTTAAATTTCAAACCATTCGGTTGGGTTGTTTTTGCGTTGTTATAGGCGGACGGACGGACCGACAGACGGACGGACCAAGCGACGACAATAGGTGCTACGTATTTATATAATTACGAATGCACCTAAAAATGGGAAGAAGAACTCATTTAAATAATAAATTTAATATTCTCAAAGAAAAAAGTTTTAAGTATATATGGTTTTTAATAAGTGATCCTGCTGTTTTTGGTCAGAATGAACTCTTGTTTAAAAAAGTTTTAAGAAGGAATTGAAACGCCAAATAGCTTTAAATATATATGCATGGTGTGAAGAAAACTGTATTTAATAAAATTTCTTCTTGTTTGACTTTTTTAAAGTTCAAATTTTTCATAAAAATACATTTAAAAGATGAATGCTTTTCTCATTGAGAAGCATTGCAGAATTAGTCCAGGCTCGCCTAGGACGTACCATCTATCGGACCAAATCTATGGATATGATGTTGTGGACACATGTATACATAATTGAACATAATAATTAATTAAGTATACGTGGACACATGTATATATAATTAATGAAATCCATTTATCGTTTGAAACGAAAAAACTTTATTTTAAATTAACACATTAAAAAAAAGTAAAAATGAAAAAATAGAACAATCATATTCGTCTTGTAAAATTACGATGTCCGAAAAACTCAGATTCTCACGTCCACTCAAAAAAGGACCTTCCTCCCATCTCGTTCAACCTCCAACTCCTTCAACATTCAACTGCCGTTCACAATTTCACTTCCCAGGGGCTTTCATTTCATCCCAAGAATTTCTCAGAAAGCATTACCTCCACTACCACACCTGCTCCAGTCTGCTTATCTCCAGGTGACAATGACAGACCCCAATCTATAGTTCTATCTTTCATTCTTAGGAGATTATCCCCTTTTTCCAAGTAATTGATTAGTTGATTCACGTCCACCTGTCACCCTCCTGTATAGCACTCTTACTTGAATAGTGACAATTCACAAAAGGCCTTTCATTCCTAAGGGATTATCTTTATCTTCCAGGTATGTGAGCATGTGAAATTTTCAACATGTCACAACTCCTCCCCCCTAAGGAAAAATTTCAGCAGGAAATTTGGCATATACAACAATACAATAAGCTCCCTCAATCAACTTCTAAAGAGGTCATCAAAGTATAAAGGAATTTAAAATAACACATGAAAACCGTATAGAATACAAACACATTCCCATACTCAGTATTTGGTAGACCACACTGTCAATAGGATTTACTATAATCCCCTACCTACCATACCTAAGTATAATTCCAGGAATAATTTATACAATTGATGCCCTAAGAAACAATTTTGAAATACTTCACATACATATAATACCAAATACAGATTACAATTTACATGATTCTAACAAAAAATAATAATACTAAAAGAAAGAATAGATCCATATATAACACAATGCCTAACACAATTATCCTAAAAACCTTTTTCTAAAAAGCTTAATTTTGGACACTTCTACTAACAAAAGAAAACATACTAAATTATGCAATTATTAAATTAATGAAGTTTTACTATTACGAAAATATTAAGCATTAAATGATAAATAAACCAATATAGATATTATAATAATGAGGGCTCCCAAATTTAGAATAAACTTAATTTAGAGAACTCTCCCGAAAACCAATATCTTAATTACTTCTATCAGAAAATCTTTTCGACAATAATTTTCGCCTTACAACTTCATAATCATGATTTTTCCTATCTAAATCTTGTTTGATTTTAATAAATCTTTCTTTGTGATCCGTTTTAAAAACAGAATGCTCCATTCTTTTTAACTTTGAATTTCCACATCCATTTTCTTGGCATTTAGCCCCCCAATTTTCTCTATCATTATCTTTCATCCAAGAGTTAAATTTTCTGACCACAGTCATAGGTGAACTCAATTTTTTTCTAATTCTATTTCTAACATGTATAAATCCCATACTACCAACAAAATACCTAGGTATATTTGCATCATGCTCAGAATTCTTTTCCCGAAATTGACCTCCTATACCTGACCGTTTATCACCATCCGTTTTCACTTTTGTATCGATCAATTTAGACACTTTTTCCAAATACCTATCAGTCACGTCTTCCGGTGAATTTACCTCTATCTCATTAACAGACTTACTATCCCTTTCACAGATTTCATTTACAACCATTTTTCTAACAAATTTTTGCTCATGATCGCTAGACAATCTAAAGGTTCCCTGCCCATTTAATTCTCTCTGATTTTCCACCTGTTTACACACTGAATTTTGCTTATCCATATTTCCTAACTTTAATAATTCATAAACAGCTGGTGTTATAAGAGGCGGAGAATTTAGTTTTCTCACAACTGCAACCACCACATTTTTTTCAACATACTCTTTTTCACCTTCCATCAAAGCAAAACCGGCACTGACACCAAATCCGCTTTTTGTCTATTTCCGAGGGCCGGTATAAGAAAGACATTTCCCACTTTCTTAGCACTCCACGGAATGTCATTAGCATCAAAACCGCAATTTGCGCACCTGTGTCCTTAATCGCTTTTACTTTCTTATCATTCACGCATAAATCAACCATAGGTAATTCGGTTTCCACACCTTCCCTATTATTTACACCTTTCCCATCACTAGTAATGTTCCAAGCTATGCTTTTATCCTCATATTTCGATTTACTTTTTAACAACTCCGGACAATTTGGACGGATGTGGCCCACTGCCAAACAATTGTAACATTGGACTTGTCTCTGCTTTTCGAATGCCTTGTCCTTCTTAAATTGGTCAGTTTTCCCCCCTCTCTTTTGAACTCTCAATTTCCTATTTGGGTTTACCTTCATTCTTAATTTTAGATTTAAAGTTATCCTTTTGATTATCCTGAAAAGTCTTATTTTCCCAAGGTTTTCTATCCGACCTCTTAAATTCTCTTCTTATACTCTCAAATTTATCCGATTTTTCCGCGAGTTTAGAAGCAATCTTTATTTCCTCCCAATCATCCATAAATTTTTCTTTTATCTTAAAAGGGACACGTTTTTTTAATTGTTCCGTAGCATTAGTTCTTTCAGTGAATCAAAATCCCCCACTTCTAATTACTCTAACCAATTATCTAGATAACCCCTTAACTTATAAATCAGATCTACCCATAATTCACCAGACTTTCTTTGATGAGTTTCAAATTTCTGTTTTAAGGCGCCTGTACTTAGCCTAAACCTATCTAACAAAACTTTCTTTATATGCAGAAAATCCTCACATTTGTCTTCTGGCTGTTTTACTATAATTTCGGCAATATCAGAAGGTAATAAAGGAATTAATTGACTAACCAAATTTTCCTGAGAAACTTTAGCTTTCTCGGCTTGCCTTTCAAAAATCATAAAGAAAAGAGTTATATCAATTAATTTAGAATCAAAACGCGGAACCAAATCCTTTAAATTTACCTTAGGAGTTCTATGAAAATCTACATTTGATTCATTAGATGAAACACTAACAGCATCCGCAGAATTTTGAATACGCAATTTTTCTAATTCAAATTGCTGTTGTTTCTCAAGTTTTTGTAATTCAAGTTGTTGCTGTTTTTCAAATTTATCTGCCTCAAGTTGTTTTTCGAGTTTATCTGCCTCAAGTTGTTTTTCAAGTTTATCTACCTCAAGTTGTTTTTCAAGTTTATCTAACTCAAATTTCCTAAGTTTATCTTTTTCCTCTTGCGCAATCCTATCTAATTCAATTTGCCTCTCTCTTTCTTTACGATCTTTTTCAATTTGTCTCTCTTGTTCTTTACGATCTTTTTCGATTTGTTTTTCCTGTTCTTTCCGCTCTGCCTCCTGTTCAAGAATATATTGCAAGCGAAGTTTTGCGTAACTTTCTTTATAATCCTCAACACTAACAATAGCTTGAATTATAGCTTGATTTTTACACGTTTTTGACACGCTGGTCTCAAATTCCTCTGCTAATAATAGCAAAACGCTTTTATTATATTTTACTAAATAGTCTGCCATATTTTCCCCCAAAATATAATAAATTCAAAATATTATATATATTCAATTTACAATAATACAATAAATACAGAAATAGAATTTTCTTCACTATACGTATAATAATGTATTCACAAACGACACAATTTTAATATAGCAAATTCTCATGCAACAGTGACGTCTTTCGAACTGAGTATATCCCCCAAAATAAATTTTATACCCAACAGTACAGTATAACATCAATTTATTTTGAAACATTAATCATAATCATCGACAGTATACCCATAAAATTAAGCTATAACTTTATTACTGTAATAACTAAAATGTATATAAACAAAACTCTTATTTCCAAAAGTTTTATACAAAATTATGATTAAAATACACTGATTAATAATCTCAATTAATCAATAACAATTTACTATACCCCAAGTAAATTTTAACATATACATAAGTATATAATTTTCTTAACCCAATATTATACCTAACAGATACCAGAAAATCAACAAACATAAAAATTCTAACTAAAAATTTAAATACCAAATTAATAGCTTCCCTAGAATTCTTAAATTTCTCATAGAGTTTTGTTCCCCCAAATTAAAATTTATACACAAAATTTAATTTAAAACAGACCTCTATAGAAGATATCATAAAAGAGCTTACCTCCAGATGCAGATATTTCTTCCACACTGATACCAGGCTTCCAAGCACTTTTAAAGATGACACACACAGATGTTTTAAGACTTGAAGACACTCAATTCACTGATGAGGCACTAATTTCACCTTAGATCCGTATGTAGACAACTTAGATGGTACACCGCATATCTTCATTCCACTGATATATTTTGAAGCACACACAAATAGCACCAAGTCTATGGTTGACTGTTCATACACCTCACAGCTTTAGTCGATAAAGTTCTTTTATCAGTTCTCTACTTGCTAGAACTCCGAGAAAAAACCACGACTCCAATTAGACTTCAAGACTCCACAACTCTGCTTGTCAGTTTTCCACTGCCTCTTCATCTGTTTAATCAGGTTAACATAGATCCGTAATCTAATTTACTCTAGATTACATATCCCAGTTGCTGCCACCAATTAATTATATATACTATAGCTGTGGTAACGTGGACACATGTATATATAATTAATGAAATCCATTTATCGTTTGAAACGAAAAAACTTTATTTTAAATTAACAGATTAACCCATTCGCGGTCAAGCTATTTCCATTTTTTTTACTTCGAAAGGGTTAGCCTCGGATGCACTCAGTATCTTTATAAATGGTCAAGGTTCTAACATTGTTAAAAGTTTAGCAGCAACATGGTAAAATTGCTTTCCCCCCTTTAAAACACCTCTGGTAATGAATGGCCTATTGAAGTTCATTGTGGGCGCATCTGTCAAGTTTAGTTTCTGAGCGTGATTGATTTCCTTATAATCCCCCTTCGAAAAACTCCTTGTACTGTGTAAACAGGTAGGGGACATTCTATTCGCATTTACAAAGAAGGGAAAAAAAGAAATAGAAAATGTTATATTTCCATTTGATTTTAAAAATTATCAAACAATAAATTCTAAACTATTTCGTAAATAACTTGCTTTATATTAATGAGTTACAATATAATGTGTTAATATTTTATCCCAGTAGGGATATTTAATGAAACACTGCATCTCATTCCACAAATAAAACATGAATATTAACTAGTATATCATCACTGTAAATATAAGCTAAAGAAGTATAGAATCTTCTAACATGTGGTGTCAGATTCAGTTAAATTCAGATATAGATTATTTTATTTAAATTAAATCAAACCTACAAGGAATAATTCTTTATGTACCTAAGATGCCTTAGATTGAAGACTTTCTAAATAAGATAATTTTTAAAAAAATGGTTGTTATATTTTTTATTATTATTTACTTCCATTTCTTTCTTTTCTTTTCTCTTTTTTTCTTTTTTGAGCAATTTATTTACTTATTTAGTAGCTTCGGGATAATAAGCCTCTTTAGGTAGCTTTCAATACAAAAAGCTACATATTGCAGCCGTTCGGAGGAAAGTAATTCCAAAAAATTTTGGTATATTTTCACCGATCATGACCCCCAGACCCTCAAAACACCCTCCGTTCAAAAAAAATATATATATTATATATACGGTATATACTCGTGTATAAGTCGACCCCCTCCCCCCCCCCCCCAAATTCTTATGCAAAATTTTAGAAAAAATTTAATTTTCGTGTATAAGTCGCATCACATTTCTGGTAGTATGTTGAAAAATGATTTGTAATCGAGGATAAAAAAAAAATAATAAATTTTCATTAAGTTAGCAATGGCAATCTTTTTTTTTTTTTTTTTTTTTTTTTTTTTACGTTTCTAATCAGACTTTCTTTTTTTTTAAAATTCAACATTTTAAAATTGTATAATAATTATGTAAAACTAAAGAAGCTTAAACTATTTTGAAAGCTATTCACATCAATTTAATAATTACATGCTTTTTTTGAAAATTCTATTCAAGCCTTATTTACAAGGGTAAACAACTTCTTAAACTGCTAAAATATAGAATTTCTTTGTATTGTAGGACTTTTGGGAGAGAAATCTAGAAGCATTCTCAAGTTTAACTCTATTTAGAAAGGGGATTAAAATGTTGAAAGGAATGCCCCTGTATTGAAGGTATCCCAAGAGAAAATGAGTGCAGAACAATTACAGAAACATTATTGTTGAGCTTTTTTTTTTAATCAATCACCACTGTCCGCTTTATCTGTCGCTCCAACCTAGACCCATATGTGGTAATTAAAAGACTTGCACATTCACCAATTATTTGCGAAAACAATATGACTCCGGTATTTCACTATGGAAAGTAATTCCAAAAAATTTTGGTATATTTTCACCGATCATGACCCCCAGACCCCCAAAACACCCTCCGTTCAAAAAAAAATATATATATTATATATACGGTATATACTCGTGTATAAGTCGACCCCCTCCCCCCCCCCAAATTCTTACGCAAAATTTTAGAAAAAATTTAATTTTCGTGTATAAGTCGCATCACATTTCTGGTAGTATGTTGAAAAATGATTTGTAATCGAGGATAAAAAAAAAATAATAAATTTTCATTAAGTTCGCAATGGCAATCTTTTTTTTTTTTTTTTTTTTTTTTTTTTACGTTTCTAATCAGACTTTCTTTTTTTTTTTAAATTCAACATTTTAAAATTGTATAATAATTATGTAAAACTAAAGAAGCTTAAACTATTTTGAAAGCTATTCACATCAATTTAATAATTACATGCTTTTTTTGAAAATTCTATTCAAGCTTTATTTACAAGGGTAAACAACTTCTTAAACTGCTAAAATATAGAATTTCTTTGTATTGTAGGACTTTTGGGAGAGAAATCTAGAAGCATTCTCAAGTTTAACTCTATTTAGAAAGGGGATTAAAATGTTGAAAGGAATGCCCCTGTATTGAAGGTATCCCAAGAGAAAATGAGTGCAGAACAATTACAGAAACATTATTGTTGAGCTTTTTTTTTTAATCAATCACCACTGTCCGCTTTATCTGTCGCTCCAACCTAGACCCATATGTGGTAATTAAAAGACTTGCACATTCACCAATTATTTGCGAAAACAATATGACTCCGGTATTTCACTCCGCTATTTTTTTTTTCTTTTTTATTTAATCGTGTATAAGTCGACCCCCATTTTCAGCTCCCAAATTTTGTCTAAAATTCTTCGACTTATACACGAGTCTCTGGACGGTATCTGGAAGGGTTTTTTCAGAGTAAAGATGATTTCTAATTACATTGTAATTGTTATCTATGACCATTTGAATGCTATATTTTATATTAATTAACTGATATACGTTTAATTTACAAATGAGAATATTATAAAAATTCATTATCCTTATTTCTATAAGTATAAAAGGTGTTTTTTTCTGGTGCCTTCCCGCTTTTTTCATTTTTATTTTTAAGAAATACATCTTTTTTATTCTAATTTATATTTATTTCTCCTCTTCTTTCCATATGCGATCTAAATATCCAAATCAGTTATATGGTTTCCGTATGGAAAATGAGAAATAAGTATAAGCTAGAGAAACGGAAAAAAAATTGGAAATTTAATAAAAATCTTAAAAGAGGATTAAAATTTTTCAGTGGAAGGCTAGTACACTTTATTAGGAAAACTAATGAACTAGATATAGTCATGAATACTAATTGTTTCAATTTTAGTTAATGTTTCCTTAATTTATTAATTTGAACATACGTACAAAAAATTACAAACAATAATCAATGTTGTTTGTAGAAAAAAACATTTGTACCCGCTCAACTACGCAAAACTTTATAAAAGATTCAAAGACTTGTTTTTACATATAGAAATATTAAATTTGCAGGCATGATTATTGAAATGATTTAGAATCGAACAGCATTCTTCATTTTTTTGATAAGTGGATTGATTTTCGTGCATTTAAGAATAAAAATGTATTTGTGGTTGTGTTAGAAAATAGAGAGTTTCGCCTTGAGAATATTATTAATAGTTACTTATTTCCGTAAGTTTCAGTTTAAAATAGTAACTGTTGCTGTGTGATTCTCAAATAAATATGATTTTATTTCTTTTTTATTTCTTTTCTTTTCTTTCTTTTTTTTGAGTTTTAAAAAGACAAAATGTTATCTGATTTTGAACATAGAATTTTCCTTTTAATAATTTATACAGAATATTCTTTTTTAGTTAATCAAATTTCATATTTTGACGATGGCTTTTATTAATGTTATATTATGTCATGATATGGCTTTTTTAATTACATTTATTTATTATTTATTAAATTATTTCTCAAAAATATTTGTCTGTATCTTTTTTAAACTTGACTAAAATCTTTTTTTTAATACTTGAATGCAATATTAATATAAACGAACATAAAATATGTATATTGCAATTCTGTGTGATACTGATTTCACAAACTTTTATCATTTAAAACGGTGTAAAAAAAAAGACGTCAAAAGATATTCTCCACATTTGTTGAAAAGCCTCTAAAAGCCCAGGATTATAGCAACCTTGCCAAGTTAACAATGACAAAAATACATAGTTGTAAAACATATTTGCTTGTTTTGGAGAGCCTGTCTGTCAAACCATGAAATAGTGAAACAACCGCGCCAGATTACAATAAATTTCATCCGTGGCAGTGACAGTTGTACAAAGAAAACGATTTTCACGAGCAACAGCTAATCAGTTTGAGTCAAATAGTTTACAGGATAATGTTTAAAAACTCTATTATTTTCTAAAGCCTTTAATTTGAGTCATTGGGGAGGCGGTAAAGTGGATTTCTAGAGAGCTAACAAAACCAGAAATGCCTTACGCAAATCGCAATCTCCATATCTTTTGGATTGAGAGAAAAAAAAAGTTTTATACAAGGGTTTTTGGGATGGGTGTCTATGATTTCGGTCTTGTCTGGAAAAAGAATTTAGAAAAAAAAAAAGAAATAAAAAAAAGTTCGGAAAATTTAAAATGTTTTGATGAGGGATCGAGTCAACCATGCTCGTACGGACAAAAAAAAAATTCCAGGTCCCCCGCTACCCCCGCCTTCTTAGCTACGGGCATGGAACTTTTGCTGAAATGTTAAAAAATTGCCAGCAATTGGACTAATAAAACCATCTACAACTGCTTGCAGTCTTTAATTTAATCCCAACAGTTATAATGGTAATTTTGAACATAGTAATCAACTGAATGTTTCTAAAAATGAAAAATTTGTGCATAATTTTCTTACATCAAATCAATTTTGCAAGATATATTTAAGGCTCCTACAAATATTGAGGAGTATTAAAATTTAATCAAGTACACATTTTTTACATGAAGTATTTTTCTTTGGTTTCATATTCGAATAAATAACACCTGCAATTTATTTCTCTTTTTAAGAGTCAAAATTATAATTATTTTTCAATCACTTGTTCATGTAATTTTACAAACCTGATAAAAGTAATAAAAATATTATTTTTATCAGATTTATTTATACTGTACACTCTTTATATATTTACTTAATAATGCAAAATTCTGATTATTTATAAGAAATAAATTAAATTTCATTATATAATTAGATAATTCTAGAAAGTTAAAATAATTTTCGATCTACATGTATAATTCTAATAAATTTAAACTAATATTCCATCAATATATAATAATTATTCTACTATGTACTCTGAATTAATTAACATTCTTGAACTTGCCTATAAATGTAACCTTTCTATATTGATACTTTTTCTGGTCCTTTCAGTATTGTTATAGACAGGTTTCACTGTTTTATTTTTAAAGTTATGCTATAATTGGTATAGCAACAATAGTAAATTAGCAAATAATTTTTGAAGTGTAATATTAATTTGATATTATTATTAATATTATTTGAGTATTATTAGATTTTTGTTACTATTACATTGCAAAACTGGTGTAAGTAAAAAAAAAAAAAAAAAAAAAAAAAAAAACGATTTCAGTTATTTAGTAATATTTTTAAACAAAATAAATTGAAATACTGTTAGAAAAATAAGAACATATGTATTCATTAAAAGAACAATTTAAATAAATTTAACATGACTAAAGATTTAAAATAATAATAATTAATGTAATGAATTAGAATCGTATGGATAAGATTTTTAAAACAAAATAATAAGTAAACAATAATATTCTATGAAGTTGTTTCGTTTCATTTTAGGATCTGTTTTGAAATACAATGTTCATTCTTAGCCTGTACAGAAAACGAAATTCTCTAAGACATTTTTTAACCAAATCTGTAAGGCATTCAACTAAAATACAATACAAATAATCCAGTTGACAAATGGTCTGCCCACAGACAATAGAACCCTTATCCTATATATCCTATTCTGTGGGTCTACCTATAGACCCATTGTGTATGTAGGAAGGGGGAGTGTGCCGATAAACGCCTTCTTTACCGCCCAGTGTGGAACAACGGGGGGGTGTCAAAAACGCAGATAGACGGCCATGACCATTTTGAGGTAGAAAATCAGAACCGTTCATACGCGCCCATGACCATTTAGAAGTAAAAAATACTGACCGTCTATAAGCGCCCATGACCATTTAGAAGTACAAAACGTTGACCGCGTATACGCGTTCATGACCACGAAAGGGTTAAAAAAAAGTAAAAATGAAAAAATAGGACAATCATATTCGTCTTGTAAAATTACGATGTCCGAAAAACTCAGATTCTCACGTCCGCTCAAAAAAGGACCTTCCTCCCATCTCGTTCAACGTCCAACTCCTTCAACATTCAACTGCCGTTCACAATTTCACTTCCCAGGGGCTTTCATTTCATCCCAGGAATTTCTCAGAAAGCATTACCTCCACTACCACACCTGCTCCAGTCTGCTTATCTCCAGGTGACAATGACAGACCCCAATCTATAGTTCTATCTTTCATTCTTAGGAGATTATCCCCTTTTTCCAAGTAATTGATTAGTTGATTCACGTCCACCTGTCACCCTCCTGTATAGCACTCTTACTTGAATAGTGACAATTCACAAAAGGCCTTTCATTCCTAAGGGATTATCTTTATCTTCCAGGTATGTGAGCATGTGAAATTTTCAACATGTCACAATGTCTTATTAAATATTGAGCCAATGGGGAACTGATATAGGTTGTAGTTTTAAAATACATAATAAGTTAAGTAAAATAAGGAATGTTTAAAATGGAATAAATTGACGTTAGTAGATAATGATAATAAAATTAATAAAAATAATATAAAATAAAATAGTAGAAATTGCAAATGAGGATAGGTCAATTAATTAAGTTAAGGTAAAAAACAGTATAGCTGTAGTTTAAATACTATTAGTAAATTCAAAATAAAATTGAAAATTTAAGGATAAAGATAAGTTAAGTACTAGTTCAAAAACAGCATAGGGTAGGATAGTTAAACAAGGGTCAGACCTCCAAAAGTAAAACGTTTGAAGCTGCATTAATGTACCGCGTATACGCGTATACGCGTACGTTCATGACCACGAAAGGGTTAAAAAAAAAGTAAAAATGAAAAAATAGGACAATCATATTCGTCTTGTAAAATTACGATGTCCGAAAAACTCAGATTCTCACGTCCGCTCAAAAAAGGACCTTCCTCCCATCTCGAAAATAATATAAATATAATATAAACACACATTACATTTAATAAATACGCGTTTACATATTACAGAGATTACATCGTTCTGTAATATGTAAAACACAAACGGAAATTACGTTCCGTTCCTTTATAACTCGAGTTCCACTGAATGGATTTTGATGAAACTTGCGTTGTTCGATAGATAATTTTTCAGGGAAGGTTTTAGTATATAACAGATTGTTCTACGTACATTATTTACAGAATTATGATAGAAAGTTCTGTTATTTTGGCCGAAAAGGTTACCATTGCTAATTTTTTGGCGACCATTATTGTTGCAGAAAAAAATGAAAAGGCTATACATCTCGAAAAATAAAAGAAAAACTGTTGCTAATTTTATTTAAAAAAAAAGAAAGAAAGAAAGAAAGGAAAAAGAAAGAGAAGGAAAAGAAAAAAAAAGGAAAAGAGTTTTGATGAGAGATAATATTATAAAACGAAAATATTTAATTTAAACATAATTAGGAATGTTCGTAACGCTTAAAAAATTATTCAAGGGGCCAGATTGCTTTTGAAACAAAATTTGGCGATTTATCTTTTGTTTTTGGCGATTTTGATTTTACTTTTGACCCCAAACAATTTGATTTTAAGCCAAAAGGTGTTTTTTTGTTGTTGTTGTTGCAGAAAGACTTGAAATGGCTATACATCTGGAAAAATAAAAGAAAAAAACTGTTACTAATTTTTTTTTAAAAAAGAAAGATAATAAAAAAAAAAGAAAAAACAGTTTTGATGATAGATTTTAAGCCAAAAGGTGTTTTTTCAAGTGCACCACAGCATTTTTGCAGCATTTTTTTGGGGATACTTTTCGGTTAGCCGGGCGCCAGTGATAGATATATACATGTATATATATATAAACACACATATATATATACATATAGCTACGCAAATACATATATATACATACATGTATGTACACTTATATGTATGAATATATACCTACATATATATGTTTATACATATATATTTATATACGTACATATATCACTGGCGCCCGGCTAACCGAAAAGTACCTTTTTTTTCATTCAAATGCAAATTATATTAATGGCAATGTACTTCTATTTACTTCTACATGTATGAAATTTCGTTCCGGCTGCTTATAACTAGAGTTCTGCTGAATTGATTTTCGTAGAACTTAAACTGTAAGATATTTTTTCAGGGAAGGTTTTATTGTATAACGTATGGTTTTACGTAGCTTAGTTACAGAATTATTATGGGAAGTTCTAAAATCAGATCAATCCGATTATGAAAGATTAGAGCCTTTTTAAAAATTTTGCCGAATGAATTTCGGTGGAACCTACATTGTTAGATAATTTTCTAGAAAAAGTTTTATTATATAACATATCATTCTACATTGCTTAGTTCTAGAATTATAAGGGGAAATTCGAAAATCGGGTGAGCATTTTTTTTATTAAATATTAGCCTTTTCAATATTTGATTCCGATTATGAAAGCCTTATGAAAATGTTCCACTGGACGGATTTTGATGAGAATTGTATTGTTAGTTATAGTTAGAGGCTATTTCAGGAATGGTTATAGTGTACTACATATTGTTCTACGTTGCTTAGTCAAACAGTTATATGTGAAGGTTATATAGTCAGATGAATCCGATTCCGAAAGATTAGCTTTTCTGAAAGTTTTTACTGGGCGTATTTTTTGCGACTTGCATTGTTAAGTAGATAATTTGTAAGGATAGTTTTAGTATATTTCATATCGTTCTGTTAGTTTTAGCATTATGTGGAAAAGTTCTATAATCAGATAAACCCGATTATCAAGAATAAACCTTTATAAAAACTTCTACTGAATGGATTTTGTTAGTTAATTTGTTTGCATTGTTAGTTCAATAATTTTTAGTAATGGTTTTAGTATATTGCATATAGTTTTATCATTCTTTAGCAAACCCTAATTGTAAATGACCAAATAAAAGAGTTGGTCCTCCCAGGTAGCATAAAGATATTGGCCAATATCAAAATGTAATATCGGCCAATATCAAAATTTGATATTGGCCAACGTTAAATGACCCCCCCTAAAATAATATTTGTGAATATTAGTTTTAGACATCTGTGAATATTGGCCAATATTTTCCAACATCTCTGAATATCATTTTTTGATATTAAGTGACATTTTTGTCTGTCATTGCTGAATATCATGATTTGATATTGAGCGATATATTTTTCTAACATTCCTGAATAACATTTTTGGATATTAAATGACTTATTTTTTTTTATTACTGAATAACAATATCTTTTTTGCACCCCAGATGTGGAGGGCAGAAATCCCTTATTGTAAAACGAGTGATCTCTGCTTTAGGAAAGTCTAGTCTCGTTATTACGCAACAAGACAAAGGCAAACCCAAATACTAATAAATATGATCAATAGAATCGCAAGGAAAAGCTTGTTATAAAGAGCTGTTAACAAAAGCTGGTGGGAGTAGATTTTTTTGTTACTGGAATAAAAAATGTCTGACAAATAATGAAACTATCATTTAATTATCTCGTATTTTTCAATCACGATCGACATTTTTTTTTTTTACGTTCTTTTAGCAAAGATTTATTTAAATATCACTTTTTAGTGCTGAATTTGTTGGAAATTTTGTAACAAAATATTTTAAAATAGGTAAGAAATTCTTTAAAGCTTTCTGTGTTAAAAATCATGTGTCCCCCCCCCCCCCCCCCCCCCCACTTGCACCAAACTATAAAGAAAGTTTTTACAACCCCAATACTTTGAATTTTGCTTTGTGAGAAATTAAATATATATATATTTTTTATTAATTTTAAGTCAGAAATATGTGTAAATTTTTTCAAAAATTGATGCACTACACAAAAGTTAACACGCCCAAAAGCTTACTATTATATAATAATAATAATTACTTAGATTAACTGTATAAAATATATATTATTAATAGTGCCTAATTAAAAGTTCAGTGACCTAATTTTGAAACTAAACTTGTATTGTTTCAATAATAAAAAATAAAATTCTTATAAAAGTCGGAAATCCGAAAGAATTTTAAAAAGATAAACACGCATCCATTTAAAATTATATAAATTAATTTTTTTTTCTTGTAAAAACATTTTTTTAATTAGTATAAAATACATAGTATAAAGATAGTATAAAATCATCTTTAGTTTTTTATAAAACATAAATTTTCACATGCTTTTTTTATACATAAAAATAACTATAGATTCCTACAGAAATTTTTATATAGGCTTTTTCTTTCTGTGCAAATTTCACGCCCAACGCCTCCATCAAATGCACATTGACGAAAACTACACCACACAAATGGGCGGTGCTTTAGAACTTTCCGATCACTTCGGTCAAGATTACAAACCTCGTCAGATATGCTAAATGTCGACAGATATCTTGAAATGTCCGAAAAATGATGTTGTTTTTTACGAATGTCGATAGATATCCCTGAATGTTGTAATAGTAATATCATTTTTACAACATTGGCCAATGTCACCAAATATTAAAAGTAAGGCATTAAAAAGTCAAGTTTTTTAAAATTGGCAAAATTATTAAATTTTATTTTTTAGAATACTATTTCTGTATTATGATGTCATAAGTAATGCAAAAAGCTCTTTTGAATGCTTTCTTTTTAAAACTAATTTTAAGTTATGTCTGTGAATATCGGCAGATGTTGTAAATTTGACGTACGACATTCAGCGACATTCAAAATATTGGCCAATATTGCCGTGGATATTGGCCGATATCTCTGTGCTACCTGGGCTTAACAGCTAAAATTTTGACTGCTCATTAGAAAATATAATAGCGTAATGACGTCATTTTCCAGTATTCCAGGTAAATATACAGATTGTTTTCAAATACAAGGTCAAATTAAACGATATATTTCGTTTGATTCAAGGTTCATTTGTAGAAACCGACCAGCCAGCGCAGCGGGCGTAGGTTGCTAGTTTATAGATAAAAAGGACTATTTTGGCTACCTATGAATTGCAAATGGTTTACAATTTAAAGAGTCTTTTCTAATATTTTGTGTGAAACAAGTGTGAAAACGATTAATAAATACCAAAGTTTAAAAATATATACTTTTCAAAATTATTGTAATTAGTGAAATGTATTCAGTGGAATTGTATTCATATAAATTTTAAATAATTAATATAAAACAATGCTATAGTTGTTATACGAAAAATGATAAGATAAAGATGGAATAACATTATCTCTTATCTAAAACCTTTACAATTAATGTAGCTGAGATTTGGGGGAAAAGAGAAGCGATAAAAGAATTCATTATTATTAAGACAAAAGAAAACGAATGAAAAGCTCACATTTAGAACTGTAAAATATTTTGTATCATTAATGTATAAAAATTAGTTTGTATAAAAATTAGTAATTTGTTATCATTTGTTTAAAAATTAGTAGTACTTCATTTGAAATAAATTATGTTTTGGCTAAAGTGAAGTGTTGATTAAAGATATTTTTCTTTTAAATGCTAAAAAGTGTAAATTAAAAACATAATGTACAGTAAAATAACTTTTATTAGATTGTTGTATATTATTTTTTTTGTTTACACCTTTTATCATTTAAAAAATATATATTATTACAAGGTGTTATAATTTATTATATTTTTAAAGATATTTTGTTAAAGTAATTACGCCTGTCCAGATGTCTCACAGTGTTGCAATTAAAAAAAAAAAAATCGTTCAAGAAGGGAAGGGGGGAGAGCAGAATGAGACAGTGAAAATTTTAAAGTTATTGAAAATTTATGCAAAATACATTGGATGAGATTTTGAATAAGATTATGGATAAAATAATATAGTAAGTCGAGGTTAAGATTTTTTTGTAAGAATAATGTAAAGCATGGCTTGTATGCTGTAAAATGTTCGATATCGATGCACGATTTATCTAATTTGTGTACTATTACAGATTTTAAATCTTATTAAGTGTTTGTTGAGCAGGGCGAAGACCAAACAATGTTAGAAAATCTAAAATTTGTACGACAAAAATGCTACAGTATTGGGTGGAGATAATCCTGGTTATTTGTGGTCGAAAATGTGTAGTCCCTCCCATATTGCACAGCAAAGTGTGCTGCTCACTAGAGGCGGAGCTTAGTGTGTATCAACATTAATTTTAAAAATCGCCAATCAGGGGTCCATACGCGATTAAAGTTTTCCCTTTTAATTTCTTATGGAGCAAATGTATAACCTGATAATTTATGCTTGTTAAGATTCCAAAACTTGCACCGAAATGGATCATTAACAGAAATGGTCTGAAAAATGTGTCTGTCTGTAATTGGTTCCTATAATAAAAATGCATATCGCCGAAATTTATAATGACTTTTTAACCTCTTCCCTCGGTTGTAAATTTTTTCAGCTATATCTAATAACACATCTGCTGCTGCTCTTCTGTCGTCGTATGTCATGTTCTTTTAGGATGCCGTTTTTCTACAGTCTAATAGAATAAAATCTATTTGAAATATTTACTTCTATTTGTGTATTGGGAATTCAAGCGCTCGAATACGCCATCTGGTGGAGAAAAGATATAACTGCTCGTTTCAGGAAAATGCCTTGCAAGCCCATTGAATTACATGCATTTTTAATTTGTTCATAATGATTATTCTTTTGCCCAATTTCAGATTTCATGTGATATTTGTGTTTTGTGTTTATATGACAAGGTAAAAAATACCCAAATTTGAATATCTAACACTTTCAAACGCGTTTACAATAAATAATGATTTCAATGGCACTTTAGCATTAGTTAAAGGGACGATTTTCCTGTAGCGAAGGCTGCGATCAGCGCCTCTATAGGCCGTTTTAAGTCCCAATCCATTTTTTTTTTTCCAAAATTTTGTACTAAAACTCACGATGCGCGTGATACACGGAATGGTGGCATATAGCAAAATAAATAAATACATAAATAACAGAAGAAGACGAAGAATAAGGTGAGTAGTAATTTCTTTTTCCTTTACGACTGTCAAAAATGACAAAATGTTAAAAATCTTGCCGAAGGCACGCGAAATTTCTCGAAATATGAAATTTATTTTGAAAATTTCAAGCAAAATTATCACAGTTAAAAATAGGGACCCACTAGTTAATTTGTGATATATTTTTATTTTTCTTTACAACAATTTTTATCTTATATTAGACAACAAGAAAAAAAATTGTAAATAAAGGAATAAACAGCGTTTAAGATAACAGATTTCACCTACTCACGGTAAACAGATTGCATTTGCCATTTAAAAAGTAATTACATGCTTAGTAATTCAAAAATTTCAATGAGAATTATTTGGAGTTTATTATTAATTCTATGCTAAAGCATGGAAAAAAAATATTCTCCAATCGTCATGTTTTATATATTTTTTAACAAAACCGTAGCAATTTTATATGGTGACTTCTGATCATCATACCTTATTCATATCTAGCTTAATTTCAAAGTGCAATGAATATAATTATAATATAATTGCTGACAAAATACTTAAAAACTCAACCCGGAAATATAATACTGAAAATTGAATTTATTATAAAACAGTGTTTCTTATACTTTGATCAATCTGTCGTAATTCTGCTATTCAAAAAAGACTACTAGCCTGTAGTCTTTATCTTTATCATATAAGAGACCCCACACCCTACTGAATACTAGACCTGCGCGCTGAAAAAAATGGCGGCTGCCGCAGACGGAATCGCAAAGATGGATACACAAGAAAGAGAAGACACTCGCGTGTTAGAAGAGGGCGCAAAGTAGCGCCACCGGAGTTGCAGTGGTAGCGATTAGAACTGAAATGTTCGATAGTGGGCGGGGTGCTCAGCGTTCAGGTATTGGTTTTGCTTTCATGGCGATCGCGGCAGTATTGCAGAAACGGCAACTTTCAGAAATTTTCAATCTTGTCATTATAGAGGGATGAAATATTTTAATTTGTAATGAAAACTAATCAGTTATTTAATTTTAAAACTTAGTTATTTTCTGTTTACTTCTTATAATTTATAATGGCGAGAAGAATACGAATATTTTAAAAGAGATTAATGTCTGAAACAGTGTATATATATTTTTAAATTCATAATAATTTAATTGAATATTTATTATAGGAGGTTAATATTTACAACAAATACTTTTTAACAAAAACATTCGTATTTTTCGATTATAAGAAGTGACCAGAAAATAAAATTAAGCATCAAAAGAAACATAATTTGATTAGTTTTCATGAAAAATTAAAATATTTCATCACTCCAAGAGTTTGTTTAATGACAGGATTGAAAATTCGTGATTGCCGTTACTGTCATACAGCCGCAAAAAAATAAACGCAAATTCCATAAATTACTTAGAAAAAAGGTGTATCGTGCAATCTGTTTCTGGAACCATGAAATAGCGTTTTTTTTTTTTTTTTTTTTTTTTTTTTTTTTTTAATGCCTTTTAAAATGTTGAGTAGTCTATTATAAACATGCCCAATTGTTTAATTTTTATTAAATACTGCAAGTATGTGGTTTTGTTCCATAGAGGTACATAAAACACATTTTATTAAAAACAAGAAATATTTAGAAAATTTAGAATTCAGGATTTTTTTTTTTTATAAGCAAATATTTAGAGAATTTTGTTTCTTTAAAACTTTTATCTAAAAAATCTGATAATCTGTAAGCATATCCAATTTTTGTTTTATGAAACTACATAAAATATTAGATTATACATAATTATTTGAATAAATAAAATGTCCACTTTTTTTAATTTGAAAATTAAAAACTTTTTCATTAAAAAAAAAAAAAAAGGAAAAGAAAGATGTTTCTTTCTAAATTATATTCTTATAAAATCTGATAAGTACTGTAAATATTCTGATTTTTAAGCTACATAAAACATATTTTATTATATATTAAATAACATTTAGACTTTTTTTTTTTTTTTTTTTTTTTTTTTTTTTTCTGAAAGAATACTTTTTCTCATTTTTTTCTCTTGCTGTAAAATTTGATTTCTAAAATTATTTTTTAGGAAAACATTTATTTGGATTCATAAAGTGCTGAATTTTTTAACAGTTTTATACAGACATTTTCAAATGGAAATATTTCATTTACCAGTTCTAAAATTATGTGTTAAATCTTGAAAGAGAAAAATGCCTTTACACATGAAAATGATGTAATTTTTTAAAAGTACCTATCTGATAATGTTCATTTTCATCTAGAAAACTGCTGCCTACTACGATTGTGCTTAAATTGTGTAATTTACTCTTGCTTTACCTTCCTCCAGTACCAGGATTATTCTTCACTCAAGTAAAAAACTCTCGCAAGCTAATGTTAAACCTATGGGAAAGTTCTTTTCAAATTTCTCGTTTGAATTTATATATATATATATATATATATATATATATATATATATATATATATATATATATATATATATATATATATATATATATATATATATATTTATATATTTTTGGCACAGGATAGCCGATGTTAAACTCTAATAGGGCCATTTTTTAATTTTAGATTTTGGTTCCGAATTATTTTAATAAAGGTAGTTTCACTTCCAAACTAGTTCGAAAAGTGAAAGCAGCTGTATTAAAAAGAAATCTAACCAAAATGAAAAAAGTAAAAGATGGCCCTATTAAACATCAACATCAGCTATCCTGTGAAAATAAATACATAAATGTATCAATTAAAAATATTCAAATTCAAACGAGAAATTTGAAAAGAACTCTCCAATAGGTTTAACATTAGTTTGCGAGTGAGGAGTCCCCTTAATGCCTAAATCCTCTTTTCTCCTATACTTGCAAAGAACCCATTCCCAGAAAGGCAGAATGTTTCTGTTAGCAAAGATTATATAATATTTAAACCATAATTCATATTTTCATCAAATGTTACAATTCAATACAGTCACGCCAAAATGATTTCAAATATATATTTCAAAAATTATGTTGGTATCGAGATTAGGATTTAATCTCAAAAGAAGAAAAATGCCTTTACCAATTAAAGTGACATCATGCTTAAAAGTTAAAAATACACATGATTAAGACTAGTATCTCAAAACACAGAACGATGAAATGTCTTCGCCGTTGTAAAATGTCATAAGTACCTTTTTATTGACAAAACAAAAAATACTTCAAGTAATAGGATCCTGATGATGTAATTTTTTACTCACATTTTGTTCCATGCGTTTAAGCTCCCATATGATTAAGGATTTTTGGAATTTATTTTTTAAATAGCATGAATTGAAAATCACCTGGTATCTCAAAATAGATTTACCATCCACTTTAATAACATAAAAAAAAACATGGTCAACAAAAATTATTGGAAATAAAGTTTAAATACCAGTGCCAAAAAATGAGCACTGTGATCAAAATAATTCTAAGTTAAAACTCATAATCCCGTCTCCATGCTTTTTCAAGTACTCCCATTTCTTTAAATGTCATAATTAATAACCACAAGAAAAACATTACATTCCTTTTTATTAATTAACATATAATAAAAACATAATAAAAACAATCTACAAAACATTGTCATCCGATTCCAGTAACAAATTTTACAACCCATATGAGAACTTCCTGCAGAGAAAACTCTTCAGTGTTTTGTTTCTTCAAAGTTATTAGTAACAGGCATAAGTTCCGATTTAATGAATGCATTGAAAAGGGTTTTGTCAGACAAGCCAAACCATGAAAGGATGTTTGCCTTAATATTTGACGAGATGTCTATAAAACCCTGTCTGGTGTATGACAAACAAAAAGATCATGTGGTTGGTTTCGAGGATTTCTCAGGAGGTTTTCGGACTGACAATGTTGCAAATCATGCCCTAGTGCTCGTGTTAAGAACTCTGACAGGCAGGAAAAAACTCCCCATTAGTTTCTACTTTTCTTGCTATGCCATTCATTCTGACAAGCTGTCAAAATACTGTCATGAAAGCTCTTACAGAGTTGCATCATGCAGATACTGTAAAAGTTCTTATATGTGATCAAGGAGGAAACAACACAATACTTGGATTCAGCATACTTGGAGCAGATGTATCAAAGCCATTTTTTTAATTTAATGGTCAAAAAGTATACTGCATCTTTGATCCAACTCATCTTATCAAAAATTTAAGGAGGAATTTAATGAAGTATGATTTGCAGACTAATAGAGGGCTTGTTTCTTTCCAGCATATCAAAGATTTTTATGAAGATAAGAAATTACTTCTTAGATGTGCACCCAGGTTAACTGATGCACACATTTCTTCTACTGGATTCAATTCCATGAAGCTAAGTCTCTCTGCTTAAGTCTTTAGTCACAGTGTTGCTGCAGGCATGAATGTGTGTATATTAGCGAATGTTATACAGGCAAGTTCTGCTCCAACCGTAGAGTTTATTATGCATATTAACCATCTTTTTGATTCCTTGAATGGTACAAATAAAAACCTCAAAAAGGAAATGAATATCATTGTGCTATAAAAGAAGGTTCAATTCATCAATATTTTTGGAATGAGATGCTCCAATTTATTGATTCCTGGGTTTTTGTGCATACTCGTAAAAATGTTGATAAACGGAAGCAAAATCCTGGACCTCTGAATAGAAAAGGTTGGCTGCAGACACTGATAGCAATGATGCAACTCTCACAAGAAATACTCCAAGACAGAGAATACTTCATGACTAAGCGATGTAACCAAGATTGCCTGGAAATTTTTTTTATCCGTATTAGAGGGTATGGTGGAAACCAAACAAACCCATCCGCATACGAATTCGCCACAGCTTACAAGCTGGCATCAATTAATTCTTTTACGTCTAAGTAAATTTTCAAACTGTGTATGGGCTTTACGTGTATGGGCTTTGCGGAATCGTTTGTACAGTCCCTCGAACTTCAACACCAATAATATCTAAAAGTTAACTTTGACTTATTTGAACTCCGAAAGACAAGGCGAAGAAAACTTTTAGAAATTATTGGTGTGGAATTTCGAGGGACCGTTCAAAAGCTGAAAAAAAAAATCAGCCTGCGACAGCCGCCATTGCTATCAGCGCTCAGGCCTAGTATTCAGGGGGCGGTCACGGGTGGGGTTATCGACTCGATATGCAGAGTCGAGTTTGGATCGACTCACTAGCGTTAGCAGAAGATCTTAATTCAGTTACTCATAACTTTATCGAGTCAAACGCACGAGGGCTCGATTTTTTTAATTTGTAGGTAATTTTCAGTGTACGTTCAGTGCCAGACGAGGTAAAGTAAGGATGTTAGGAGAAAGTTTAGGAGAAAAGTCAATTTATTTTTATTTAATGAAAAAATGAATTAATAATTTATTTATTTTTTATTTTTAATATTAAAGAAAAAAATTTTGAGGTAAGAGTTATAGCTCAAAAGGACTATTCATCAAGAATAGTGGATAATCTTGTTTTTTTTCTCGGTTGGATGGATTGCAAGCATCGTAGTCAGGTAGCTCATAGATGAGTTCATTTGGGATCTGATTAATGTCATTGTAGAATTTTTTTGCAAGGTGTTTAATGCGATGTTTGAGTGAAGTCGTTTTGAGATCCTTGAGGATTGTGGAGTTTTTGAGGTATCTAGACCCGTTCCTGATGTTACGGAGCTGTTTGTAATGGGTACTAGAGAGGCTGTTCAAACTGGTTTTGCAAGTGCAGCCCCAGATTCGACATGCATATGTAATAACAGAGATAATAGAAGTATTATATATTAAGAGTTCGTTGTGTATGGAGAGTGAGTGGCTGCTAAGAAGGGGGGCGAGGGTTTTGGAAATCCCAGCGACTTTACAGCGGATATTAAGAATATGCTTTTTAAAGGTAATGCGTTTGTCAATGGTAACCCCCAGGTACTTGGCATCGTCAGACCAGGGAATGGTAATATTATTGATTGTTAATCTATTAGGAGTGGAGAAGGTTCTAGAGAAGTAAACAGCAGTAGTTTTAGATTCGTTTATTTTAATGCGCCATTGATCAAACCATTCCATGAAGATGTTGAGGTGGTGTTGTAGATTTTTGTAAAGATTGTATGGGTGATGTGCAGTGCCATAGAGAACAGTGTCGTCCACATAGAGTGCGAGTGATGTGAAGAGTGTGCGTGGAATGTCATTAAAGTATATTATGAATAAAATAAGGCCAATGACTGAACCCTGAATAATACCACAGAGTATTATGTGTAGTAGAGAAAGTGAGTTGTTTACACGGACGTAGAAGTTACGATCACCAAGGTAAGAGTGTATTAAATAGATAAATCCAGACGGGAACTTAAGCCGAATTACTTTGTAAATGAGGCCCGCGTGCCAGACTTTGTCAAAGGCCTTGGCGACATCAAGAAATATGGCAGCGGTAGGCTTCTTCTAGTAGAAGTTTTCAGTTAAGAATTCCACAAATCGAAGAAGTTGGTGTTGGATGGAGTGCTTGGCTCTGAAGCCGAATTATTCAGGAATAAGAATGTTGTTGTTGTGGAGGAAGTCATTGAGCTGTGATCTAATGACGCGTCGATGACTTTAGTTAGAGAGGAGAGAAGACTGATGGGTCGGAAATTAGATGGGTCATTAAGATTGCAGGATGGTTTAGGAACAGGAGAAATTATAGAGGTTTTCCAGGGTTTAGGAAAATAACAGTGTTTGAGGATAGAATTAGTGAGCTTCGTAATGTAGAGAATACAGTTGATAGGAAGTTGTTTAAGAGTACAGTTGGCAATTTTATCGTACCCAGAAGATTTTTTATTATTAAGTTTTTGAATAATATTGTTGATCATGACGGGTTGAATTTCGGGGAGAGGAGTAGGAGGGGTTGAGAGGAAGTCATTAACAGTATCATTTACTTGTTAAAGTGTGCTTCACTTGCGAGGAAGGTATTCGGAGAGAATCGCTTTTCATATGAGCCAGCGAGGCATTCTGCCTTGTTTTCGTCAGTATAAACAGTTTGATTGTTGGCAGTAAGGGGAGAAATAGGGGTGTAATTATTATTAAGTTTCTTTTTGATTTGCCAAAGAGAATTATCCTCGCTAGTAAGACTTTCGAGAAATTTAGGCCAGTTTTTTTGCTTATCTGTTTAAATAAGGGTTTTAATTTTATTGTTGAGCCTGTTGACAGCTGTTTTAAGGGTGGGATCTCTGGTATTTTGGTAGAGTCGTCGGAGTGTGTTGCGTTGTTTACAAATATTATGTATGTAAGTGGGTAAGATGTAAGAGTTATTATTTTTTATTTTGATATAAGTGGCATCTTTTTGAGCTTTGTAAATGATGTTGTTGAGTTTATTAACTGCGTTGTCAATATCAAAAGTGTTGTTGATTGTCGGGTAGGTAAGGTTAGCGTTGTTGAGGTAATTTTAGAATTTATTCCAGTCAATTGCTACTGAAGGAGGAGAGATAGGGTTGATAAGATCAATTTTGAAAAAGGCAGGAAGGTGGTCAGAGCTTAGGGTCATTAATAACAGAAGTGGTGATAGGGAAGTAAGATTTTTGGCGATGGCGAAGTCAATAATAGAGGGGTGCTGTTTGCGGGCAACGGGAATGTGTGTGGGTGTAGTAGGTGCGTGGAGACTAAGATTGAAATGGCGAACCAAGTTGTGGAGATATCTACCTCTGGTAGTGGTGGAATGACAGTTCCACTGCCTGCTATGTGCATTGAAGTCACCAGTGATAAATGCGTGTTGGTGATGTGTAATGATGTGTGTCAGGTCATTTATGGGGTATTGTCGCCCGTAAAAAGATGTGAAGTTGATTTTGGCTTGGGGCAAGTTGACGACAATACCGATGTAGTCAATGCCTGGGAGTGGAATATTTTGAGTTGTGTGATGTGGGATGTAATTTTTGATGTAGATGGCTGTGCTGCCCCAATGAGAGTTGGCACGTGGTACATGATGGAGTTTGTAACCTGGGATGGTGATACTGCAGGAAGGGTTAAGTGTTTCTTGGATTAAGAGTATATCGATTTGTGGATTAATGGAAATAAAGGAGCGGAGTTCATTAATCCTGGGTTGCAATGATTGGCAATTCCAGGAGAAAATAAGAAGAGAAGAGAAATTTTTGTTATTGTAATTATTCATAATTGGGAATATTGAGCTCCGTAGAAAAGGGGTCTAATTCTTCTATTATGATATACATTTTGTCGAATGGGTTGTTGCAATTTTTGATTTGATGGCGATGTTTTTTAAATGTTTTAAGAGTTTGGTAATTTGGAGAAGTTCCTTCATGCCCTTGAAGGTGTCGAACATATCTTTGAAGGTATTTGTATAATTATTTTGTATAACAGGGTGGTGTTTTATTGTTTATGGTGTAATTGGAAGTGTCCTCAACTGGGGCTTCCTGGATATCGTTATTAACGTCAGTAGTGGTCTCACTGTTGTTAATATCGTTTGGTTTATCTTGAATTGTGTAATTGTAGTGTTTGAAAATGTCTGCGATGTTAACAATTAGATTTGTTTTTTGGTTTTGTTTTGGTGTTCAGTGTTGGGGTATTTTTTTTCTTAATGTTGTTTGGATTTTTAGGGCAACCTCTGTATGAGGCCGGATGGGCACCGTTACAATTGGAACATTTTGGAATAATTTTACCTGTCTTAGGACAGTTATCAGTGAGGTGCTCTTCTGAGCATTTAAGGCATTTTGGTGTTAGGCTGCACGTCTCGGAAGCGTGTCCGAACCGTTGGCTGTGGTAAAATTGTTTTGGGTTATTGTCATTTCTGAAGAATTCAATACGAACACTTATATCAAAAAGTTCCTCAATTTTATAGATTTTCTCAAAGTTAGTGCAAGGGAGGACGTTGACCATGTAAATTGGCATACCTCTTCCGGTTTTGCGACTCTTGAGCATGGCGGCTCGTGTGGCCTTAAATCCATGGTTGGTCTTCGATAATAAGTTGGGGGGATTCCCCTAATACAGATTTTATTTGGTCGAAGTTCTTTTGAATTAAGGGTGTTGAAATTCATGTTTGTCAGTTAGGTATCTTTGGATATCTCTAAATTGGCTTACAGATTTGGGTAGACCTTTTAGAAGTTCCCCAGAGAGGCTGACTTGAGGGGGATTATCAGAATCAAGGGCTTTTATCTCTTGAGCGAGTTTGCGCCAATCCATATCTTTGATTTCAATAAAGAATGCTTGTCATTTTTTGAACATTCAACATCGGTTCTTGCAGCACCATCTTGGTTAGACTCTTGATCCATTAGATCATAGTTGTCGAGATTAGCTTCGGAATTTAGATTTCCGAATTTATTTTTGAGGGGAATTGGATTTTCAGATTCAGAATTTTTTCTTTTTACTACACGGGAAGGATTAGAATGTGAGCTAAAATTCTTTAGAATTTTGAGTTTTTCCCATTGGTCATTCCCTAGAAATCGAATATAACCAGTTCTACAGATTAAATCAATTAAATCTAATCTAGATGGTTCCCCCAAACTAGATATAGCAAAAAGACAGAGGTCTTTTACCTGAGCCTTTGTGGGTGTCGTTGTAGTCCTTTTGTTGTTGGAGAGACGGTATTTCCTCATCTACACCGGATAGACGTTCTCGCAAAACGTTGTTCACATGTTCATTTATAGTAGGGAATTCGTTGAATTCATGTAGCCAGTCCGCAGGAACATATCCGTTTATAATACCGTTCATGAGGTCGCCTAGTTGTTGTTTCTCTTTCATGGCCATGGCATACGAAAGTGCAGTCACCGAAGATTAGCAGAGATCAGGTGGGTGTTAGAACACGCCCCTTTTCCACGCTCCGCGCGACGAACACAGCAGTGGATTGGGCGGGAATAACACGCCCCCTTTCAAAGCTCCGCCCGAAGAAGAAACAGCACTGGATAGCAGGAGGGCGGGAATAACACGCCCTCTTTCCAAGTTCCGAACGACGAAGAAACAGCACTGGACACACACTTGCACTGGATAGCAGGAGGGCGGGAATAACACGCCCCTTTCCAAACTCCGTTCGTACACGCAGCAGTCGATTAGATTCAATTTTCCAACTGTTATACTCTCTACCCTGATGGGGATGAGTGTACATGGAGAGAAGAGAAGACAAGTAGTAGACTATCGTTCTGTTTAAAACCAGTATGACCTATTTAATGGTAGCATTTCTGCGATTCAATTAGGCGAAAATTTCTGTTTTAAAAAACCGGTGGTAAAAGATTAAAAGCTCCGTAAAGGACGCTCGTCACGAAGGGGTTAAATAAAACAATTTTTTATTGAAAATACGTACCAGAATTTCTGAATAGTTATTTAATTACGGAAAGGCTGTCATAGATTACTATACGAAATTTACGGTGGGTTTTTTAAACGAAAAAAATGTTGGCCGTTGTTTTCCAGTCAACAACAAAATCCACACAAAACGTTTTTGCCTACTAATATTCATCTCTTTCTTTTATCAAGTTGTTTTTCGAAAAGCATGGTTTCAATTATTCAGAGCCGGATTCAAAGGAGGGCGCAAAGGTCGGGCGCCTGCCCTGGGTACTAACAGGTAAGGGACGGATAATACTCAAAATATTTTATCTTAGATCAACACCTAAAAGATATTCTAAGAACCGATGACATTTTTTTTCCCAGGGTGCGAAAGTAGTACCTGGGCATAGCAATAGAGCTTTAGTTAGCCAGGGCTATTAAAACTTTCTCTAGTTGCACGTTTTCTCCCTCAATAGTATACAACCACGTTCGATTTGGTTTCCGATTCTGCAAATTCCTTCAATGTATCTACGATTTTTTTTTTATGATAATAAAAATCCCTCTCTTTTGCTATCTGTCTAATAATATATGATTATTCTTAAGCAAATTCTCGAAATTTTGTACTCTAATCAGAATGTATGCTTACAGCTAAGGGAAAATATTGGAGCGGCTTAGGGGCGCGAAATTTTCCCTGCTGAGGGCGCACCGGCCCTGGGGCCGATTGCCCGGCGGGCCAGTCCGAGCCTGTAGCCAACCATTTACTTTGCATCTACACATGCGCAGAAAAAAAAACACTGACTTATGCACTAACTTGAGTTCTACTTTAAAACCGTTGCTATATTATGCAAGTCGAATATCTTTCATTCTTAGAAAATTTATGATTTTTAACTAATCGTTCCTATTTTAAAACATTAACAAAGAAATGTAATTTATATACTTACAAAAACAGGATAATTTCAAAAGGGATCCATACATTTCAGCTTGCTAACATCAAAAGTCTGGTCTATAACAGAATGAGGTTAAACTATCAGTTTACTTCCTTATCACGCACGTCCGCACGTGATCAAGACTTTATCAGTTACATGTTCAAGCTGATAACAGCATGTTGGTCATTGTAACTTCTCCCGTCGAGTAATGTGGTTCGGTAAGTTTTAATGGCTACCATTTTTTCTTTTTAGAAAATAAACTAATTGGAAAAAATTTCTTTTCATACCAAGCTACTTTTAAATTACAATGTTAAAAGACTAAATTTTACTATGCTAAATTATTCTTTTAAATGTCGAACAAAAGATCATGCAACATATTTGCAAATAAGTTCTTACAAAACGGGATTTTTTTAGTTAAAAGATGAACATTGTTAATTTAACTACATATTATTTTTAGAATTACTTTAATTTTATTTTGAAAGCGAAAAAGACTAATTCACATGAAAATTAAACTTACCTTATTTATTAGCTTGACAACATGGTTCATGCATGGTCTGGCTCTTGCGACGACTAGTAGAGATTTGAAAGTTAGTACAAGTGTATATCATGTGATATGATGAAATTACTAGTAACGTCATCCACAACAGGTTAATCACGTGACTATACACGATCTTAACCTTCACATTACTAATGATGTTTAGATCATGTAACTAATTGTAATTATCACAAAATATATTTATAAAAATATATTCATAAATTAATAACTAATTTATTTGTGTATTATTTTGAAAAGCATAGCATTTTAAAATAATAAAATAATTAATTATTAATTTATGAATATATTTTTATAAATATATTTTGTGATAATTACAATTAGTTACGTGATCTAAACATCATTAGTAATGTGAAGGTTTAAGTAATTTTCATTTCAATTAATTTTTTGTAATAGATGATTTTTTTTTAATTGGAATACATCACTTCACTTAAAAGTTCTACTAAATTATAAACTAATAAATTCACTCATAGACACTTTGTAAAAATAAACACACAGAATTTAATCAAAAACATTTTATTTTCAGGTCTTAAAAAATTCACTACAAATAGTTTGTTCATTAATCTTACATAAAAAGTGCTCACTAACATTATAAACTCCGTTTAGAAACGTTGAAGTTACAAAATCCAAATCTACGAGCAATAACAAAGCTTCCCCTAATTGATTAATTTTTTTCCTATTACTAAATACGAAACAGGAGTGAAGGCTTTTGCTAGAATGTCGTAGTGCACATGCATGCCATTCATATAATCGGTTAAGTATTGATAATTTATTATTCTCGATACACGTGTTAAGTTTATACTTGACAGAATAACAAGCTGTTCATTTTCTGTAGATATATTACTCACCATACATTTCTTTTTAATAAGAGATGGTAAGAGTTTTGTGTACATATGTTGTAAAAGTGCAGTATTTAAGTGAGAGGTACTTTTTTAAAAAAAAATTCCAGTTGATGTTCGTTTAAGTCAATATAAGAATAATTCTTTAAATTTTTAATTCGCATCGTAGAATTTGGATTTAACACTAAAATCATGTTATTAGAAACAAAGGACGTACTTTTGTATCTTAAATTAAATGCAATGAGTTTATATTGAAACTCAAACCAGCTAGAAATATCCATATTAACCACACGGTTTGCCGGGATTTCTTCATTAGTAGATACATTGCGTTTAAATTCTCGTATAAGTATACAATATTGTTTAGTTCTTAACTTCAAAGTTAAATAGAAACAGTCACTTAGTTCTTTGTGAAACACATATGAATTGCATAATTTATCACTTTTAATGTCATTTGTAGGTAAGATGGTGGTTTGTAATTCACCACTTGTTTGCGAAAGGTTGCTTGCTTGTAGCTCGTTGACCTCTCGTTTAACAGTAGTCTGTAAAATATTATTTGTAGGTTTTTGAAACGTTATAAGGTAGTAGAACAATCTAAATTTTCAAAACTTATGTCTTCGAAAAATGTATTCAATTAGTCTGTGGCAGAATTTGGCTTTCGACCGGGATTCTCGAAAGATGTTGTATCATTCCCATAGGCAAAGGTTGAAAAATTCATAACGATCTCGGGTTTCACATCTTGTAAGTCCTCAGTAGTTATGCAGTTATTACCCATTTTAGAAAGTTTTAATCTTGGGTCTTTTAACTCCTTCTCATAGGTATTTGAATTTTCCATGGGTTTTTCTAAACGTAGACGTTTGGAAGGTGAAAGTACTTCTTCGTGAGATCTTTTCTGCATATTAATGTCATAAAATATTTTTAATAAGCATTCTGGTACTAACGGGTGTAATCTCGATAAAAGTCAACAGTAAACTGATAGTGTTTCATGAAAACATTTACTTATGTAGGTTAAAAGCAGTCACAGCTATAGTTAATCATTTAAATTTCATATAGTTTAAAGATAAAATGTTTACTTATCTATAATAAATCTGCGACGGTTTAAGTTAAACATTTTCTTAACTAGGTTAAATACTGTAATATTAACTGTGAAGTAGAAATTATCAAAATATGCGATGTCATTGTTTAAACGGAGAGAAAAATTAAACTTTCTTATCAATAAATAAGTTTAATATGTATTCAAATAAAAATAATCAATTTTTCTTAAAAAAAGATTTCATTTGACCAAAAAGGATTAACTTTAAAGACTACAATTAACAAAATTTGCCTACTCATAAATATATGTTCACTTTTTTTCTAGAAAATAAAACTTCAAAGATTGATTTCATAAATAAATAAAAATAAATAGACATGTGAAATAAAAACAAACATGTGACATAAAAACAAATATTTATTAAATAAATACATTTCTGTGTTAATTTATAAATACATTGTCTAAATAGTTATTATAAAAGTCCATATTCATAGTTTCAAAAAATAAATGAGTATAATTACATGAACATTGCTTGAACAGGTTTTTTAAAAATTCAGTCACGTTGAAATTTAGCAGTGCACTGTCGCTACACCAACAATATTTTCTACGCAAATTATAACTATCACACTCGTGTTTCATATTAATTGGTTCTCCGATTGAACATCGATAGCAATCAAACACGCGAGAAACGGATGACTTTAACTCGTCATCGAAACATGTTAAGAAATAGTTCAAAGTATCTTCGATTGTGAGGTGGGTACATTTACATTTGTTTAAGTTTTCTAAAACCGAAACAGGAATCAGTTTAGTTAAAAGTGTCTCAATGAGAGATTCGGTAATTTTAAAGCGATTTTTCACTAGTTTCAAATATTGATCTTTGGTTAATAAGCAGTTTGTAATTTGGTTTTGTAAGCAGTAAAAAATCAGACTTCAAACAAAACCCAAACTTTTTCGATTTGAATAATTTTTGCAGTATGAATGATTCTTTATTTACATAAGCAATTAGTAAGTCATTATTACAGACGAATGTATCTTTTTCAGAAACAAAATTAAATTTATCCAATCTCGATTCAAATTTGTCGAATGTTGCACATGATAATGTAATGCCTTCATTTGTGGGGGTAAGTTCACGACCGTTATTTTCAAATTCTTCATATTTCTGTATGTGAACATAAAGCTCATAGTTCTTATTCATTTGTACTTCAACAATCATTTCCTCGCCTAAATTCCAATGAGCAGGAGGAAAAACATCGGAAAACTTAAATATTTTAATAAATTGTCTCATCACTCTTTTGTGAAAATACTTCGCCACATACATTACAATTATGAATCGTAGGGGTCTTTGAATGAATCTTCATATGATTTAATAAATGATACTTTCTAGCAAATGTTTTTTCACAGATTACACACACAAGAGGTATTTTCTCCAGATGACATTTCATGTGAAAAATTAAGTTAACCTTTCGAGGAATGTCTGAAATTTCATATTTCGAGCTGTTTCCCAAGGAAAATCGATCAGATGGGTGAAGTTCTTTAGGTGAATGATGAATTTTTCTATGTTTCACTAAGTCAGATCTACTATTAAATGTTTCAAAACAATCATCACATTTACATTTACAGTGACTAGGTGACTGTCTGCTTTTCCTTTGTTTTGGCTTGGAAGTGTTATGAATTTCCCCATGATTTAATAAATCACTCTTTTGTGAAAATACTTCGCCACATACATTACAATTATGAATCGTAGGGGTCTTTGAATGAATCTTCATATGATTTAATAAATGATACTTTCTAGCAAATGTTTTTTCACAGATTACACACACAAGAGGTATTTTCTCCAGATGACATTTCATGTGAAAAATTAAGTTAACCTTTCGAGGAAAAGCTTTGTGCAAGTAGAACACATAAAGGGTAACTTCTGTTTCTTTAATCCTGATGAGGTGGGTTTCATGTCACAATTCGAAACGTGTTCTTCTTTAGGCTGTATTAAAAATTCCATGTCATGGTCATTTAATCCTGGTGATGAGGGTTCACTCTTCACGTTAGACATATCATTAACACTTAACAAAGCAGAATCCATGACTCGCTCCGTAATCACTTAAATGTAAACTAACTTAAAACGAAAAACACAACCTTTCACAGCGGTAACAGGAAACAATATAATCCTATTAACTCGTTTCTTGGAAGGTCATAAAATGATAGAGGGCGCTCGTTTAAAAATATTAACATTTTATTGGTTTAAAAAGTCAAGTGATTATTTTATCATATACTCTGTTATAAGTTTAATAGTCAGTTAATTCTTACACATTGATTCTGAAAGGGTTACATATCAGAGGTTCGTATAATTTAAGTCAAAAATTCTCGTATTTAATGCTTTTATAAATAATATTTTACTGGTCGAATCACTTGTGTATCAGAAGTTCATTAATTTGTAAGTTAAAAATTCTTATTAATCTCGTATTTAGTGCTTTTATAAATAAGATTTTACTTAAGTGTAACTTATGTGTTATAAATCTAACTAGAAAAAAGTGAATATTTCAAATAAGTCATGTTAGAAAAAACTAAATTCGATTATCTTTTTTTTTAAATGTTGGTTGTATAAAGTCAATCGTTTATTATTTTTTAACAGTTGTTATTATTTTTTAAACAGTTTTTATTATTTTTGAACAGTTGTTATTATTATTTGAACAGTTTTTATTATTTTTAATCATTTGTTTAGTTGCTATAATATTTTTGAACAGTTGTTCTTATTATTTTTTTAATACTTTTATTTTTTTTCCTGTGTTTTTTTTCAAACAGACGAAAATTTCAAAATTGTAGTTTACAATTCTAAAATACACTTTTAATGAAAGCAGTCTGTTACAAGATAATCACAAAAAGTTAACATTATCTTTCAAAAATATACCCTCATTTCACAATATAATTGAAACTAAACAGGCAAAATTAAAAATCACGTTATTTTAAACACAAATATCTGTAATCTAACAACCATGATATCATAACTTGAACAGATAAAGCTATCCTAAATTATCAAAGCATTAGTTCAGTTTGTCATGGCACGTCCAAGAAAATTTCGATAGGATAAAAATTTGACTCTAAGTTTCAAAGGAAAACCTATCCCCGAATCGAACTTGGCAGATTTATTTAATCTTTTGTTTTCTGTGAATAAAAAAAACCGATCAAGGCCCAGAACGAATTATTAGAAACATTAAACGAAATTAATATCCCGCGAAATTTTATTAAAAATAAATATTTGTCAACAAACATTAAGCAAGATTCTACATTAGATTTGTCAAAACCCGCTAAGAAATGAAAAGTGGGTCCACATGTATTGCATTGGGAAAATTATTAATAAAATTGAATTTGTTTTTTAAACTACGCCTGTTTCCTATGTTTTCTACACCAAACACGATAAAAACAGCACTTATCCCTAAAGATGTCTTCTTTTTAGCAATGCTTCCACTATTTAACAAATGATACGTCACTCTCACGATATCTCTCTTTAAACACTTAAAATCTCGACATACAGATATAGCTTCTTGGCTTGATCAGTTAAACCTACCACAAATTATCAAGTCAAGAAACTATTTTGGACCTGCGTTCAATCCCCAGTGAAATCTTTTCAAGAAAACCTATTTTAAACTTCAATCATTACAGTTCCTGCAGGTAGAGGGCGACACCAAAAAGAAAAAAAGTGTTTAATCTCCGAAACTTAAAGTCAATTAAAAAAAGTTAAGCCTCCCTTAAAAATTAAGCTCCCACAAAAATTTACATTCATACTCTAAGTCGTTAAAAAAAATAAAAAATAAGCCCCCCTTAAAAAAAGTTAGCTGCCTCTTCAAAAATAAGCCCCTCTATTTTATACCCCCTCCTATAGCAGACTTCAATCTGACATTTAAATTTGATCCAACTCTAAGACAAATTAAAACATTTAAGACCCTAGACCCCCCCCCCCTCTGTTACTGTACACCGGTGACAGAATCGGTGTCTCTACAGGATAGGCTCCACCACAGGTTCGTCTGCTCCTCAGGAGCGGCTCCAGCTCTTAACTCCTGCTGCCGGTGAACTGTCATTCTCTGTCTACTAATGGGTTAAGACCCCGGCCCCTGTGTCCCTTTGAAGTTTTGTTCTCTGAATTGTTAATAACTTGCCCCTTTTTATCCGATCTTCGCTTTTTGGGCCCTTTCCCCATTTAGTTATTTCCCCATTTCTACATTCCAGTTAAGACCCTGGCTCCATAGGGCCCGGTTAGGGGCCATTTAAGTTTTTGTGTCATAAATTGTTAATAACTGGTCCTATTTTTATCCGATCCGCGTTGTTCTTTCGGCCCTTTCTCCATTTAGCTTTCCCTCCATGTCTAGGTTATAGTTCCAGGTCCCAAATCTTGGCCGCTGGGGCCCATTGAAGTTTTTGTTTCCTAAATTGTCAATAGGTTGCCCCCTTTTAATCCGATCTTATTCATTTTTGGGGCCTTCTCTCCGTTTACCTATTCCTCCATTTCTATATTCCAGTTAAGACCCTGGGGCTCCTTGAACTTTTTGTGCGCCATGCATTTTTCACCCATTTTAATTGTGTCACCCTCCCAATGCATAACTTTAAATTTGAATCTTGGATTCCTCTCCCACTGTCATATTTTCATTGGGGCCCTAGGCTCTTTTTATGTATTTCTTTAAAATATTATTCTAATGATTAATTCATATCCTATTGCTTAATTTCGACTAATTGGAGAATAGCGCTAAGTATTAGGACCTCTTAAGATGTTTTCAACTTAGGGCCCTGCTCAAAACTATCAGTTGTCCGTCTTTTGGTCCCCCTACTATAGATCCCTTAAAAATCGTCTGATTCACTAGGTTTTCCTTTAACAACTTCTTACGTCCTCCAGTTACTACATAAACGACAAAAAAAATTCTCAGACCTCAGCTACCATCAATTTTGAATCCTTTTGGACCCCCTACTATAACTCCCTTAACAATCGTCCGATTCACTAGCTTTTTTTTTTTCTAACAACTTCTTAGGTCCTCCAGCTATTACATGGACAGCAAAAAAATTTCTTGGACCTCAGCTACCACCAATTTTGAATATTAATATCCTTCTTGGGGCCCTTGGTGCAGCTTCTTTAAAAATCATACGATTCTCTTTCAATTTTCTTAAACATTGGCGCTAGCGTCCTCGAGCTACTTTATAAACTACTAAAAATTTCCTTAAACCCCGAAATCGGGCTAATACAAAATCAGGTTGAAGATATAAAATCATACAAACTTGAGGTTTGTTTTAATTTGTTATAACGGGCCCGGGCAACACCGGGCGGGTGAGCTAGTTAATAATAAACTACAAATTATAGTAAAAACTCATGAAAATGATTCAGCTGAGCTGGAAAAAATTATTTTATATAGGTTTGCGTTTTAGAAGATGGTGTAGTAACTCCTCTATACCGACCCGATAAAAGATGGTGAGTGGTAGCGAGATCGGATCGCTGGCACAGAGAATTTCTCGTATAAATTAGAAAATAGAATTTATTGCATACCAATATTAATTCTAATGAAAATATGTACAAGAAAGTTAATTACAGCATTTAATTATTTTTCGTGAGTCAATCGCTTATAAATTAATGACCTCTTGACTCCAAGTGTAACTGAAACAAACAAAAGTCTCTAAACATTACAGTCAGTCGTGACTACAAAACAAAGTTCATTCGGACCAAGGCTCGTCCGTTCCTTCTCTTCGGAAGATCTACTAATACTCGTTAATTCTGAGTCTAAGAACTCTCACTCTCGCACTTGGTGTGCTTTTTAACTTCGCTGGGATTTTCACCGGATACCTGCTGTATCAATTCTAGAGGTCGGACCTCACTAGCGCTTACACCACGCTGAGTTGGAAACTGACGTTTCCTTTTCCCTTCTCCAGAGAGTCAACACTCTCCTTTTCGATCTCTCCAAAAACTGTCCTCTCTCACTTTTTCATTCTCGCAGGAGAACTTCTTCTGGGGGCGGGGGCTTTGTCGAGGCGGGCCCCTCGAAACTCTCCAGCCTCTTAGCAGCCTTGAGATCCCTCTGTTTCGTTTTCACTAAGTCCGTCATTGGACGTTCTAAGACAAAGGGCAAAGTTTCGGGCGCAAACCTAAAAATCGTGTGCAGAGATCGCTTCTCTCTCAGATGAACTCTTTCCCACGAACTCGGCAAGGATCAAAGCATAAGACCCCTTTTTGGGTAACGCCTTACCACTTCATCACTGTCCGAACCTTCCGCTCACAGTACAATAGAATTCGGCGTCTGCTAGTCTTCAAGGCAAAAATAGCGAGGGAAGGTATGCAGTTAAGTGCACTCACAGGAAATGCTAGAATGACACATAGTGCAGCTGGATGTCGAAGCTCAAATTCTTTACAGCACCTCCTCCTCAAACGATTCTTAAGGGTGAAACACTAAGAATCTCTAAGAGTCGGATAAAGAATTGCAAGCTCAAATTACATCAGAGTGGCAAGAAATAAAACATACATGAATAAGATAATACTACCTTCCTTTTTTTTTTTCTTTCGCGCTCTGATAAGAAATCATGAACATAGAATGAAATAAAACACAGTGAAATAAAAAATAAAAAATAAAAAATCTTAAAATAATTATATACAAAAGTTTATCAAGAAATCTTCTTAAACTCGACTCAGACAATCAACATGCGGAATGTCTTTGCCTGCGCGATGAGAAATGGCGTAATTATAAGGTTGCAGAGCTAAGGACCACCTTAATAATCTGGGATTATTTCCAGAATTTCTTTTTAGAAACACCAAAGGATTGTGATCGGTTTCGATAGAAAAGTTTTGTCCATCAATATAATGCCTTAACTTTTTTATCGCAAAAATGATCCCTGCACACTCTCTTTCAGTGGCGCAGAAACTTTTCTCACTATCAGTAAATTTTCGACTTAAATATATTATGGGGTGCTCTTCCGATCCCTCTCTTTGAGCCAAAACCACGCCAATACCTAAGTCACTAGCATCAGTTTGTACTATGAATTCTTTCTGAAAATTAGGAGCGTAAAGCACCGGTTCTTCAGTAAGTTTCACTTTCAAAGTCTCAAAGGCTTTTCCCATTTCGTCGCTCCATGCAATCTTTTCTTTTTTATTTTTCCCTTTAAGCGCCCTCGTTAATGGTTCTACAATCACTGCATAATCTTTTATGTACCGGGAATAATATCCAGCCATTCCCAAACATCTACGAATTTCAGTTTTCGATTTCGGAACCGGTAATTCCTTAATTGTCCTTACTTTCGCCTCAGCTGGCCTCCGTCTGCCCTCACCTACAATATGCCCAAGATATTTTACGGTTTTCTGAGCGAACTTGCATTTCGCCAATTTGATTTTTAGTTTCGCGTCATTAACACTTTTTAATACTATTTCTAGATGACGCATATTGTCCTCCCAACTATCTGAAAAAATCGCCATATCATCTAGATACGGTAAACAGAAATTCTTAAGTGCGTTTATTTCCCGCGTTAAGATATCTGCTAACTCCACCCGTTTTCTGTAAGGCTTTACTAAACTCACGTGAGAAGTCTGAGATTTTTGTCGCCTCCCAGGAACATTCACAAAATAATTTGTTTCCGAGATTTTCGATTCAATTTTTCCCGGCCCTATCCGTCTATCTGACATTTTAATTGGCTTTCTGGTAGTTAAAACTAAAACCTCATCTTTCACATTAAGCTTCCGTTTTACCGCCTTTCTGTCAAACCAAAATTTCCTCTTTTCTCGTTTTTCTGACACATTTTCAACGGCTAAAACTCGACCTCTTTTTAACCTGTTCGTGAGATTAAACACACTTCCCTTCACGAATTTATTTTCCTCCGTTTCTCTTATCCATTCTCCAAATACTAACGCTTTCAAAAGCTTTCTAACTTTTCGATGCCAACATGCAATACTATCGCTTATTGTGCGACGCACTCTCGGATTTTTCAACTTAACACCGAACCTTTTTAGAAATGCGGTAGTTAAATCGCTTATCAATCTCTTCCCAAGGTCCAAGTATTTTGACACATTTCCTTTAACTTTCCCTTTCCCTAAGTGTAATGACACTTTTTCTAGGCACGCGCCAAAAATATCCACCTGACAATGCAATGGGACCAGCACTCGCGCCCTTCCACTTATGCGTTCGTCTCTGGCTTTTTCCACTATTACAGAATCTCCCGCATTACAACGCGCTTCTTCAAATTCCCCTTTTCCTCTAATCTCTTCGAATGATGGATACCTGTCATGTTCCATTTTACTAACCCCTCTTTCAATGTTTGCTAAGAACGAAGACTCCTCACATATCAGCAAAGGCGATAATCCCTTATCCACACTGACCAGTTCAATAGGGCTTTCTAGATTTTCAGCCTCTAGTTTTGAATTCAACGCTTCCGCTTCACTGCACTCGCGAAAAATTCCCCCTTCTCTTTCTTTTACTGAATTCAAAGTTTCCGTTTCAACATTCCCGCTAGAAATATACTCTTCTTTTTCTTCCTCGGAAATCAAAGTTTCCGCTTCAACATTCCCGCTAGAAATTTCTTTTTCTTCCTCGGAAATCAAAGTTTCCGCTTCAACATTCCCGCTAGAAATTTCTTTTTCCCCCTCGGAAATCATAATTTGTTTATTTACCGGATTAGGAGCTGGGCCACCCTTTTCTCTCGTTTGAGCGCGGGTCAAAACTGCATTCATCAATTCGGGTTTTTTCTTCGCCTGTTCTAACAATTTCTGAGTGCGATTACCCAACAAATAGTAGTACATATCTGAATTTCTATTATTTACTCCCGCTTTCGTTTCAATAACCCCCACGCCTTCAATTTCTAAAGTGACCTCTGCTATGGGTAGACAGTATAATTTACTGTCCAGCGGAGTCTTAATCCAAACGTGATCTCCATTCAATTTATCTTGACTGACTAAGTCGTATGCGATGATGTCAATTTCACTCCCAGTGTCAGTTAAAGCAGTTGTCTGAATTCCATTCACTAACACTTTACTCAAATAAGGGGAGAAGGTTTTTTCAAGTGTCGGTTTACTTATTAAGTGACCGACCCGCGCAACATCTCTCTTTTTAATTTCCGGACAATCTACTCTGTAGTGACCGCTTTGAAAACACGCGTAACACTTGACTTCTCGCCTTTTTTCGTAAACTCTTTCCCTTTCTTTATGATCATCGCGATCTCTCCAGTTAAAGTTAGTCTCCGGATTTCTGTTTCCGTTTCGCCCATTTTCAAAAGTTCTGGGTCTTTCAAATTTCTTCTCTGTCGGTGGCTTAGGATTCCACGTTTTTTTAGAAGGGCGTTTGATCGCTTCGTACGCATCTAAAAGCCTTACTAATTCTTCGGGATCTTTAATCTCCGCCCAGTTATCTATAAAATGTTCGCGCATTTCTGGAGACGCTCTCCGTTTGATTTGGTCCGTGACAAGCAAATTTTTCAAACCCTCAAAATCCGAAACTTGTAAGCATGACAGCCATCCTTCTAAAAAACTATTAAGTTCGAAAATCAGATCCTTCCAAACTGAATTAGGATTTCGTGGATGTTGACTAAATTTTTGTCGGTATGTCTCTGCATTCAAACGATAGCGTTCTAACAGTTTTTCTTTCACATATTGAAAATCATCAATTTTGTCTTCGGGTTCTCTTAAAATTAACTCGGCCATTCCCACAGGTAATAATGATAGTAAATTCGTCACCAACTCATCCGAATTTAGATTACATTTTTTTGCCTGTCTCTCGAATAAATTCAAAAACAACGAAATATCCGAATTCTTTTCATCAAAGCGATGCATAATTGTTTTTAGGGGTAAATGATTCGTTCTAACTGAGATGCTACTGGATGCAGTACTCCGGTCATCTGACTCTCGTGTCGCTTTTAACATAGCTAACTCATGTTCGCGCTCTTTCTCTTTTTGAAGTCTATCGTTCTCTTCCTTCTCTGTCAATAATTTATTTTCTCTATCTTTTTCTAACAGTTTAATTTGCGCTAAGGCTAGCTCTTTATCAAATCCCTCTGACGACTCTATTTTTTTTATAATTTTCGGTACAGTATCATTTTCCTCTAAAATGACCTCAAATTCGTAAGCTAACGTTTGCAAATCAGCTTTCCTATAATATTTAAGCTCCGACATTTTTAAAATATAAAATTAGAAATTATCTTTCCCACAAATATAAAACAATACAATAAGATTAAATCAAATCCTACCAAGTGCGTCAAAATATTACCAAAATATACGCTCATAAAAAGGTACGCTTAGTAATAATATAGGAAATATGCAACATATAAAGATAAGCAACTCTATCCTATCGTACACATTCACCTTGGTATTTGGTTATAAAATACATATGGGATAAATTTTACACAAAACAACAATTTCAATTTCAAAAAGCACAGTAAAAATATTTTAAATTGCAAAAGTCTTATTCAATTCCTTTCTCTTTTAATCAATGGTGGTCTTAATCTCTGCATCCACTCTTAAAAGATTTAGAATAATTCACAAAAAACATATAAAATCAACTCTGTTATCTTAAAATATGAAATGCGTTCGATACTTTTTTTTTTTTCAATGAACTCTCATTTATAGATTCAGCTAAAATTTTGTAACACTGCACAACTCTCAGTTTGCATTAAATTAATTCAACAATAATTTAATTTTAACTACAAAATTTGTCTATTAAATAAGTTACAGTAATCTCGGAAGTATCTCATAATGCTTTTTTTTTTTCTACCGGAAAAATTTCTCAAAAATTTACTCTCACAAAAATAAACATACAACTTTTTTTTTTTTTTTGAAGCCTACAACACCTATACAAACACTAATAACAATTAAAGCCACTCTGAGTATAAAAAGAGCTTACCTCCATTACTAAGAGTCTTTCAGGGCGTCAGAAGCACAGACTTCAGAGATTCTCAGGAGCACAGACGGGGGTCTCTATCACACTTTTCGGATGGGGACTCTTCCGGATGGGGGAACACTCTCCAGAATTCTTGGTAGATTACTCTTTCTGATGCTGTGTTGATCCACAGGGGCGTCTAAGGAGACTCAGGTCACAAGTCACAAGGAGACTCTTTCTTGGAGCACTTTGATGATTTAAATTTCGGAGTCCACTCTTTGTCTTTAGAGAATGTCATTAATTTTTGCTAATTAATCCATCACCGCAAGCCACCAGTTGTAGTAACTCCTCTATACCGACCCGATAAAAGATGGTGAGTGGTAGCGAGATCGGATCGCTGGCACAGAGAATTTCTCGTATAAATTAGAAAATAGAATTTATTGCATACCAATATTAATTCTAATGAAAATATGTACAAGAAAGTTAATTACAGCATTTAATTATTTTTCGTGAGTCAATCGCTTATAAATTAATGACCTCTTGACTCCAAGTGTAACTGAAACAAACAAAAGTCTCTAAACATTACAGTCAGTCGTGACTACAAAACAAAGTTCATTCGGACCAAGGCTCGTCCGTTCCTTCTCTTCGGAAGATCTACTAATACTCGTTAATTCTGAGTCTAAGAACTCTCACTCTCGCACTTGGTGTGCTTTTTAACTTCGCTGGGATTTTCACCGGATACCTGCTGTATCAATTCTAGAGGTCGGACCTCACTAGCGCTTACACCACGCTGAGTTGGAAACTGACGTTTCCTTTTCCCTTCTCCAGAGAGTCAACACTCTCCTTTTCGATCTCTCCAAAAACTGTCCTCTCTCACTTTTTCATTCTCGCAGGAGAACTTCTTCTGGGGGCGGGGGCTTTGTCGAGGCGGGCCCCTCGAAACTCTCCAGCCTCTTAGCAGCCTTGAGATCCCTCTGTTTCGTTTTCACTAAGTCCGTCATTGGACGTTCTAAGACAAAGGGCAAAGTTTCGGGCGCAAACCTAAAAATCGTGTGCAGAGATCGCTTCTCTCTCAGATGAACTCTTTCCCACGAACTCGGCAAGGATCAAAGCATAAGACCCCTTTTTGGGTAACGCCTTACCACTTCATCACTGTCCGAACCTTCCGCTCACAGTACAATAGAATTCGGCGTCTGCTAGTCTTCAAGGCAAAAATAGCGAGGGAAGGTATGCAGTTAAGTGCACTCACAGGAAATGCTAGAATGACACATAGTGCAGCTGGATGTCGAAGCTCAAATTCTTTACAATGGATTTGTATAGTATTCCTTCCACCAAGACTGTAAAGTTTTTTCCTTTAAGATAGAATTTCGATATAGGCAGGTTTCGCTCTTAGAAGTTTTACTGTAATGAATTAACCAAAAGGAATTATTACTAATAAATAATTGTAAACATTAAATCACTGTATTATTTTACATACAGTAAATCCTGTAAAAACGAAATCGCAAGGGATCAGACTATAATTCCGTTTTAGACAGGTTTTTGTTTTGCTGGCATATGGTATTTCTTCCTTCGGAACCTTGACATTTTTCCGTTACAGACAGGTTCCATTTTCAAAGGTTTTACTATATATATTATAGTATACTATACTACGCCCATTATATATAACAATATATCGCCTTCTGTCCACAAAAAAAAAGGACACTCTGGATCCGCCCCTGGTTCTTGATATACTTAAACTGTTATTGCCTGAGTTAAATCCTAGATATGCAGATTTTTTGGAACAACAAATTCTGAAAACTGATGAAACTATGCCAAACGAGACCATCAATTTTTTTCTTTCAGCTGATACTGATATAATTAAAAAGTGCAAAAATAATCCAAAGTGTATAAGGTTGCTTGATTGATATTTAACTCCTAATTCTATAAACATATGTTTGATGATTTTCGCTTATTTTTAAATTGTCCTTATATTACAATATATTTAGAAAGTGATTCATGAATATTGTACTGAATTAACTCTCTACATAATCAAAAAGCAATCTTTTAAGCATCTTTTGACTACTGAATCAATTTAACAGAGTTAGATAATTTAGTAACAGGCATACATTTTTTTAAATGCTTTTCAGAAAAAAATAATCCATTTGATGTTTTATTAACAAGTCATTCTGTGTTCGATAATAAGCATATTTTGTTTTTGATTAAAAGTTTTAATAGGGTCATTCCACGTCAAATTAACGAATGAAATATTTTTGGACCTTAGCATCTCAGATTTCAATAATTTTGGATTTATAGTTTGTACTCATGGCAATTAAGAAACTGTAATTATAAATTGGCAAATTTAAAAAAGATTCTTTATGTCTCTTTTTATGTGCTTTCAAGGGCGGATCTAAGAGAGTCTTCAAGGGGGGCGATATCAGAAATTTGGAGGTTAATATCCGACCCGCAGTCTTGGTCGGCTCGGATCTGGCCTAATTTTTTTTAATTGCGGGTCACGTTTACTTCTACTTTTTGCTACGGGTCGGGTTTGGGGCGGGTTGACTCCTACTTGTTTACTGCGGATCGGGTTTGGGTCGGATTAATTTGTTTTTTGGTACGAGAAACGAGATGGGTTCGGGTTGGGTTAATTTTTACTTTTTTTGCTGCGGGTCGGGTTAACTTCTACAGTTTTCCTACGGGTCGGGTTGACTTACATTATCGGCATAGGTTTTTTCCCTCTTGCGTGTCGTGTTCGGGTTGACCCGATTAAAAAAAAATGTCTAAAATATTTTTCCTATAAAATCTATATACAGTAAAAATTTCGTAACGGACACTCCCAAATAGCGGAAAACTTTTTGTAGAGAATACTTTTTAAATTTTTATTTAGTAAAACCTCCGAATTACGGACACCTTGGAGCCGTCTAATTTATCTGCAAATTCAGAAGTAATAGTATGCACAGTAAGACCTCCGTACGGTCACTCCTGAAGAGCGGAGACAGTGCCCAATACAAATATTTGCATATTTTTGCGCACGCCTCCGAGTAAGAGATAAATTCGATGGCTTCGAGGTGTCTGTTATTTAAATGTTTTACAGTATTTGAATATTAATGAGTATATATATATATATGTGTGTGTGTGTGTGTGTGTGTTTATATTTCTATATAAAAGAAAATTGAAATTAGTGATATAATTGCATACTACATTTTATAATTATACTAAAATATGGATTAATTTTCTTTCATTTCGGTTTCGGGAGGGCGAAGATTTTTTTTTTTCGGGGTTCGGTTTTGGTTATAATGGAATTTTCGGTTCGGTTTGGGACAACCCGATCCGCGCAGGTCTCTAGATGGAAGTTTAAGTTGTATGTTCAAAAGGTGGAGTTATTTTAAATGAGATTTTTGTAGTATCTTAAAAATTGCCCAGTGCGCTAAATTTTTTAGGTACTCCTAAACCTTGCTGTATTAAAAATTACGGTATAAGAAAAGACAGTAGTCTCTAGGAAGCGAGAGCAAATTTTTGAATTGCTACGGGCGCTTAAAACACAGCCTATGCTACTGATCTTGTATTCTTATATGTGTATAAGTAGCGATGATTTTATAAATGTGTCAGAAAAAAGCGAGTTTGTTTTTGAGAACTAAACTTACAATTCATTAAGGCTTATGGTCTATAGTACCTGGCCCTGTTTTCTTGACTATGGGCCCTGGGGTGCTACAGAGCATATGCCCCTGCCAGGCTGTCAGCCTAATGCGGGACCATCAATGTTTAGTCCCCAAGTAGGCTTGGTACTCAAGTTATAGAGGCCCCGAATGAATAAAGGTCTGAGTTAGCATTGATCTGTCCACAGTCGAACTAGGGACCTGTAGCGTGGTAGCGAGAAGCGCTGACCATTACACTACTGAGCTTACTGTTGTTAAGAGTATCAACGAATGTTGTAAATGCCCTTACCTTTTTAATCCTTATCACCCTTTTTTAAGCCTATTTTTTTTTATAATGGAAGCTGCGCAATTTACTTCGAAATTTCGTTCCTTGTTTTATATAATATGATCCTTGTTTTTTTTTCCATATTTCCCCTGAATCGCATATGCTGGAACGCTAGTTTTTCTCACTTTTCGCAACAAACACCTCAAACTTTGAATGTGAATCTCTGTTATCTATCACTTTGCCCATGTAAGCATTTTTTTTTACTCTCACTGCAAGTAAATTATGGAAAGTGGGGGTAGAAGAGAACAAAGATTATCGGAGATGTGAACTTGAAAGTTGTCGCCAACCAGACAGATCTAGTGTGTGTGTGTGGAAGGGGGGGGGGGGGGTATAGTGAAACTGGGCGTCCTCCTTGTAAAATCGCCTATGACTCAATGCGCGAACTGGACATTGTAATAAAACGCCCAAAGAAACAATGAACACTTCAGAGATAGAAATATAGGGAAGAATGTTATCGTATTACAGTACTAATAAAAATTATCGTTCGTATTTTTCTTAGAATTATATAGCGGTAGGACGAAAAATATACAAAGCATTCATACAAAACGTTTTTTAGAGGAAATGTGTATCTCTGGACACTTGGGGAGATACCTTCCAGAAGTCGCATAAAGGCTCAATATAATCATAGAGACAATTTTAAGCTTTGATTGATCGCCACATTTCAGAATTATGTAAAAAAATACTAACTGGGCATAAGACTGCTTATTTCTTTATATCAAAGATCAGTTCTAATTCAGTAAAGACTGTTTTGGAACTTATTAACGAAACATATATTCAGTAGCTATGGGACGCTGGCTGAAAGAAGCATTTAGAAAAAAACGTTAAAACGAGCTTTATACTTGTCGCATTTTCCAGTCTCAGGCCAGGCCCGACTCGTACAAAAAAATACCGGACCCGGTATAAAAGCCCGAGCTCGGCTCTGCCCCCTCCACTATAAAAGCTTAAAGTTTCCCCCAAGCCTGGATCTGCCTGTACAAAAACTTAATTGGTACTTCACCGCCAGACTTAATTTCTATAAAACATGCCAATATTTCGGAAGGAACATTATTCTACAATTAAAATTATTCATAATGCTCACTTACTTATGCGCAGATTTTTTATTTTTCAGATTATGTTCGAAATTCATGGAATACAGAATGGCAACAATATTAATGGTAGTTAGATAATTGTGTATATAAACACTCATTAAATATCTGAATTATATAATTACATTAAGATAAATATATTCTTTAATATTAACGTAGTTTAGAATTAAAGAAACAAATAATAAAAGAAAGTCATAATTTTAAAGCTCTACAAAGAAAAATAGTACATTTTTACTTTCTTCTATGTATAACAGAAAAAAAATATTGCAATTGAAAATTTTTTCGACTTCCGGTTTTCAAAGGATTTACACCGAAAGAGATCACGAAAAACATGTTTTACAAATGTCTGTCCGTCTGTGTGTCCTCTTTGTATCATCGAAAGTGTATGAAGTTATGCATAAAATTAAACCAAATTTCATTTATAGGAACCAAGCCTGGCTATGGCTAGCAGGTTGTACTAAATTTGGGGATATTCCGCCGGATGGGGGCTCTGTAATAGCGATTTTTGTGCCTATTTCCATTGTTGTATCATCGAAAAGTGTATGAAGTTATGTATGGAATTGAACCAAATTTTACTTATAGGTTTTCGACTATGGCCAGCAGGTCCTAATTGAATTTAGGGATATTCAGCCGGAAGGGGGCACTGTGATAGCAATTTTTGTGCAAATTTTCGTAGTTTAACATCGGCTGGTCATGCAGCGAAGGCAACCCGGCTCGTCGCAAGCAGCTGACGTAACACAGAATTCTTGATTGAATTTTGAAGTATTAACATGCATGAGATAGAAGAAAGTTTTGGGATTGGCACATCCGAATAGTTAAAAATATATATCTTTGATTTCTTAAACCAAATTAAATTTCTAAAAATTATGCTAAAAAAATGCAAAACATCACTACAATTTTTACGAAAACAAATAAATACTAGTATGTTGTGGCTATCACAAAACTTTCTTCTATATAAATGAAATAGTCTGCAATAAAAATTAAATGACAATATATTCGTTCTTGAGATTAAGCTAACGCGGAAATCGTAAAAAACAGATCATAGTGGCGACATCTGTTGGGCGGTATATACCCAATTATAATAAAGATATATTTATGTCAAGGTCAAACATAATCTAAAGTTTAACGAAATTCCGTGCGTTAATTCTTAAGATTATAGCTATCGCAAAAAATTCAGCGTAGAAGCACCACCTGTCGAGTAATTTAAACAAAAACCTCATCAGCACCAATTTATGTCAAGGTCTAACTGAATATGAATTTTCATTAAATTCCTCGTATTAATGCTTGAGCCAGAGCGCTCACAAAATTTGTGTCACATAGATATAGACAGACATTTTTCTAAGAACAGTCAATTCGTGTCCAGGATCTCCTAAAAGGCAGAAATACGTCGAAATATTTTACCAATCCAATACTTTGTTCTTGTAAAGATAGAAGAAATTAAAAAATGCCACCGGAATATGAGCTTGAGAGAAAGAAGTTAGAGGTATGCACGAGCCAATAATGGTTTTCATACGGGTTGAGTCAGACACTAGCCGAACTCTTAACTTTTATACCGGGTCGGGCCCGGGTCTGGAAATTTCGGCTCATGCAGATCTCTAGGAAGAATGAATTACATGCCAAACTCGTACTGGAAACAACAAGTCTAGTAACAAGTCCAGCTCGAGTCTACAGTAAAACGGAATACCCGGCAGGAAAGAGTGCAGAACAGGCAAAGTCCGAGATTCATGAATGAAAATTGGCTCGAGACTTTTCTTTGGACGAGAACCTTTCCTGCACAGACCTCTGCTGTCAGTTTATACACCTTTTATTAGCGCAAGGAGTGTGGGGGGACGACCGATCCGCCATTGGTCGCAAACGGGCCGAATTTTCAGCTTTTATACCGGGCACCGGCTTTTAAAATTTTGGCCTGTGCAGAGCTCTAGAAAGAATGAATTTCGGGTCAAGCCCGAAAAAAAAATAAGTCTCGTCCGGCCCCAGTCTCCAGAAAAAGCAAGGCTTGGTCCAGGCCCGAGTCTCCAGAAAAAATAAAACTCGGTCCCGACCCGACCCATAAAGAGTGAAAACCAGTCTCAACCCGACCCGCGGGTCGGGCCGGGCATCGTCAGAGGCTTTTCCCGTGAAAGCCTCTAATGTCGGTTTACCGAACCTTTTTTGGCCCAAGGGGGGGGGGGGGGATCTGCCTTAGATCTGCCATTGTGTGCTTTCATGAAATATGCAACACAAGCAACTTTACGTTCTATTGTATCCTATATATTGATAAATTTTTTTATTTATATATTTCAAAATCACCCACTTAATTTTTTTTTAATTGTATGGTAATCTTTTTATTTATTGTCTACAGATTATTCAAAGTTTCAAGATGGAGTTCTCAGTAATTTTTTAATGTGAATGGTATGTATATGACATTGATAATACAAAGAAAAAAAAATTGAACATCTATTGTTTTTTGTCTATTTTCTTAAATTCACTCCTCTTTTCTGCCAAAAAATTTGAAGTAATCTTAATTTCTGAGACCTGCTTGAAACGTTGCATATCTGTAGACAATAAGTGAAGGACAATTAGCATGAATTTTTTTTATATACAGAAAACAAAAAGGGTGTTTTTGAAATATTTAAATTAAGACATTTTAAAAACTTGTAAAAAGATATATATATATGAAAGGATAAAAATAAACCCTTTTTAAAATTCAAAATTAAATTTAAAGTTAAAAATTAAAGTTTCCTTCTCCCCTGTTTATTTTGTTTCTCAGCCCAACACATTTATTAAAAAGAAATTATCCATCATAAACATCTTTAATGATTACTGATGTTTGTGAAATTAATTTCCTCAAATAGGGTTGGGTTGGGTTGATTGTTGACGGCCAATTATCTACACGTGGGATATAGGCCCAGGGGGAGTGCCCTTTGTGGGGGTCTTTCTAAGGGAACCTAACCCGTATTTACGCATGGATAAATCCACGGCTCGAAGAAAACCACGAAAACTCCGAACGATTAGGCCGACGGGCGCGATTGGGATCGAACCCAGCACCTCCCGTCTACCAGCTTCGAGAGCCGAACCTCTCAGCCACTGGTGGGGCCTTCCTCAAATAGAAGTTGATTGTCATGTTTATATTGGATGATTACTCAAAGCTATAATTTCTAACCACATTATCTCAAAAGCTATAAATTCTATTCATTCTCTTCAACATGACAGTTATTATGCTCATTCATCTAAGAAAATCAAACTAAATAATTACGTTTAGACAATAAATTCTCATTAATGTCACAATAAGAAATCCAGAATTACATTTAGATCATAAAGTTTAATCAGGTTTCCTCAAAATGACAGTTATTACATACAGATCAGGAAATCTAAGTAAATAATTATGTTTAGAATATAAATTCAAATTATTGTCAATATAAGAAATTGGTGAGTACATTTTAGATTGTAAATCATAATTAACTTTTATCTGCTTGACAGTTATTAATATGATTGATTCATAAATAACCATTAACATTAAAATTAGAAAGGAATGTTGTGCTGCAATTGGCAAAACCTATTGCATCATAAGACCACTTAAATCAAGCCTTTTATCCAATTAAAAGTAAGTTCCGCCTATATTTGATTAGTTCGCCCTCTGCTGGAAAATATCCTAAATTCTTATCAAAACTAGCGTGTAACCACCAGGAGCTCAGATTTTTGGCAGAATTTGAGATGATCAGCCTTCCCTAGAAGCCATGTAGGCATTTTCATAAATAATATGGTTCTCGGGGTCTCTGGATGTAGCATGAACTGGATTAATAAATGAGTGTAGTCTGCAATGAGGTCCCGAGTCAACTCCTTTCACCCCCATAAATTCGTTACATCTATAAAATCGTTGCTGCTTCGTCGGAGACGGCAAGTGCAACACACGCTCAATACACGAGACATTTTTTCTTTTCTGCATCGTCTTTCTAATTGCTGAAGACGAAATTCATCACACAATGGCACAGATAAGATTAATGACACGCAGAGCAGTAGCAAGTATTATGTATTCTTATAACGTAATCCAATACTTTCTTATTTTAAAGATAGTAGAAATAATAATATGAATAATGTATTATAAATGATTGCTATTCAATTACACGATAAACAGGGTTGGCAAGTTTCTTCCAAAGTGGAAAAAACCGGCATGAAGAAATAGGTTTCTTCCAAGTGGAAGAAACTGTTTTTCCTTAGGAATTTACCATATAAGTTGCAATTTTGTAAGATACAATAAAAATAAATGCATTTTTCTAATAGATAACCTTAAGTAAATTTAATTAGACCTATAAAAATTTAATTAAATATGATAAGTTGATAATTACATCAGTTTTTTAGCCAAGATTACACACCTGTATAAAGCTTTCCAATCATTGTGTACCTGAATAAAATAAATGGTACTTTTCTGTTATACTAACACCATGCCAAAATGTATGTTAATGTGCCATGTATTTCAACCCGAAACATGCAAAGGATTTTTATTGCAAACCATGCCAAACATTGTGATTTGCTATTTATTGAGCATGAGTCTCTTTTTAATTATTATTATTATTATTACTTAATCATAACCTAGCAAAACATTTTAATTTGCTATTTTTTAAATAGAAAATATTTAATATCAAGTTGTAACTTATATTTATTGTTGACACTGATATGGATTTTACCATTTGGCAGTAACCAGATGATGAGAAAGCAGCAATAAAATTGTTTCAAGACTTTGGATACATATTAAAAGTTTTATTTAAAAAAAATATTTGAGTGTCTTCATTCAAAAAGTGAAATGTTTAGTGCAATGCTAAGAGACAATTACAATTCCATGCCTGTAGTTTAAATTGAGTTTTATTTTATTATTTTATCGTATAATATTTATTTGTTCTTTTATTTTAAGTCTAGATTTGTATTGATTTAATAAAATAGTTCATGAAAGTCTTGTAATTTTCAAATGTTATATTTTAATTGCTCAATTTTTTGTGCCTACAATATTTTTTTAATGAATTGTTATACGTGAATTTAATTTTATGCCAATTATTACGCTTGGCAACGACAATAGTGTTGATATAATGGAAATGTACCAAATTAATTTATCCAAAATACCCAAAATCAATTAAAAGTAATTCAATTCAAAACAGGCACATTTTTTTTTATTATTTAAACTTCTGTAACCAGTAGTAAATAGTATGTGGATCATTTACCTACTGTTGAATGAAACTCCTTTAAATAAAAGACAGTGCTTTCAATTTATATCCATTTTATTAAGGGAACTAATATACAATAATTACTGTATTGAAAGATTTCATTAAAATCTCAATTTTCCTTTCTACAGTGCAACATTGTATAACAAAACAAAAGTATTTTAGCAGTAGGATGCTGCAATCAATTTCTCAATTTAGAATGAATGAATGTAAATGATGGAAACATTCTTTTAAGTCCCGCAGAACTTGGAGAGTTTAAAAGAATTTTGGCATATCTGCAGGGTTTATTTTTATAGCATTTATATTTTAAAATCAGCATTGAGATACGCATGCTAGTATACATAATTATAAATTTGTTTATTTTAAGTGTTGCACAATAGTTTTTGAAATATTGCATTTTTATATGATAAATAAAGAATTGGTAGGTAGTTTTTTTTTTACAGAAATGACAAACAATGAAAAAATATCCCATCCCCCTACCTCTAAAGTTGTAAAAAACATAACCTGTAAATACCTGATGAACCTGAAGTTTATTAAAAAATAACTTACTTTTCCAGAAATAATTATTTTTAATATTAATTAAAGTTCCCAATTTAAATCTCATATAATCAGGTTTTGAATTTAATTCTTTTATATAGTTAATATAGTTTAATTTTGAGCATCTGTTTTGTTTTCTGTTAGTTTCTTCCATTTCTTCCAGTTTTTTCCATTTCTTCCGGTTTTTTCCAGTTTCTTCCACTGTCCTGGAAGAAACCCAACCCTGGTGATACGTGACCATAAAAATGATGGAGTAATTATCTACCTTATAATTTTCTTTACCCTTACAAGAAAGTATTGAATTCATAAAAATTTTCAACTTCCGGTTTTTGACGGATTTATACGTTTTAGAAGGTCTTGAACATGATTTGACTGTTTTTAAAAAGTGTCTGTCTGTATGTACGTGACAAAAATTTTGTGGGCGCTGTATCTCAAGAATTAATGCACGGAATTTAATAAAACTTTAGATTTAGTTAGACTTAGATATAAATTGGTGCTGATTCATTTTTGGTGTAAATCGCCCAACAGGTGGCGCTGCTATGCTGCATTTTTCTTGATTTCCACAATAGCTCTATCTGAAGAACTAATGCATGGATTTTCACCAAACTTCAAATTCGGTTACGTATACAATTTCAGGTGGTCCTTTGCCAGAGAACTGTTCTTTCATTGAATATGAACACCGTGATTATTCAGAAGACTACTGCTTTATGGTTGCTTGGAAGTAAAGAACGGGTTTCAGCAGTAATGCACAAATTCTCAAAGTAAGTTTCAGGAAACGGAACATTGACCGACATGTAGAAGATGATAATGAAGACCTGGAAGATAGTACTGATGAAGATGCAGAAGCGGAGACACGTGGGATCACAGATACTACTACCAGTTTATGATGAAACAAATATTTTTCAAGAAGAGGAGGTTAGTATATCAGATGGCCATTGCACGTTTACCCATTGCAAACTTGTGGGCAATAGCTTTCTACCTACACATACAATTTCAGGTGGTCCTTTGCCAGAGAACTGTGCTTTCATTGAATATGAACACCGCGATTATTCAGAAGACTACTGCTTTATGGTTGCTTGAAAGTAAAGAACGGGTTTCAGCAGATCGATTAATAAGAGTCCAAGTTTAAACTTCACTAACTAGCTCAAAGTAAACGTGGCAGTAATGGAGAAAATGTATGTCAGAAACTGTCTGGAATTCTTTTATTTGTACCTAAAGCAAATTGAGGGTCTTCATATGGTGTCGATAAATCTTATTGTTATTTTTTTTCTTTTACGGAATTTTAAAAATTGTCAAACATACCAAATTTAATCATGTTTTCAATATCACAAGATCCTCTACAATTCTGCAATAAATTGGGCTACAGAGCTCAGTTATATCTTCGGTCATATTATCGATCATCTTGACATAAATTGAGTTGTTCAAGATCTTGAAGAAGTCCTTCTCAAATGATGAAGATGCATGTTTTATTTTGTCTGTATTAAAATGAATGTAACTTTTCAACTAGGGGGCTTGATTAAATTTTAATGCTTTGTGAACTTTAGTTAAAATGAATCTGAGTTGTAAGTAAAGATTCAAGTTATTTGTTAATAAGTTTTTAAGTATAATATGTATATGCACAAATGACTAAAGGATACCAAATTTGGATAATAGGTAAACAAAAAACTTCAACAATCAATTTAAGATTTCATTACAATAAAAAAAAGGGTTGATCCTATAAGTAACTCAAATAGACAAAATTATAATTTTTCATGTCTAAATTTCTCAGAAGATCAAGATATTACTTTTATGAAGATGATTTTATTGAATCAAAAAGTAGGCATGATAATTCATCTAGAATTAGGGAAACTGATATTCAAAGTCCAGTTAGTACTAGAGAAACTATAAGTTCCAAGTTTAGACAGAGTCTAAGTGAAAGCAATGATTTAATTCCTAGTTCATGCATTAATTGGATACATAGTGCTGTTGCTTGTAAAACTGGACCTAGGACAGATATTTATAAGGGCATTGAGGGAACTAAAATAAATTTGAGATCTTTAAATGAAGTAATTATGTATTGCGCAGAAAATAATAAAATAACTTTTAAAGAAGTAAAAACAATTAGTCAGTCCTAAATTTTACAAATAAAAGCAATGAAGTTAATTTAATAAAATAAAAATCCCTAAAACTTTCAAGGAAGCTATCAAAACACCTGAAGCATCTTAGGACAGATTACTTAACACGTTAAGTGCCATGTGTACCACCGGCAGTGCACACTTTATTTTTATTAGAGTGTCATGTGTACCACCGGCAGTCATATGTAAATCTAAATTTAAAGCATTTTAATTTTGATGGCACTCCAGTAACATACATTACTGTTGTTCTATGGCACATAGATAAAGCATTTTCTTTTATCTTTTTTAAATTAATTTCTAATCTTATATTTCAGATGAGTAATAGAAGGAATAAAAAACATATTTTGGTTACAACTCAAAATTTTATTTCATCAACATTATAATAAAACAACTCAATTCATCATTTTTACGTTTTCCATAAAAAAAACTTGGATCCATTTTTATTGCTAATTCTGGTTATTACTAAAATAAAAACAATATTGGTACTATTATAAATTGAAAAAAGAAAAAAATTCCTAAAACAAACAAACAAATTACTTGGCATGACAGCCAGCAATGCATTTTATTTATAAAATAATTATCAAAAGTATGCAAACGCGTGTCAAATGCACTAGTGCAGGGGTTCTCAAACTTTTAGACCGACGTACCACTAAATCGAAGTTCATACTTCCGCATACCACCTGGTAATAAACGTAAATCTAACATAGAAAAACCTGTCTAAAACGAAATATCTCTCCGGTCTTTTGTATTTCCGTCATAGCAGGTTTTTTTGCATTTAAAAATGGATGATTATATTACTAAATTGATTGCTTTGTAATAACATTCAAGTATAAAGTAGTATCATTATTAAATTTTAAAAATGCATACAATATCAAAATAAAGTATTTTGGTGTAGTAAAAAAGCCACAATACTTAATGACATATTGGCGCACACTGATTCATATACTGTTGTAGTAGGCTAATGAAAAGGGTGGTCTTGTTTTATCAAGCACAACTTCCTCATGTCTGGCTCAATATTAGGAAGTTTTAGTCATAAGTCAGATTCGATGTTTAGTTTATTCCTGTATCTGTTTTTCATATAACAAAGGGGGGGGGGGGAAAGCACATTCACAGAGATATGTTGTGCTAAACACAAACAGACTTTGACGATATTAGACGGTACTCTGATATTCTCGTCGGCGAAAATTCTGTTACATTCATCCTTTTGAATGTGGACTCCAGTAATCCATCACAGGAGAGGAGAGCTGAATAAGTTAATTTCTTTCCTCTCTGGTGAGATACAGTGGCAGGGTGTCTCAAATGAGAAACGAATTTCCAGAGCCTGATTAAGGTCATGTGGAGCTCAAGACACAGTACCTTTTCAGAGCCAGTTTCAAACCAAGATAATAGCTATAAATTTTTGGAGAGAGTATTCAGTAGTTATTCTTAGATATTATGATATGGTTACCAAGTTAATCAAAATCTTTTTTTTGATTTTGGGAGAAATAATTGGAAAAAACTGCATTTTTAATAAACTTTTTGTAAACAATTTTATTTATTTTGGGGCCCTCCATCAGTGCTGGGCCATAGGCCATGGCCTAGTCGGCCTCTGCATTAATCCGATCCTGCGAATTTCTTATCTAAAGTTTAGTTAGCGCATTTAACATAGGCTCAATACAACCATATTAATAATCTGGATACCTTTAAATGCGACAGTAATGTCGCTCAGTAGGCAAACATTTGTAAGTTTCTTCATACATTTATATACCGGATGCGTCATAAATTCGTGCAAACTTTAAACATTCATAATAAAAGAAGTAATGCTCGGAAAATTTTTCGGTTTGCGCTAGTATGATCAGCAGGATTTTGGAATTTTTTTCCATGTATAAAAAAATAATTCCAAAAGTAACCAATAGAGGGCGCCTACGCGTTATACTGAGGAGTTTTATGCAAATCAGGCAAACACAAACAGACAATGAAACAAATCATAATAACATGACACTGTGCATTTATTTTAAGGTAAAAGATGCTCAACATGACCATCACCACCAGGTATTAGGGAAGTGAGGCGCGTCAATACAACTGTTACAGCTGAAAGTAGCATGTCGGCATCGATGCCACCGACGATCCGTCGAATGACACCTTTCAGTTCTACCAAAGTGGCTGGGGAGCCCCGGTATACACGATACTTTAAGTATCCCCACAACCAAAAATCTACCGGAGTCATGTCTAGACATCGTGCGGGCCACTCAAACTTACAACCTCAACTTATCACTTGGTCTTCAATGAAAGTATCCAACAGAAACGTCTTGACTTTACGTGCAAACTGGGGCAGGGCACCATCCTGCATGAAGGTGACGACAAGTAACGCATGTCTTTCCTGCAATGCAGGCATAACGTGGTCGCGCAAAAGCGTAAGATACCGTTCTGCAGTGACTGTACAGGTTTTCCAGCCGGATTCAGGACAAGACTCTTCAAAAAAGAAAGGACCCAGAATAAAAGACACGGTGAAACCACACCAAACAGTCACATGAAGAGCATGCAGTGGCTTGGTCAGGTAGTCACGAGGGTTTGACGTCGCCCAGATACGACTGTTTTGCATATTGACGTCACCATGCACTGAAAAGTGTGCTTCATCCGTCCACTTGACGTTCAGCAACCATTGTGGATCACGCTCCATTTGTGCCAGCGTCCATGTAGCAAACTTTAGTATTTTATCTGTATATGCCAGTAATAACTGGTGAAGTGCCTGTATCTTGTACGGATACAGATCCAAGATTCCATGCAGAATATCCGGAATCCTCATTATCTCCACATGCTCCTCCTACTTCCAAGCATTCAGACTTTACCTTCAGATAACTGAATTTGTAAAGTATGTTTAAAAACAGTTCTTCCACTAATTAAAAGTACTTCATTCATTCATTAATTTTAAAATTATTAAAAATTCATTGTCTTTATTAAAAATTCAATTTTTATCTATATAAATCTAATAATTGTGTTTTTAATTCTGGAAAACTGATTGTATCATAAGCGTTGAGTGCGAATTTTGAACGTTGAGTGAAATTTCAGCAACTCTGCTGTAGCAAACATTTCTCGTAACAAGAAAATAGAAAAAACCTTTACAGATCCTAAATCACGTTCAAATTTTTTTTGAAAATTTCCAAGTTAATAAAGAAAATCCTATATAAAATTATAATTTTCGATCCTATAATAATATGCTGATTTTTGTATTTTATTCCACATACCAGTATCAGTAGCCAGAGCTTCGCGTACCAGTACTGGTACACGTACCATAGTTTGAGAACCCCTGCGCTAGTGAATTCATAAATATAATTTTCAAAAAAATTTGACGTAACTGCGAATTTACGTAAGTCGGGGGATGCCTGTATATGAGCTAAAAAATTAAATTTCACAGATTCATTCATTCATTAAACTTCAAGTAAAAGATCAGTTAAGTTAAAATTGTTTTTAGATACATTTTTGGTCAATCTGTTCATTGTAATGTCTTTTTGACTTCAAATTGATCAGACTGCCTTTTTCATAAAGTTAAAATATTTTTGATACTAGAATTTTTATAAAATAAAATATATACATTTTGGGTCACTTTCATCAGTGAGTTTTGTTAGGAACTTTTCTCGACCTGGTGTTAATTACATAGACTGTTTTTGAATTAAATACAGTGTCTTTTTAATATTTGAATACATGTAATTTTTTTTTAAATTTTCATAATGTCTTAAGGATGCTAAAAATGCATGGTTGCAATGTCATGGTTGGTTATTTATAATAAGTTTAAAATGCTTTTAAAATTTTCACATGTTATAGCTTTTGTTTTTACCACCAGCAAGTCTAAAGCAACATATGATAAAACCATTGCTCTGTGACAGTTCTTTGGTAAACATGTTACTCAATAGCATTTCAGAACTGTAATTATGAAATCACCGGTTAGCTGCCATTCACAGCAGTTGCTCATATCAGTAACGTCATTGTTCGATAATCAATGACATTTTGCATAGTTTTTTTATTCTAGAAATGGCAGCATGTAGTACAGTTGAAGATCTTTATAACACAAACCTAAAAAGGGGAGGTTGTGTGTTATATAGAATTTTGCATTATATAGATCATATTTCATGCATCATTAAACTTACTGTGTAAACATGGCCAAATGTGTGTGAAACATGAATATACAGTAAAGAATCTTTATATTGCATTCCTTGGGACCAGATGTATTGCAGATTATAAAATTTTGTATAATATAGATCATTTCACATTGTTAAATTTACTTTATAAACATGGTTCAAATATGCCTGTACCAAATGATTCATTATTATTACTCATTAAAAAAAAAATATTGTAACAATAGCAATTTTCTTATTAAAAGCTCTTAATTAAGAAGAAAAAGATTAAATAATGTATTAAATTTAGTTGTCTAGAAAGTAGCAATTTCTTTTGCAATGTGGAATGCAGGTGCGTTTTAACAGCAAAATTCATTGCTTACATCTGAGAAGTTGTGTGTTACATAGCAAATTGCATTATATAGAAGATCTTCTACTATATGTAGATTTGCTTACATTGCTAGTATAAAGCTGGAATGAACATGTTTTCCTTTCCCTTACATCATGAATTCTATTTTACATTGTAACTTTTGCTACTCTTTTTGATAGCTACTGGCCATTGTGTCATTGAGTCTTCCACACACTAGTATAATTCAGTTTGTGAAAGACTTCGACTGTGTATGACTGATTTACATATTAAGAAGTTCAAATAGTTTCAGAAAAAAGAAAAATTTTATTAATCGTCCAGCTGCAGGCTATTTTTCAGTTTCTTGTATAAAACCATGGTTTATTTTTATTCGCTATATATTTGTTGTAAGAATTGTATTAATGGATAGTAAAAAGAAAGGCAAAAATTTAAGCGCAAAGTTGAAAAATAAGAAATAAAATAAATGGATTGGTTTCAAATTCTTTAGGTTTTATAATTCAAACTTTTGAATTTACAGTCTACACCCAAACAATTGTTGTTTTTCAACTGAATATAAATTGTATATTATGAAAATTATGTAATATTCTTTAAAAAAAATTGATTCAGAGCAAATATGATGAAATATTATATATGAAATTATATATGTATTATAGAGATGAGTTCGGGTTCTCTTTTTGGAACCCAGCCCGCTGATTTTAAATCCGAGCCCGAAACATTTTGTGTCATCAGAACCTGCCTGAGCCCGATACCGAAGAAAATTGCATAATATTTAAAAATTGTTTTAAAAGTATAATATCTCATTTTTAAAAACTTCGTACGTGAAAATAAATGTTTATCCCGTGCACATACCGTAATTTCGGGAGTAAGCGCCGCGGCGCATACGTGTTTGAAAGTTCAAAATATCGGCGATGTGGCGCATACGCCAGGGCGGCGGGTACGATGATTTTTTCCCTCAACATAGCAAAATCTGGATATTGTGAAAAACAAGCCTTTATTTCAGGTTTTTTTTTAGTCTTACTGCCTCAAATACACTTTTAAACACATGGATTCATTAACATTCATTCATATTTCACCTTTATTTACAATCATTTAATCTCAGTATAAAGTTCATAAACAGTACATAGTATCACAATATATCTTTATTATAAAAACGTAATTACTATAGTCAAAATATATTTAACTTACCCATATTTCTCTATTTTCTGTTCACTATTAATAGCTCACTTTTTAAAAGTATTTATTGTATACTTTACAATAGTTGATAAATTATATTTATTTCATAAGCACACCGCATACGGTGATATTCGATTAAAACGATAATCGTATAATCGATTGGCGTAGTACGTATTTTTTTTTTCCTATTGTATTTTAAGATAACCTGTGTTTCACTATTAATAGCTCACTCTTTAAAAGTATTTATTGTATACTTTACAATAATTGATAAATTATATTTATTTCATAAGCAAACCGCGTACGGCGATATTCGATTAAAACGATAATCGATTGGCGCAGTACGCATATTGGCGTAGTACGTATTTTTTTCCCTATTGTATTTTAAGATAACCTGTGTTTTATTGTTAATTCATATATCTTGTTAGATTTTATCACTATTCTTGTTACTTTTAATCCAATTTTGTCGATCGTTTTTTATCGTGACTATTTCATTTTTACCGATTTTTCAATGATGCGGCGCTTCTAATGAGTGCGGCGCTTACGTGTATATTTGTTTGTTTTTTTACCGATTTTTCCATGATGCGGCGCTTAGGATGGGTGCGGCGCATATTCCCGAAATTACGGTAATTAATTTTAGGGAAATTTACATTCAATCTTATCAAAAGAGAAGTTTGGTATCAAATATAAATATACTTCCTTAAAAGGAACAGACAAATCTGATGGCCAAGTTAACGAAATGCATTTTATGAATAAATGTATGCAATTTGCAGAAATTACTATTTCTATGCTGAAGAATCGAACAACGTTTTCTATTTCTTATAAAATGTGTATATCGCAACTTATAATTGATTCCTTAATTAAAACAACATTTCATTTTCCTGAGAATCAGCTTAAATTAAAAATTTGACACCGCTATCTGAAAGATTCTGTGCTTTTATAGGAAAATTGGAAACCCTCTTCAATTCCTTTCTATCAGAATAACAATACATGAAAATTATATCTACTTATGAATGAAAGTTTCTTTGTAAATGTGCAGAGCAAAGCTTTAGCATGAGCAGAGTTCATGATTAAAAATAGAATCACTAACATTATTTTCATACGAAGAGAGAGTATGACTTGCTCACAATAGAAGACTAAAAAGTTGCTAACCTTAGCTAATGCTCATTGAGTAAAAACAGAAAAATATATTCATCTCGCATTAGATCTCTAAAAAAATAAAATAAAATAAAGTTCCAATTAAAAAATATCCTACTGTCTCCATAGACAATCTAGCAACTAATATTATTCGTGCCACTTCATATTGGCGCCATATCACCCAGTCGCCAGGCAAATATCATGAATTTTCTTTTAAAGTAACATTCTAATACCAGAAAAGAAAAAGAAAACTTCTTATTCCCTTCTATTCATTCTGATCAAAATAACATTAAAATTACTTGAAATGGAATATGTAATTTTTTAAGGGAAAAGTTATTTTTATTTTTTCTATATGAGAATAAATAAAATTGTCAGTTTCAGAAAGAATGAGCCCGAGCCCAAAGGCTGATATAAAAATCGAGCCTGAGCCCATGCCGGGCCCTGGCTGAGCCCGTCTCATCTCTAATGTATTATAATTTTTAAACAATTCTCAATGTTTCAAAATAAAAGAAAATAGATTCAATGAAGAAATAGCACCTCCCAATGCTTAAATACTATAAAAACTAAGGTAATGTGAAAATAGCATACCCTGCAGAATTGTATAGAATAAGTGAAACATGAGCATTGTTCATGGCTGTAGGGTTAAAACTTTCAGCCCTCCCTCCTTTTACTATTTTTTTCTTTATAATAGTCTTATGTTGTTAAAAAAAAAATCTGTGCTTGTTGGATGTTTTAAACATTGTTACATCACAATTATTGTAACATTGCTTAAAATGCATATATATAAATTAATCTTTTTGGAGATTTCAACTACAACAAAAAAAATCATTAATACTCAAACAGAAAAGTTTTTTTCTTTTTTGACATTAGTATTAAAATACTAAAAAGATAGTAAAAAGTTATGTTGACTGCAACAGTATTAACATGCACATTTGGATTTTGGAAAAACAGAAGTGAACAATGTCATTAATCCAACTAGATTTAAATAGTTAAATATTCTATGTTGTTACTAAAATCTGACCTTAAAAGATCAATGAAGAAAGCTTTTCTGATATAGAATGAATTCCTGATTATGATTTTGGACAAAGTACACTCAGAAAAATGTCAAAAAATTGCCTGGGATACTCAAAAATAGGCAATCTCTTTCCATTTCATGTTTATTTAGAGTGACAGAGAAATATCTATGAAAGGTAAAACAAAAAGTAAATAAATAAAGTTTCTCGCTTAAAAAAATATATATAGACAATATAATAATAAATCCTTTATTAAAAATAAGGCACACATTCACATTGCTTCTTTAAGAAGCTACATATCTACTATGAGCATTGATAGCTGCACATATCATCTCATCCATCTGCATTAATACAGTACATGAGAACATCACATATGATGTTTAAAACATACCAAATTTGGTTGACAGAACAATGTATGTGAAGTGAATTAGTACATATATCAAAATAACAAAGAAAGAATATGATAATACAAATAGTGAAACTCTGAAATGACTTACAAGGGAATGTTCTAAGGTCACAGACACAAAATGCAGTGAATGTTTGTGTATTGATAGATGGAAGGAATCCATCAGTTAGTTTAAAGGTCTATATTTTTAATATCTTAATGGTTAAAAAGACTGAAATTTTACTGTTTTAGTATGAAATGATAAAATATTGCGATTTGTATGTTCAAATTGAATTTAAATATAAAATATTATTTGTATGTTTCAATTGTATTTCATTGATACTATATATTGCATTTTCAATTATGTAAAATATAAATGTAAATACTTATCCAAGTTCAGGAAATCATTAGCCAGGAAAGAGTATACCTGGATGTTTTTAATGGCCACTTAACAAATAACAAGCACCAGACATGACAGGTGTAAAGTTTATCACAGATAGTTAATAAATATATGCCAAGAAGACAGACATATCTTCCCCCCTGCTATCTGGTTAGTGAGAAACTCTAGATAAGAGACAGCCCAAATCTAATAAAAAGCATCTTGGACCAAAAATTTGCATATGTGTCAAAAGGGCTGCTGAGAGGAAAATAACATTTACATATGAAGGGACGCCCTAAAAAGAATTCTAGAGGCCGAATCTTCCAAAAAGATTATAGTAAGAAAAAATTCTTTTTTTCTGCTCATGATCTTTGACTAAAGAAGCAATTGCAAAAAATCAAGAGACATTTTTTTTTTTTTTTTTTTTTTTTTTACAAACAGAAGAATGCTGATAGAATCATGACAAAAAATTCTATAACTGAAAATTAAGAAGAGAATCCCGTTCTTTATAAGACATTCTTGCTGGTGATGCTACTGCTGATGATTGATGCTTCTTAAAAAAAATAAACTTTATACTCGATTATTAAGAAGAGAAACCTGTTTTTTATAAGAAGATAAGCCTGCTGGTGATTAATAGTTACTAAAGAACCAAACTATGTTCTATATAAAAAAAAATAAAGATAGACATTATCTTTAACATGACAGACTTATAGAAAATATGTTTTTTATGACTCCTGTGTTGTGTGTGTCAAAAAATTGGAGTACACATCACATTTACAAGGTCATGCAAAGACATCCAGTAGTGAGCTAGTTTTTTCTAATCACAAAATTTCCTGACTAATATATATATATATATATATATATATATATATATATATATATATGCGTGTGTGTGTGTGTATTTAGATTCCTAATATTACAATTAAGACTTAAAGTACAAAAATTAATCGATTTATAATAATATTCTAGAATTCATCATATTTGCATATCAGTCATATGCTGTTACATTGTAATTGTTAAAATAAGAAAATTTAATAGATATTTTTGAAAATAATTATCTTGATATGTGCATTTGAATGAATTTTATATATTTATATAAATATTCCATTTCATGTAAATTTAAAAAACAGTGTGTAACAGTAATATATAAACATGTTTCCTCCATTTTTTTCTTGCTAAAATGTATTATATTTCAGTTTAACATTTACTGAAGTACTTTGCAGAAATTTTCTTGATATTGGAGTTCAACCAATAATGATATGCAAAAAGCTTGAACTTAATTTCATGCAGTGATTCATGGTGCTGATTACTGTACTGAACCTTCCTAATTTTTTATGTAAAGTTGGACCCCTTTATATTTGGTCGAACAATAGAATATAGTTAGTGTATAAATATATGAAAACCATAAAGTAGGAGAAATAGGTAAAAATAGGTGATGATTCATTTAAATAACTGTAAATAATTTTAAATAGCAGAAAAAAATTCTGCTCCATAGAAATACAAATATTCTACTTTTTTTTTCTTTTTCTTTTCTTTAAATATTTAAATCATGCAAAATTTCATTGCTAAAATTGTATTTAAACCATGTATATTTAATTTTTATTTTGCATAAATTTCAATAATTATACAGTTTTTCAATTGTAGTTTGAAAATAATCCATAGAAATTTTTGCCATGAAAAATAAAGAGTCTGACTGGAATTCTAACTCAAAGATAAAATTCTGGAATCCAGTGTGCTTTCAACCATGCTGCTGAACTGCTTGCCAAAGGAAGTAATTTATCTGTATATATGAACTGTTATTTAAACTTCGAGGCTCATTTTCTCAAGACCTCCAAGGATATTGCACTTTATGGCTTTCATATATTTATGTACAAAGTACATTGTATCAATACACAAACATTCACCGCATTCTGTGTCCCTGACCTTGGAACCTCCCCCTCTCTAACTTTTTCCACTTTATAATGCTTCTTTAAGAAGCTACATAGTTGCACTGGTACAGTGCAGTAGAACATCACATATGATGTTTAAAAAATAACAAATTATGCTGATATAAAAATGTATATGAAATGACTTAGTATAAATATCAAAAGAAAAAAGAAAGACTAAGAGAATATGAATAGTGAACTTATGAAATGACTTAGTCGCATGTTAGTTTAGTATAAATATCAAAAGAAAAAAGAAAGACTAAGTTCATTATATGACTAGTGAACTTATGAAATGACTTAGTCGCATGTTAGTTCAGTATAAATATCAAAATAAAAAAGAAAGACTAAGTTCATTATATGACTAGTGAACTAATGAAATGACTTAGTCGCATGTTAGTTTAGTACAATATCAAAAGAAAAAAGAAAGACTAAGTTCATTATATGAATAGTGAACTTATGAAATGATTTAGTCGCATGTTAGTTTAGTATAAATATCAAAATAAAAAAGAAAGACTAAGTTCATTATATGACTAGTGAACTAATGAAATGACTTAGTCGCATGTTAGTTTAGTATAATATCAAAAGAAAAAAGAAAGACTAAGTTCATTATATGAATAGTGAACTTATGAAATGACTTAGTCGCATGTTAGTTTAGTATAAATATCAAAAGAAAAAAGACCAAATTCATTATATGAATAGTGAACTAATGAAATGACTTAGTCGCATCTTAGTTTATCAATAAAATATCGTGTTAGCCATAAAAAATATAAACAGATAACAACATCTGTGCTCACACTGACAATGGACTAGTGAAGAGGAGGCAACTCGAAAAAGTCCATACAGGTGTTACGGCAAAGAGGACATTTCTCGCATCTTTCATAACAACTTCTGCAGAGACAAAAATGGGAACAGGAAATTAGCACAATAGTTGCTGGCTCATTATAGCAGATAAGGCAAAGATCACTTCCTGGAGTAGTTTCACGAAATGGTTTCTAAAATTAATAACATAATTTTAATATAATAACAAAAAATTCCAAACTATGAACTACCTTAAATATATTATTAAAGAGTTTTAAAACTAAAAAGTTCAAATAGTTAAATTAATTTTTACTTATTTTATTAATTATTGACTCGTCTAAAACCACCAAATCAATTTTACTCATGATAAATAATGCAAGTTAAATATTTTACAATGGATATTTCAAGCATAAATAAATCAATATATTAAACAAGATACATAATATATATTTTTTTCAAATAAACTCTCTCTCTTCAATTCAATGACATGTTTATCTGTGTTCTTTTTAGATATGTTTCTTTATTTATATATTGCACTTATAATCAAGGACTTACATAAAAAGTTTTCAGAACTTATTATTATAAATAAAATACACATTATGAAGATATTAAATAAAACATGTTATAAAATTATATTTAAAAAATCACTTATTACCATTATAAAAATATATATGCTAAAAGTGATTACAGTAAACATGAAGGCTTAAAAATTCTTTTAATAAACAGACCTACAAGTTTTGTATATACAAATGGTGACGTTCTCAAGATCAGTACTGATAAATGAAGTATTTTTTCAATTTTTTTTTTTGAAATATATACTTGATAAACATCACGAGATATCAGGTATCATAAAGCAGGTGTTTTAAATAAAAATGATTATTTGTAAACATGATTTATTTTATCAGATTTATGAAGCATCTCACACCAAATTCTAGGTAACTGAAAGGAAGCTGATTCATTGCATATGTTCTCACTGTGCATATTGGTTTATAACAATTCACAGATAATGGATGGGAAATAAATTCTTGATGATTAAATCATTTTACTATTTTAAAATTAATCAGTAAAGGATCTATGTTATGTAGTTTGACTAAAGCTGCACTTTTCTGGTGTTATTTTAGATCTGCTATACGTTCGTTAATCCTTGTTTTAAACTTTCTATTCATCATTGTTATAGTATAATATTGCAATGTTTTATATGAACGAGATTGCATATAGCTTGCTCTCCCATAGATGATCAGGTTCAATTGAATCTATTTTCTTACAGACTATGTGTTTTAATTTTATGGAAAGTTTTGCAATAAGACAAATATTGAATTTTTTAAATTTATATTTCAATGTTTCAAAAAACTAAAAAACGCTTTCTCCAATTTTTTTTTTTTGGCATTTTCAGTATTATTAATATACTAGCTGACCCGCCCGGTGCTGCCCGAGCCTGTGTAATAAACTTAAATCTCTTAAAAAGTTAAACTCTAGCCACGGTCTTTGATGGCTTTGGACTCGTATACTGGGCATGCTCGTCTGCTCTGGAAAATCTTTTATTTCGCCCTTTCACAACCAGGCGAGTATTCTTTTCTAAACAAAGATCTTTCTGAACGAACCTCTGAAACATGTCCGTTCTGCATACAGTACTGTATAGTAGGTGTGCTACAAAATTGAACTAGTTTCGAGAAGATGGGACCATTATTAGCCAAGTTATTGAAATAAGGCACAGTTAGAGAAAATGATCCTGAGTCATGTGCTGGAGGAGAGGATGTTTAATTATCCTTCAGAAAATGACTAATTAGGAGGACCACTATGCATCTTTAACAATTTGTTCATTTGGTTAAGCTAAGAGCTTAATTACAAATTTGGCTTATTCAGAAATAGTGGTAACTGTTACTCATAAATTTACTTTAATGTTATAGAGGGTGACTATTAAGTTAATTATAATGTTTGGAATCACTTGCATTGAAATTGGAAAGATATATTTAAATTTCTAATTAAATTTTCAATAGCACTGAAACTACGCACGGTGGGAGATTTGTCGATTCTAGCTGGCCAAAATTATTTTCCAATTTATTTCTCTTGAACGCTATGTTTTATTTAAATAAATGATATATTAAACTCATTTAAACAAAATTTATTACATTTTAAATCAAAATTTCTTCAAAGATGGTTATTTTGAATTGGAAATTGATTAATTTGAGACATTAAAACTCTGAAATATGTATTTGATTCATTTTATGTGTCATTCAATTAAGTGAAACACGTTTAAAGCGTTAAGACAGTTAATAAATGAGTTAATCTAATTACTTAATAGGTACGTATTGATAATATTAATGATACTTTGTTAGCAGAATGGGACTTAAAGTGATAAAATTATTTTTCTATTATAATACTACAAATCATAATATATATATATATAATTATAATATCTATGAATTTAAAAAAACATATCAAGTTCTTGTATCATTCTACTTAAATCTCCAAAGAGATAATTAATGATAATGTGTAGACGGAATACCACTTAGCTAATAGATTAACAAGTGCAATCATAATATTACCATAGCTTGTGCTTCAATGGTAATTGGCCAAAAATACTGAAAACATGAAGATTTTTTTTTTTTTTTTCATAAAAGAGAGACAAAAAAAAAATTAATAATAATACTAATTTGGAGTTGCTATCAAGTGAATACAAATGGATTAAGAAATGAAATATGAACCATATCCAATGGAAAATTGGACAATAAGAGAATTAAATCAGAATTGGATATGAAAAAACACATGTAGATATAATCATCAGCCTGGATGTACCCACATGTGTTTTAAAAAATAATTCAGTATTTCATAATTCTACTGGCATATATGCTAAGATCAGTAGAATCACCCAGGTATACTGAATTATTACCAGAAAACAATTGAAAATATTAAAATAGAAATAATAAAATTGGATATAAAACCCCCGTAAAGAATAGATAAAATATTTCACTCACATCAATTATCCTAAAATCTGTATACAACATTCAAAGACAAACAAATTTATTCTTATGATAATACACTAATAACAAAATTTACATTAAAATCGTACAAAATCCCACTATATGAATAAATTTACCCAGAATCAAATCCTTCCTACACAGCATTTCAAATATTCTTAACAAGAGTATATATTATGTAAAAGAGAGAGTATTTTTAATACAAAGTGATGGTGCTGCCATCTGTGTTAATCCACTTATATATATTAAAGAATTTATATAAAATAATTAATGTTTTATTTTACTTCTATTTAAATATATTATAGAATTTAGAGATTGATTTAAATATCAAATTAAATATATCATAAACAATTTAAATATCTCAAAATTTATAAAAAAATAAATTAATAACTAGATGGAACCCGTCAAAACTTGACGAAAAAAAAATACTATAACAATATCAGTAAAATAAGCTTCTTAGAAGGGGTGCGTATGAAACAGTTTTTCAAACATTATATTTTAAAAGTTTTTTCCCCCCAGTCAAATACAGTACTATTTCCAGTGCAAACTCCAAACAAACAATCCATAAACAACTGTGTAATGCAAACCGTTTCACATTACCGAAAAATTCCCCACAGCAAGAAAAAAATTTCATGGACGTATGAAGTATCATACAAAAAGTATATTCCTACGTTCATCTCATATTCAGTAAATAAATCACACATCTCCCCCCCCCCCTCCCACTGTGATAATGCAACGAATGAGCTCCTATGTGCATGTGCATTGCACCTGCCCAAAAGCACCGTCGAAATTCGATGTTAAAAAAGTTTTAAAATGTTTAAATTAAAAGTTTTAAAATGTCCTCTTTAATCATTTTTCGTTACAAATCCATATCTTCTAAAACGCATCCATTATTTTAAGCTAATCAATTTTTATGTAAAGATGAAGAACTTTTTTACAGTAATAAATCAATCTGCAGATGAGGGAGATTTTTAATGTTTTCAAGTGTAATTTATTTGTACATGCAAAAAAAAATGCAATTCCTAGCATATTCTGATATTTGCTGGAACATATACATCAACGAATTCAACATATCAATTTTATGTTCAACATTAACTGAAAATAGTTTTTTTTTTTGGACAGATTTTTGTTTAGCGCCAAAATGCTCTATCTTATGGATAATCTGATTTTATGATTTATCACTGTGTTTATTATTATTATTATTATTATTCACTTTTTATGATGATTAGGGAAATCTACTTTCAATTGTGGCAACTTTCCCAGGAGCTATTTTACATTATTGAAGCAAACTGGTGGTCATTGATAAGAAATAATTGAAAAACTTTTCATGCTTGAAAATTATTTAAAAAGTCGTTTAATTAAGCGGCAGTTTTCAAATAAATTTCCTTCGAAAGCTATTTTTTTTCTAATTGATGATGTAAGAATTAAAATTGCAAAATGTAGTAAAAAAATAGAAACTTGTAGTATTTAGAAGTGATGTAAGCCCGATGAAAGCTAAAGCGATAGCGCCGTTTGTTGTCACAACCGTTGTACATTTTAAAGAATTGCCACTGTATTTTGGCTGGCGTCCAAAAGTAGAAAACTATTTTTTGACATCGAAAGCGAAATTCACAGTGAAAGGAATAGGACTTCGCGCTAATAAGGAACTGTTAAATGACCTTATAACAAACCAACCAAAATAATTCCTATGAAATATTAGTCTTACATTGTTTATTCTAGCTAAAAATACAATCATTATTTCAAGTTTTTTTTTTTTTTTTTTTTTTTTTAAACCATAACACTATTTTTAATAATTTCAAATTTCCAGAAATCCTTTTCTTTTGGGATTTATTTTTTATTAAAATAGGAAAATTTCTAACCTATAATTAAATAAAAAGGTAATTGGTAACATTTAATCAACGTATGCAATCAAGATGAAGCAATCAATGACGGCTCCAATTCTAAACTTTATAATTAAGAATGGAAAAAATCAGTTAAAATTACACACGTTGACACAATCACATACATTTGTCTCTTTAGTTTTATCACTGTTAAAATGCATTTCAAGCTAAGCATAACGTCATTTTCACCAGCGCAAACTTTTCACACGTACTTTATATATGTTACTTTAATGCTTAAATGCCATGTATACAAATAAAAATATATTTTGTATTTAACTGTAATGAAAAAATGGCATCAACAAAGTTATAATGCATAATGATAAAATAAACCCAATAGACAATATTCCCGTAACGTCACAATAAATATGAATTTTTATTCGCTTATAAAACACGCCGATAAATATGTTTACCGAAATTTAACTTGCAAATTAAAATAATCGGCCTAAATTACACGTGCTTTTAATATTTATTATTCCTCTTTTATCTTCGCAACCATAGAGCTTAGAATAAACTTTGTGCTTTGCAACAGTGGGCGTTATCCGATTATGACGTCATTAGCAGAAGTAAAAATTTAATTGAAAATTACGGCTAATTAATTAAATTTTTGGACAAACGAATGCACGATAACAAATCTGTGCCCAAATATCTTTCATTTAAAAAAAGAATGATGTAATTTGATGCAGTAGTTTGTTCTCACGGATTGTCGAAAGAAATCGCTTAGCGTTTTAAATATATAGATTAATAGTATTATTACTGTGTTTCAATTTTTATAATGCAATTCAGTATTTAAAAGACTTATTAAAATTGAACATAAAAAAAAAACTACATATGTATATTGCATATAGATATGTTTGTGATTTATAATCGTGTATAATTTTAGGTGCTTTTTTTTTTTTCCCCCCCTTTGTATAAGTTAATTTATATATGTTTTAAAACTGAACATCAGTAACACTTAAAACAGAGGTGATCGGCTAAACGCACTATCACAGACAATATAAAGTGTATATAATGTTCAATCAATTAATAAATGTCCTTATATGTTTTAATTGTATTTTTGTATGTTATAATTGTAATTTGCTATATCTTTTGTAATATGTTATTTCACACTAAAACAATAATTTATTACGTACCATGTTTATATTTATATGATATAATAAATGTTATTTAAAAGAGTTGATGATTGAATTTATCATAAAAATTGGATAACCATATATTTTTGCTTGATCTCGAATAAATCTAATATTTTTGTTTTTATTTATATCTGAGCATAGGTATTTTATACGATGAAGATAATTGATAATTATATTTTTATAAACTGATTTATGTAAACATGAAGCAAAATTGGTAAAAATATTTACTTTAAAAGGAAAATCAAATCTCTTATCATAAATATCAAAAATTAATTTATAATTATCATTAATATTAATTTTTAAGTCAAGAAAATTTATATTATTATTAATTAAATCTTTTTCGCTTAATTTAAGCTGATTAGGATAAAAATTGAGTGGTGATGTGCAATTTTTATCATTGAAATAAAATATGATAATGTCATCAATATAGCGATAAAATACATAATCATTATTCGGACTAATATTTCTTTCATAATAATATAAGTAAAGGTCAGACAGAATACTAGAAGCGGTCCCGCCCTGCAGAATTCCCTGGCATTGTTTATAAATAATATTATCATATATGATGTAATTATTATGCAATGTAAAATTTAGAAAAGTTTTAAATATATATATACATTATATATATATATATTAATAATCTATTAGAAATTCAGATACGACAGCTTAAATGAAAATTGCCTAGAAATTAAATTCAACACTTCATCATCTGAAAGTTCTTTATTCTGGTTCTCAGAATATAGAGCCTTTTCTTCTACCTTGAAAAATTAACAACGCAATGACTGTCTTTAGAAAAAAAAAAGAGTTGTTTAAATTTTTATTTTGTAATTTTATTATTTAGGAAAGTATTTGAAGTCAACAATATTATATAAAAGAATTTCCTGGTTAGATGATTTTCTCAAGAACTTTCTTGCATAATTAAGTCTACAGGCACAGAAATGTTTATTCGTTATCTCAGCACAGTTTCTTATGATTTATGTCTAAAACGGGCAGAAGGGCATTCTCATTCTCTCTATTTTTGATGAGTTCTTTGTGGATTTTAATTAATATTTCAGTAAATAATTAAAATTCTGGGTTGCAGGTGCATCAGGAGAGGGTTTGGAGAACATAATCTAAATTTTCAGTCAGAAATTTGTTATATGGTGTAAGCAATTCCTATACATATAAGATTGATGGCACTGTCAGTCCATTCTACTCAACTAATAAATTGAAAGAATTTTACGCTTGTAATTTATAACATATTATACTTGTTTTTAAGCAAGAGTTTAAATAAAAATATTAATTGAATGAGTAGAACATTTATTTTTACTTACTACAATCTTATTTTTTTATATCAATATTTAGTATTTTCTAATTTTTTTTAATTATGCGACATTTAAAATTTTTCATTAATTTTATTTTTACGAGCCAGAGAATAAAACCCTGAACTTAAAATTTACTGTTTGCAGCTAACAATTTATAATATATATTTTTTAATTACTCAAATTTTATTTTACATTTTCATACATTATTTACGGTATTTTCGGGAATATCTGCCACACCCATCGTAAGCGCCGCAACAATGAAAATCTGTTTAAAAAATAAAGTATATCCACGTATGTGCCACATTTATGAAAATCTATTTTTTTAAAGTATAGCCACGTAAGCGCCACACCCAAGAAGCTCAAATTTTATTTATAAATATTTTCACTTAAATGCCACAAAAAAAATGAATTAAACTAGTAATTAAATATATAAAGAAATTGGGAATTCAAGTGCTCAAATACGCCATCTGGCGGAGAAAAGATGTAACTTCTCGATTCAGGAAAATCCCTTGCAAGCCCATTGCATTATCTGCATTTTTAATTTGTTCGTAATGATTATTTTTTTTGCACAATTCAGTTTTCATGTGGTATTTGTATTCTGTGTTTATATGACATGGTAAAAGTTATCCAAAATAGAAAATCTAACACTTTCAAATGCTTTTACAATAAATGTTTTCAATGGCACTTTAGCATTAGTTAAAAGGACAATTTTCCTGTACTGACGGCTGCAATCAGCACCTCTATAGGCCGTTTTATGTCCCAATATCGTATTATCATTATAATTTTACATATAAATATTTTAACTTAACTTTAAGTGCCAGAAAAATAAATATGTAAAAGAATATCGTATGGTGACTTTGGCGAAACCACGTTAGCACTAGTAGCATTCTGCATATGAACTATGAAACGAAGAGTTAGTTATCTGGCCGAATCACGGTGCAGCATACGTCATAAAAAGTACAGCGTCACACAACTGCGGAGCAACCGCGCCATGGGTGCAAGTTTGAAATGTGGCCAGGACTGAAAATATTTTGACCTGTCACCCCCCTCCCGTCCAAGCACACACGTCTGCACAGACAACACGTTTTGACTTTGAGATGTGACAAAGACTGAAAATATTTTGAATTCTCCACCCAGACCTCCTCTCCGAATGCACATACCATGCCCACTTAGACAAAACGTTGAAGGATTTTAAAAAATACGGCAAAATTCGTCGAAGGATCTCAAAAAAAATGGCAAAATTTGTCAAAGGATCTCAAGAAAAAGGCAAAATTCGTCGAAAAACGGCAAATTTTGTCGAAGGATCTCAAAAAAAAAAAAAAACTGTAAATTTCGTCGAAGGATCGTGAAAACACGCAAATCTCGTCAAATGGCCGCCGAAAAGCGCCATTTTCGTCGAAGGATCGTGGAAAAAACGGCTGATTTCGTTTAAGGATCATGGAAAAACGGGCAATTTCGTGGAAAAGTCCGAAAAAACGGTGAATTCTGTCGAAAAATCAGAAAAAAACGGCAGATTTCGTGGAAAGATCTCGAAAAAACGGCATATTTCGTCAAAGGATCTCGAAAAAATGGCAAAATTTGTCAAAGGATCTAAAAAAAAGGCAAATTTTGTCGAACGATCTCAAAAAAAGGTAAATTTCGTCGAAGGATCGCGAAAACACGCAAATCTCGTCAAATGGCCGCCGAAAAAGCGCCAATTTCGTCGAAGGATTGTGGAAAAACTGCTAATTTCGTTTAAGGATCACGGAAAAACGGGCAATTTCGTGAAAAAGTCCGAAAAAAACAGTGAATTCTGTCGAAGGTTCGGAAAAAAACGGCAAATTTCGTGGAAAGATCTCGGAAAAAACGACAAATTTCGTGGAAAGATCTCTGAAAAAACGGCATATTTCGTCAAAGGATCTCGAAAAACAACATATTTCGTCGAAGGATTTCGGAAAACATGGCATATTTCGTCGAAGGATCTACAAAAAACGACATATTTCGTCGAAGGATCTACAAAAAATGACATATTTCGTCGAAGCATCTCGAAAAAACGGCATATTTTGATGAAGGATTTCGAAAGAACGGCGAATTTTTTTCCGTCCTCGCCAATTTTCAAAAGACGGAATTCCGTCCTGTGGATGGAAAACTTGCACCCATGAACCACGCCACCTATATGCCCAGCAAACACGCCACTTATAAGCCCTGCAAAAACAACTTATCACACGATGAAGTAATTGTGAAACAACCAAACTTAGAAAAAGTAAACAAGCAATGCCGCCTAAACAAAAGTACATTCTCTGAAAGGGTGTACGAACACATACTTTAAGAGGACAATATTTGAGAAAATGGTAAGCTAAACTTACTGCTAAAAAAAAATATTTCCAACATTAGCGAAAAAGGTCGGGACAGCGCTATATCTATTCTATTATCCCGAGGATACAGTAGTTATTGATGGGTGCACAGAAAACATAATCATTTTTTAACTTGAGAGCTGCTGAGACCAATATTTTTCACTCCACTGATTGCTCAAAAATAAACAAATAACCTTTCACGGACATCCAAAGTTGCGAGACGTTTTCTTATGTTTTGGTAAAAATTTGAGAGCATGTGACAGTTGATCAAAAATGCATCGTAAGATATCGGTATGAAAAAAAAAACAAGTATTATAAGACATCCCAATGAAAAAAAAAATCACTGTATTCGCCGCCCTGGCATTTTTTTTAATTACTTGAATTTTATTTTACTTTTGACACATTATTTAATTATTAAATCATGGATATCAAGGTAATTTCCTTTACAGCTTCTGTATGAATTTTTTTTTTCTTTTTTCTGTGTTCTCTCCTTTTATTTTTCCTTTTTTATGAAAAATAATCACATACTTTTCTTAATACACATATATATGACATCTTAATAATGGCCATACCAAATGTAGCAAAAATTGTAGATCAATTCACTTTATTTAATCGATAAATTACATGCAAAATCTTTTAGTTTAAATATTTTTAATATAAAAATAGTAATTTTTGAAGTCCAGTAATAGTGTTAAGGTGGGTAAATAAGAGCACTTGACAAAGAAGTACAGTTGAACCTCGAAAATCCAAACATCCAAATTCCAGAAATCTATAAAATACGGACATTTTCCCGATTTCAGTTTTATTAATTTTTTAAATAAGACTTAGCTGTAAATTCCATATTTCGTGTGGAATGCAGTTAAACACTTTCAACTGAAAACTAACTAAATAAATATGGACATGTTCTGGTATATTTTTATATCACCTGACCATTAATTAAGACTTTAATTATTCAAGAAATGGGCAAGTTAAAAAAAGGCATAAAAATCAGGAACAGGATTGTCAATAAAGTGAGAGAATTTTGCACTTTTTAACTCTTGAGAACGTTGAAGTGTTTTAAAAAAATCATAAAAATTATTTTGTCAGGTTCATTATTTTCATTTGAGTATTTTTTAATCAATAAATAATTTTAGATACATAAAATGGAGATAAAGGAATACATAATTACCATAATATCCCATTTTTTCACCCCTTCACGCAATTTTGTAAAGAAATTAAAAATTTTCAAATAATCCCAAAAAAGCAGCCTTTCCAATAAATAAAGCATGCTAAGTACAATATTCTGGGAATGGCCACTTTTCTACTCTTATTCACTCTTTTCCCCACCCTCTCTCATTCATTTTCTCTCCCAGCTGAATTATGAGGTTGGGTTGATTTATGACGGCCAATTATCAACACGAGGGATATAGGCCCTAGTGGGGAGAGCCCTCCGTGGGAGTCTTTTTAAGGGATCCTAACCCGTATTTATGCAAGGTTCGAAGAAAACCACGGAAAACTCCGAACGGTTAGGTCGACGATCGCGACAGGGGTTTGAACCTAGCACCTCCCGTCTACCAGCTTTGAGAGCAGAACCTCTCAGCCACTGGTGGGGAGCTGAATCATGAGGAAACAAGTTCTCCTTTAGTTCATTCTCCTGATTTTATCTCTCCAATTGGCCGAATTGTGGGTGTGCCTTTAGACGACATAGGCTTCCTGCTATCATGAAAATCGGATTTTCTATCTTCAGAAATGTGTTCTAAGAAAGAAGGGGCAGAAGGAGAAAAGAAAAAAGCATGACGATGTTTAAAAAATATTTTATTTCAAAGGGTTAAAAGTAAAAAAAAATTTTGATGGATTTCGGCATTTAAGAAAAAAAAGTATGAAATTTAAGAATATGTAGTTAGTTCTTTTGTATTTTTAACGATTTTGCTGATGCAAAGTTATAAAAATGATCCAAAAAAGAACGTATTAACAGGCTGCTAGGGCAAAAATTCATATGCTTTTTTCACTTGCATTTTTTTTCCATGCGCAATTGACAATATTCATAGTTTTTTCTTAGTGATTGACGAAATTCACGACTATTATGCACACATTCGACAAAATTTGCGATTTATACGCACCCAATCGGCAAAATTTGCGATTTTTATGCGCCCAATGGAGAAATTTGCAATTTTTTTCGCATCCGATCGGCGAAATTTGCAATATTTCGCGCCCGATTTGCAAAATTTGATATTTTTAAGCGCCCGATTGGCAAAATTCAAGATTTTTACGTGCCGATTGGCAAAATTCATGATTCTTACACAACCGAACGGCAGAATTCGCGACTTTTACGTGCCTGATTGGCAAAATTTGCGATTTTTACGCATCCGATCGCCAAAATTCGTAATTTATATGCACCTGATCACTAAAATTCATAATTTTTATGCATATGATAGACAAAATTTACGATTTATATGCACCTGATCGGCAACATTCGTGTTTTATACGCACCCTATTAGCGAAATTCATGATTTTTACGTACCCGATCGGCGGAATTCGCAATTCTTACGCGCCTAATCGGCATAATTTGCGATTTTTACGTGTCCGATCGACAAAGTTTGCAATTTTTACGTAGACGATTGGTAAAATTTACAATTTACACGCAACGGATCGGCAAAATTCGCAATTTATATGCATCGATCGGCAAATTCTCGATTTTTATGCATACGATCGACGAAATTTACTATTTATACGCACCTGATTGGCAAAATTTACAATTTATACGCACCCTTTCGGCAAAATTCGAGATTTTTACGCAGGCGATCGGCAAAATTCGAGATTTTTACACAGGCGATCGGCAAAATTCGAGATTTTTACGCAGGCGATCGGTGAAATTTACAATTTATATGCACCCGATCGGCAAAATTCGCGATTTATATGCACTCTATCGGCTATAATTTCCAATTTTTACACACCCGATGGGCGAAATTTGACAAAATTTGCGATTTCTACGCATCTGATTGGCGAAATTAGTGATTTTTTCGTGTCTGATCCGCGGGCCACTTTTGGCCACAGGTTGTGCACCCCTAGAGTATGGCTAACTTGAAATAAAACTTTGTTATTTTAAGATTTTGATATGAATAATTAGTGTTCCTTTATAAGGCGGGTTTCATTGATTAGTTCAAGAAAAAATTCTCATTATGATGCAAATTTAGTTATGCATTATTAATTACTAGCAATATACGCCCGCTACGCTGGTCAATTTCTTATAACGAACTTTTAATCCAACAAAATATTAACATTTCATAATTCACTTTTATATTTTAACAGAATAATAAGGCTACTATAATTTGTGACTCGTGCTATAGCCAATATACACGCCAGGACACGTCGCCCTTATCATTATCTTTTTACGCATGAAGGTTTCGCTATGGTACTTCATTGTGAAATTTGGTAATTTTTCAAATTCAATATTTGAAAAATGGCATAATCATTAGATTTGAAATTTGGTAATTTTTCAAATTCAATATTTGAAAAATGGCATAATCATTAGATTTCAAACTTATATCAAGAAAAATACAATTTTTTACCTTTCAAACGCAGTTTGCCTAACAATTTTCTGTCAAATACTTTTCGAGCTACTATTTTTTTTCAGTAACTTCAAATGTTTCATTTTCCGAGATTAATCTGTGGCAACAATTAGTTAAAAACCCAGTCGTCAGAAACGCATAGTTTTTTATTAAAGAGACTGTTGGAGCAGGGATTGTCACCACCAATTTGCCACCATCACTTTTGAAATCGGTTTGGTAGTTCTAGATATGCCATAGAAATTGTAATTTAGAATGTTTTTAGAACGCTTTTCGCTCATTTCACCCTTAAATTTCGAATTTTTTAAAAATTTTATTCTTAGAGAGCATTTACATCTTATAAGTAACTACAATTTCAAATTTCTAGCTCCTTCAGTATAAAAAAAATCGCAATTTTAGAACATTTTTCGCTCCTGCACCCACCTGGAGTTAGTGACACCGACATAAAATATAGCCTATGTTGGAGCAGGGGTTGTCACTATCATTTTGCCACCATCACTTTTGAAACCGGTTTGGTAGCTCCAGAGATTCCATAGAAATTGTAATTTAGAATGTTTTTAGAATGCTTTTCGCTCATTTCACCCTTTTAAATTTCGAATTTTTTTTATTTTGTTCTTAGAGAGCATTTACATGTTATAAGTAACTACAACGCCAAATTTCATATTTCTAGCTCCTTCAGTATAAAAAAAATCGCAATTTTAGAACGTTTTTCGCTCCTTCACCCCCCCTGGGGTTAGTGACACCGACATAAAATATAGCCTATGTTGAAGCAGGGGTTGTCACTATCAATTTGCCACCATCACTTTTGAAATCAGTTCGGTAGTTCCAGAGATTCCATAGAAATTGTAATTTAGAATGTTTTTAGAACTCTTTTCGCTCATTTCACCCTTAAATTTCGAATTTTTTAAAAATTTTATTCTTAGAGAGCATTTATATCTTATAAGTAACGCCAAATTTCAAATCGGTTCGGTAGTTCTAGGATTCCATAGAAATTGTAATTTAGAATGTTTTTAGAAGGCTTTTTGCTCATTTCACCCTTTTAAATTTCGAATTTTTTTTTATTTTGTTCTTAGAGAGCATTTACATCTTATAAGTAACTACAACGCCAAATTTCAAATCGGTTCGGTAGTTCTAGAGATTCCATAGAAATTGTAATTTAGAATGTTTTTAGAACGCTTTTTGCTCATTTCACCCTTTTAAATTTCAAATTTTTTTTAATTTTGTTCTTAGAGAGCATTTACACCTTATAAGTAACTACAACGCCGAATTTCAAATCGGTCCGGTAGTTCTAGAGATTCCATAGAAATTGTAATTTAGAATGTTTTTAGAACGCTTTTCGCTCATTTCACCCTTTTAAATTTCGATTTTTTTTTTATTGTTCTTAGAGAGCATTTACATATTATAAGTAACTACAACGCCAAATTTCAAATCAGTTCGGTAGTTCTAGAGATGCCATAGAAATTGTAATTTAGAATGTTTTTAGAACGCTTTACGCTCATTTCACCCTTTTAAATTTCGATTTTTTTTTATTTTGTTTTTAGAGAGCATTTATATCTTATAAGTAACTACAATGCCAAATTTCATATTTCTAGCTCCTTCAGTATACAAAAAATCGCAATTTTAGAACGTTTTTCGCTCCTTCACCCCCCTCTGGGGTTAGTGACACCGACATAAAATATAGACTATGTTGAAGCAGGGGTTGTCACTATCTATTTGCCACCATCACTTTTGAAATCGGTTCGGTAGTTCCAGAGATTCCATAGAAATTGTAATTTAGAATGTTTTTAGAATGCTTTTCGCTCATTTCACCCTTTTAAATTTCGAATTTTTTAAAAATTTTATTCTTAGAGAACATTTACATCTTATAAGTAACTACAATGCCAAATTTCAAATTTCTGGCTCCTTCAGAATAAAAAAAATGACAATTTTAGAATGTTTTTTGCTCCTGCACCTCCCTGGAGTTAGTGACACCGAGATAAAATATAGCCTATGTTGGAGCAGGGGTTGTCACCATCAATTTGCCACCATCACTTTTGAAATCGGTTCGGTAGTTCCAGAGATTCCATAGAAATTGTAATTTAGAATGTTTTTAGAATGCTTTTCGCTCATTTCACCCTTTTAAATTTCGATTTTTTTTTATTTTGTTCTTAGAGAGAATTTACATCTTATAAGTAACTACAACGCCAAATTTCAAATCGGTTCGGTAGTTCTAGATATGCCATAGAAATTGTAATTTAGAATGTTTTTAGAACGCTTTTCGCTCATTTCACCCTTTTAAATTTTGAATTTTTTTATTTTGTTCTTAGAAAGCATTTACATCTTATAAGTAACTACAACGCCAAATTTCAAATTTCTAGCTGCTTCAGTATAAAAAAAACTCGCAATTTTAGAACGTTTTTCGCTCCTGCACCCCCCTGGAGTAGTGGCACCGACATAAAATATAGCCTATGTTGGAGCAGGGGTTGTCACCATCAATTTTCCACCATCACTTTTGAAATTGGTTCGGTAGTTCCAGAGATTACCCCCTACAAACAAACAAACAAACAAAAAACAATCTTTACTCCTTTATAATATTAGTATAGATTTACTTAACCTTTACTTAATATTTTTTTAATTTTCTTAAATTTTCTTATTTTTCTTTATTACTTAATTATTTTGCTTTATTGTATGCATTCATTATAATTTTGAGTGCATTATTACATTCAAATTACTGTTTAAAAAGTGTAAACAAAACAGTGATCAGAAATCAGCAAAATTGTGAAATCTGCACAACCTCTGGTTCCAAGCTATGTGGATTTAAGGGAGTCTACTGTAATTTGATTAACATACATGCATCCTGTCACATTTCGGCTAACCTGTTAAATCACCTGGTTTTAACCTCATAAGAAAATCTGTGGGATTATTTCTAACAGCAAGTAAAATACCAACAGCATCCCTAAAATTTGGTAGCCTTATGTCATCGCGACTATGTCAAACTATTGAATGTGAAAAAATGCATTTTTCATATTCTGTGGCATTTTCTTATATTGTGCATGATAAGTACGTTGCAAAATCAAGATTTGTTTAGCTTACTTAGACACTTGTGATATAGACTTAGAAGATAATGATTGTTTCAAAGTGTCGAATATGCAAATTTTTCTAAAAGTTACAATATCAAAGTGTTGAATATGCACATTTTTCTAAAAGTTACAATATCAAAGTGTCGATTATGGCATATTCGATACTTTGCCATAAATGTTTGTAATATTTTACTTTTTATAATCATTCGTACCATGTCAAACTATCGAATATGAAAATAGTCACTTTTCAGGTAGGCTAAAAAACTGCTTTAATTAAGGAATCAAAATTACCACAATTGACATATTTTTGATGTGTACTATAGCATACTTCCTACTGAAAATGAAATTTGCAGAATTTATAATTTATTACAGGGACACTCAAAAGAATTTTGCTACACTGCGCTCAATGGAGAAAAAGTGTTTGTGGTGTATTTTGATGGTGTTACACTATTTAAAGCATGAAATTTATATGGATTTATCAAGTGCCCTAAATGTTTTACACAGAATATGGCATACAAGTCATTTATCATTTATTTACAGGTTCACTCAAAAGAATTTGGTTTTAAATGGTCTATGGTAAAAAAAAAGTTTGAAACGTATTTTAAAATAACCTTACACTATTTCACACATAATGAAATTGATATATCTAATTGAGGTGTACTACAAGATGTTTACTGTACAATATGACATGCATGACAGTTATCGTTAAATTACAGGGACATACAGAGGAATTCAGTTACACTGCATTTATTAGCAATAACTGCTGGAAGTGGGTTTTCAATTATTGTATGAGTTTTTAAGTTTAACTATTTGCATACTACATAGTATGTATAAGTTCTGTAGATCATATACAGGGCACTGCAAAAGAATTTGTAAGCATTACTCTGTATGGGCATGAATTGCTTAAAGCCGGTTTTTAATTGAGTTATGTAATTTCGGGTTGAATTATACTTAGTAATGAAGTTCTTAGAAGTTCTTAGCTTGTGATGATGAATGTGTCTTTGTGATGATGAATGTGTCTTGTGATGATGAATGTGTCTTTGTGATGATGAATGTGTCTTGTGATGATGAATGTGTCTTTGTGATGATGAATGTGTGTTGTGATGTGTCTAATGAAGCTCTTAGCTTGAATTAAATTTTACCGTATTATGTGACATGTATAAAAATCTGTAAATATACAAAATGGTACAAAAGAATTTGAGTATGCTTCCATTTATTGTCAAAAATTGCTAAAGGTAGAAAATGTCAACTATGTAATGTGTTTTCTAGCTAAACTAAATTTTCGCATACTATCTAGGTGGCATACCTATTTACAGAGTATCACAAATCCATTTGACTACTTTTTTGGCTACGGACAAATTGCTAGATGATAATCGTTTTTATGTAATGCCTTTTATTAATTATTTACTTAAATATCTTCTCACACCTAATTAAATGCTGAAGTTTTTTTAATAGTATTCAGGAAGTGTTAGAAAGTAATTCATTATGCTTGACACAAGATTTTTCTTTAATTTCTAATTTATTTTCTGTAATGATGGAGACTCGGTTACTCTAATGTTGCGAGAAAAAGACAGAAATCATCTAAATGGGAAAAAACAATTGACAAATAGCATGACTTTTCAAATATATCATTGTTAAAATTGTGCATTTTCAGTGAGTAAAAACTTCAGCATTTTCCTATAATAGCATGAAAAAACACTTACTTTTTGAATGTAAATTTTGTCAATTTCATTTAATCTGCAGAGTAAAAATCATTTCCCCTATGTTATAACAATTTTAATGAAATTTATATTACTTTGTTTGTTTTTTTTATGTTGTAGTTGTTTTCTATTTAATAAACTTTAATAATAGAACATACTTATATTTCATCAAATTAAAAGTCATCTGTGGTAGATACTGGTTTGCAACTCTAAAATCAGATTTTTTTTTTTTTTTTGTGTAAAGATCATTTTTCATGACTTCACTAAAACTAATTATTTAACAAGAAAGAACTTGTATGCATATACTGTGGCCTAAACTTTTCTCTATATAAATCAAATAGTCTGCAATCAAAATTAAATGACAATCTGCTTATTCTTGAGATATAGTTATCACAGAAATCATGAAAAACAGGGCATAATAATGACACATGTTGGTCAGTATACACCTAAACCCAATAAAGATCTATTTATGTCAAGGTGTAACAAAATATGAAATTTGGTTAAATTCTGTAAATTCATTCTTTATATATTTCTATGGCAGAAATCATTAATAGTGCAGGATAGAAGCATCACATGTTAAGCAATTTACAGCAAAAACTAATCAGCACCAATTTTTATCAAAGTCTAACAGATTCTGAAATTTTATGAAAATTCATGCTTTAGTTCTTGAGACATAGCTATCACGGAAATGGTTAAAAAGATAGCACAGCAGTGCCACCTGTTGGGCAATTTATACCAAAACTAATCAGCACCAGACTTGCCAACCCTTCAAAGTCAAAAATCAGAAGACTTTTTTCGACATCCCTTCCCCCCCCCCCCCTCCCCGGCATTAAAAACTTTAACAGTTGTACTTGAGGGAAGAAATATATTGCTATACTATTTGCATATTTAATACACCAAGATTAGTTGCTAGATTTTTTTTATTTTCAATTTATTTTATTTCAATTATGAAAAAATACTAATAATTGTGGCAGATTTAGCCTTTTTTAGAATAGAACTTTCAAAATTCTGTTCATAACAATATCCTTTAAGGCTTAATTTTACCATCAATACTTTTTCCAAAGTATCAACACTCATGTTCAATCTAAACTTATTTCTAGTTTTATTAATAATGCTGAAAATTCTTTCATACTCAGCATTGCTGTGTGGAACTGTCAGTATAGCCAACATAATACACTGCTCAAAACAATTAAAGGATATTTGAAGTTTTATATAAAATAAAGATATAAACGAAATTTTTTTTGCCGAAAATAGAAGAAGAGAATCACAAATGCAAATTTTTCTGGTTTTCAAACTGTGGAGTATGCAAATTTTGAGTTTGATGTCAAAAACGTCGCTTCAGCGGCAGCGAATGAAATTTGACTTTCAACTGGATAAAAGAGAATGAAGACAAGGATGATCGGCATTCAGTGATTGCTTTGTTTCGATGAGTACGATGTCTCAGCGAAGTCATTTGACAGATTCAGAACCTTGGAGAATTGTTGGTAGGTTAGAAGGGGGCCAAACTCAAGCCGAAGTAGCGCAAGCCATTGGAGTGTTACAAAATGTCATTTCCAGGATCTGGAACTGTTTTTTGGAGAGTGGAAGTGCAGGCCGAAGACCAGGGCAAGGTCGTAGACGGGCAACAACGCCCAATGAAGATCGGTATTTAGCGTTAACAGCTCGGAGACACCGAAACATGAACGCTACTCTTCTCCAACAACACCTTCGCTCGGCTACAGGCACCACGATTTCAACTCAGACTGTCCGAAACCGGCTCCATGCTGTAGGTCTGTATGCTCGCCGACCGATGGTATGTGTTAGATTAACATCAAGGCATCGTCGCGACCGCAGGGAGTGGGCAACCGAGTATGTCAACTGGAGGAGAAATGAATGGAGCAATATTCTGTTTTCTGACGAGTCCCGTTTTTCTGTGCATCCGGATAATAGGCGTATTTTCATCTGGAGGGACCGTGGCAGTAGGAATAATCCTGCGTTCATGCACGAAAGTGTCAGATTTGGCGGTGGAGGAGTGTTGGTGTATGGTGGCATCTCCATTGACGGGCGCACTGACCTCTACATCATTCGAGATGGAGCTCTGACTGCTCGCCGATATAGGGATGAGATCCTCAGACATATTGTAGTCCCTTACGCTGCAGCAATTGGAGATAACTTCATTTTAATGGACGATAACTGCAGGCCACATCGTGCAAACCTGGTGGAGGATTTCCTCAGGGCTGCCACTGCCTAGTGGCATCAAAAATAGTTGCTTTAGTAGCCTACTATGAAAAAAATAGTAGCATTTGTGCAAAAATAGTAGCCAAAATAGTTGCATTATAACTTAAGAAAAGAGGGGCAAGAATCCTTATTTGCCATAAAAATAACATAATGAAAATCCACATCTTTCTCTACAGTTACCATCCAAATTTGATAACTTTTTGTATTTTAATTATAAAATCACACACACACAAAAACGGAAAGAGAAAAGAAACTTTTTAAATTATTTAAATTATCACCTGAAATATAGGATCAGAATGCAATTTGGTTTTCCCAAACTAAATTTAATATATGCTTAGCTTGTACTTGAGCATTACTGTGATGTAACTGAAAACGATAAAACTTTTATTGCATGTTATTAGCTGCAATTTTAATTCCATTTTGTAAACAAAATAAAACTGAAGCAAAAAATCTGCCAATAGAAAGTGACTTTATCAAAAAAGGATGCATTTGATAAAGAAAAAAGTCCTTCCGGCCTGTACCGGGAGGAAAAGGTAGCTTTCCTATATCTTTGTTTTAAAATTTTAGCTAATGTTATATGAAAACAGCAAGTTAAAATGCAAAGAAACGTTTACAAAAGATTCGTTAATACTGAATTTGAATAAGAAATTCGCCAAATTATTGAGCAGTAGCCAAATTGGCTTCATTTATGAAGACTTATTTTGGTCGCCACATGTGGCGATATTTCGCCAAATGTCGCCAATTTTGGCGAGAATTTGGCGCTAATGGATATGAATATATAGTTTTATGCGTATGATTGGGAAAATTATTTCAACACTGAAGGAAAATAATTTGCGAGTAATCGCGTTAATGTGCTGTTTTGTTTCAAAATGTCAGCCACCCTAGAATTTCAAACTGCTCTATCTCAGCCATTTTTTAAGATAGAGGTAAACCAAAAAATGCTCTGGAATCCTTGTATCAAGGCCTAACAGGTAATTAAAAAATAAATTTGATTTTTTAACTTTTTTGTATATTTATTTTAGTTTTAAATTTTTAAATGGCCGCCATCTTGAAACAAAATGGCGGACCAAGCTGGCCAACGAACTCGGTCGAGACATTAGTGACCTTAACACACACAATTAGTTTCATCAAAATCGATTTATAAATACGGGCGTTATCGTATGACATAATTACAATTCTTTTGCAAAAAATTTGGTCTCTTAAAAGAATTACCCATGTTATTGTAATGACCCAAAATATCAAAAGTATATAAATACAACACATGGTCATATCATTACTGGTGATCTTAATATTGTAGAACAACCTATTTTACAAAACTTAATGCATAATGGCACAAAATTTCGTCTTCCATATAAGTGTAATATCAAATCCATAATATTGCAGTTTATTCAAGATATTGATTTGTTTATATATAAAATTGCTGTTGATTACAATAAACCAATCAAATATTTCAGTGAATGGAGATTTTCTGTAATTGATAAATTAAAAAATGAAATTATAAAAAAATATCATCATATTACACATGCAGCTTTTAAAAACATAAATAAACATATATCAGAATTACAAAATAAATTTATAATTACTTATGTAGATAAATCTCCAAATAATTATGCTATCATTTGTAAAGAATACTATAAAGTGTTAATTTACAATGCAATCAACACAAGTAATATTTTTAATAAAACTAAATTAAATATTGAAATAAATAACAGAAAATTATTAAATTATCACAAATTACTAAAAATCAAATGTAATAATTTTAATTATCCTTATCTTGTTATAATTCCAAAATTTCATAAAAATCCTATTAAATTTCGCACTGTTACCATCGGTTGTAACACATATAATAAAAATGCAAGCAATTTACTACTTAATATTTTAAAGCAGATATATGATATAACGTTAAAACATAATAACCAACATTGCCTAAAAAATAGTTTTCAACTCATTAATAAAATACATAATATCAATCCGGTAAAATTCATAAAAATATTGGATTTTAATGATTTATTTAATAACATTGATATAAAAGACTTACATAAAACAATGTGTATATTATTTAAAGAATTTAAATCTCAATTAAAATTAAAAGAACATATTTCAGTAAATTTTTTTAAAACTTTACTAAATTTTACATTGCATAATAATTACATTATATATGATAATATTATCTATAAACAATGCCAGGGAATTCCGCAGGGCGGAACCACATCTAGTATTCTCTCTGACCTTTACTTATATTATTATGAAAGAAATATAAGTCCGAACAATGATTATGTATTTTATCGCTATATTGATGACATTATCATATTTTATTTCAATGAAAAAAATTGCACATCACCACTCAATTTTTATCCTACTCAGCTTAAATTAAGCGAAAATGATTTAATTAATAATAATATAAACTTTCTTGACTTAAAAATTAATATTACTAATAATTATAAATTAATTTTTGATATTTATGATAAGAGATTTGATTTCCCATTTAAAGTAAATATTTTTACCAATTTTGCTTCATGTTTACATAAATCTGTTTATAAAAATATAATTATCAATTATCTACATCGTATAAAATACTTATGCTCAGACATAAATAAAAACAAAAATATTAGATATATTCGAGATCAAGCAAAAATATATGGTTATCCAATTTTTATGATAAATTCAATCATCAACTCTATTAAATAACATTTATTATATAATTTAAATATAAACATGGTATGTAATAAATTATCGTTTTAGTGTGCGATAACATATAACAAAAGATATAGAAAATAATAATTATAACATACATTATTACAATTATAACATATTAGGAAATTTAATATTTAATATTTGTTTGAACATTATATACACTTTATATAGAAAATTACAATTATAACATACATAATTACAATTATAACATATTAGGAAATTTAATATTTGATTGAACATTATATACACTTTGTATAGTTGTGATTGTGCGTTGCCGATCACCTCTGTTTAAGGTGTTATTGATGTGCAGTTTTCATACATTTATAAATTAACTTATACAATAACAAATTAAATTATACATGGATAACATTGGTGATTATAACTCATAAACATATCTATTTGCAATATATATAAATATAAATATATATAGTTTTTATTTTTGTCTATGAATAATTAAATTTAACAACTATTTTAATTACTGCATTGCATTAATTTGATTGAAAAACAGTAGTAATACTATTAATTATCAATTTTATAAATTTTGAGATATTTTGAATTGTTTATGAATTATTTAATTAGATATTTAAATTAATCTATGAAATATAAAATATATTTACAATGTAGTATAAATTAAACATTAATTATTTAATAACAAGTCTAATATATATTTAAGTAGTAGTAAAAATAAAACATTAATTATTTAATAATATGTCTATAATATCAGTGGATTAACACAGCTGGCAGCAAAAACAATTTGAATTAAAATAATATCTCTTTTACATAATATATTCTTGTTAAGAATATCTGAAATGCTGTGCAAGTTGAATTAATTCTGTGTAGATTTATTCATATAGTAGTATTATATTTTATTTGAATTTAAAGTAAAACTACAAGTTAGTATTGTTTTTTAAAGTTTATTTATATAATTAAATCTAATGAAGTGAGTATGTAACTAATAAAGTGGATATCTAACTAAATATTAATTATGAATTATTATAATACCAATAGATGGCGACACTTTACCTTTCAGGTAGTTGTTGATAATATTGTTAATATTATATTTAATTTAACTATAGAGGGAGCTATTGATTGTATATTAATTTTACTTTCAGGAATTAAAATTGGATGGAGTAATATATATTCACGGATATAATTTTGTTATAAGTGTATTAAAACCAGAATTATTTTGTGTGTTTTTGAATCATTTTGTGTTTGGGTGTCATCGATGGGGATGTGTTTTAAAAAAAGTGTGCTCTCAACTTGTCTTTCAAATCATTTCTCTCAACTCGACTTAGTCAACATGTATGATGCATTGCCATGTGGATGTGAATATTATGCAGAAGTTGTGACATTTTAAGGATTCTGTATAATTATTGTGAGTAAAATATTTTATCTACACTTTACACGTTCATATTTCCAATTTTATTATTTCAAAACTGTTATCTCGTGGTAATTTCGTGAGGTGTTAAATACAGTTTTTGGGATAATCGATGTGAGTGAAATATATTGTATATTCTTAATGGTTTTTTATTTCCTATTTAAATATTTCCAAATTTTTATTTCCTATTTAAATATTTCCAATTGTTGTCTGGTAATAAATCAATGTACCTGGATGATTCTACTGATCTTAGCATTATTCCAGTAGAATTATGAAACACTGAATTATTATTTAAAACACATGTGGGTGCATCCAGGCTGATGAGTACATGTGCATGTGTTTTTTCATATCCAATTCATATTTAATTCTCATGTGATCCAATTTTCCATTGTATATGGTCCATATTTAATTTATTAATCCATTTGTATTTACTTAATTGCAACTCAAATTTATAATTTTTTTCCCCTTTCTCTCTATTTCTTTTTTCAATATTCTTTAGGTATGAGTAAAATTTGGCCAATTACCATTGAAGCACAAGCTATGGTAATATTATGTTTGCACATGTTAATTATTAGCTATGTGGTATTCTGTATACACAATATCATTAATTATCTCTTTGGAGATTTAAGTAGAATGATAATAGAACTTGATATGTTTTTTGAAATTCATAGATATTATAATTATATATATATATATATATATATATATATATATATATATATATATATATATATATATATATATATATATGGAGATATATATATATATATTGAGATATATATATATATATATGGAGATATATATATATATATATATATATATAAATCAACATTTGAACGGAGGGTGGTTTTGGGGTCTGGGGGTCATGATCGGTGAAAATATATCGAAATTTTACGGAACTACTTTCCTCCGAACGGCTGCAATAGGTAGCTTTATACTTTTTTGTATTGAAAGCTACCTAATATGTGTACATAACTAATCTGTTCTTTAGAAGAAATTTATGTAAAATAAAATAGCAAAATCGGCATAAATAAAGTCTGATTTTATAGACACCAATAGGCCAAATAAAGTTATCTAAATAAGTAAAAAAGACAATATTTTAAATGTTTTCCTCAATATTTTAAATCTGTTATTAAATTGAAAAATTGCGATAGAAAACAAGATTTTCTTATTTCTAAGTAGGATTTATTTCATCTCGTTTATTAATTAAAATTTTTGGTATGAAACATTTATAAAAGGTTAGAAACAAATACGATTCACGCTGCTTAGTGTGTTAAATCTACAGTTAATCGTTTGTGGTTCATATGGCAGTTAAAGGGTTAAATACCTTTAAAAACAATCAAAAATTGGACAAATATACTGTAAAGCATAAGACTTATGAGTAGTAGCCAAACAAAAAGCAGTAATTAGTTTTCCTACTGAAATTTGAATGATTGATATATTTAAACCATATTTAGATTGAAAAAGTAATTTTTTTTAAAATTTCAATTGGAAGTTTACATATTTTAAAAATTGAATAAAAAACAAATTTATACGGAAATATTAGGTTGGAATATTGGGTTAAAAAATTTGTAATTCTGAGACTGGTGAATTATATTTTTTATTTTTTACATAAATAGTAGCTGGAATTGGAAAATAGTCTCCCTTTTTCTGGTTTTCTCCCAAAATAGTCGCTTTTGAAGGTTTTTGGGATAAAATAGTAGCCATAGTTGCCTGATGCTGAAAATAGTCGCTTTTAGTAGCATTTTAGTTGCAAATGGCAGCCCTGTTTCCTTTTCGAGGAAGGAATCATTCAAATAGAATGGCCAGCGTGTTCTCCAGACATAAATCCAATCGAGCACGTTTGGGACGCTCTAGGAAGACGAGTTTCTGGCCGCCAACAACCCCCACAAACTCTCCAAGAACTGGAAAGAGCTCTTCTGGAAGAGTGGGGCAGAATACCCCAACTCGTCATTAATAGCCTCATTGAGTCCATGCCTCAAAGGTGTTCAACGTTGCTGGCCGCCCGTGGAAACCATACCCCCTACTGAAAATGATTTTCTTTGAAGAAAACACCTTTTCTTATTCTTTTTTTCTCATATGCACAAATTGTGTTTTTTTCCTTTTGCACACAAATGCGCAATAAAATGCATTTTTTTCTGCCAAACATGTGTAATTTATTCTCATATAACCTACTATGTCTGTCGACCATGTATCAATCAGCTAAAAAGTTTCCCAGATACAAAATCCACCTAAAACTGCAATATCCTTTAATTGTTTTGAGCAGTGTATTTGCCATTTCTTTGTATTTCAGTTTCCCATGAAGTCCTTTAATATTTCCAATTAAATGTGACTGCGTGTCAGTTATTTTTTACTTCTTTATTTCTTCCAAATCCTCTAACTGTAAATAACAAAACTATGCTTCTAATACATCTACTGCATCATCAAAATTTGAATCTTTAAACTGTAATGACACTGACTAAGAATCTACCTAAAAAATATTTTACATCAGAAAAGGAAGCACTTGGAAGAGCAGAAACAAGGTCACTTTTGCAAGTGCAATAACTTCATCATTTATAAAAAAAATTGTGAATAATGTAATCTCATACCTTGCAGAAATATTGTCTAACATGTAAAAAAAAAATTCTTATCTTTTTCCATTAGTCCTTGTACTATGTTAGTAGTTGCATCTCCTATCACTAGATCTTCATCATATTTTTTATTTTCAGCTTTATTATAATTGACTTGAAAAATAGAATTGGAAAAAACGAAGATTGAAGCTTTCACAAACTTGGATAAAATAGATCTAAAAATATCACAAATTGCAGACTATAACACATGTATTTGTGGAATTCTTGACTGCAAAGTTATATTTGGAACATCAAACAAAGGTAAAGTAGAGCGTAAAAAAAACCCAGAATGCTTTATTAAGGTCTGAAGATAAAAACATAAATAGCCAATCTTCATGTGTCAACATTTTATATGAACTACATTCTTTTGCAAACTTTTTACATTGGGACACATGTAATTCACTTTTACACTTCAATGCATTCTGAGAATTATCTTTTTTAAACTACTACTAGATATCAGAGCACTTTTTATTTTTTGTAGAACAGATATTTTTCTTCTCTTTTTTTTATCAGTTGAAAGAGTCTCATCTTTACGATTTTCATCTGAGACATTTTTACTCACTTTAGATATCGTATAACTGTCAATTGAACTTTTTATTTTCAATTTATTTGTATTTATTTCAACTTTGAAAAATGAGAGGAGTAGATTCCATTGGTCAAGCACTATAAATAGACATTTTCCCAGCGATAACCATCGTGTACACACATGCTTCAATATTTTTTTTTACTTTTGCATCATTTAATTTTTTTAAATTGTATTAACTTTGAACACATACCTGAATTATTTTGTACAGCCCTGTATATTACCTACATATACACGTCACATGAGATAAAATTTAATTCAGGCTAAAAGACGCTTCAAACTACTGAAATAACATTTCTAGAATTTATCATCCATAGGTATCCATGTATCCAGTTTTTTGTGTGGCCCTGTATATGATTTTATTTATAATCTACAAACATCTTTTAGTATACTAAATATAATTCAGCTTGAAAATACATAACACAATTAAAAACCACCTTTAAGAAATTCAGAATCATACTTTGTAATGCTTACGAATTATTTTGCGTAGTCCTGTATATAATCTATAGAATTTATACAAACAATGTAGTATGCAAATAGTTAAAAACGCATACTGTAATAAAAAATGCACTTCCTGTAATTATTGCTAATAGACAGCACTATAACAAAAATGTTTTGAATGCCCCTGTAAATGAACGATAACTCTCGAAAACGTCCCATAGTTGCCCAACCCTCTATCTGTGGGCTATTTCTTTGTTTTCTGATATTTTATAAAATTTACATAATGCTTAAAAATAAGCTTTTCCATTTATCAATTTACAGTAAGATCGTATTTTGAATTATTAAAATTTTTTTAAATTCTTTTCCAGGGGTTAAGACTAATTTTTTGTCAGGTAAGCTTATTAAAATTATATACAAAGTCCATGAAATAAATAACCACTATTAAAAATTTATATAATTACATACGTGTACACGTCCAACAGCACCAGATGATACTTTAACATAGTGCGAAATCACAACGGGTTTCTTATAAAATGCATCAGAAAAATGAATAGCATGGGCACTGGCAATCTAGAAAGTAAAATGTTAAAAAAAGAATTAATCAATAAAACTAAGTTTTCAGCACAAAAAAGAAACATTTTTTTTTATATTACAGTCAAAGTAAATATACAAGGTGTCCGAAAAGTCTGGAAACAGTCGAATAACTCGGGAAATATACATCAGATTGAAAAACAGAAAAATACATGTTTAATATTTCCGAAAAATGGCAACAGATTTTTCTAAAATATTAAACACATATTTTTCCATTTTTCAATTCGATGTATATTTCTTGAGTTATTCGACTGTTTCCAGACTTTTCAATAGAAACTATTCTCACTGCATTTTACTCAATTATGATGCCATCTACGATTTTTGTGAAAAAAAGTGTTAAATACAAAAGTTACATATTTTTTCCTGTAGAATCCAAATCTGCAATAAAAAAGGCAGTTATTTAAGATTTCAAAGTTCCCACCCCCCTTTCCCACAGGGAGCTGAAATGTAGGGGAGGGAGGCGACTTTGATATCCCTAAATATTATAGGTGAAAATTAGCATTCACCACTCGCCACGTGGCGATTAAAAAAATCAGCCATCGACCGCCACCCTAGTCACCAGTCGCCAAGTGACGATTAAAAAGTCTGTTATCAATCACCAAGTGAAATACACCATTTTCCATGGAAATATGCATCTCTACATTGATTACATCTAATTAGAGAACTGGTTAATTCTTTTTCCTACCAGATGCAAACAGATTTCAACAACTTAGCTGTATTTTCAATATTTCGGTTTTTTCTCATGTGCTCTTACATGCTTGTTATGATTACTCTTTTGTTGGATTATTTTTTTCAAGAAATACAGTTTTATTCTGCAAAATATATTCATCAGCTTTGATTCCACATGCATTTCAAGTAATTTATTCCTTTTTTCCCAACGGATACAAGCGGGTTTTAAGGACATTTCAGTATTTTCAATATTTCGACTCCTGCCAAATGCTCATCAGCTGGATTATTTTTCTTTAAGAGATACTGTTTAATCATGTGAAATACACTCACACTCACTCATACAATAGGTATAAAACTCTTATAGAAAAATATTTATATACAACGATTATAATTTATCTAGATGTCAAGAAAGTTTGAATCATAATACTAGTGGCTACTAACTTTAAAAAGTGGCCACTAATGAAACAGCCTACCGGCCACTGGCTACTAACTAAATTTCCCAGTTTTCACCTATACTAAATAGATTTTTCCAAAATATTGAACATGCATTTTTCCATTTTTCAATTCAATGCATATTTTTTGAGTTATTCGACAGTTTCCAGACTTTTCAATGAAAATTATTCTCATTGCATTTTACTCGATTACAGTTGCCATCTACGATTTATCAAAGAAAATGTTAAATACAAAAGTTATGTATTTTTTCCTGTAGAATCTGAATCTGCAATAAAAAAAGGGAGGTTATCATTTAAGATTTCAAACCCCTTTCACCCTCAAGGGACAGAGTTGGGAGGCAACTTTGATATCCCTAAATAGATTTTTCAAAAATATTGAACACACATTTTCCAATCTGATGTATATTTCTCGAGTTATTCGAACGTTTCCAGAATTTTCGGACACCTTGTACATTTCAATGTATACTGAAAAGCTTTTTTTTATTTTATTGCATATTATATTTTTTGGCTATCTTTTAAAAAATATTTTTTACACAATTTATAAACAGTCCAGAATATATGTTTTATACAATGCTTTTGGAAACTCCTTTTTGAAAAACACAGCTAGCAATCATTAACTGCTTACCACAAACTTTTGTTTGGGTTTTTGGATTTTTTAGCAATATCTTACGTTCTATTTCAAATTTGGGGGGGGGGGGTCAATGGATTTGTAATATTTGAAAGCATCCATGGTAAAAATTTCTAAAATTTTGATTTATGAATGTGAGTTCTCCCTTGAACTAATAAAATCTTTCTGCTTTTTCCAAAACAATTATTTATCTGACTATCCTTCTAAGCAATATAATAAACCAAAATCCTAATCTTGCAGTGGAGAAGCTTAGATGTCACGTAAAAGACAATGTTAAATCATTAATAAAAACCAATATGCTTAAGGGGAAGAAAATGCAATACAAGGCAAATTATCAACCTAAAAGGTATCTTTAACAGAATGGGTAAAAGAATTCTATTTATGCTCATGGAAGGAAACTGTCACATTAAACAGGATTCATGCTAGGTAAAAAATAAGGTGGGATTTTTGAAATCTTAAATAAAATATTAAGTTGGGTGTTCGAAAAGTGGAGTTATTTTAAATAGAATTCTTCAAAAATAATGTATCAATCATGTGATCACACACTACTGTGAATCCTGATTTAGGGATAAGACAATTGGAAAGATAAGACATTTGTTTGTTTGTTTCAAATGTAAATGTCAAATAAAACATATCCTCTAAGGACATAAATGAAATATAAAGATAAAAGGTTTTGCATGAAAATAGAAAATTTTACTCAATAATCTATGTTATAAAATGTGTCACATTGAAATAATATCTTGTCACATTTTTCATGTCAAAAATTTTAAAAAATAAATAGTTGCATTTAAAAAAATGATTTTCAATACGTGTTTTCAAGTCTAGACCTGCCAGGCCAAAATGTGGAAGACATTCACCATCTCTAATCTCTAAAATATGTAAAGTAAAAATTCACTTTCTCTCAAAAATATATATTAAAACAACAGCAAATGAGTACAATAGGTACAATATTTTAGTGCTAGTTATATCTTTTGCAGGTATTTGGTAAGGCAATAGTGAGGAAAAATAAATGTTATTAGCTTGTTTGAAAATGGCAAATATAAAACAAATTTAAATGCAAAAAAATGAGAACATAAAAATAGCAATTTTTAAATCCTAATGTTTAATACAGCTGGTCTGGCAATGTGAATTTGTGTTCCTTACTTTCAAGAATTTTCTTTTGTTAATTGACATGATCAATAAAAGGTATCAAATCACTTGATACATATCATTTTCAACAACGAGAGAATAATATGCTTCATTATCAACATTCCATTTATTGAAACATTCTGAAAAATAAAAACTAAAAACTATCTACTTCTTTTTTAACTAATATCACATCCATTAGTTAATCCCAATAACAAAAATTACAATATTGCTTTCTTGGAATACAATATCAGTTTTCAGATCAGCCACATTCAAAGTACCATGATTCTATGCAGTGCTTTTCTAAACTAAATAATTTTTATGTAAATATATAACAAATCAAATTATAATAAGATAATTACCAAAATTATGGATAGAGTTACTCCATGATTATGATTATACAAATAAACATTCAAGTAAAAATAAAATAACGTGCCTAAACTGAGAGAGTATGTGAAAAGAAAAGAAAATTTTTATAAAAACATTTTTATACAAAATATTTGCTTCTAATTGGGATAAAATTGTACTTTAATAATGTTTAGTGCCATCAGAAGCTAAAAGAATAAAATATAGGTCAGAACATTTGAAAAATGTAATTTCTAAATTAACTGAAAACTGTTAATAAAAATTGTTAAAACCTTCTCTAATAAGTGGGAGAAGTAGGGCATATATATAAAGTAGAAAACATGTATCAAAAAGTTATGTTTTACTGAGCGGTATACTTCTACAGATGATGTAAATTAAATGAAAAGCATGAATTGGCTCAGCTTGTAATACTCATTATTTGAGCTTAAGACATTTTTCTTTAAACACAGTATTTTAAAATTTGTCAAGGGGAAAAAAGTAGCAAATTCAAGTCTTCGAAATGAATTTTATCATCAACTTCTCATTGCAATAAAACTTATAAAATTAATACATTTAAAATACAGTGTTGTCATATTTATTTTTATTCTTAAGATTTTAATAAAGTATCAAATGGCACTGATAATCCTGCTGTGGATGGAAAAGTATTAAACACAATTAGGCATATCATACTTTTCAGAGACAAATAATTAGCAAACGTTAACTTATTTTAGGAACAGCAAAAATTTGAATATTGTTGGTTGGTGTTTTTGGCACAAATTGCAGAAATATGCTGGGCCAAAAACAAATTTCAAAATTAATACAAAGGCAATAAAAATTATTCAAAACAAACCAAATAGATGGTTCACCATTCAAATACAGTTAAGATGCACACAAAAAATGGTGAAATGATGCACACTGTTAAAACAAAAATGTCTGGATGGGGTATCCTATCTAGGCTAGTCAATTTCAAAAGCACAAAACTCATATAATAAAAATTCAAATATGGTAAAATCCAGAGTCATGGAAAAATAAAATGTACAGTGTCAGGTGTCTTGCAAACAAGATTTTTTTTAAATAAAGGATGAGGTATTAAAATAATGTCTGTAAAATGATAGAAAGCATAACAATCAGTTAAAAGATGGACAGTCAAATGTGAAAAATGACAGTGATGGCACATGAGTCAGTCATAGACTTTTACTCCTTGGCAAACCTAAGACACAAATGGCTTATATGTAAATAGGTCAGAAAGGTATTCAAATTCCTTTAAGAATTTAAGAATGAACATCAGGAAGTCTCTTGTCAAAATTATAAGAGTTAGCATTTCTGTTTCTGTTACTCTATTTCACTAGTGAAAGTTCTCCGAAAACTTCCAGGATATAACTAAATAGGTAAAAAATGTACAAAAAAGCATAGAAAAAGAGGATTGAAAAGCTATGAAAAATCACAGATCTATGGAAGATTCTATACCAAATAAAGCAAGAATTTAAAAAATTAGTAGTACAGAAAGATGCAGCATCTTATAAATGATTTCATAATGCTATCAATGATAAGTGTTTGGCAGACAAGTGTGTAAATACAAATTTTGTATAAGGGAATTAATGGTTGAACTAAGCACTAAAAACAAGATAGATTCTTTTAATTTGAAACTCAAAACATAAGAAAAGTGCGGAATGAGAATAAGAAATAGAGGATCAATTTTGTCAATTAAATTTGCAATATTATTAACATGTTTACTGCTGATGACTTAACTGTTTACTCACATAAGTAGTGATCTTTTAGAAAGAAAAGCGCCAGGGTGTTAGGCATAAAAAAATGCACTAGTACATTATTTCAAGAGGAAGAATATATTAGTGATGTGTTTAGTTATCCCATAAGAAAAGAAAAGAAAAGCATGTAGTTTTTTTGTTATATAAAGCGAGTTTAATTTTGAATGATTTCATGAAGTAAAAATTAAAAGATACAGTTAAACATTTAATAATCTCTACTGTTTTTCCTAAAGAAATGAAGTTCTATCATTTTTGCAATCTCTCAGGCACACAAACTTAAAAATAACATGGCATGAGAAGATTTTTACAAGAAATTTCCAGGGAGAGGCACCCAGCGTAATTCCTCATCACGGACTTTCTAGGATAATTCTTGGTAATTTTCACTTTTGTTATCAAAATAACAATTTATCAAACTGTAAAAAATATGAAAGATATTTTGAGCCCTTCGCTTTGCATAATAATTTGAATATGAACATAAAAAAAATTCAAAACTGCTACTGTGTACACTAATAACTATTGCCTTACATTTTTTTAAACCATAACTGTAAACGAGCATCCTCTAATCAAAGGAAAACAGTAAATGGTCTGAGGGTAACACACACTATATGACTGAACAATTAAGTAGAAATACTATCTCACTGTAAAATGCCAAAATGGTGCTTAAAAATATACATAATTCAATAGGGGAGCATAATTGCTATGTTGTGTATTATGATAATATACATGTATATGTTATATTGGGGAAAGTCACAAGAGTATAGGGTTGGAAAGTTTGTGTAAAATTTCTTGAAAGAAGAGCCGGAAACTTCCATTGGCTTAAACAAGATAGAATTGAAAACAAACATTTAGTACTATATATTTTATGGATGAACAAATCTGCAAGGCATCCATTCACAATGGATGAAGAAGCAATAAATACTGCTTATAAATATTGCAAAAAAATCTTGTTTCTTGAGGGTTGGTGGCTCAGCTCACACTGTCCCTATCTGGTTATGGTCTTGGTGCAACAGTACTTTTATGATTATCAGCAGATTGATTTGAAAATTTTTGGAAGAAAATCTATTAATTAGCAGATTTGAATAATATATTTTTAAATAAACAACTACCTGTAGCAGAACTGTTGATTAAGTCAATTCTGGAATAAGTTATAAATATTTAGGCATATTCAGTATAATTTTTTACAGTTTGTTAAAAGCAAAAAAAAAAAAAAAGATAATAAGTAATCTTGACTTATCGTTTCACATTACCCCATTTTCCTGCTGACATACTTTTATTAATTTTTTTTCTTTTTTACTTCATACATTTTATGATAAATAGGTCATGCTATGGATAAAGCTACAAAGGAAAAAATAATTTTTATTAATTCAAAATTTATAAAACAGTGCAAAATACACCATTTGCAGGAACCATTAAAAAAAAATAAAATAGATGTAATCGCAAATTAATAAAACAGAAAAACAAAAGTATGATTTATATGAATTTTGTCTAAGATTCATGGATATTAAATTTTAATAATGAACTGTTTCAAACTACTTAGCATGTATAAGCACATTGTATTTTTTGCAATAAGTAAAAAACTATAATATCACAACTTTTTAAATGTAAAAAAATATGACTGGTAAACAAAAACATTTAATTAGTTAAAACAATTGTTATAGCCTTTTTAAAAAAAAATGTTTTTGTCGATCCAAACATTTATTTCTTTAGAAAAGCTTACTTAAAAAATGTTTTTTTCATACCATCACAGGAAATGGGTTAATTATACAATCATAATACAATAATTATACATTGAGAAAGTTGTACTACCACATGAGGAGCAGGAAATTTGCCTTCATTTTCTTTCTGAAGCAATACCATGAATAAGACAAATGGATAAATTGTGCGTGGCTGATAATTTTCATGGGGCATTTCTAAGGCATGACGAAGGTCTGAAGGAATCTTAAATTCAGTCACTAGATCATTTTTAAATCTAATAACATGTTAAGGTTCAAGGTATGTTGAAATGTTAAATACATGATAAATAAGGACTAGGAAAAAAGCAGCTGAATATTTGTAGAAAAATGTTCTTTCATAGAATTTAAATATAAAAATCAACAATTTGTAAGACATACAGAGTACTGCAAATATACCATTTTTCACATTCACATAGCAACACATAATTAAATTTAAATAAAGCTAGTAATTGCAGAAGTCTTTAAAAAAAAAAATGGAGGAGGAGAGCACCAAAAAATTTGCACACTTTCTAGGTTGTAAATATTCAAAGTATATCAGTCAAACAGACTATTTGTCTATTAACAGAATTTTGAAATTATGTTCCAAAAGTAAAATTCACCTATAAAATGATTAAAAATTATATCACAATTATATATATATATATATATATAAAATATGACAGACAAAAACATTTAATTACTTAAACAATTGTTATACAGTAGATCTTTATAACGCAATTCTATAAAATGCACAACTTCTCAGATGAAAACAAAGTATTTTGCAGTTAAACACACCTTCATTCCACATTGTTAAAAAATCACTATTCTCTAGAGGACTAAATTTAATACATTATTTCATCTTTATATCTTCAATTCAAAGCTTTTTAAAAAATATATTTGCTATTATTACAATAATTTTTTTTTTTTTTAAATGAGTAATAAAATGAATGATTTGGTTCAAGAATATTGGGACCCAGTTTATAAAGTAAATTTAACAATGTGTGAAATGATCTATGTTATGCAAAAATTTACAATCTACACAACTTCTGGTTCCAAGGAATGTAATATAAAAATCCTTTACTGTATATTGCTATGTTTCATGCATATTTTGCCGTGTTTATAAGGTAAGTTGAATGATGTGTAAAATGTGATCTATATAATGCAAAATTCTATATAATGCACAACTTCGAGTTTTTAGGTTTGCGTTATAAAGATCTTCTTCTACTGTAGTCTTCAAAAAAATATTTTTTTGTTGATCCAAACAAAATTTTCTCAGAAAAGTTTACTTTAAAAAAAAGTTTTTTCATACCATCACAGGAAATGAGTTCATTATACAATCATAATATAATAATTATATATTTGGAAAGTTACAAAACTAAAGGAAAACATTTTTAAGTATTTAAAAGACTTATTTGAATTAATAAATGCACTTACAATTAATAAATGCACAAGTTCATGCACCATCCACTCCACATTAGAATCCTACATTGGATCATGTATCACAATTTCACCAAAACCTAATTTGACTTCTGCTTCCAGATAAATGGTGCTTCTTTGGGTTTTTTTTTTTTTTTTGGAGGGGGGGGGGGGAGATTAGGTTAATTTCTTTGGGTGCAGGCCAGTTTGGAGATTATAGTTCTTATGGCTTGGGTTTTATGTATATCCAATTATTTAAAAGAAAGTCTAGCGGATTTTTTTAAATAAAAAGTTAAATATTTGAATAGGAATGAGTACATGCATATATTATGAAAGATTATATACAGTAGAACTTAGATTCTTGAATGGCCCAGTTATCAAACAATTCAGTTCTCTAACAAGAAATTTGAGTGAAATGATTAATTTTTGATCAAGGAAAGAGTATCACCAAATTGACCGAATGAACAAACACAACGAAAGTGACTGAATAGACTATTTTTCTTATTGGATACGAAGTGCACATACATGATATGCAGTGGTAGCAGCATTAACACAATTCATGCATTTTGAGATTCATGTCCTGCAAGGACCTCGAATCCACTATTTTCTTTCTTGGGGGAAAGGGGAGAGTTCTTATGTGCGAAACATATATACATGCAATTGTTTGCTGGTCATTTAAAAAAGTTTGATTTTCCATTCTTCAAGTCATGTTTTAGTTAGACTGGACATATGGCAGATGCCTCATTTTGCTGAAAGATAAAATTGTCTCTGCTTAGGTAAATGTAATAAAAGCTTTTCATCTAAGATCTGAACATAGAGAAAGAAGGCCAATGTATTTTGGACAATGACTACTTCAGTCTTACTAATGGCTAAAACGGCTCCCCAAAACATCAATGAACCAACCGACTTTAAAGCACCTGCCGCAGATGATGTCTTTGTCTTTCCATAGATCATACCAATAACTGTTTAATCCATCAGGTCCCTCTAAATTAAAACTTCTCATTGGAAAATATCCTATTTTGCCAATTGCAATTGTTTTTCATCCAGTTGAGTTCTTGATGCATGATTTGATGTTTTGATAAAGGCAGTTTCTTTTTCATATTATGTACTGTGTGATGTTGTACTTATTCCTAACACATGTCACAGTTAAGGATGAAATTTTCTTGCTTAAAACATGTACTATTTCTTCAGCAGACATTTTTTTTCCCCATGAGGCATCTTGAAAATAGCAAGCAGAACTAATAATCATTTAACCCTTTCAACAACCAGTTTAGATCCACAGTTATCAAATTTGCATAACACTGAAATTATGCATGTGTAATCAATGAAACCAAAATAACACAAGTGTCCTTATAATTATGAATGAATAAACTCATGCAATATATTTTTCAGGTATGACATTTACTAGTTTATTTATTATGCAAAGTAGTATGTTGATAAGTTATTTATATTTAGATACTTGCACATGATTAGCATATTGATCACACGTTAACTCTTTCGAGTAAATTCTACAAAAGCATGACTGTCCTTATAATTATGATTCTTGGATGTATATATAAGCCCAGTGCATAGCATGCAAGTAGTTTGCAAGACCATAGGAGCCAACCTCTCATTAATATTCCGTAATATGCGGGTTAATTTGACCCAGGTTTAACACGTTTCGCACCAGAAATTTTTTTGAAGAAATTAAATTAAATGAATTCCATGTAGAAACCTGAAACTGAATAAATAAAGAATCATCCAATAATTTTTCTGGTTTCAAGTGTTGTTAAACTGGGTCAAACTAACCCGCATATTATGGAATATTAATGAGAGGTTGGCACCTATGCGACACACACTAAGGATCTTGGGCTGAGGAATGCCTCTGCGATTTTTTTTAGATGATAATATTTGGGTAGTCTTAAAAAAAATTAATTATATATAATATCCATCGTTATATTAAATATTTAACTGCAATATTTATCTATAAAATAGTGAATATGATCACCAAAGAGTGAGTAGATGCCAGAACTGGTTTACTCTTTTTGCAATTTATATTAATTTATGTGATTTATATTTAACTAAATTTGAATGTGATTTTTTTCTTTAATATAAAATATTTTGTAGTGAAATTTTTCATTAAGTAAAAAGAGGGCTAATCAATGCAGGTACAGGACAGTGAAGCAGCATAATCTGGATGTATTTTCCTGCTTTAGAAAAAAAAAAATCATTTAAGCAATAGGTTTCTAGGAAAATATCAGTTATATTTGGTAGAGGAGTAAAGTAAAGAACTATAGTCATGTGCTTCTAAAACTGAAAAAAAAAATATTTCTAAACTGCTTATTTGGCAAAACATATTAATGAAAATATGTTTACTGCTATTAGAGAAAATAAATGTGAAAACAATATCACCTGCAAAGAGAAAAACAGAATTTCTTATCCTTCATAATACTGAAAACGTTTTCAAGAAAATATTTTGAATGTTAAAATTCTTGCATTGGATGCACATTGGATATAGACAATACAATCCAAAAACCAAAGGCAGTGAATTTTTTTTTTTTTTAATCATAAACCAAATATTCTTCAGCAGCTTATTACTCAATTTTTTTTATTTTTTTTTTACACATTTCTTTTTATGCAACCTGATTTTTGTATGTAAAGATAGAATTTCGTAAACTATTTTTAACCTGCTTCCTGATAGAATTAAAACAATTTTGTTCAGATGTGTTTCTGATGACAATACATTTTAATATTTTTAGAACTTAATTATAAATTAATGCAGTATTTTATGACTCTTTTCCATTAATTGCCTGACACAGGTGATAAATTGCCAAATATTCTATGAAACACATACAATTTTGTAAATGAGTTCCAAACAACAAGAACTTAATTATTCACCAAAATTTGCCAAAAATATGCCAAATGGCTGTGAAACTCCAACAATAAAACATTTTAAGGGCTAAAATGTAGAAAATAAATTATACATATAAAATAAAGAAAGCAATATTTAAAAAAATAAGTTTTTATCAATTAATAGTTTAATATTAATTTATGATTATATGTTGAGAAATCAAGTTAGGAATCTTAAAAAAATAGTTTAAATAATGTTTCATTTTTTCATTCTTGTTGCCTTATCTTAAAAAGGAAACAGAGCAAAAATAATGTATTTTTTAATAAATTCACTTGTTTGCACTTTCCACGAAGCAATTAAAAAGCAGTGAATTTTTCATAATCAAGTTCTGTGCTCACGCTAAATTAGTGTATTGTAACAGAATTTTTTTAGGAAGAAACATGAATTACAGTAAAAAAATTAGGTGTGACTTTCAAGATAAACATTCAATGTTTATGAAAGCGTGTTTTTTAAAAAACTATTTTTACTTTTATACTTATTTAATTTTAATAGCAATTACAACAGATTCTAGTTAATGGGGCACATCAGGTCTTGAACGATTTGTCTCAAAAGCATCTGCCTCAATTATCAGAAGTAAAATTGATATTTTTCTATTTCATTCTTGATATTTTGTTGCAATTAAATAAATGTTCCCAATTAAAAGGTGTCCCAAATAACCAGAATTTTACTGTACTTCGGTAGAATACATTTTAAATATTTTAGTTAATTTTAAGATCTTTGAATTTATGTACAATCCCCAGCGATGACGGGGACGGACTGTAGCGCATCATTTAAGCAAAAAATTGGAGAAGATATGCATTAATATAATTTTTATGGGTCCTTCAGGATGCAATTTTTTTGTTGAAAGGTAGCAAAAGAAGTATATGTTGTATAAAATACATTAAATTTGTCTTATTTCTAAAAGAAAACCCCTTTTTAAAAAAAGGCCCAGCTACTTGGAAGTGTCTGGGTCCCAGTGAACCTGGATTTCAAAAGTCTAATGGCATCACTGGTCCTGGATTAAAATGATCAACCCTTACTATGTCTGCTAAAAATAATCATTAAAAAATATATATAAGTACCAATCGACTGGGAATAATGTGTCTTAATTAATGCTAGCTATGCATAAATTATGCGTTGAGGTATTCTCTATATTAAAAATTGTACCAATTTTCAAACAGTAATATTATATTTGAGTTCTTTGGATCAAGACAGCCCAGAAAAAAGTATAGTTTATAAGCTTATCTTAAATCTTCATTGAGTTAGAAGAATTCAAAGTTTGAGAATTCTTATGTTAAATCCATGTGACAAACTTTATACCTTCCAAAAAAAAACCCTTCAGATTGACTTTTATTTTTTTACTTGAGATACAAAGAATTAAGCCAAACTTACACGCTATATTTCTATTGATTTTTTTTTTCAAATAATGAAAATTAATAACTTCATATTTAAAAAAATTATTAATTATGACCTACAATACTTTTTCATAACACTAACTGCAATCATCAAACACAGTGCAAGTTTACAATTTATTCAAATCATTAGTTTTTGAGATATAGATAAATTTTACTTTTCGATAGTTTAAGAGGACCAAATTTCTGTTTGACATGTTAGAAATAAAAAAATATTTTAGCTATAAGGGGTCATATATCTTATTAACATCGAAGAAAAAGGAGTCTACAATGAAAAGTCTACAATGTGTGAAACACTATGAAAGGAAGGGTAAGTTAACACATTGTAAAAATCACATAAAGTATGAAAATAATTAGGTAGGTATAGGTATTGTTTGCAAGCAGCATAATAAAATTCATACAAAATATGTATTTTTACTTCAAGTAGTGTTATGTATATTTCTCTTTTTTTTCTTTGAATTGCAACAGCTTAAATTAAAAGCATCCAAAATCATTATGATTTTCTGATATTTATTTCAATGTAAAATAAATAGTATATAAATTTTTTACACAAAATCAAAAACACTAATCTCGTGAAAACAGGGGAAAAAATTATGTAATGCTCATTATCATACTCATACTATAGTCATACACAGACTTTCAGAATTACAGTTAATAAGAACAAGAAAATTTAATAAAATTAGCCATTAGGTTCTCTAGCTAATAAACTGTAAAACTATTTGGTATGCAAATCATTTACATGAATCATACTTTTTGCAAATTAAAAAAATGAGAGACAGGAGCTTGTTGTGGTATGCAATAATTTTGCCTTTAGAATTTATCAAAGGAATTTCTATCTCCACATGTTTTGATTAAACAGACACCAGAAAGAAATGCTTGTAAATGTTAATTTTTTTCTGTTGATTTTCAAGGATGCCACTCAGAAAATAACAAAAAGGAGGAAATTACATGTGAAAGAAAAACTTATGACATTTTTCACAACATTTATGTGTAAATTTGGTGAACTATATTGTAATGAATAGAAATAAATACATTAACAAATTTCTCACATTAAAATATTTTATAATATTTTCTGCAATAAATATATTGCATTTTCCTAGTTGAGTTGAAGAAAACGACTACCTGTCAACATGTACCGTTTTATACTACACTAACATTCTTTCATCTAAATATAGAGCTTGGTTTCAGCAGGAGAAAATAACATGAATATTAATAGAATTATCATTTTTGTATGAACAAAAAACCATAACTTGATGAAATTTAGAAATTTTTTTTCCATGACCAACTATGAAAATTGGGATTTTTTTTAGGTGACCTGTTGATGAAATTCCCGATTTTTTCCATGATTGTTTAACGAAATTGTGATTTTTTTTTCCACGATTGTTCGACAAAATTTGTGATTTTATTCAGTGATTGTTCAATGAAATTTGCAATTTTATTACGCGATTGTTCGACGGAATTAGAGATTAATTTCTGCAATTTTTTGATGAAATTTCTGATTTTTTTTCCACAATAGTTTGATGAAATTCCCAGATTTTATTTTGTGATCATTTAATGAAATTCGTGATTAATTTCTGTAATTGCTTGACAAAATTCAAGATTTTTTTTTTTTTTTTTTACTGATGACGAAATTTATGATTTTTTTCCTTGAGCAACTGACAAAATTTGTGATTTTATTTCACAATCATTTGATGAAATTCTAGATTAATTTCTACAATAGTATCATGAAATTTGTGATTTTTTACACAACTTCTTGATGAAATTCACGATTTTCTTCTGCGATCATTTGACAAAATTCACAATTAATTTCTGCAATTAATTGACTTTATTTTCGTGACCGACTGATGAAAGTTAAGATTTTTTCCTGTGATCGATTGATGAAATTTGTGTTTTTCTGAGACTGTTTGAAGAAAGTTCAGATTTTTTCCCTCGGGTGACTAACCAAATTTTGCAATTTTATTCATGGATTGTTTTGCATAATTCTTGGCTTTTTTTCCCCAGAATCAGGCATGAAAGTGCAATTTGGCCAAAAAAGCTGAAATCCGCGCGATACAAAAGTATCGCAATATGAATATGGATGTGACGTGCATATGAATGTACAACGCAAGTTATTAAATATAATTATTTCAAAAATAAGATTAATGCATGCATATACAACAAAATAAAAAAATGATAACTTATACATATTACTTTGCATAATATTTTTTACCTTCACAGCAAAAGCAAGAACTTGTCTCAGTTTGCCCAAATGTACCTCTCCCTGATAGGGTAACCAGTTTTGAAGGAATGCTACTTTGAGTATTAACGCAGAATAATATTCATTTTACTGTCACACCTGTGCTAATTGATTTGAGTAAAGCAATGACAACTGACAAAAAAGCTTTGTTGCATTTATCTATGGCATGCACAACAGCATCATACAAAATGAGGCTTGGCATGGCCAAATCTTTGTTTGATAAAACTGTAAATAACTTTAAAAGATATAAATTTTCATTGAACATTGATGAAGCTACCAGCAACAATAAAATGAGAGTTCTGTGTATATTAGCAATTTATTTTTGCCCAAACAGCAAAAAAGTTGTGATTGATCACATAGCGTGAATCAGTTTGTTCAGAGTTGCTTCTGAACATCTTTTCACAGAAATTGTTGGATTATTAAAAAAAAAATGAAATCCCATTTGAAAATTTGGTTTCCATTTTAATGGATTCATCCAGAGTAATGAGGGGATCTAAGTCTGGCTTGGAGACCAGAATTTGTCTGGAAAAGGCTCCACATTTATTGGGTATTGATGGCGACTTGTGCCATCATATCCGTAATGCATCCAAGATATTTTCTAAGCCATTCCATAGATATGTAGAAGATTTTTATAAAGATCTCCACATTGATTTTAACTGGTCAGCTGATCTCCGCGAAAAGCTTCAAGAGATTTCTCTTATATTAAATATAAAGTATGCAGCTATTGAAAACCTTATAAAGCATCGTTGGCTATCTATGTATGATGTAACCCTCAATACACTACAGATTTTTGATTGTTTGACAATATTTTATTATTGTTTTTTGAGTGAAAGGAACAGACATTTTAATTTATGTGTCAACATATGTGACACTATCTGCTTTGCAAACTGTCAAGTACAGACTTTCGAAAAGTGAGAAATCTGCAGTAGAATTTTTTAAATGGTTTAGATGTACCATTCACCCTCAGTCCACCATCTTGTTTTGTTTTCTTTTTTTATTGAACTTTTATTATTAAATATAAATAAATTAGTCAATTAAATTAAATAACATGCTTAGAGATCATAATTGGATTGTTGAGGATGATAATTATTTTGGAAATGAGAAACAAAAAATGAGTTTTGATTTAAAAAACAAGATGAATTAAATTAAATAACGTGTTTATAAGTAAATAAGGATGATAATTATTTTGGAAATAAGAAACAAAACAAATGAGTTTTGATATAAAAGACAAGATGAATTAAATTAAACAACGTGTTTATAATAAGTAAATAAGAATGAAAATTATTTTGAAATGAGAAACAAAACAAATGAGTTTCGATTAAAAAACAAGAAGGCAGACTGAGGGCAAATGGTACATCTGTTCCGTAAGCCATCTTTTCTAAAGAATCTCTCACATTTACCAATTCCACCAAATCTTCTTCACCATTTTCCCCTTTATCTTGACGATCTTATCCAGCCATGGGTTGGGTTGATTATTGACGGCTAATTATCTACACTTGGGATATAGGCCCGGGGGGAGTGCCCTTCATGGGGGGTCTTTCTAAGGGAACCTAACCCGTATTTACGCATGGATAAATCCACGGCTCGAAGAAAACCACGAAAACTCCGAACGATTAGGCCGACAGGCGCAATTGGGATCGAACCCAGCACCTCCCGTCTACCAGCTTCGAGAGCAGAACCTCTCAGCCACTGGTGGGGCTATCCAGCCATGGGAATCTAAATTTATTTTTTTCTTCACTATCTATTTCACTGACTTTATGCTCGTCTATAACTATAATTATATCCATTCTCTATAAAAAGAAATAAAATCCTAGTAGCAGAGGTTAATTTAGTAAAAAAACTAAACTAGATATAGCGTGAGCCGGTAAAACCACAAACACTATAATAAAATCAAACGCACACGTTCGTAGCAAACTACAGCGAGAGCCGATCCCGGACAAAAACAAGCCGCTTAAAGTGAAAGTTGAAGTTATTTTTCTTTAGCAGTCATTTGCTGTTATAAAATATCGTGAATCGATGTCATCAGAAATAACGCTCCACATCCGCTTGAAAAGGGAGATCTTCATTGCTCCATGGGAGACAATGACCTACTTTTGCATTGCATACGTCCTCTGGAGAAACCAACGACGGTGAAACACGAATGAGCGGATGAACGCACGAAGGAATGATTGTACCGTATGCAGCGGCATCGCGAGTCTTAGGAAATCATTGCCGCGGGCTGCCGACGATAGAGAATTTGGCATTGGCATTACCCCCCCCCCCCCCCCCCAAATTTTCGGTCTCAATTTCTCGATGGATTTGCATCAATCTCAGAAACAGACAGAAAGGCTTTCAAAAAAGCGGATTTCCGCGTTTCCGCGGAAAACTTTCATGCCTGCAGAATACATCAAAGCAATTTTTTTTTTACATTTCTGCAGATATTGCTGATAGATTTAAAAAAAACAAGAAAAGTGGCATCCCTTCCTGATAATAGGCAGGATGGAGGGAGAGTGAATCTTCATCCCTCATGACTCCTGCACATTTCCGGGAAAATGCGCTGCTGTGTAACAAACCATACAGGGTAGTGATATGAAACTCAAAGAACTCATACTGTTTAATATATATATTTTTTATTTATGGGCAACAGAAAAAAACCTAATATATATCGCAGAATTATGGAGGAGAATTGGCAGAAATCATGGATTTGATATGTAAAAAAAGTGGAAATCATGGATTTTATATAAAAAGCAGACATCACAGACTTTATATAAAAAGTGAAGGTTACAGATTTTATATAAAAAAAAAAAAAGACTCAAATCGCAAAATTTATAAAAAAAAAAGCTGCATTCTGCCTTTAGATGGAAAAGTGGCATCCCTGGCTTTTACAAGTATCTTTTAATTGTCAAGCCATTTAAACCAAGTTTCATATGATGTTTAACTGCCCATGTGACCAAACATTAATTTAAACATTCGTATGTCCTTTGGAGACTTCATATACAGCTGCTAACCAACACATTCGTGAAAAAAATAAACACACTCTGGCTGGTACAAAGAATTGCAGCTAGACATGTCAGAGAACAAGTATTCTGTTTGATGTATGATGATGACGATATACTGTGGTTAGATAAGGATTGACAGTAACCATCTTTTCAATACTACTCGAAAAAGAAATGGAGTGTGTGACGAGCCTTTGATAAATAATATCAAAGTCTGTGAGCTCAATAGGATCAATTTATTAGTGCTAATGAAAATGAGAAAACTTTTGCAAGATTGATTTTAATTTTTTATAAAGTTATAATCAAATTTAGCTCTGAATTAATTAGTTGCAAAAAATGTAATATCACAGCAAGAGTCAGAGGTATTACTCAAGTGTAAAATAGCAGAGGGATGCAAAACTAGTCGTTGGGGGCCACCATAATACTTACCCATCATGGATAAGTACCATGCATAATATAAAATATGAAAATAAAACATGTGTAAACTATTTATAAAATGCCTTGCAATTCGAATAAAATCCTGGCTTGATGACGTCACTAACTTTAAATGCTCTATTTCTGAATTGCACAAGAGAAACATCCTTATTACTCTAAAAATGATAATCCTATTAACTAACAGTTACTGTGTCAGATTAAGAGTCTCATTACTAATTAAAATATATCTTTTAATTGAAATTTGAATAAATTCAGGGTCATTAAAAATCACGAAAGATCTGAAAAATTTTCACAGAATTCACGGCAGTTACCGAGAAATCTATCTAAACATGTGACATACCTTGTGACACATCAAAGCACTGTGCCATAGTAGGGTGAATGTCACCATTAAGGTTTAACAATATTCATCGCCTTACTAAAACTCAGAAATTATTTTATTAATTAAGGCGAAGAATACTATTAAAATTTAGTGGTGACAATCAGCTCATTGTGGCACAGTGCATTTGTCTTTGGACATATCCAACCAGGAAAACATATGGGTAAATATATAATATTCCAGCATCTTAGAACTAAATCTATTTCCACAATCATGAGTATTTTGACTGAGATGCATAATTCTGTGATACAGCGATTGGCATTGAAATTGGCATACTGCATTCTGCCTTTAGACGGAAAAGTGGCATCCCTGGCTTTTACAAGTATCTTTTAATTGTCAAGCCATTTAAACCAAGTTTCATATGATGTTTAACTGCCCATGTGACCAAACAATTTAAACATTCGTATGTCCTTTGGGGACTTCATATAAAGCTGCTAACCAACACATTCGTGAAAAAAATAAACACATTCTGCCTGGTACAAAGAATTGCAGCTAGACATGTCAGGGAACAAGTATTCTGTTTGATGTATGATGATGACGATATACTGTGGTTGGATAAGGATTCTGACAGTAACCATCTTTTCAATACTACTCAAAAAAGAAATGGAGTGCTTGGTGAGCCTTTGATAAATAATATCAAAGTCTGTGATAAAAATGCATGGATCTTTTTACTTATATGACACTTAGAAAATATAAAACTGAAGTATAGAGATTTAATGTCATCTATGAAACTTATTGAAAAAGAAAACTAGTCGTTGGGGGCCACCGTAATACTTACCCATCATGAATATGCATAATATAAGCTATGAAAATAAAACATGTGTAAACTATTTATAAAAGGCACTGAAATTCGAATAAAATTGTGGCTTGATGACGTCAGAAACTTTAAATGCTCTATTACTGAATTGTGTAAAAGAAACATCCTTATAACTCCAAAATTGGTAATCCTGTTAACTAACAGTTTACTGCGTCAGATTAAGCATCTCATTTTCAATTAAACTATACCTTTGAATTGAAATTTGAATGAAATACAGGGTCATGAAAAATCTAAGAGTGTGGGAAATAGGATTACAAATATCTCGGCAACTAATTATCCGATCAACTTCATTCTTTATGCGAAATTTATGTTTTAATATTGTCTTTTATATTCACTCTTTAAAATAAACAATTTCGAAAATTTTTATATGCCTTTTATCAGAACGAATATTTCGAGAGTCTGAGAAAAAATAGTTCCAGATAATCGAGGTTACTGAAATTCAATAAGCTTCTTCCCATTATTACATACTAAGTATATACCAAATTTCAAGTCTCTATCTCAATTTGTTCAGGAGATAGAGTGTTTACAGACACACAAACAGATGGACGACAAAAAAATTTTCTAAAAATATGTTTTTTAGAATCTCCAGTGTCTAAAATGTGTAAATCCGTCAAAAGAAATTTTCGATTTTCAAAACGATTACAAGACTTACCGACATCACGATTACAAGACATCAAACTATAGATGATGGGTAAGTAAAACTCTAAAATTTACCTGACATAAGTAATGGATGATCCCTAAGAGACAGGGTTGCTTTTTTGTCTAGTATTTTGTAAAAAGTCTAGGACGCTGAAAGAAATTGGATAAAATGAAAATCTGCTGATTTTCCATATGTTTGACTTATAAAATGATGTAATGCTATGATGTAATAGAATTCCTACATTATAATCCCTACATTGTTCATTAAAATATTTTTTCTTAATTAATCATTTAATTAAAATAAAATGACTGCATATTAATACAGACATGGTACAAGCTTTCACGCCCTCACGCAACCCCCTTGACTGTCTTTTGACAAAATTTACATTTTTTTCAGCCCTGTGACGAAATTTGAGTTTTTTTTGTGATCTGTCAATGAAATTAGTGATTTTCCGAGAAATCCTTTGATGAATTTTGCATTTTTTACTTGGCCTTTAGTAGAAATTTGCGTTTTTTCTGTAACTCTTCGATAAAATTTACCCTTCTGTTCGAGATCGTTCGACGAAATGTGCCTTTTTTTTTCGAGATCTTTTGATAAAATTTGCCATTTTTTTCGAGATCTTTCGACAAAATTTGCTGGAGTTTTTTTTCCAAGATCCTTCGACGATATTTGCCATATTTTGGTGATCCTTCGACGAAATTTACGGTTTTTTGGTGATCCTTCGACGAAATTTGCCATTTTTTGGCGATCCTTCGATGGAATTTGCCATTTTTTTTAGATCCTTTGATGAAATTTGCAGTTTTTTCGAGATCCTTCAACGAAATTTGTCGGTTTTTGACAATCCTTCGACGAAATTTGATGGTTTTTTTTACGATCCTTTGATGAAATTTGTCAGTTTTTGACAATCCTTTGATGAAATTTGATGTTTTTTTACGATCCTTTGACAGAATTTGCCGTTTTTAGCGATCCTACGACAAAATTTGCGTTTCTTTGGATTCTTCAACAAAATTGCCCATTTTTCCATGATCCTTTGACAAAATTGCTCGATTTTTTCCATGATCCTTTGACGTAGTTGGCATTTTCTCTGTCGCCCTTCAGCGAAATTCACATTTTTCCCGTAATCCTTCAACGAAACTAATGTTTTTTACCGCCTTTTGACGAAATTTGCATTTTTTTTTTGCAATCTATCAACCAAATTAACCATTTTCCGTGGTTCTTTAATGAAATTTGCATTTTTTCTGCATTTCTTCAACAAAATTTGCCATTTTTCACGATTCTGCAACAAAATTTGCAAATATTCGGCAAAATTTGCCTTTTTTGCCATCTTTCGACGAAGTTTAACATTTTTTGCGATCCTACGACAAAATTCGCAGTTTTTTCGGATTCTTTGACAAAATTTGCCATTTTTTCTCAATCCTTTGACAAAATTAGTCTTTTATTCTGCAGCGCTATGACGAAATTTGTCTTCTTTCTGTGATTCTTCTACAAAATTTTGATTTTTTTTTTTCGATTCCTCGACGAAATTAGTCTTTTTTCAGCAATTCTTTGATTAAATCTTTGGACGGAATTTGCGAATCTTCGAAGAATTTACAACACCCAAGAACTATTTTTTGGCGTCCCAACTCTGATTTTTTGTGTAATTTATGAGCTATAGCATGTCTGCAGCATCGCTAGTTGCTTTGGTGCGCGTGATCTAGCAGGTGGAAGAGAGGGCAGGGGAAAGAAAAGGTCAAATGAAAGTGAAAACAAACTCAATTTGACGGCCACTAATCCTTCTCCAGTTTTTGTTTTTGGTGTATTTTGTCCGCTTGATGATCTGATGACTGTATCACACCACCTCACATTTTATCATACATGCTGCATCCAAAATACACAGGTGAAGGACTTACTAATGACCAAGAAGAAATAGCATGGGAATGGGTGATTGTCTTTTACTCTTATCTACATTGATAAAAAATATTTTGCCATTGATTGTTATATTTTCCATTTAAGGCATTTCCATTTCCTGATACATATTTTTCTGATGCAATCATAAATATCTATCACCAGCAGAATGGTCTGAAAAGATACAGTGACTTAGAAAATATTTCAAATTTTGCATGTCATCTTTTTCATTGCGTAGCCTCATCAGCAAGCATTGAATAATTTTTTTCCAATTCAGCATGATTTAAAACAAACTTAGAAATAAGCTTGGATTACAAACTGCTACAAAAGTTTTAATGGCTTATAAAATGTTATTCTAAAGGCAAACAACTTGCTCCTGATCATGAAACATTTGACGACTATTAAATATTTTACAACCTTTATGCATCTTGAATAACAAAATTTTGTCGTATGCATTTTCTGCATATCTGTTAATTTCTTTATTATTTCCTGGTTATTTTGCATTTGATATTTTAACTAAAAGAGAATTTTTATCATTATATTTTTCTACTTCTTATTGATGCCCCCCCCCCCCATAAGAAAATGTGTATATACTAAATGTTTTTATGGATATTTTAAATTCTTAATGTCATTACAAGCACATGTTTCCTTTCAATGTAACATTTCCTTAATTAACATTAACTTGTTAACTAGTGTCACCTTATGACTTCTTTTTTTTTTTAATAAGATTTGAGGCTGTCAAACATTTTTAAAATTTGTATTTGTATTTTTAATTTTGTAAACTGATTATTAATTGCAACTGCCATATGACAGATAAACAAGTTAAAATTTTTTGCAAATGTATGTTTTATAATTGCTATTTAATACATTATAACTTAATATTGATATATATTTTAATTATAAACATGTTTGCATAAAAAGCTTCTAGATGAAATGAACTTAGTTTTTCATTTTCACACAAAATATTTCACATACTGTTGTGTATATAAATATGTATGTGTGATATTTTGATATGAAAGTTGTTTCTTGAATGAGAAAAATCAATATATTTATTTATTATAGTTAAATTCTGCATTTAATTGGATGGTTTTTTCCAGATTAAAAAATGGAAATGGTGGAAAAAACTGGACAATCCTGCTAAGAAAGCACAAGATCTTGGAAGAGTTTGTAATGCTATGGGAAACAAAGTACTTAATATAACATTGGTATTGGTAGCAAAAACATTTTATTTAAAGAAAAACTAGCTTTTACTTATTTATGATTCTGGTTGTTACCTTAATCATCAGATAGATTTCTAAAAAGTTACAAGATTTATATACTAACAAATGATGACTGAATGGTGATTAATTTTTTTTTAAAATAAATTTTCAATAAAATGTCACATTCCTTCTTTAAGCGACAAGTTTTTAATAAAAGTTCATAAGATTCTACTTACTTCAGAATATACATAACCTACTACAGTCGAACATCGTTAACGCGAACACTCAAGGGGAAACTTTTTTTATTCATGTTAAAAGTAGTTCATGTTATCGAAACTTAAATATATTGCATAAAACTGGACAGGGCAATCGGAAACAGTTCGTGCTAAAACTAATTCACGTTAAGCGTGTTCATGTTAACGAGGTTTGACTGTATCTTTTTTGTAGTTTTTAAAAAAATTAAATATCATATCATTGTATACATACCATTTTTAAAAGACAGACTGTAATATACTGCAACATGTGTATGTGTTTGTACAATAGCATGAAACTTTGGAATATGTACGTAAATTGATTGACTATTTTGTTTGAGTGCATTTTCCAGAACTTCAACATTTTTTCACGTCTTTCTTATTTAGACAATGCTGAAATTAAAATATTTTAGCCAACTACAAAAAAAAAAAAAATTAAAATAAAATAAATATTGCTTTGAAAATAATCTGCAGCAGACTGTATAAAAAATCACAGAAGCACATCTATTGTATCAAATTTTCTCTTACCAAGTTATTTTCATCTTACAGCATCTGCATAGAAAAATGTGACATCATAGATAGTTAAGAATTGTTTTAGGAAATGTGGTTTTTTACAAGACCAAACTGCTAGTTCAATGAATGAAACTGATTTTGAGAGTGTATGAAAATCCTTTAATGAGAAATCTTTGGGGCTATCAATAAAGAAGACGTGAGCCCGAAGGGTGACGAAGATGAGAACAATGCTACTGCTGTTGTAAATTTTTCAGAAGCAAGTGCCGCTTTAAATAAATTAAATAATTATGTCCACTAAAATGATTATTCCAAAAATAGCTTGCTTTAATAAACTTAGAAGGAGACATTTTCTCTTTTCGTCGATGACAGAGAAACTAATATCACTTCATTTTTTTGAGAAAATCTGATCTGTAAATCTTCAAAATAAACATAGCGGTGAGGGAAGTACACCGAGAAAAAATTCTGCTACTGTTATCTAGAAACTAAATTGTAGCTCTAGTAAAAATATTTCCATGTCATCCTTATAAATTCTAGTTCCCTTTGCTGGAGGGTTCTCGTCTCCCCCATTAAAATTAAAGAGAATTTTCCTATATTATCGTGGTCAAACCTATTTAAAAATCGCTGCAAATAAATGTGAACACAAGAGGTTAGTTTTAGTAACTATAATTCTAGGTTATGAATTTATTCTAGAAACCAAGTGATAATTTCTTGCAATTCAAGCGATTCATAATATGGAGGATATAGATGCAAAATTGACACTCTCCACCTAACCTAGTTTTTAGAAAAATGCAAAAAACTGATTATTATTATTAATAAACATGATAACAGGTCAATTGAAAAATCCCTGGCCTGTCACATAGATGGCGCTACTAGAATTAAATCCACATGTTTTTTAGTTAGCCCTAACCCTCAAAAGATGCGTGTATAAATTTGACAGCTGTCTGATCTTTAGTTTGTGAATTATAGCATTTTGAGTGAAGGAACTTTTGTTATTGTGAAAAAAATGGATAAAAAGAAATTTCGTGTGTTGATAAAATATTGCTTTTTGAAAGGAAAAAATACAGTTGAAGCAAAAACTTGGCTTGATGAGGAGTTTCTGGACACTGCCCCAGGAAAATCAACCATCAAGGATTGGTATACTAAGTTTAGACGTGGTGAAATGAGCACCGAAGACGGTGAACGCAGTGGACGCCCAAAAGAGGTTGTTACCTACGAAAACATTAAAAAAATCCACAAAATGATTTTGAATGACCGTAAATTGAAATTGAATGAAATAGCAGACACTCTAAAGATATCAACTGAACGTGTACATCATATCATTCAAGAATATTTGGGTATGAGAAAGCTCTGTGCAAAGTGGGTGCCGCGCAAGCTCACTTTTGACCAAAAACAACGACGAGTTGATAATTCGGAGCAGTGTTTGAAGAGGATCAAGTGTAATAAACCCGAGTTTTTGCATCGATATGTGACAATGGATGAAACATGGCTCCATCATTTCACTCCGAAGTCCAATCGACAGTCATCCGAGTGGACTGCACACGATGAACCCGCTCCAAAGCGTGGGAAAACGCAACAGTCTGCTGGCAAGGTTATGGCGTCTGTATTTTGGGATGCGCATGGAATAATTTTCATTGACTACCTTGAAAAAGGAAGGACCATCAACAGTGACTATTACATAGCGTTATTGGACCATTTGAAGGACGAAATCGCCGAAAAACGGCCACATTTGAAGAAAAAGAAAGTGCTGCTTCACCAAGACAATGCACCGTGTCACAGGTCAGTGAAAACGATGGCAAAAATCCATGAATTGGGCTTCAAATTGCTTCTTCACCCACCGTATTCTCTAGATCTTGCCCCCAGCGACTATTTCCTGTTCTCAGATCTCAAAAGAATGCTCGCTGGGAAGAAATTTTTGTCGAATGAAGAGGTGATCGCCGAAACACAAAAGTTCCTTCACTCAAAATGCTATAATTCACAAACTAAAGATCCGACAGCTGTCAAATTTATACACGCATCTTTTGAGGGTTAGGGCTAACTAAAAAACATGTGGATTTAATTCTAGTAGCGCCATCTATGTGACAGGCCGGGGACTTTTCAATTGACCTGTTATACTGGCACAACTTTTTTTGTGTCATATTTGTTGCCATAACAACTATTTGCACATAATCCTAAACCTGTAATAATTCTGGTGCAGCTAGAATTTAAATTTAATATGGAAAATATGAGTTTTGCAGCAAACTTTAATGGACAATGTTAGTTATAAACCAAAATAGATATAAATTTAAAACAAGAATAATAATAAAAAAAAAAATCTGAACATTAGTTTTCATTATGTTATTTTGGAGGATAACAAACAACAAAAATCAAAATGTAAAAAACATTTATTAAAAATAATTTGTGCAAAAACTTTACTATTAGACATGGCTCAATTTCTTCACTGTCATTAAACTAGTGGAACTTTTTTTTTTACACTACATCTTACTTCTTTAAGCATTAACATAATTTACTTCTGTTTTTGGCTCACAATCATCTTAATTGATATTAGCACTTGCCTCATCAATAATGTTTTTGTAAAAAACCAAATCTTCATTTTTTTCCACTGATCACCATAGTGTTTCTTCAGCAAATTATTAACGTCATCCTTCTTTGATTATTTTACTGTATTTGATATAGAGATAACTGATGTATTCATGTTGAACATTACCCTTCCTGGCTTTGTTAGAGACTTGTATGTTCCAAGGTTACATTTGTACGTATATGCAAGCCTCCCTGATTAGTTAAATTGGAGAGTGTGAGTTTTGCTGCAAAACAGTTGTTGGATAATGTGAGTTATGCATCAAAACAAGATTTTCAGCATTTTTTTTTCAGCCTTAATATGTTTATTATTGTCCAAATCGCTATTACATTTCGATTTATCTTAAAAAGACGAACACGGGGATATGAATAACTTAGTACCTTAAAAAAGTGGATAATGTGACTTTTGCATCTGCACCATTCATATAATGTATTATTTCATCACCTATCTCAATCATTTCGTCTCTTCAGTTTATTTGTTTACCTTATTCGCATAACTTGGAAATCTATATTTCTAGTTTACGGATTTAGAAAATGGTTACTTATATACCGCCTTCGTCTAGAACGAATAAGTTTTCTTTCAGTGTATTTTCTGAACATTTTTAATATATTTTATGTTTTATTTTTTAATATATTTTATAAATTTTGTTAAAATATGCTCTTAGTATTCAAAACTTATCATTAATAACTTATCATTATTTTAATAAGTAATATATTTAATGCATATAAAGTTTGAAACTTGTATAATAAGATCACTTTTATGACTCTCTCAGGTATACAACTTTTTTCTATGGTATATAACATAATAAACTTATAACATAATTTGAAATTTTATGGCATTGTGCTTTTCTTAAACTTCTTCCATGGTCAAAAATAACAAAAAAAATGTTCATAATTCAAAAGAAAAACTACTAATTTCAGCAATATCTATTTAAAATGTAATAAAGAAATTTCAATACTGATAATCAAATATACAACATACAGTAGAAGATCTTTATAACGCAATTCTCCATATAACGCACAACTTCTCAGATGTAAACAATGAATTTTCAGTTAAGAAATACCTGAATTCCCACATTATAAATAGTTGCTATTCTCTAGAGGACTAAATTTTTAACATTAGTGCAACTTTATCTCCTTAATTCAGAGCTAATTACTGAAACAATTTGCTAATATTTGATATAGGTATGTTTGGACAATGTTTATAAAGTAAATTTAACAATGTGTGGAATGATCTATATTATGCAACTCCTGGTAATACAGAATGCAATATAAAGATACTCTTATGTATTTTGGTATGTTTCATACATATTTGGCCATGTTTTACAAGCTATATTTAATGATGTGTGAAATGTGATCTATATAACGCAAAATTCTATACAGTCAAACCTCGTTAACATGAACACGCTTAACGTGAATTACTTTTAGCAAGAACTGTTTCCGATTGCCCCGTCCAGTTGTATGTAATGTATTTAAGTTCGGATAACACGAACTACTTTTAACAGGAACAATAAAAGTTTCCCTTTGAGTGTTTGCATTAACGAGGTTCAACTGTATAACGCACAACCTCGTGTTTTTAAGTTTGCGTTATAAAGATCTTCTACTGTACATTCAAATCAAATTATATTATGGCAGTTCTCATTAACTAGCGAAATTTACATAACTTCTAGCAAAAAAGGATACACAATGGGCTGATGACCATATACAGACTGAAAGCATAATGTCTCCTCAACATTATGACTAGTAATTGAATTGATTATAGCAGGCCAGTCTTTATTCAGGCACTCAATTAAATCATAAATTGGTAAACCCCACATCGCTTGACCATAACAAGGGCCTTGAGATCTCAAAGTACATTTAACTCCTGTAAAATAAAATACATTAATTATGATAATAGTTCAACATTTCAAAATCATATTTAACAAAGGCATATTAAAACCATATACAAAGCCATCTAGCAATAGAAATTTTGCTAGAGAAAATGTTGCAATGATTATTAAAGAAATTCCAATAAAAGCCATAATTTATACAGAGCTTTTCAACAAAGAATTTTTAACAATTTTGAGTTTGAAACAAAGAGTAATTTAATTAACATGAAATCTAATACAATTAAAAAATAGCCGAGTTTTAAAATTTTCTCATATTTAATTTAGTAACAAACACAAATAGATATTAATTGTAATGAATACTTGTAGTTGGCTTAATCTCTTGAGCAACCAACATCACTGTTTTGAAGATAAACATAGCATTTTCTTAATAAAACCTCATGTACAGTCAGAAAAGAAAAAAAATAAAGTAAAGGAATGCCAAATAGCTATGGAGAAAACAAAAATAACTGTTTGATTCAGAATTATATCTTTTAAAATTTATATTTAAAAAATATATTTAGAGGGCAGTTTCCATACTGAAATAATAAACTTCAACATTAAGAATGCAACCACCTAATTTTGACACCAGAATATGAATCTAGACTCTCAAATTAGCCTAGATATACCAGGTGATTATAATTAAAGTTACGATTTCAAAAATCGATAATTTTAAAACTACTGGTCAGAATGACTTGATATTTTAGCAGAACAATCGTGAGGCAATGGAATTTTGTTTGGCGAAGGAAAAAAAATAGTTCCAAATTGTGCCGATAGATGGCGTTGTCAAGATAATGTCAGGGGAAAGACCAAAAATGTATTCTTGAACCCTTTCCGGCGCGGTGTAAATTTGTTTGCAAAATGATGAAATAATAGACTGACACCGGAATTTACAAACGAATCCATTAGTAAAAAGAAACTTGCTTATTTTCTGTTTCTTAATGAAAGGAAAATTTTAATTAAATATTCTTGGTGCCGTTTGTCAGTTTTAGAATTAAAATTGGGTGTCCTTTTTTGCGACCAACGTTGCCAAAAGGAAAAAAATAGAGTTCAGAGATTTACTAAAAATTTATTAGCGAAAAGACAAGACTACATGTTTACAGCGACAACAGCGATAATGACAAAAAATGAAAAAAAAAAAGAGCTTCATGGAACAAACACCTTACTGATTATTAAGGCATAAGTTGCTCAATATGCCCTCCCCCTTGTTCCGCTACTAATTGGAAGCGCAAAACAGCATGCTCCACAACAGATCGGAGGGTATCTGTACTAATGCAATGGGTGTGTTGTGTGATGCTTGCCTTCAAGTCGGCTAGATTCTGAATTCGCCCGCTATAAACAACATTCTTCAGGTACCCCCAAAGCCAGAAATCACACAGGTTTAAGTCGGGGGAATGTGGCGGCCACGTTGTTGGAAAATGGCGGCTTATGATCCTATCATCTCCAAAATTATCACTCAGTAGCTGCTTCACAGTAGTAGCAATGTGCGGCGGAGTGCCATCTTGCATGAATATTATGCGATCCACACACTGACGCTGTTGAAGTGCCGGAAGAACATTGTTACGCAAAAGTGCTTCATACCGCTTGCCAGTAACTGTGCAGGTAACGGGACCCGCAGGTGTGATCTCCTCGAAGAAAAATGGACCGACGATAAACGCTGCCGTTATTCCGCACCACACAGTGACCTTTTCAGACTGAAGAGGTAATGGCTGTAGCTGGGACGGATTCTCGGTCGCTCATATCCTGCAATTTTGCGTATTTACAGAACCTTGCAAATGAAAGTGGGCTTCGTCAGACCACAGAATGTTCCATGGCCATCCGTTGTCCACTTCTATCCGGGCAAGAAATTGTAGTGCAAAAGATTGACGTGCTTCCAGGTCAGCAGGTAGCAATTCCTGCACATGAGTTATCTTGTACGGATAACAGCGTAAGACGTTCCGTACGACTTTACGCACCGTGCTGTTCGGCATATCCAGCATTCGGCCAATCCCCCTTGCACTGCTGATTCCAGCATCACTGTCAGTATGTTCCTGTAATGCTGTAGCCACATCTTCCACTGCCGCAGCTGAAACTGGTTTCCTTCCTCTACCCCGTTTAACGTCAAATGAACCGGTCTCTTCGAATTTAGCAATCATTTTTTGCGGACCATTTGTTGTTATTGGACCTTTTTTAATGGATTTTAATGTCCGAAATTTCCATAATAGCTGTAAGTGCACAGTCATCGTTCTTATAAAAAAGCTTCAAGAGCAGAGCGCGATCCTTCATAGTCAGAGTCATGATGAAGCATTCAGGCAAAGAGCTGCTGCTCTGCATTTTTATGGTTGCTATGTCTGCGGTGCGCATGTCACGTATTAGTAATTTGCATATCTTCAGACAATGTGAACCCAGACAGCGCCATCTATGGGCACATTTTGAAACTTTTTTTTTCCTTCGCCAAACAAAATTCCATTGATTCACGATTGTTCTGCTAAAATATCAAGTCAATCTGACCAGTAGTTTTAATTAAAATTATCGATTTTTGAAATCGTAACTTTAATTATAATCACCCGGTATATAATTAAAATTTTCCTTTCATTAAGAACCAGAAAAATAAGCAAGTTTCTTTTTACTAATGGATTCGTTTGTAAATTCCGGTGTCAGTCTATTATTTCATCATTTTGCAAACAAATTTACTCCGCGTCGGAAAGGGTTCAAGAATACATTTTTGGTCTTTCCCCTGACATTACCCTGACAACGCCATCTATCGGCACAATTTGGAACTATTTTTTTCCTTCGCCAAACAAAATTCCATTGCCTCACGATTGTTCTGCTAAAATATCAAGTCATTCTGACCAGTAGTTTTAAAATTATCGATTTTTGAAATCGTAACTTTAATTATAATCACCCGGTATGCTTTTATGGAGTTTCTATGATTAGTTTGAGTTGTTCAACATTAGAAATAGGGTGATGGGGATTGCTACAGAAGTAAAAATAGTTATTTTAAGGTTCAGGTTTAATTCATATTTTTATAAATACTTGTAATGCAGTCATAATCTAATATGAGTCAAAGAAACAATACATAATAGTTAATTTTCAAAAGCGTATTTTTATAAAAATAATTTGGGGTTTTTGCATAATATAACACATTTAAAATATATATTTGATTAAAATTGATGATTTGCGAATTATTTTATTTTACTTTATTTATTTTATGAACATGTATATGTATACCATTACATGTTACACTTAATTTTCTATTAACATCTTTTTTTGTGTGTGAATGTTAGATGATTTAATGTTTTTTTTTCCTCTGCAAATTCCTTTACAAATAAAATTTTTTTTTTAAAAGAATTGTGTTTGAATTGTTGTTACAAGCAGTTCAGCGTACCAGAGTTACCTTCAGTGTATCCTCCATTATAATAAAATTATGCGCAATAATTTGCAAAATATAATAGTATTTGTCACGTAATAGAAACATTCAGATGCAGAAGGCATTCCTTTTTAATTTCAGCTGTTAGTTGTTGATGGGAACATTGTCATTAATTTTGAAGTATTCTGACTGAACTAGAAATGGTCGTGAACTTAAAGTATACTCTGTTCTTGATTTAAAAGTTCTTATTTAATAAAAATAAGTTTTTAATTTATTAATGGTTGGTTGGTTGGTTGGTTGCATAAGGTTTACTGGCACAAGGTCCCATTGGGGACAAGCTGCACCAAAGTAAAAATTAAGAAAAACTATCAGAAATTCCACCAAAAGTAATGCTATTTAAAAAATTAAAGAAACCAAAGATCAATGAGAACGATCGATGAGGTTACCCATCCGGATATAGTCATACAGTGTCTAAAAACATTATGAATCCTCAAAAAAGTAGTATAAAAGTAATACGTGAATAAGTACTATCTGGATGGGGTTACCCATCCAGATGTCAAGTTAAACAAGTATAAACATTATTTAGTAAAAATGTGAAGGATACATAAAAACTATATCTGAAAATAAAAGCCAGTATGTTTAAGAAAATGAAGGAGTGCCCCATGAGGAGTTTCCCCAATGAGGTTTGTCAAAGTGGGTGATGATGAATTAAAATACAATCTGTACAAGTGCCGGAGGTCTGTACAGTCAGTTAAGATATGATTAACAGTCAGGAGATCATAGTAACAGTGAGGACACATGGGTGCGTCCTCTCGAAGTAACAGATGTTTGTGAGTGATTCTCGAATGTCCAATTCTTAGTCGAGTCAAAATAACATCACTTTTCCTTGGATAATTCAAGGGCCAAATCAGTATTGTCGGTTTAATATGATGCAGTTTATTATTAAGTTCTAAATCCCAACTCTCTTGCCATTTATTTAGAATAAAATGTTTTGTTAGAGTTTTGATATCTGAGAATGGAATTCTATAATGTAGTGGGGTTAAGAGCTTGTTTTGCCGCTTTGTCTGCTTTCTCATTTCCAGGAATACCCATGTGTCCAGGCACCCAACAAAATAATATGTTGTAGCCATGCCTTGCCAATTGATTATAAAGATCTAAGATTGCTGAGACATAAGGATGCTTTTTAGATGATTTTATTGCATCAATAGAACTATTTGAGTCAGTATAAATGATGAAAGATGTGTTACGATGGTGAGAAATGTGCATCATGGCTCTCTCTATTGCAATTAATTCAGCTGTAAAAACTGAAATAGAAGACTGAAGCCGATAACTAAAGCAAGTATTTTCATGATAAATCCCACAGCCAACAATATCCCCACTCTTTGAGCCATCTGTATATACATCATTATAATTGCTGTAATTTAAACGATGTGCTGCAAATAATTGTTGAAAGACAGCAGGAGCAAAATCGCTTTTATCATATCCTTTGAAGGGATGGAGACAGACTATATTTGGAGGTTGCCATGGAGGGATCATGTGTAATGGACATGGGCTCACCTCAATATTATTCAGTGGGCTATTGTCAATAATGTTTCTTATTCTTACGCCAAAAGAAGGTATGCAAGACAGTCAATGCTGATAAAGAATATCATTGTCTGTATTTAAAATGTAGGTATGAAGTGGATGGCCATGATGTGAAAGAATCCGGTAAAATAAGTCTAAAGAAAGTTTTTCTCGTATATACTGTAGGGATGGTTCAACACAGTCAACATATAAACTCAAAACCGGTGATGTACGAAATGCACCAGAGCAGACACGGAGTGCACTATGATGCACAGTATCTAGTTTATTAAGAACAGATTTTCTTGCTGAACCATAGACCTGGCATGCATAGTCCATTTTGGATCGAACCACAGCTCGATAAATTTTTAAGAGAGAGGTACGGTCGGCTCCCCAAGAAGTGTTTGAAAGTACCCTCAACAAATTAAGTGATCGTTCACATTTTGTCCGTAAGTGTAAAATATGTGTTGAAAAGGTAAGTTTATTGTCAAAATATAGACCCAGGTAACGAACACTTTCCACAACAGGAATCTGAGATGAACCAATAAAGATTTCAGGATCTGGATGCAGACCCCTTCGTCTACAGAAATGCACACAAGAAGTTTTGTCATTAGAAATTATAAAACCATTTTTGTTAGTCCAGCTAAGAATACTTTTGATTGCAATTTGCAATTGTCTCTCAATAAAACGCATATCCTGTCCCATACACATAATATGAAAGTCATCTACATACAGATCTCCCTTCACAGAAGGAGGGAGTTGATTAATAATATCATTTATTTTAATAGCAAAGAGGGTGACACTCAAGACACTGCCCTGAGGTACACCCTCTTCTTGTACATAAAAACTGGATAGAATTCCCCCAATTCGCACTTGAAATCGTCGAATGGCAAGGAAGTTTTTAATAAAAATTGGGAGGTTCCCACGAAAGTCCATGTTAAAAAGATCACGAAGGATCCTATATCGCCATGTTCTGTCATACGCTTTTGCCATGTCAAAAAATATGGAGACCAAGTGGTTGCGTTTTAAAAAAGCTGTCCGTATGTGAGTTCCCAGGTTAATAAGGTTATCGATAGTTGACCTACCACGTCGAAAGCCACTTTGGAAGGCTGCAAGATAATTATTAGATTCCAACACATGCACCAGGCAGAAATTTACCATTTTTTCGAGTAATTTGCAAAGGCTACTAGAAAGTGCTATTGGTCTGTAATTATTGGGGTTTGTATGGTCCTTTCCTGGCTTAGGAAAAGGTATGACAATAGCTCTGCACCAAGCATGAGGAAAAATCTGTTCCATCCATATTCTATTGAAAAATTTGAGGAGATTATGAAGAGAGAATGGGGAAAGGTGTTTGAGCATGACATAAGTTATGCCATCGTGACCTGGGGCAGATAAATTGCTATTACGTAAACAGTTTTTAAGCTCCGATATAATAAATGGTTGATTGTATGCAAATGAATGACGAGAATTAAAATTTATTCTAGTCCTTTCTGTTTGTCTTTTGTAAGTTAAAAATGGTTTTGGGTATGAGTTGGAATTTGAAATAGAAGCAAGGGTATTTGCTATTGTCTCTGCTATGTTTCTAACAGATGTAATAGTTTGACCGTCATGTTTTAAAATTGAAATATGACTTTCAGAGTAATGGCCCATACATTTTTTCACTTTTTTCCAGAGTTCTGTGCTTGAAGTATTAGAGGTAATGCTTGAGACATATTTAATCCAGGAGTCACGTTGGCTTTTTTGTCGCACTCGTCTAGCTTCGGCTTTTGCTTTTTTATATGCAACATAATTATCATTATTTGGGTACCTCCGGAAGAGGCCCCAAGCTTTCTGTTGCTTCTTCTTTGCTATCTGACAATCCCTATTCCACCATGGCTTTCTGTGTTTATGTGTAGATGAAGTTTTTGGGATGGAAGCATCAGCAGCAGTAATAATACATTGAGTTATGTTATGAAGTGCTTTGTCAATATGTCCCTCTATCATACTATTTGTAATGTTGGCATACATTGTGAACGTTGGCCAGTTGGCTCTGTCATATATGTACCGTTTGGGATAGTTATTAGCACCTACATCAGGTATAGTCTGTGAAATAAAAGTTGGGAAATGGTCACTGCCGTGTAGGTCATTAGAGACCCAGAAATTCCAAGAAGGATAGAGTGATGGGGAACATATTGAGAGATCTATTGCATGAAAAGTGCGGGTTGGCTCATGAAAATAAGTGTGGTCACCATTATTCAACAGGCATAATCCATTGTCAGATATGAAGTTTTCAATCATTTGACCACGTAAGTTAGAATTTTGATTTCCCCAGATTTGGCTGTGTGCATTAAAATCTCCAATGATAATGCATGGACTAGGGAGTTGGAGAAAAAGATTATCCAGATGATTTGACTGAATATTTTGATTTGGTGGTAAATAGAGTGAGCAGATCGTGATGATATGTTTGATATGAACATGGACTGCAACAGCTTGTAGGTTAGTATTTAAAGGCACATGAGTATGGGGTAAACTGCGGGAAACAAAAAGGGCTACACCTCCAGTGGCCCTACCATTACCTGTAAAGTCATTTCTGTGAGTTACATATGAGTGTAATTTAGTTTTGTCATTAGGTTTCAGATGTGTTTCTTGTAAAGCCAAACATAACGGTTGGTGGTCATAGAGAATAGTACGGATTTTGTCATATTTACTATAATAGCCACGGCAGTTCCACAAAATAATATTAGTCATGTGGGGAGTTTTTAGATGTGTACATCTACATCATTGGGTTCGGAGTTAGTACACATACTATCTCCTTCGTTCTCTTCTAAATCCGAATCAGTGTTAATGTTCACGCAATCAGCATCATCCATAGAATAATCATCTATTTTCACATCAGTTTTCAGGTTTGATTGTGTTTTAGGTGGTTTATTCTTTTTCTTTTTGGGTGGAATATCAGAGGATTTAACTGATGGTAAATTGTGCTTTTCAGCATCAGATCTACGACTTGGTATTTTAGAAGTAGTTTGAGAAGTTCTTTTATGGATTGGCAGTTTAGGAAAAGTAGGCTGTGTTGACTTGGAAGAGACAGTTTGTGATGATTTAGGAGGAACAGTTTGGGATGATTTAAAAGGAGCAGATTGTGATGATTTAGGAGGAGCAGATTGTGAGGATTTAGGAGGAGCAGATTGTGAGGATTTAAGAGGAGCAGATTGTGATGATTTAGATGACAGACTGGGATTAGTAGACATTTTGTTTTCTTTTTGTTGCGATTGGTAACTGATTTCTATAGAGATTTCAGTTTGAGTTGCAATAGTTTGAAAAGATTTATGAGTTGTTTTTGTTATGGCTGCAGCATACGATACTCCAATTTTGGGTGTCCTAGATTCAACTATTTTCATGGCTTCTGGGTATGATATATTCTCTTTTGTCCGTATTATTTGTATTTCTTTTTCTGTTTTCCACTGCTCACAAGATTTTGAATAGGATGGATGCTCTTTTTTACAGTTTACACAACGAACTGGGGCATTGCAATTTTCACTTTCATGGCCCACTTCACTACAACGACCACAGGTGACATTACCACGGCATGATGTTTTCGAGTGTCCAAAGCGCTGACATCTAAAACATCGCAGTGGATTTGGAATATACGCTCTGACAGAACATGACAAGTATCCAGCTTTTATGGACTTAGGCAAATTGGGGGAATTAAAAGTTAGTATTATGTGCTTGGTGGGTATTTGTACCTGATTAGGTGGTATTAGTACATCCCGACGGTAGATTTTTATCCTTCTAGCTTCAATCACATTTTGTTCCTTAAGGTTCTCTACTATTTCAGCTTCCGTAACATGTATAAGGTCAGGTTCAGAGATAACTCCTCGAGATGTGTTTAGAGTTCTATGCGGACTTATGGATACAGGGATATTTGCAAGATGTGTACACTTTTTTAAGTTAGCTGCTTGCGTGCTATTGTTTACTTCAACAAGAAGTTCACCAGATCGTAGTTTTTTTATTGTCTTTGGTGCACCAACTAGTGCTTGTAGTGATTTAAGTATCAGAAAGGGAGAAGTCCTGTCGAAACTCCCTTCTGGACGTTTCACAACAAAGAATCTTTACTCTGCATTGCAGGATTTATTTATATCAGTGACAGCATTTTTATAGGACACATCTAACATGTTTCGCTCTTCTATGCTACAAGCTTTGCTTGTATCAGAGGATGTACCTTTATTTTCAGAAGGAAATTTTTCCTCGACTTTATGAGCCCAGGGTGCATTTGGTTGTGGGGCTTCCACTTCGCATGTCTTATTTCCATTAGTTGTGGCCATACTTTAGATTTTCGTTTTTAACGCCAGGCGTTGGGCCTGGTCACCGACCCTTCTTCTTTTCCTTACTTTAGGCGCAGGTCTCAAAAGGATGAAAACTATTCCCAACAAACTTCCACGTTTTTCGAACGTTGGATTAAACTCGATAGCATTTCCTAATATCTAGTTCTTTCACATTGGAATCAGGTAGTCAGTAGGTAAGCCTTTACAGCTCTGTCCAACCTACAACCCCTTTCACCGAAAGGCACCAGTCTCCCGGTGTTGGTCCTAACAGCCACCATACAATGTATGGCGTACTCTGATCACGGAACCGGAATTCGGAAAATGCCCTGCACTCTGGGACTCAAGATCAGCCTAAAAAGGTAGAACCGAGTCGAAGAGATTAAAAAACCTCAGCACCCAGAGTGTCTCACGTGAAAATAAAAAAATCCACTATTGTATAAAAAAGAAGCATTGTGAGAGAAAACTTAGAAACAAGGTGTATTTTTTTGTCTTTTTCAAAGTTTTTTTTTTCTTTTTTAAGCAAAAGACAGAAATTAACGTTAGCAGAACAAAGAACAAAGTGAACAAAAAAGTTAGCAAAACAATCAAACATGACCAAGAACAAAGAAGTACAACAAACTGAAAAGAGAAGATTAAAAAGTGTGAAACACAGAGAAAAGGATAGACAACTAAAAAGAGAAGAAAACAGGAAAGGAGAAAGATCGCTCAGGAATCCGGGGTCGCGAAACCCGTAAATAGCTAAAGAAGGTATTCCCCTGGGGGATTTAATTTATTAATGAAAATCTTTTTTGGAGATATTGCCAGTTACAGACTTTGGTATAAAAATATTCAAAAAATCAAAATTCTTTTTATGCAGCGTAATATCCTTGGATGATTCTGTGTTGATAGATATCTTGAGCACTCGCAAACTCTCCCGCTGACTGGCCGAATAGTAAAGTTTGTGTGTAACGGAAAAATGTATTTTTCTCAAAAACCAGGAAAGTCTCTGTAGTTTTCCTGCAAGATTTAAATAAACTTCTACTACCCCTAATTTTTTCATAATTAGGTAGCTTTCAATACAAAAAAGTATAAAGCTACCTATTGCAGCCGTTCGGAGGAAAGCAGTTCCGGAAAATTTCGATATATTTTCACCGATCATGACCCCCAGACCCCAAAACCACCCTCCGTTCAAATGTTGATTTATATATATAAATATATATATATCTGACCTATGTCATACGATAACGCTCGTATTTATAAACCAATTTTGATGAAACTAATTGTGTGTATTAAGCTCACCAATGTCTCGACCGAGTTTGTTGGCCAGCTTGGTCCGCCATTTTGTTTCAAGATAGCGGCCACTTAAAAATTTAACACTAAAATAAATATACAAAAAAGTTAAAAATTCCAATTTATTTTTTAATTAAGTGTTAGGAGTCGATACAAGGATTCCAGAGCATTTTTTGGATTATCTCTATCTTAAAAAATGGCTGAGATAGAGCAGTTTGAAATTCTAGGGTGGCTGACATTTTGAAAATAGACAGCACATAACAAAAATTTTCATTGTTGTAATAATTTTCCCAATCATACGCATAAAACTATATATTCATATCCGTTAGCACCAAATTCTCGCCAAACTTGGCGACATTTGGCGAAATATCACCAAATTTGGTGACCAAAATAAGTCTTCATAAATGAAGCCAATTTGACTATTGCTCAATAATTTGGCAAATTTCTTATTCAAATTCAGTATTAACGAATCTTTTGTAAATGAAAATCTTTGTCTTTGCAACAATTCTTTATTTATGTCTTTTGCAATTTTGTCTTTGCATTTTAACTTGCTGTTTTCATGTAACATTAGCTATAATTTTAAAACGAAGATATAGGAAAGCTACCTTTTCCTCCTGGTACAGGCCGGAAGGACTTTTTTAGTTTCAGTAGATTCAGAAATAGAGAGGGGGGGGGGGATATTTTTGATGATCTCTCTCAAAATATAATACCAAAAATTAAAATAAATATATTTTTGAGTTTGGTATTACGAGATCTTTCACACGATACCCCTGATGACATACAAAAAGAAACTTTTTTTTTTCAAGTATCTTAGCCTCCTAAATTTTTCCTTACATATATTTGTGAATGGCTAATAATCTGAAAATGTGGGTAAAAAGGTTGTATAATTTTCCCCAAGTTTGAACTTTCCATGTCCTATAGTTTATGAGAAAAGGGGTTCTGATAGATGAACAGGCAGACACAGGAGTGATCTTAAAATGGTTCCATTTTTGCTTTTTAAATACAAAACCCTAAAAATGAAGTAATAATCATGAAAAAAAATTAGCAAATGGAATCATAACATAGGTTTATTACAATATGGAAATATCATGCTTATATCACATATTGTTTGTAAAGAAATAAAATTCAAAATAAGCTGTCACAAAAATATATTGACAATGAAAAGAATAGCTTTTATTACCACTGGGTCATTCCATGTCAACTGGCCTAGAGGCTCCCACTCGACCTCTTTCAAATTTTATAGAATTGATACAGGACATACATATAGGTATAAGATGGTCATCTGCAAACTGTCAGTGTCAGAAATAGTATAGTTGGGGCGCTAGGGGTCCTTTTGTAAAACTCACTATTTCATGATCGCAGAAAAAAATGAGGAAATCACCAAGTTTGCCATCTTATTGCTCATGATACAAGAAACCTTACTTATTGAAAATAAGTGATCTAGTACAACTTTTTGTTCTAAAAGCATAATTAGCGTATTTAAAATCACAAATCAATACCTTTGTCATTACTGGGTCTCAAAGTAGGCCATACGGTCTGTCGTGATGAATTTTACCCATAGTTTAACATGCTGAAACTACTGAAAAAAAAAATATTTTAAGAGTTTGTTACTTTAACAATTATTACCTAAGAAGATGTCATAGAGCTGCTGGAGTTGTTTTTTTCCTGCTTAAATATATTCATTAATTTATTCAGCTGTGAAATCTGCTAAAAAATTAAAATCAATTACACCCAATTTTCAGAAGCGTATATCTCAAAAGGGACACTCCTGATATGATTACATTTAGTACCACTGAAAAGAGCACATCTTAATCTATAAGAAAAACTTTAATTCATTTTGGGCCTCTTACATATAGGAGAAAAATAAAATTCAAAAGACATATTTCTTCTTCGAAGATCTTCATATTCAACAAATTTAACACAAATCTTTTTATTTAAAATGAAGAATGTATAGATAATTATCTCTTGTTGTGGTTCATGATTGCTTCTGCTCTACCATTCAGATTGATTGGTAACCGCCTCACCAAGGGGTCACACCCGATAGCCATGAAAGACTAGCTCCTGGTTGAGTTTCTTTACTACATGCTCACAAACATAAATGTAAGTATCTAACAGGTTCCCAAGTCTATTATAGAAACTTCTTTGATGATTCTAAGCTTCAATAGGGTTGCTTCAGGGTTTCCAAGTCGTAAAGAACATCTAGTTATTGGTTCAGTTTATCAAATTTCTTATTGATTGAGATTGCAAGAGTTTTAGGTAAACTGTACTGCTCACTCATTGTTGTTACAATTGGAACTGGAACCGTAGCTATTATATGCTCTTCTGGAGAACCCAACAAAGGTCTTGTCTAGTGGGCCAATAAAACATTTTGGTAACTCCATGAGAGTGCATAAAATTTATTAAGACATCGCGCTCTTCAATTGATATTTCACGCATATTTCCAATCCACCCATTTCTGTCATAGATACAGGCAATATGCTGTATAGGCTGTATATCGGAAACGAATGCATAGTGAAATGCAGTCTTAGCAGTCTTATCAACATGTGTTATAAAGAATGGTGCATCATTTGTTATTCTACAGACACGAACTTCTTTTTTATTTACGGGTACAAAATGATGATGATGTTCACTTGAGCCAGAAACTGTGCATCCGCTTTTGAAACGCTCTTCTTTGTCAACTTGTACTTGCTTCAATTTATTTTTTTGAAACAAAAATGAATTTAATTTTCTTTGTTCTTTTCACAGAACTTATATAGATCCGTCGGAATTAAAATGTGGTCTTTAATTGGTCTTTGAAGGCTTACTTTTGCAGCCAGCCACTTTACAGTTCCTCCTATTCAGTCACAGGGTGATTTTTCATGGTTTGTACCAAACAAATTCCAATCTGCAGAGATTTCAAAGTCATTCTGTTGATAACAAAGATTCAAAATATTTTTAAAATTCTAGCAGCAGATCCATCACTAAAATAATGTATATGCAAAGAAAAAAACTTCATTCATAAAAATAAATTAATTTTCATACAGATAAACATATTTGCAAAGTTCAAAAGTCACATGTAAGGAATTTTTGGGATGGACTTTGTTCAACAGTCAAATTCTTTGAAAAAGAAATCTCGGAAAAACAGTGTAAAATAGGTTTTATTTAATTTAATTATTTTTCCACTATATGTAAGATGCCCAAAATGAGATAGAGTTTTCCTTATAGATTAAAATGTGCTCTTTTCAGTGGTACTAACTGTAATCAAATCAAAAGTGTCCCTTTTGAGATATACGTTTCTAAAAATGGGGTAGAATTGATGATTTTAATTTTTTAGTAGATTTCGCAGCTGAATAAATGAATGAATATTTAAGCAGGAAAGAAACAACATCAGCAGCTCTATGACATCTTCATAGGTAATATATTGCTATAGTGACTGATGTTTAAATTAATTTATTCAATAGATACAGCTTGTTAAAGAAAAAGTAAAATTCATCGCGACAAGCCATATGTCCTACTTTGAGCCCAAGTAATGACGAAGATAATGATTTGCGATTTTTAACACTCCAATTATGTTTTTTAGCACAAAAAGTTTTACTAGATCACCTATTTTTAGTAAGTAAGATTTTTTGCATCTTGAGAAATAAGAGGGCAAAAGTAGTGATTTAATCATTTTTTCTGCAACCATGAAATATTCAATTTTACTGAAGCATCCCCAGGAGCTAGTCTTTTATGTCTATCGGGCGTGACCCCTTGGCGCCGCGGTTACCAATCATTAAGAATGGTAGAGCAGAAGCAACCATGGACCACAACAAGAGATAATTATCCATACATTTATCATTGTAAATAAAAAGATTTGTGTTAAATTCGTTGAAAGAGAACATCTTCGAAGAAGAAATTTCACGTAAAATATGTCTTTTGAATTTTATTATATTTCCCGTATATGTAAGAGGCCCAAAATAAAATAAAGTTTTTCTTATAGATTAAGATGTGCTCTTTTCAGTGGTACTAACTGCAATCATATCAAGAGTGTCCCTTTCGAGATATACACTTCTGAAAACTGGGTTGAATTGATGATTTTAATTTTTTAGCAGATTTCACAGCTGAATAAGTTAATAAATATTTAAGCAGGAAAGAAACAACTCCAGCAGCTCTATGACATCGTCATAGGTAATTAATTATTAAAGTGACAAATTTTTAAAATAATTTTTTTCAGTAGTTACAGCATGTTAAAGTATGGGTAAAATTCATCGCGACAGGCCGTATGGCCTACTTTGAGGCCAAGAAATGACAAAGGTGTTGAGTTGTGATTTTTAACACTCTAATTACTTTTTTAACACAAAAAGCTGTACTAGATCACCTATTTTCAATAAGTAAAGTCTCTTGTATCATGGGCAATAAGATGGCAAACTTGGTGATTTCCTCATTTTTTCTGCGACCATGAAATAGTGAGTTTTACTAAAGGGCCCCTAGCTCCCCAACTATACTATTTCTGACACTGACAGTTTGCAGATGTCCATATTATACCTGCATGTATGCCCTGTATCAATTATATAAAAATTGAAGGGGGTCGAGCAAGAACCATGCCAAAATTTAGGCCACTTGACATGGAATGACCCCACTGTATCAAAAAAATTTGCATATTCTGCATTCTGTACATGTGACATAACCAATTCGAAATATAAAATTACTGCTCACTCTTCAATTCTCGAATAGTTGGAAAATGCCTTGCAATGTTCAATTCTCTGCAGCTGATAGTTAAAATTTGGCATTTAAAGGCTCAAAATATTAGATTTCTGATATTGCTAAACAAATGAAGATTAGCAGATCTGGAATTTATGGAATTTTATCGAAAGGCAGCAATGTGATTGCAAAAAAGTGTTCAGGTCGACCAAGAAAAACATCTCAGCAACAAGATAAGGAGAGCGAGCAGTTTCAACCCAAAAGAAGTACGTTCATGAAATTGAGAAGACTTTAGCATTTGATATTTCGAGATCTATTGTTTACCGTCACATACAGGTATGCAATTTTGATAAATATTGCGGAATTTGTTGGACACCTATGCTGAAATTGAACCACAGAAATGCACACATTCTTTAGGCTAAAAAACACATGCATTGGATGGATGAATGCTTAAATGTTATCTGCAGTAATGAAGAAAAATTCAATTTGGATCACCCTGATGGCTGGTGATACTACTGGCATGATCTATGATAGAACCTCATGAGTTCTTTAGTCTATACAACAAGGAGAATGTTCTCTCACGGTGGGGGGGAGGTGCATCCTGTTTGAACGGAACAATGGGTATTGCTTTTTTTAATGGTCGACAGTGTTCCAGGGATTATCAAAATGTCCTTAAAGGCAATCTACTTCCAATTGGAAACATTTCAGGAGTGGAAAATCTGAAATTCTAACAGGACAATGCATCGATTCACACCTCCCATTCAACAACAGCTTGGTTTATGCAGAATCAAGTGATTGTTATAGACTGGCCAGCCATCAGCCAAGACCTGAATCCAATTGAAAACGTTTGAAGAGTACTTGCACAAAAGGTGTATGCACATAGTCGTCAGTTTTTGACTGCTTCTCTTTACAGCCACACATTCTCCAAACACTAGTTCGAAGCCTGCTTCATAGGATTTTCAAGATAATCAAAGGAATGGGACTAAAATTTAAATTTAAATACAAAATACTCAAAAAGTCCATATATTTTCAGAACCTATTTTGATCATTTTTTTTTTCAAAAATTCTGTAAAACGCCAAAAGTTCTGTTACAGCCGTAAATCATTAAAATGTTTATAAATATTTCCTAATGAGTTATTACAGAAAACAAGTGTAAAATATTAAAAAAATGGAATAAGTGACAACTATTTATTTATTTTCGTAAAAATTGTTCTTATTTTTTCTAGTCATACATTTTGTAAGTATATTTTAACCTACAGGTATTACATAATAAAATTGTTTATAGTTGAATAAAAGAAGTTTTGTATTTTTAAACGTTTTATTTACTGTTTCGAAATTTTTTTGAAAATTTCATAAAATAACCACTCAGACCGCTTGAAGATTTTCCAATATTTCAATAAATATGCTTGTAAATCCCAGAATATATATATTTTTTAATCGCTGTTAGATGCTATAATATCTTTTATATCTCCTCATTCTAAATACAGTTCAAAAAAGTATTATGTTAAAAATAATTTTGTCTACAGCCATTTTAACATGACTATATGAAACGGAAAACACGGGCTTAACGCTTAAAGGGTTAAATATTACACAAAATTGTACTTGCATGTATAGCGTGAGTCCAAAATATTCTAGCTTCATTCAACTTTGACTTAAGCTAAGTAATGCAATTTATTATGAAATTTTTAATTTTTAATTACATACTAATTTCTCTGTAAACACTCTGTAAACACTGTAATTTCTCTGTAAACTGTGTAGATACTGTATTTCTTTGTTATAATAAACTTATGTTATGATTCCATATGCTTATTATTTTTTTTCATGATTATTGCTTCATTTTTTTTAACTGTTATTAAATAAATTGCCAGTCCATATACTTTTGAGACACACTGTATGAAACAAAACATTGGATTTTGTATCCTCCATTACTATATTAATAAGGGAATACCCTAAATCATAATAAAATAAATTAAGCACCAAATAATGAAAGATTATACATCCATCTACATAAAGAAGAACTATGGATATTAGTAAAAAAAACTCAGTTAAATCTCCCTTAAAATTCCAAAAATAAATAAATAAATAAAATAAAAAAATAAATAGAGGGTGCAAAGAAGATACATTGTAAAAAGACAGGATGCATTTTCCATGTCTAACAAGGGCGCATGAGCACTTAAAACAACAAAAAAAACATATTGTGGTGCTGTTCTTTGAAAAATGTCAAATGGGAACACTGGGGAGCATGAAAACGAAGAAGCATAAAGCTATTTTGTCTTTATCTAGTAAAGTTAATAAAACTAAACCTTGTCATGCTGACATTTATTTATTTATTATTGCTATTATTCCAAACCTGGAGATTTATTTTTTTAGCTCTTAAAAGCTTTGAATTTTTATTAATCCCAAATTTTGCATTTAAAATTACAGAAAATTAAAATGTAATAATTAATGATCAATGCGAACTGAAAGCTTCCTTTTAAGTCATAGTTATTTAATAATGCTTAGTATCTAAATATTTATTTATTTAGTTAAAAAGCTTTTAACATGAAGTCAATACATACAGCTTTACAGTAAATAAATAATGGTACTAAAAGTGAGACAGTGACTACACTACACTTGGTGCAAGCAAGTAGCCAATTCAAAATAAAAATCAAAGTTCTAACTGAAGGGCAAAACTGGAAAATTTCATTGGTGACCAGTAGTAAATGTTTTATATGTGGCCACTTTCTTTAAACTAGTAGCTACTTTTTTATTTAAAAGTTCTAAACAGTTAAATTTTGTTAAAATTTCAATTAGTATTAATATAAAATTAAATAGCCCAAATAAATATTTTAATATACACATTTCAACCAACAAAAGTAGAATCCTTGATGAAATGCAAAAATATATTACTTTTCTTTGTAAGAAATTGGCCATAAAGTGGCCACTGACAGACAATTTTTTAACAGCCACTTCTTTTTATTTAGTGGCCCAGTGGCTGGTGCTAATTTTGCCCTTTAGTTCTAAGCAATACATAGGATGCACTCTCAGCCCGTGTTAAAAACAAAAAGAGCCATGTTTGGCATTATTTAGCCAAAGCAAATGTCCCACTATTATTCTATACTAATAAAAGAAAGATGTGTGTCTGTCTGTGTATGATGGCTATGAAAATCTACCATGCATACAGGTATGAAAATTTGGATGAGGATAGTCTAAGGCAAGGGCCTAATGCACCTAAGGTTTAGATTTTTTGATAATTAGCCAAGATATTAATTAAAAACCACCATTAAAATGTGTTTGCTGAAAAAAATGTTGCAGTGGTGCATATTAGAATCTCATTCCAAAGCATGAAAGCAGAAAAATTACCAAAGTGATAAAACAGCCCCCCCTCCTCCCTGTCTTTCTAAATGTGCATCGGCCAAAAAGTTAAAAAAAATGAGAAAATGAAAGACATCAAACCACAACTACATTTTTAAAGCTTTCTAATGGAGTAATTAGTTTCAAAAAATTTTATTAACAAATGTTGAATTTGTGTTTTTTCTCTTCATTTTCAAAGCTTGTATCTGCTTAACTAACACACTAAGGAAAAAACGGTTACAGTAAATTAAAGATCATACTTTTAAATTTAAAATGTTCTGATCCATTTGAAAAAAGTTCAATGTTAACTTTTCCAAACAAAAAATATTTTCCAAGAGTTCTGAAATCTGAAAATTTGTACCTATGCTTCTGATCAAAATAAGAAATAAAAATAAAAGTGCCTAGTTAAACTGATGGCATTGAGCTCACAGGCTATTCACTAGGGTGATGGGGGGGGGGGGGGAAATTAAGTGTATATTTCCGAGTCGCTATATGCAGAAAAGTTGTGATTGGTAAATACAAGAAAAAAAAATTATTCATATCGGACTATCTTCAATTGCACAAACCACCTAAAAATTAAAAATAAATTTTTGCAGAATTAAAAAAAATTTTACATATACAGTGATCTCTCACTTATGCGCAACAAAAGGGGACGACGACATTTTTGCGCACAAGTGAGATTCGCGCATAAGTGAAAAACCATAAAATAAGCTTAAACGCGAAAAGTTAACATAACTAATACTAATAAGTACACTTCTAATACACTAATAAATAAATACACACATAATATCCGTTTATATATTGTAATTTAATAAGAATGTAAAAATTCAAAGTTGTTACATACGTACCAAACTTTTGTTAAATTACATTTTCTTCACAAAGAAGTCATAAATAAAGGTTTATTTTTGATTTCGGGAACTGTTGAGGAGAGTCTTTTCAAGTTCATCTAGGTGCGAAAAAGTTCTTTCGCTTCCGGAATTATATTGAAAAAAATCCCGCAGAGTTTCCAATGCTTCATATGCTGTTGTGTGGGTTAAGGGAATTTTTCTGTATCTTCTTCATCGTCTTCCACATTTTCGTCCTTGTTGTTGCAAATTTCCGCTGCAATATCGCTGATATTCTGCATCTCAGTTGTAATTAAGGTTTCGTCGACATCCACAAATTCGGAAAAAGTACACGAAGCCACTTCTTTGGATATAGCATTCCAATCATCTTCGCTTACATCGACCTCGCTTTGTGTTTCTTTATCGTCTTCACATTCCTTTTCTTCTGAGAGTGGAAATCCTGCCTTCTTAAAACAGTTTTTGATACAGATGTCAGTAATGTTTGTCCATGACGAGCACACCATGTGAATAGCATCAAGAACAGTGATCTGCTTCAAATCATCTTTCACCGAACATTTAATTTCTATAGCAGCAAGAAGATGCCGGATTAAAGTTCTTCTGTACTGCACTTTCATGCAACAAATGATGCTCAGGTCCATAGGTTGAAGTTTGCTTGTGCAATTCGCTGGAAAAACTTTTTGTATAGTTGAGAGGCGGAAGATATTTTGGGTGTTCTGGGCATTGATCCATAGATAGGATAAGCTACATTTATAGCTTCTCTGCTTTTCAGAATTCCTCTTAAAGTTGATTCTAGAATACGGAAATGATCAGCTAACGCTGTTTTTGGTTTACAGCAGTTTTCATCAATTTTTTGTTTTATGATATCTGATAGCGGTCCGGATACAGGGACCGGTCTAAAAAATGTAATTAAATTGAAAAGCAGAGTACGTGGAAGTTTGATAGCTGAAATTGGCAAGGTAGTGACTAAAAGTGTTGAATGTAGATAATACACATTGATAAAACAGTTTTTAGGTTTAAATTAAACTAACGTTTATTTGACATATCACAAAATAAAATAAAGATCAAAAACATGACAGACAATTTAATTAAATAAAAATATAATGGCATATGGCAACAAAAACAAGGTGGCAAAAATAATATGGCATGAAGTAACTTAAATGCAGCCTTCAAAAATATACTTGTACAAAAGTTCATTTTAACTTACATGATAATTAATTGAATGTGACGACACAACAAAATTAAAGCAGGCCTTTTTTATTTTATCAGTCACCATTGTGTTAAATGTGAAGAGAACGAGTTAAAAAAAGATCCAGACATTAATCTTTGACAATGAACGTACATCACCACTAACAGAAGAAAAACCGGAACTTCAGCAGTCGAAATAAAACAAACACTAATAAAAATGTTTAAAACCACCTCTACACTCAAAAACTTTACAACGCCACTAATATTGTTTCTTCTGGCAGCTACAAATATCATTTTACTAATGCTACCTCTCACTCACCCTCCAAACTGCCTTTTCCATCCCTTTTAAAAAGCATCAACATACCGCTTTCCGAAAACGCCCCCCTCCAAAAGTGCAAAGTTGAGAAGTTCTCAAACATAGCGACTGAAGAAAATGAATACAGGATTGAATGGGAAAATTAGACAAGTACGAAAAGGTGACATTATGTAGAAGTTTCAAGGTCCAAAAATATATATAGGGCTAACAATATCCATTTTCAAAGAAAGCGACAAGTTCGTACGTTTTGCAATTTTTTATACACTGTACAGTACGTAAGCGAGTGGCGTAGTAACGCAAATCTAAAGCTTGTTCTGCGAGCAGTGCTTAACGTCCACAACAATTGGCTGCGACTTTTAGTGATGCCAACATTTTCGTATCTAACCCTTTCTCCCTAGAGCTCCTATAACCGTCTATAGTTCTCCCATCTCGATGTCAATCACAAGAGAAAAAGAACGCATTCCTGGAAGAATCCAAACAATGGATTAAGGGCGTGTGAATGCATTCCAAGAGACAGAACAGGGAAGGTACATTCTTGCGATAAGCAACTTGAAAAACAAAATTTTGCACATAAGTGAAATGTGCATTTTAGGTTTCGCGTACAAATGAATAAGGTTAGCATTGTTTTCCTATTTCGCTGGCCGGGCCCGCAGGAAAAACATGCATAAGTGAAAAACACGTATAACAGAGGTCGCGTATAAATGAGAAATCACTGTATATATATATATATATATATATATATATATATATTATCACTATACTGAAAAATATTTGCAGATTGTATTGTTCAATAATAATAATAATAAATTGCATTTACAGAATATCTTCCAATCGCACAAGCTCAATAAAAATCGGGAAAAATTAAATTTTGAGTGATTTTGATGTATTAAGAAAATAATTAACTGAGGTCAGTTTGCAGTCTCAAGTTAAGATTTAAGTGTGAATTGATACTACTGAGCTGAACTATTGAGCTGATTACTGAGCAAGGGGTTTCACTAGGATACTTAGATTTGGTAGGCTGTGATGGTACAAATACCAATACTGGATGGAAAGGTGGTGCTAGCAGACAGCTTGAAGTGCATCTCGGACGACCATTGCAGTGGGTTGTTTGTTTATTCCATTTTGTTGAATTATCTTTCCGCCATCTTTTTCAACATTTGGATGGTGAAGCAACTGGCCCAAGATCATTTAGTAGACTAATTGGGCAGAAACTGATTGGTTGTGAAAAGCTTTCAGTGATAAATTTCCAATTAATTTATTGTGAAATTCCATAAGTGGGCAGACAACTGCTGAGCAAGGACCAAAGATATATTTTTGATGTAAATAAAACAATTAAAAGTGGCAACTTTCCAAATGACTTATCAAAGCGTTACCCCGGCCCAAATTCACATGACAGATAGCTCACTTGTGCAAATAGAGTCCTTCGACTTTACTTGAGCTTGGAAAACCCATCGGATGTCTTAAAAGACAGAGTGATATTTATTTTAAAATCTTACACACCAGTTTGGTTTGAAATAAAATGCAGTAAGTACATTACAGATGGTCTTATTCATATGTACAGAGCAATAGAAACATCTCGATACTGCCTGACGACCTAAAGAATTGGTATTCCCTGTAATTGAACGAAACTCGTTCTTTGCTCTCCCAGAAAACCTACTGATGGCAATGGTCTCTGATAAGAAGTGGCACATAAGAGATCTAGGATTGGAGGTTGGAAGATTTTGTATTCTTCCAACTTTAATTTAATCTCAGCAGAGCAAAATTTATTGGAGAGTTAGTTCTTTCTGTTTCAGAAAAAAAGAATATCAAAAATTTGCTGCAAAACGTGAAGAAACACTAAAAAATTCGCGAAATATACTACATTCACAAAAAATATTATATTAAAAAAAGAGTGTTAAAAGCCAGTCAGACTGTTTCAAAAGGTAAAAGCATCAGAAACTTTATCACTACTACTTTAAACTTTAAAGTAGTAGTGATAAAGTTTCTGATGCTTTTACCTTTTGAAACAGTCTGACTGGCTTTTAACACTCTTTTTTTAATCCATTTTCAAGCTTTTAGACCAATATCATATTTTTTGTGAATGTAGTATATTTCGCGAATTTTTTAGTGTTTTTTCATGTTTTGCAGCAAATTTTTGATAAACTTTGATGCGGCAGACTATAGAGAATTGATTGATTGGAATGTAGCAAAATTATCAGTTCCACCTCTTTTACGGAGAGTAACCAATGAAGAAATACATTCCCTCATTCAATCAGGTGATATCTCAGACTAGGATGCTAAAAAATTTCCCTGCCACATGCAAACTGTCAAGCGGTGCGTCAAATTGGTAACGAAAACATTGCTTAAGGAATGTGGACACCAATCATGAGATGGATTCATCACGGCCACACTGAAATCCACGTCTATGATGCCAGACTTTACCACCAAATCACGCTGCAAAGTTGCATCTAAAAGTCTTAAACAGATGAAATAAAAAATTATGTATTTAAGTAATGTAATTAGCAAACACCCTCATTGGTTGGATGGAGGGAAGTGTGTGAGTGGAACTCGAAGTGCAGCTACTCCCCCGTGGTGAGTTCAGGGTAGTTTAAATATTATCAAATATCTAAACAAGCAAAGAGCTGCACAATTTATATGCAAATTGGAATGCAAACTGACTTCAGGTGATTATTTTCTTAATTTATCAAAATCACTAAAAATTGAATCTTTCCCGATTTTTATTGAGCTTGCATGATGGAAGATATTCTCCAAATGCAATTTTTTAAAATATTATGATTAAACAGTACAGTTCTGCAAATATTTTTCACTATAGCGATTAAAAAAGATATATACGCAAAAAAAATTAATTCTGACAAAATTGGAAATTTAATTTTTTTTTTCATTTTTAGGCAGTTTGCACGATTAGAAGCTATTCTCTAAATGCAATTTTCTTTATTATTATTATTATTAAACAGTACAATCTGTAAATATTTTTCACTATAGCAATAAAAAATATATATATACGTAAATTTTTTTTTTATTCTGAAAAAAATCTGAATTTTTCTATATTTTTGAATTTTTACGCAGTTTGCACAATCGAAAGATAAAGTCCGATTTGAATAAAATTTTTTTGTTTTTCTTCTATTTACCAATCGCAACTTTTCTGCACTATAGCGACTCAGAAATATCAACTTGACTTTTTGCACCACCCTACTATTCACACTAATTGTATATTATATTCTTATTTCAAAGAATAATATCCCTCGAAAAATAAAGAAATCGACAATAAATTAAGGGAGGGCTAAGTCCCCATCCCCCCCCCTCTTTATACTTAACCATAGGCGGGGGCACGTGTCCCCCCAACTCTCTGAACATCAATTTCTAAAATAGGATACAGTCAATTATGACTTGTATTGATCTAAAATCAAAATGAAATAACTACTTTTATTTTCATTTTATATTCCTTCATTTTTTTTACTTACTCAGATGTCAAATTAGTAGACAGCTCAGTTCGTTTTTTTGGAAGTAATGAATTTGGTACCAAAAATTGCTGGTTCAATCCTGAGCTGGGCGAAATGGGATAAGTGAAAGTTTTCAGAATTGACTAGCAAGTTAATGAAAAAATCAAGACATTTCCCTTCAAAAACTCTTCTATAATGTAATAAAGTAGAGGCCTGCACGAGCCCGAGCCTGGCTCAGAGCCCATACCCGGCACAGGGTAGGGCGCAGAATAAAGACACCTTTTTTAACAGGCCGGGCCAAGACAAAAAATGAAAAAACCGGGACAGGCCGAGAAATAAAATTAAGCAGTTGACTGAGAGACACAATATAACAAATTAAAAAGGGTCGGACAAAGTGGAAAAAACTTTTCTTCTAAATTCTCGGCCAAGCCTTGACTTAATTGCTCCCAGAACGTGTCGGGTAGGTAATGTTTTTTAAATAATAGAGATAATGAACTTTTGTTAACGGAATCTTTGGAAATATACTTTAATAAGTTACAGATATGTATTTTTTTAAATCTACATTTTTTTTTTTTTAATATACAGCTTCAAAAGTTGTTTTTAATCATCCTTTTTCTTTTATTCTAAACTACACTAATTTTTTTAATGTATATACAGTGGTGGCCAAAAGTTTGGACATTTTTTTAAAGTTTCATGTTTTTCAACTTTGTTCGCTTGTAGTTTGTATTTTCACTTAAATACAAACGTTTATATATCAAATTGAAGGTAATTTAATGTAGAATTTAATAATAAAAACAGTATTACAATATCTGTATTACAAAAAAAGTTATGCTCATTTTAGTAGAACAAACAAACACAAATCGTTTTGAATAAGGATGTGCTTTGTAATAAAAGCATACTAGCCAATCACAAACACTGTTCAGAGGACCAATCAAATGTCTGTAACTATAGTTTAGGTTATTTGGATGGTAAAAGAGTTATTCTTGTGGAAATATTTTGCGGAATGATGCATACTAGTACAATTAAATAGAGTATTGCTGTTTTTGAATATTTAAAGTCCTTTCTTTTTAATTAAACTAATTTTAAACAATGTCATCAACAAGAAGAACTAATTGGACATCTACAAAAAGAAGCCGAATTGTCATATTGAGAGAAAATGGCCTCTCTTATGCTGAAATTGCAAGACAAGTTGGTGGTTCAGTGACTTGTTCTGGTGTACGAAAGTTCTGTTTACGTTATGAAAAAATGAAATCAGTGGAAAATAAGGCCAAATCAGGCCGAAAAAAATTCACAAGTGCTACTGCCGATAGAAAAATGAAACGGCTATGCCTTCAAGATAGAAAAATTTCATCAGATGCCATTAGATGTGAAATGAATGCAGCGGGTATTGCAGTAAGTTCAAGAAAAATAAGATGGTTATCCGGATTTTGACTACAAGCTAGAATTCCAAGGAAAAAACCATATTTAAATCAAAAGCAACGCAAAAAACGAGTTAAGTGGGCAAAAGAACACATTAAATGGTCAGGAAATCAATGGAAGCAAGTAATCTGGAGCGATGAGAGTAAAATATCGCTCTTTGGTAGTGATGGTAGAAAATACGTGAGACGTAGAGTAGGAGAAGCACTTCATCCTGATTGCATTGAAGCAACTACAAAAAACCCAACAAATGTCATGATTTGGGCATGTATGTCTGCAGATGGTGTGGACCAAATTCAAGTGATTGATGGCATCCTGAATGCCAAAAAATACATCAAAACTGTCCTGGAACCAAAATTGATACCTTCCATCAGGGATCTCTTCCCCAACAACGCACCATTTATTTTTCAGCAGGATTCAGCTCCATGCCACACAGCAAAAGTATGCAAAGCATGGTTTCAAAATAAAGGCATAGATATATTACCATGGCCAGGAAACAGCCCTGATCTCATTCCAATTGAAAATTTGTGTCGACGTTTGAAAATTCTTGTACGAAAAAAACGTCCATCCAATAAAAGACAACTTATTGAAGCTATAATTGATTCTTGGCACCATGTGGTTACGAAAGATGAACTCCAAACACTCGTTCACTCGATCAAAAGACGCTGTGAAGCTGTCTTAAAAAATAAGGGTTATTCTACTAAGTATTGATTGTGTAAGTATCACTTTAAAAAAATGCAAATCTAAGATAGATATTACTATTAGTTGCATTAACTTTTTTTGTAATACAGATATTGTAATACTGTTTTTATTATTAAATTCTACATTAAATTACCTTCAATTTCATATATAAACGTTTGTATTTAAGTGAAAATTAATATATTCTACAAGCACACAAAGTTGAAAAACATTAAACTTTCAAAAAATGTCCACACTTTTGGCCACCACTATATATTTGAATGTAATAGTACAAGAATCTAAATGACCATAAATGGTTTTTATCCTGTATTATATAGCTTGTGGAGATATAGCTTGAAATATACAGTAAAATTTTCCCATTAATATATATGCTGTATTCTTTAAAAGAATCTTAATTTTATTTTAAGAAAAATCAGATTTTTTTTGTAAAAATTTACTCAGGCCAGACATGATTTCATTAATTTTTGAACGGACCGCACAAACTTTCAGTTTTTACATCGGCCGGAGCCTAGAAATTTCGGCCCGTGCAAACTTCTACTATAAACACACTCCACTTATAGCAGTATAGCTAAAATATGTCTTCTGCATAATTAAATATGTTCTTTATATATGTTATTTATTATTATTTATTTTATTGACGGCACTTAATATTCTACTATACATTCACATTTTTGAGATGCAATGATTATGATTTTTTTTTTAAGTGTGAGCCTTCTTGAGTGAGATGTTTTAAAGTTAATATACAGCCGTACCTTGGTAAACAATGGTAATCTATTCCAGAAATTCTGCTATTAAGCGAAACCGTTGCTATCTAAGATGCATTTTACCAGGTGCATATACCTTAAATGATTAGTACTTCTTAAAAGTGCTTATTAAACTTATTTAAAATGCCTTAAAAGTTTGATAGATGTCTTATTATATTTGTTACAAAAATATTAATTTCAATAAAATGAACTAGTAGAGCCTCATTTCCCTGGTCATTTTTTTTTTTTTTTTCTAAATGAACTGCGAATTAAATGAAAATGGTAGTGAGGCCCAACTGCTGTCAACAGCATACACACGTGCAGACTACGTCTACTCTGGTCTCGAATCAAACTAACCTTGAATTTTTGTAATTTTTTATTTTGACCCAGATTAGTTGAATATTTTGAGCATCGTAGTTCGTGTTACAGCGATTTTGTATTCTTCCAACTTTAATTTAATCTCAGCAGAGCAAAATTTATTGGAGAGTTAGTTCTTTCTGTTTCGGAAAAAAAGAATGTCAAAAATTTGCTGCAAAACGTGAAAAAACACTAAAAAATTCGCGAAATATACTACATTCACAAAAAATATTATATTGGTCTAAAAGCTTAAAAATGGATTCATTTTACAAGCGTTAAAAATTGCCGCTAACCACGAAAAACCACAGAAAATTGTATAAAAATTTGTATGCAAACCGTGAAAAAATGTTCAAATTGTATGGAAATTTTAAATCATTGTACAGATTCCAAATAAACTTTATTGAAAAGAGAAAAAAATTTACTGTATTGGGCTAAAAGATTAAAAATGAATTCTTTTTACGAATGTAAAAATATCTCCGCAAAACGTGAAAACGCGAAAAAATGTTCAAATCGCATGAAAATTTAAAATCATTGGACAGATTCCAAATAAACTTTATTGAAAAGAGAAAAAAAATTTACTGTATTTTGTGTTTAAAGATTGAAATTAGATTTCCTTTACGAATGTTAGAAAAATCACCGCAAAACGCGTAAAAACATAAAAAATGCAAAAAATAATTGCAAAAAACTTAAAAATAGCATAGAACAAAATGTATTATATTGGGTTAAAAGATTGTAGCTGGAATTCTTTTACGAATGTCAAAAAATCGCCAAGAAATGTGGAAACACATTAAAATAGCATGAAAAATTAAAATCATTCTTTTAATTCCGAATAACCTTTTTGAAAAGAGAAAAAAGATTACTCTATTGGACTAAAAGTTTGAAACCAGACTCTTTTTACGAATGAGAAAATATCTCCCTGAAATGTGAAAAAAAGAAAAAAATGAAAAATCTCATAAAAAATTCACGAAAAATTCAAAAAGTGTGTGAGAAAAATTTATTATATTGGGTTAAAAGATTGTAGCTGGATTTTTTTACGAATGTCAAAAAATCGCCACAAAGCACGAAAAAATGCTAAAAACCACGTAACAAATTGCCGAAAAACTAAAAAGTTGCTATACGAGTTCCGAATAAACTTCATTGAAAAGAGGCCAACATTTACTATATTGGGCTAAAAGGGTGTAACCGGATTCCTGTTACAAATATTAAAACTTCTGCGAAACGCATAAAAAAAGCAAAAATTCACACTAACAATTCGTGAAAAGTTAAAATTGCAGGCTGATATGGTATATGATAATAATGGGCTGAATAGTTAAAACTGGATTCCTTTTATGAGTGTTTAAAAATTGCAGCAAAATGCAAAAAAAAAAAAAAAACGGCAAAATATAAAAAATTCATGAAAAATAAAAAAAATCGCAGGACAAAATTTAGTATAATGGGTTAAAAGGTTGAAACCAGATTAATATCACAAATGTTAAAAAATTGTTACAATACTAAAAATCGCACAAAAATTTTGTGAAAATTTTCAAAATCGTTGAGGATAAATTTAATATATCGAGCTGAAGGATTGAAACCAGATGTATTTTACAAATGTTTGAGAAAATCGCCGCAAAACGCTAAAGAATGCTTCAAATCACATAAAAAAATCACGAAAAATCTAAAAATCGCAGATCACAAAATTTGCTATATTGGACTAAAAGATTGAAGTTCGATTCCATTTACAAATATAAAAAAAAAAAAAAAAATCGCCGCAAAATGCAAAAAATCACATAATAAATTTACGAAAAATAAAAAAATAGGGAAGAAAATTTACTATATCTGCTGAAAAAAAGGAAACCAGATTTCTCCTACGAATGTTTAAAAAATCACCGAGAAAAGAAAAAATAAATAAAAATCCTATAAATATTTCACGAAAAATTTAAAAAATGCAGAAGACAAAATTTACTGAATTGTGTCAAAAGATTAAAACTCAATTCTAAACACAAATGTTAAGAAATTGTCATGTAACGCGAAAACACTCTAAAAATCACAAACATTTCATGAAAAATTCAAAAATTGCTGTACAATTTCCAAATAAATTTTTTAAAACGAAGACAAAATTCATTATATTGGGCTAGAAGATTGAAACTGAATTCCTTTCACCCAATGTGGTAAAGTTGCGACAACGTCATTAACTGAGGCCATTTTTAACCAGTAAACCACTATATACAGTAATATATCGTTATAACGAATGTCTGGAGACCACCGATTTAATTCGTTATACTGAAAAATTCGTAAATGTGAAATTCCAATATGGCATTTTTTTTAAATTGAAATTTGCATACACACTGAATAAATATATATATATTATTACTACACTTATATTAAATTTCGATTAACATCCAAACATGTCAGTAAATAATAAATAATGTATTAATGAATTGTAAACCTACTAGTTAGAAATCGGATAATTATTAAGTTCATTAAGTTTCAAGATTTTAATCGCAACTGTTATAAAAAGGAATAATAATTCATCTTAGATATCCGACGGATTTAAAAAAAACCTCCGAAATCTGCCGTTAATGTAACTTTGTTTCTTTGCCCCCACCCTCCTAAGAAAAGAAAGAAAAAAAAACAGAAAGATTTTTTTTTCTGCACTGAAGTTGACAATGCATTTTTCAAAACAAACTGTATAAAATGTTTTAGGAACATTATTTTGCTGGGATAATTATTTTTTAAGAGTTCCAATGCTCTACAGAGCACCTTTTAATCGTACAACACAATTTTCGGTACTTGATGGGCAATTATCATCAACTTCATTTTCTCTGTCTTCTGCCTCCCCTACTTAAGTTTCCACAAAAGTTTTCTTCCAAATTCTAGCTTTTCAATAGAGATTTTTTTTTTCTTGTCAACTCCACATTCGTAAAACTGAAATAACTATTTTTTTAAGCTGTCAATAAATTTGTTAATTTGAAAATTCGTTAATATGAAATTCGTTAAAGTGAATATTTTTATAATATGAAAAAATAGGACTTTTTTAACAATTCAAAAAATATTCATTAAAGTGACATTCATTATAATGAGATTCTACTGTATATATAGCTATTTGTGCATGCATGTGTGTGTGTTTAATAACACGAGCAGGGAAGACCGAGCTATGCTCGGTCAAAATTAAATTTGAGTTAAAATATCATGACCCATGACCAAAATGACCCATTAATTGAATTTTCTCGAACATGTGACTTAGCCCAACAGTCTTCTCGTGCCCGAAAGCCATAGGATGCAAAATTTAGTGTAAATAGTCTGAGCCGTTTTGAAGATAAAATAGCTTGACCCATAATGACCCATGACCAAAATGACCCACTAATCAAAATTTCTCGAACATGTGACCTAGTCTAATAGTCTTCTTGTTCCCTAAACCTGTAGGGTGCTAAATTTATTTCAAATCCTCTGAACCGTTTTTAAGATAAAATAGCTTGACCCATAATGACCCATGACCAAAATGACCCACTAATTGAATTTTCTCGAACATGTGACCTAGCCCAACAGTCTTCTCGTGCTCGAAAACCATTGGATGCAAAATTTAGTGTAAATTGAGCTGCTTTTTAGAACTTGACCCACAATGACCCAGAAATGACCCACTAATCAAATTTTCTCGAACATGTGACCTACCCCAATGATTTTCGCGTGCCTGAAACTCGGAGGATACAAAATTTAATCAAAATCGTTAGAGCCGTTTTTTAGATAAAATTAATTTGACCCGCTTTGACCCGAAAATGACCCACTAATCGAAAGTTCTCGAACATGTGACCCAGCCCAATAGTCTTCTCGTGCCCGAAAATAGTCAGATACAAAATTTCGTCAAAATCATTTGAACTGTTTTTTAGATACAATTAGCGTGACCATGACCCAAAATGACCCACTAATTGAATTCTGCGACGAAATTTGCGTTTTTTTTTTCAATCCTTTGACAAAATTCAAGCTGTTTCCGCAATCCTTTGAAGAAATTGTCTACTTTTTCTTCGAACGATAGACATAATTGTTTATTTCGGCGACGATCGCTCAAAATTCGAGATTTTGTTATGTTCGAATCTTTGGACTGAAGACTAAAATTTTCGAAACCGAATGCCTTAAATTTTTAGAAAAATTCGGAACAGAATCAACCTTGATGAAATAAATATATAACTATTTTTTGTTTCAAACGAATCGTAATATAAATTAATTTTAAACTAAAATTTGAGAGAAAAATGATTTGTTTCTAATTTCGGGAAGAAGGGGTGGGGGGGGGGGGAGGCGTGTTCACCCGCTACCGAAGTAACAATATTTTAGTGATTACACATTGAAACACAATGGACTGAAAAAAAATTTAGAAATCGGTAAAATTTTCAAAAAAATTCAAAAAAAATGTTAGTAAAAATTTACAAATTTAGAAATTTTTCGAAATTTTTTTGCTGACTTCGGGTTTTTCTGGATTTTGGAATTCCGGATAAGGGGTCATATACTGTAAAATGATTCTTTCTTATCAAACGTAATTAAAATATAAGGAATACACAGTACAGCGTAATTTGCATTTAATTTTGCATATATAATCAAACAATGAGTTATGTGGTGAGTCAATCTGCTTAGAAACTCATTGATAACACTTTTTTACAAAAACTTTCGCACGTGGATTATTTGTTAATATTTAATTTGAATGTTTTGTCCAATCGTTGAACTACTTCTGAAATTTAATACTGAGTAAAAAAAAAAATATATATATATCCTCATCATTTTTATTTGTAAGAAATCATTTGTCATTTTTAAAATGTACTTTTTTACAGTACAAACCTTCCAATAATAAAATCTTCATGCTGTTTGTTTGTATGAAGTCTTATGAAAAAGAAACGCAGATCAACAATCTGTCATTTTTGACAGGGTTATATACTAGTATATATATATAACCACACACAAGATTTGCTCGTATTAGAATATATGATTTGTGCCCCCCCCCCCCAAAATTTCTAGTCATGCTACGCCTATGTACTTAACCAATGAACCCCCAAAACTAATCAGGGAAGTGCCTTATCACAATTAATCTATATACAAAATTTGAAGAAAATCGGATAATTTTACATGAAAAACCCATTTATCTAAATTAAGGGGAGGGGGATTAGCCACTGTTCCTAGCTTTATACTTAACCAATGAACCCCCAAAATTAATCAAGGAAGTGCCTTATCACAAAGAACCTATATACAAAATTTGAAGCAAATCTGATAATTTTGCATGAAAAACCCATATAATTTAAATTAAGGAGGGGGATTAGCCCCCCCCCCCCGCTCATACTTAACCAACGAACTCCCAAAACTAAATCAGGAAAGTACCTTATCACTAGGGATGGGTGATGTCTGGAATTAAATATCATGATAAATCAGAATCTTTATATCATGGTATTCTGATATATTGATATTGTGACACAGGAACAAAGTAGTAAAATATCAAGTTATGTATAAAACTGATCAAACAATTTATATTAAATATATTATATTAAAATAAATTCTGAACCTTTTGCTCCTGCTAGACATGTGCAAGAAGTATCAGATGACTTGCGATGTACTTTCAGAGAGAGGAGAAAACAAAGAGCCGAAGGCAACGTTCCGTCAGCCTGAGCTAGTAATAACAAGAAACTAAGCGAATTCCATATTCTTTTTTTATTTGTTTATTGTACTCCGTATAAATTCAAAATACAGTAGCTATTTGTTACATCGCGCATTCTGGAAGATGCAGAAAAATGCACAATATAACCAAGATCATTTAAACATTAAGAAAGATGATAGGGTGTCAAATCCACGTGGAGTCTGGAGCTTGAAATCTCAGATTTCTATAATTTTTTGTTTATAGTTTGTATCCATGGAGCATATGAAAAATCTAATTTTTTTTTTTTCCTTAGAGTTTTTTTTTTTTTTTTTTACGGAATTTTGAAAATGACCAAAAGTACCAAATTTAACCAAACTTATCGCGGGATCCTCTGCAATTCTGTAACAAATTGAGCTAGAGAACTTAGTTATATCTTATTTTAAAGCTCTTTTAATGGGCTTTAATATGATATGCAACACTAACTATATTTTGAATAAAATAATTTTTGATTAATTTTCAAATGCAAAATTTCAAGATGGAGAAATGATGGGATTTTAAGCTACCATAAAATCCCGTTAATCCGCCCTTCCCGACTAAGCGCCCCCCTCCCACTTTGTAAACAAATTGGAAAATTCAAAAAATACAGAGAAAGCACCCTCGCCCAAAAGAAATTTCGCCGTGCACGTTAAGATCAACAACAAAAATTTTATCTCACGAGTGTTTTTTTTTTTTCGACGGATCAAAAAGGATCTTTGATATATCGCAAACGTGTACAAATGCAAGAGTAACATACACAACTTCAACTATTGTCAAACTGAAAAAGCAATATAACCAAACATTAGTTTTGCTGTAAATTTATCTCCATGGCGATATGAAGGTAATAAAAATATCGATAGTGAAATAAGTTAAAAAATAAGTTCATGAAATAAGTTAAAAAATGTGTATTTGATGCTGTGTGTGAAATATTTTGATTAAAAAAGAATCTATTTATTTTATCAAAAATTTATAGTCGTATTTAACATTATTATGAAAACCAATCACAAAAAAATTTATCGATTGATTGATCAGTAGATGGCGCCACAGTCGAATTTGTAGCATATTTTGTGCTATCTCTGTGGAAGCAATGTTTTTAATTTTAAAAATCTGGCAACACTACCAATTTGTTCTGTATGTTCTCAATTTCTGTGATTTGTATTATTTATTTAGCATTTATAGATACAAAATCATGATTTAAAAAAAAAAAACAGTTATTTAATCTTCCTAATTTACAACAGATGGCGACACCACGTAAAATGTTACTAGTTCTAGAAAGGTATTTCAGGACATTTTCAACTGCAATTTCTGAGTGTTTTTTAATTATTTTAAATTATTAAGTTCCTTTTATTTTTCTGTTACCATATTAATGACAGATTTTAGTGTTATTATTTATCTAAATGCATTCCAGTTTCAAAGCTTCTGAAATCCAGAATTTTCTATAATCTGAAATCGCCATTAATTGTGAAGTTATATTAATTTTCTATTTTGTATATCATTTTTTTTTTCAAAATGTTTTTCTTTTGTCACTTTATCAAAATAATGCATACTTTGCAACGATCAGCCATTAGCATCTCCCCCCCCCCCCCCACCATCCATAAATATCATATACTACAATTTAATACCGTGTAAGTGTCACCCCTGATTATTTTACGGTTTTCCGTCGCATTTAGGGGGGGTGGATTAACGGGATATTACGGTATTAATTTTTGAATAAGAATAGTTTATTGAAACCTTTCAGGTAACTGGTTTCATTATACCTTAAAAAATAATAATTAAAAATCCCTTCATTTCACCATCTTAAAATTTTGCATACTTGCCAAAAAATCAAAGAATACCATATATATTTTTTGAAAAAAAGTAAAAATGGTATTTGTTTATGAAAATTTTTAATTCAAAAATTTTGAAAATTTGTCAAAAAATTTATTTTATTCAAAATAGTGTTGCATATCATATTAAAGCCCATAAAAAGAGCTTTCAAATAGGATATTGTTCAGTCCGTATACAGGGACTGGTCTAAAACAGAATTAAATTAAGTAGCAGAATACGTGGAAGCCCAATGGCTGATATTGGCAAGGTAGTGACGAAAGTGTTTGATGTAGTATAACACATAGACAAAGAAGTTTTAGGTTTTAAATTAAACTAACGTTTATTAACATATCACAACATAAATTAAAGATGATTAAACATGACAGAAAATTTAATTAAATAAAAATATATAATGACATATGGCATGGCAACAAAAAAACACAGGTGGCAAAAATTTGAGCATAAGATAAATGAAGATTTCAAGATATTAAACACTTGTAAAAAGTTCACTTTCGACTCACATGATAATTAACTGAATGTAATGAAACACCAAATTGAAGCAGGCCTTTTTATCACTTATTGAATTGATAAAATAAGATGAAAAGAAGTCCACACATTATTAATCTTTGAAGTGAACACACATCACCATGAACGGAAGAAAACTAGAACTTCAGCAGATGAAAAAATACAATTTAAAACGTTTAAGTCCATCATCGCACTCAATAACTTTACAACGCCTCTAACATCATTTTATTTGGCAGCTACAAATATCGTTTAATTATTGCTGCTTCTCTTTCGCCATCAAAAAACGGCCTTCACCTCCCTTTTAAAAAGCATCAACATACCGCTTTCGGAAAACGCCCCCTTCCTAATGTGCTAAGTTGAGAAGTTCTTAAACTGCCTATTGGCAAAGTAATTTAGAGTGCCTTTGAAAACCGTGGCACGGCCCCAGCGCATGCTCCTCTATTGCGTTATGAATTAAATGACGTTGTAATTAGCGATCGCAACTGAATCCGGTGTGCCAAATCGGCGGGATAGTAGATCTTATTTTGGTAGCTTACTGGTTAATTTACCGAAATAAAGCACAGATTCTTTAGCCTATGAAAATTATATTTTATTCACAAATAAACATGTGAGAATAAATAGTCTAGTGCATAGGATAATAATTGAATTATAGTAAGTTAGAGTTCGTTGATACAGACAGATACTAAAAGAAGGTGGCAGCAGGAATCTAATTTGTTAGTGCGCTCTAAAACGGTTACAGCACAACACCTCCTCTGGGTCTCAAAACTAGGTAAGTCTTAGAAATATTGAATATGTTCTCATCGATTCCTAGGACACAAATACTAAGGAACAAAGGGGTTCCTTCTAATCTGCTCTTATAAACAAATCACTAGAGCTACTTCACTTCGCTCTCGGCAATTCTCAGGATGAGAATTTTCAGAGAGACTTAATCTCTCTCTCTCCAAGCATCAACTGCCCACCGACCCTCTGCTCGTTCTTCCAGCCCCCTCACACCTCACAGGGGTGGCAGGAAATGAGGGGTCTTTAACCTTGGACTGCATTCCTTCTATTTACTGAAACCTAGTGAATACATTACAGCATCACCCCTCTGGTTCTGTCAGATTTTTATTTCTGAAGAAAAATCTAAGTGCAAATCCCCAGCACTTATTCCAAGCTTACAATAGGGGCTTACCACCATCCTTGTCTGTCATTAATTACATTTTAACACTTAAACAGCACATCATAATGACACTATAAATTTTACACACTTAAAAACACTGTTACAAAAATAAGAGAACTAAGAAAAATATATCTATATACACATCATTATCTACTTTATCCTTATTTTTCTATACCCAACGCCGATATTCGGCAGTGATGGAATTCAGTTTTCCCAGGTTTGTAACCGAAAGATTGCCTGTCATCTAGCGAATTTACTGATTTCGTGACAACTGGTAATTTTTCTCTAGAACTATCAGACAACTGCTTCATTGGGCCTAATTCACTTTCACTCTTGGGAAAATAATCAATAGAGGATCGCCTTTCAGTTTTTGTGAAGATCGCTTTACCCTCCTTTCTGTCGCGCTTTCCCCTCCTTCCTATATCAGATTCACGCCCGGGCTTTCCATTAGTCACCCTATCTTTTTGGGCTAACTTTCCCTCACTCTCTCATAAACAGATAACTCCATTTCCGGAACGGTGCCTGCTCGAGTTTAGTCGGGGGGTCGAGCTGGTGTTGACCTGAGGTGGTTTTGAATTCGTTTTGTCCAGTTGCACTTTATTCCGCCTCGAATAATGAGACATTTCCGTGCTCTTATCTGTTAACGCGGGTTTCTTCTCAGCGCACTCAATTAACTCTGGTGGATTCTTCACTATTTTTTTGGCTCCACGACAAGAAGGAAAAATAGTCTCCTCACATATTTTTTCTATTTCGGAATCAAGTTTCGTTTTGCTCGGTAACTCAGGGTGTAGGCTATCATTATTCTGACCCCTTTTTTATCTCCAGTATTGTCGAACCGTGGGGCAATTCCAGTCTTATTCCCCTTTCTAACATTAGGATCGGAAAGACCCGATAATTTATACTGGTCATCCGCATTATCTTTTTTGATTCTCTGAGGAATCTGCCTGTGGCGTGATTTGCAATTTAGTATCTCCACCCACATGCATTTTTTTAACTTAACGGAATCGCGTACTTTCAATTTCATCTTTTTCCTATGTAATTTATCTGTTATCCAACGTTTTTTAGAAATCGTAACATTTGTTTCGCATTTCGGGAGAACAATCGGTTCAGGGTTTCCCTCACCAGGTGAAAAATGACACTCATTGTTATCAGTGCCCAGACCAACTGTGGATGTGGAACTTTTCACAAACTCTTTGAGATGTTTACTAAAGGGTTTTCTTTCTTTTTCCGCAATACAGGAGTGTGAGGAGGGAGTTTTAGTTTCGATATGTATGCTCGTTACGGGCTGCTCCCTAGTTCGGGTTTGTTGGCCGTACCAATAAAAAACTGTGTTTCATGTGACATGTGGAAGACTTAAAAGTAACAGCTCCTTTAAAATCATAGTAGTTTATTATAAACATGATGACATACAATAAGACAGCATAACTTCGCTGTTAAATAAACGAACTGAAGAAAAAATAATATGCAGCTACATTTTATATTACAACCAGCATTACAAGCTGGAGGAAGGAAAAGTGAAGGCAAAGCATCCTGGAAAGTCCAGCCTTTTAAACACACCATCGGCGAATGTTTTGCATAAACATGTTGCCATTTAGAGGTACATAAATTCGCATCTGAAACGCCATTGGCTACGAATACTCGCAAGTCGCGAATAGCAGACTACGGTGACTAGCGCGATCCTGACATCACCGGTTACTTACTGTTACTGAGTAACGTATTTTGAACTGGAAGATCGTGAATGAAAACATTAGCGCTGGCCGTTTCAGATACGTGAGTATGTTTATTCAAGAGATGTTGAAAAACTGAAATGCATCAATGTAAAACTAAATACCTTTACTTATATTTAAAGAAAGCTTTAAGCCAAGGATTTATAAAGATGCATAACAATCGGCCTCCTTTTTCATCATCTCTAGAATATTACAAAAGCATGAAAAATTTGCATAAACATGAAAAAGTTCAAAAAGTTTACAAAAAAATTACACTTGAAAGTTCAAAAACTAACAATCTGATCAATGTCAGGTCACATAAGACTTTATTGGCAGGACACTGACCAGAGTGAACAACATTGTAAGAAAAATTATAACCCCCCACATAAAGATTTAAATATCAAAAATTCTTTTACAAAAATTCAACAGCTGCTCTTTCACTTGTGGCTTAGTAAAGCTATCTGCAAGATTAAGTTTACTAGGAATATATTTAAGTTTAAACATTTTATCAAAAACTAGATTTCTTAAAAAATGATACTTTATATGAATATGTTTTGTTTTCTGGTTTTCAAAAGGAGAATTAGAAAAAGCTATGGCGGCTTGGTTATCACAGAATAAAGTGCAATCTCTCAAATTTAAGTTAAGTATTTTATTTTGTAAGACATTTTTTATCCAGATTAATTCCTTAGCAGCTTCAGTTAAACTAACATATTCGGCCTCCATGGTTGAAAGACTTACACATTGTTGTTTAAATGTCTTCCATGAAATAGGAGTTTCATCCAAAAACAAAATATATCCACCTATGGAAACACGATCGTCTCTGTTTGCTGCAAAATCTGAATCAGAATAACATGAGAGATTTAAATCATTAACTCTAGATAACTCAAGTTTGAAATTTTTAGTATATTTTAAATAACCTAACAATTTTAATAAACAATTCCAATGAGCAATGCCAGGATTGGTTTGAAATTGAGATAATAAATTTACTGCATACATAATATCAGGTCTGGTCCTTCCCGCTATATAAGATAAACATCCTATAAGATTTCTATAAGGAAAACTAGACATTTTATCAAATTCTTCCTTAGTGGAAGGGGAATCTTGCTTTGACAACACTAAACCCTTAGGAATAGGTAAAGAGCTAATTGGAAATTTAAAGTTTGAATACATTTCACAAACTTTCTCAATATAAGCTGTTTGGTGTATGTAAAGTCTATTTCCAACCTCTTCAAACTCTATGCCTAATAGCTTTCTGGTTGCACCCAAAATTTTTAAGTTAAAATGTTTTTGCAGCAAATCTATCCCAAAATTCAAATCATCTTTAGTTTTGCCAAAAAGAACAATGTCATCAACATAAAGCAAAAGAACCAATCTGTCTTGAAACATATATACACAATTGCACCAATCTAGTTTGCAAAAATTTAATTTGGATAAAGCATCATCCATTTCAAAATACCACTGTCTGCCACTTTGATGCAGACCATAAATGGCTTTATTTAACTTACAAACTTTATTTTTTTCTTTTTCAAAACCCTCAGGTTGGTGCATGTATATAGTTTCATCAAGACCAGCATAAAGATATGCATTGTTGACATCTACCTGGACATTAACCCATTTCAACAGACATGAAAATATGGCAAAGAACAACCGAATTATTGAAAAACTAACAACTGGACTGAAAACTTCATCGTAACTTTCTCCTTTAACCTGATTAAACCCCTTTGCAACTAACCTAGCCTTATACCTTACAATCTCATTATTTTCATTTCTTTTTAAGGTATACACCCAACGATTACCAAGTATTTTTGCATCTTTCGGAGGTGTCACAAGATCCCATACATTACGTTCATACATAACGTTCATTTCTTGGTTCATTGCGTCCCTCCAACTAGATGCTTCTGGGGTTTTTACAGCCTGATTGTAAGTTTTGGGGATTTTAACCTCAGTCAAGTTTGCTTCATCTATTTTTAAAAAATTAGAAATTTTACCGGATTCTTTATTTTTACTGCTGAAGTCAAAAAGGTTTTTATCACATTCTATTTTATTTAATTTACAATATTCTAACAATTCATTAAAAGATCTTATTCTAGTATTGGTTCCTTCGATGCCATAGTAAATGTCTGTTTTATTTCCAATTTTTCGAGGTACTGCTTTACGTATCCAAGGAATAGTTGCACAAGTCTTTAAACTACTCTGTTCTAAACTTTGGTTAGAATCTGATGCCCCTCCCAATTCAGATGTAATCTCTGGTTCTACATCAAAAATATTTCCGTCCTCTGGGAAATCAAAAAGTGAAAAATTTAATTTAGGTTCTTTAATTTTTGAAGCTATATCTACCCCCCTTTTAGTTTCATCAAAACGAACATTAATGGTTTCTACAATTTTCTGTTCATCTATTAACCAAATTCTGTAGCCTTTAGTTGCCTGAGCATACCCGCACATAATCCCTAGTTTAGCTCGCATATCAAGCTTCCTTCGGACTTGTTTGGGCACTCCAACATAAGCTAAACAGCCAAATGTTTTTAAATGAGAAACTGAAGGTTTTATACCAGAGTACATCTCAAAAGGGGTTCTTTTTTGTTTGTGACAGATCCTATTCCAGGTGTAAGAAAAACACATTAAGGCCTCAGCCCAAAATTTTTGTGATAAGCCACTTGAATTAAGGAGAGCTTTAACACCATCAAGAGCAGTTAAATTAAAACGCTCCGCGACACCGTTCATTTCTGGACTGTACGGGTTCGTTTTCTCATGTAAAATTCCCTGCTTCTCTAAAAATTTTTCAAATTCGTTGTTGCAGAATTCTAAACCCCCATCAGTTCTAGTAGAAATTACTTTCTTACTTAAATACCTTTCAGCCCTATTCTGAAATTTTAAGAATGTCTGAAAAACGTCTGATTTATTTCTGATGGTATATACTGCAACATTACGAGAAAAATCATCAATGATGGTGAAAAAGTATCTATTCCCTCCATGTGATGCTACAGGTAAAGGGCCGCACAAATCCATGTGTAAAAGTTCTAGAGCAGTTTTTGATCTAACATTCCCTATTGATTTAAATGGCACTCTCTTCGATTTTGCAAGTTTACAGGAGATGCAATCCTCGGTTAACTTTGACAGCTCTGGCAAACCTCTAACACTTTCATTTTTACTAGTATTAACCAAATATTCACTATTTACGTGACAAAATCTCTCATGCCACAAGTTACTCAAATTTAAATTTTCAATTTGGTTAGCTGAAATGTCAACCGAGTTGCTTTCTCCTTTACAAGTTTTATAACTGAAAGGTTTAACAAAATACAAATCATTTTTCCTTACTGCATAAAATAACCATTGCCAGTCCTTGTCATACACAATTAGTTTGCCTTTACTGCCAACAAAATTTATGCCTAGTTTTTCAAGTTTACTACCAGACAAGAGATTTCTACGTAAATGAGGATTATACAAAACATCTTTAAGAATTATTTGATTGAAACTTCCATCTTTACATTTAATAAAAAAATGTATTGTACCTTTTCCCTGAACAGGACTTTCCTTTTCTCCAACAGCAAGTGACATCTGCATATTTGAAACTGACTCATAATTCAAAAAAAGATTTTTGTTATTACAAAAATGAGCAGTAGCAGCTGTATCAAACACCCAGCTACTATTTTGGCCAAAATCAGATGAATTTGCCTCAAGAAAATTACTTTTAAAATTACTTTGAGCTACTTCAATCAAACTAGTCTCATGTTCAGAGAAGGTACATTTTACATTACTATTACTTTTTTCATTACTACATTTAACATTACTATTGTTTTTTTCATTACTACATTTAACATTACTCTTTAACTCTGCGTTACTAGATTCTTTAAATTTACTATTTGACTGATATTTCTTAGTTTGAAAATTTTTAGACTGAAAATTTTTAGATTGATTTTTCAATTTACAGTTAGCAATTAAATGACCATAAGATTTACAAAGAAAACAAGGACCTATTAATTTACTTTGATTAACATTATAATTCTTAAATTTACCTGTTTTACACTTTACCATTTCTCCAGAAAAAGCAACACTAGAACTAGAAATGTCCTTTTTTGGCCAGTTTCAATCTATTCTCCTCCAGTAGCAATTCAGCCTCAATCTTGTCCGGTACAAACTCTGCATCTGGCCACCTGTAAATCGCTTGGACTGTAGACTGGAACTCCTCGGGCAAACTTCTAATCATCTGGTAACCCATATACAAGGGCTGAAGGGTATGTCCTACATCACGCAGACGCTCTGCTGCTTGCTTGACACGACACAAAAAAAGTCCCAAATTTTCTCCAGGAAAATAACGGACACCAAAAAAATCATCTAGCAGTTGTATAACACGAGCTCTTGTGGTAGGTTCAAAATGCTCTTTAAGGATCTTCCAGGCTTCAGCTCCATTCGTTGTATGCGAAATTAATGGCTTAAACTCAGATGACAAGGTCTGGTAAATAATGGTATAGGACCGGGCTGTTCTTAAATTCACCTCACTCTGTTCTCTCCATGTCAGCTTGTCTGTCACAGGAACTGTTTTTTCCGATGTCTCACCGCTTTCACTCTTGACGTTCTCGATATATTCCCAAGCACCATAATGCATTAGCAGAACTTTTACTTCCATCTTCCACGTCTCCCAGTTTGACGAGGTCAAAAGAGCAACATTCTGAAACTCCATTTTCTATACGGCCTCCGTCAAATAAGTAGGAAAAACACTTTAATACACATGAAAAAAAGCAAAAGTCTCTTTAAAAGCGCACTCCAGGGAAAAAAACATCAGCTGTAAACATCGGCGACACTTAAGCAGAAAAACAACATCGCAGCGACTTCGAGAAACACATCGGCGACGACGTCTTCACTTCCACAAAAACAAACTTTAAACTGCTTTAAAAAATCACAACCGCGCAACTCTGCTACCACTTGTTGGCCGTACCAATAAAAAACTGTGTTTCATGTGACATGTGGAAGACTTAAAAGTAACAGCTCCTTTAAAATCATAGTAGTTTATTATAAACATGATGACATACAATAAGACAGCATAACTTCGCTGTTAAATAAACGAACTGAAGAAAAAATAATATGCAGCTACATTTTATATTACAACCAGCATTACAAGCTGGAGGAAGGAAAAGTGAAGGCAAAGCATCCTGGAAAGTCCAGCCTTTTAAACACACCATCGGCGAATGTTTTGCATAAACATGTTGCCATTTAGAGGTACATAAATTCGCATCTGAAACGCCATTGGCTACGAATACTCGCAAGTCGCGAATAGCAGACTACGGTGACTAGCGCGATCCTGACATCACCGGTTACTTACTGTTACTGAGTAACGTATTTTGAACTGGAAGATCGTGAATGAAAACATTAGCGCTGGCCGTTTCAGATACGTGAGTATGTTTATTCAAGAGATGTTGAAAAACTGAAATGCATCAATGTAAAACTAAATACCTTTACTTATATTTAAAGAAAGCTTTAAGCCAAGGATTTATAAAGATGCATAACAGGGTTAACGCGGAGCTTATCAGTTTGGGTTTTGAATTGACTCGATCGATTAATATTTGGGTCTTATTTCCGAGTAAATAATAATCCATCTCCACGTTTTCGTCTACAATTCCTGCGCGGGTCGTGACAGTTGTCCCGTCTTGTGTTTTCAAATTTATTCGTGGATGGGTATGCGCTTCAAGGCATTTTCTAATGGTGACCTCACATAAACGAATTCTCCGGTATACTGGTCATTATTTACATAATTTGCACTTAGAAGGTCCAAGGTGCTTCCACTATCTCTAAAACAAATCATCTCTTTCCCATTTATAATTCCTCGGCTCAAATAAGGTGTGAGGCTTTCGTCGGCCTCTTCTAAATTTAGTAGCAGGTTCACGCTTTCGAATTTCTCATTACTTCTTTCTAATTTGGGGAAACTTGCTAACTGGTTTACGCTCTCGGGTTTTTCATTAACTTTCTTTATTTCCGGGCAGTTGTAGCGTAGGTGGGAAAAACTTCCACATAGATAACAGGCTCTATCCCTTCTTTTATCAAAAATTTCGTCTCTGGATTGCTGGTCATTCTTATCGCGCCAATCTCTTTTTGCTTCTGGCCTCCGTAGTTCGGTATTCTGATTTTCTACAACTATACTCCTCTCTACCCTTTTCTCATTTACTGGATTTCTAACAGACGGGGTGGGGGGCAGTCGTTTCACCGATTTACGTACCGACTCATAACTGTCCAACCTTTGGGTTAACTCTGCCGGCGTGATTATGTTGCTCCACGAATCAATAAAATGATTTTTAACATCTGGCGGTACTTTTCTTTTCAATTGGTCAGTGACAATGAGGTCTCTTAATTGTTTAAAATCGGTGACCTGAATGCCACTCAACCACTGATCGAAATAGTTTGTTATCTCGTACGAGAAGTCTTTCCATAATTTACCTTCGGGGCGATTTGTATTCACGAACCTGATCCGGAAATCCTCCGCCGAAATTTTGAATCTTTCTAGCAGTTTGCTCTTAATGTATTCATAATCATCACTTAGATCTAACGGCTCTCTCAGAATAATTTCTGCTAATTCAAACGGCAGTAGTCCCAATAAATTTGTCACCCACTGCGATTCATCAATCTGGGTCTTAGTCGCCTGCCTTTCAAATAAGTTAAGGTATAACGATATTTCTGATTTGCCAGATTCAAATTTAGGGAGTACGTTTTTTAACAAAACCTTTTGTTCTCTTTCCCCTTGACTGGACGTCAATAACAAATCAGTCTCATGTTCAGCTCTTATTTTGGCTAATTCGTGTTCTTGATCACTTTTTTCTTTTCGGTCACGTTCAATTAATTTTAATTGAGCTACCGCCAGCGTTTCATCATACTCTGACGTCTCCGTGATTTTTATTATTTTCGAAACAGTGTCATTTGGTAACACTTCTACATCGAATTCTATAGCCAACGTGGCCAAATCGCATTTCCGAAATCCGGCAATGGTGGGTGTAGATTCTCAGCATTGCCCTGCCCGATATGGCGGATGTAGACTGCTCCTGGTTCCACTCTTCCATTAGGCTCCTCTGCTATTTCCTTCAGTCTCTGTCTTTACTCGTACATTTATCCCTTTCGCTGCCACCATTTCTGTGCCAAATCGGCGGGATAGTAGATCTTATTTTGGTAGCTTACTGGTTAATTTACCGAAATAAAGCACAGATTCTTTAGCCTATGAAAATTATATTTTATTCACAAATAAATGGGCTGAGAAAACGATAGTCGATGTGAGAAACGATATCGAGAATGAAGTTTGGAAAAATAAACATTATCGGTGATTTGAAAAACAAAAAGGAAGATTTGAACAATTCCAAAAATGGAAACAATAGCGACTGAAATTAATTACTGCAGAAAACGAATACAGGATTGAATGGAAATTAGGCAAGTACCAAAAGGTGACATTATGTATAAGTTTCAAGGTCCAAAAATATATATAGGGCTAACAGATATAACTGAGCTCTCTAGCCCAATTTTTTACAAAATTGCAGTGGATCTTGTGATTGAAAACTTGATTAAATTTCGTACTTTTGGCCAAAATTCCGTAAAAAAACAAAAAATGCTAAGAAAAAAAAACTTAAAATAGATTTTCCATATATTACATGGATTCAAACTATAAATAAAAAGTTATAGAAATCTGAGATGTCAAGGTCCAAAATTTGCATTTATTTCGTTAGAATGATCCAGTCATTCCATGTCAAATCAGCATGGGGAATTATTGAACCTCAACATCTCAGATTTCAATAATTTTTGGTTTATAGTTTGTATCCATAGTGTGTATATGAAAAATCTTATCATTTTTCCCCCCCTTTAGCTTTTTTTTACGGAAATTGGAAGTGTAACATATTTAAATGTTAGAAATTAAATCGGCAATCACTATAATGGAGGACCTTTGTTAGCTTGAAAGATTTTCATTTAAAAATATAAAAACACATACAAATTCAGGATTCATTTGAAAAAAGGTTGCAGAACATGCATAACATGCATGGGTATGAGCTACTGAAGGCAGTATGGCCCCTAACTCTAGATTCATTTGGAAAGATTTCTGTTTAAAAATATAAAATCATCGAAATTTGAAGGTATATGTACTGAAATAGCTAATCTTAGAAGGGAATAAATGTAAGTTTTATAAAACTTTATTATTTAAACACAATAAAATACACAGAAAATCATTTTAATGTACAGTATGAAATACAAATGAAAAATTTACCTAAAATACTTGAATTTCCTAAGTGTACTTCAACATTGAAAGGATCATAAAATCGAGTCTTCATCTTGATTTCTGCTGGCCTTTGTGAGACATAGTAGATTTCAGGTTGAGCAGTATCATACTGGATGAAGGTCATTCTTCACACAAAAAAATAAAATATCTTAAAACTAATAAAGTATAATGACATAAACATAGACAAATAAATTAGAAACATTGTAGTTTATCAATTTATTAAACTGTTAGGAAAATACAGTACATGAAACTATCTTCTGGGTTTTAACCTTCTCACCGCCGTGAACCGATATATCCATTCACTATACTGTAGATTTCATTGCAATAGAAGCAATGTTTAAATTAATATATTTCTACAAATATAATGCAGCTTTACAACACTGGGGGAAAGATTAATACTCTCAAGGGTCATACTCATATATGTAATTAAGTTTTTTAAATAAAGTTTGAAATTTTTTAAAAATTACAGAGAAAACATTACAAATATGCCCTTTTGCTCGGCGATCAGGGTTTAAATACTACCCAATTCTTAGACCACTGTCAAAAGTAATACAAATAATTACAACATCGGCATAATCTGCCTTATGGGCACTTTGTATAAATTTTATATTTGAATTCCAATAAAACACTTATATTTTATAATCTAATAAATGTATATAAAAATGTATATTTTGAAATTTAATTCTATATGTGAAGGCTTCTGTCTTTTTTTACCCCCTGATTTTCATGTAAAAAAAATTTAATTGCATTCTTATAAAAGTACAAGGTCTATTTTTTACTCAATATATGTAATAATAATAAAAGAAATTTTAGATATGAATTTTAATAACAAAAACTTTATGCATATAAGTTAATAAATTAAAATCGGTCAGACAAAAAAGTTACACATAAGTTAACTGAATACTCAGTCTGAAAAAAATAAGCTGTTTTAGAAGAAGCTATCAGACTAGTTTTGTTTGTGGTTGTAGGAAATACAGTGTTATTTCCCATGCATTTTTTGCATTTATATTTTAGTTTTACTAGCTCCATACTTGAGCTCCATAACCATCAGCAATTTCATCATGCGGCAGCCGATTCGGCATTTTTGTTTATATCGCCAACCTATCAGTTGGGTGGTTTCTTGTGGCAACACGGAGTTGAGTATTTTTATTGAGTATTTTTTTTAATATTTTTTTCTTTTGCGATCGCATTCCCAAGTGCTCTAAATTTCTTTTAAAAGTATTTAATAAGTTAAAACATTCTTTAAAGTCATTTTTATACATTTATAATGTTTTTCTAAATTTACAGTAATATTTAATGTATGTAAGTTAAAGTGTAAAATGTTCATTTTCCTTTGCATAAGCAAATCACGTAGTCGCTTGTGATTGGCTGGCACGGTTCTTCTATCAGTTTAAAAGGCCACTAGTCTTGTTTCTTGACAGTTGAAGCAGTTTCAGTGTTGTTGAAGTATTACTGTGGCCAAAGTAACTTGACGAATGATGTATGTGTTGGTTAGTGGTTATAGCTGATGAATAATAATCATTGATGTTTCAAGAAATTATATTCCAAAGGGAACTTATAATGATTAATAAAAGTAGTGCTAAATTTATAAGTTTAAAAGTGTAAAGCAGATATGTCTTGTAATAGTTTTAGTAAATTTTAAGTATGCGATATCTTCATCAACTCTTGTATGTTATTTATTTAAGTAATGGTGGATCTAGCAGGGTTCATATATGGAAAGTTCCTTAGTTGCAGAAAATTGAAATGCTCAATAGTGACATATATTATGGAGCTAGAGTACAGTTGAACCTCAAAAATCCAGAATCGGCTGGACCGGAACGATTCCAGATTTTCAAATTTTCCGGATTTTGGAGATCTGTAAAAAATATTTTTTATAATAGTATAATAACATACAAAAAGCAATTTTTTCCCCACTGCAAATAAACTATGATCAAATTGGTGAATTAAATAATAAAAAAGGAATAATAGAGTAAAATATAACACCTATGCTGAAATTAAATCTACATATTAAAGCACAATAAATTAAAATTTAGTACACAATAGATAATACAGTATAGGATCTATTATCTGGCATTCTGATTTCCAGAATGCTCTAAAAACCAGAACACTGAATGATCTGAAACCGAAACTTTCAATTAAAAAAATTGGTAGATTTTTTTTATTATCTTTTTCATATCTTATTGAAGAGTTAACATGCTTTATTATTCAATATTTTAAATATTTTTAACTCTTTCTCATATCAAGATACCATAAAATCTCGTTACCCCTCCTCCCTCCCCCCCTCACAAACGCAGTAAAAAAATAATAAAATTATCAGAGGTGGCCCAGTTACGATGTTCCATGGAATACAAGCGTTGAATGAACGCAACCATCTGACATATGTTCTTTTTTGGATCATTTTTATATAACTTCGCATCGGCAAAATTGTTAAAAATATGGAAGAACTGACTACATATTCTTAAATTTCATACTTTTCTTTCTTAAATGCTAAAATCCATCAAAAATTGTTTGAATTTTAACCCTTTGAAATAAAATATTTTGTAAACATCGTCATGCTTTTTTATATTCTCCTTCTTCCCCATCTTTCTTAGAACACGTTTTTGAAGAAAAAAATCTGATTTTCATGATAACAGAAAGACTATGTTGTCTAAAGGCACACCCACAATTTGGCCAATCAGAGAGATCAAATCAGGAGAATGAACAAAGGGAAGTATTTGTTTCCTCATGATTCAGCTGGGAGAGAAAATGAATGAGAGAGGGTGGGGAAAAGAGTGAATAAGAGAGAAAAGTGATAGGATTCCTTTACTCTTTAAGGTCATTCCCAGAATATTGTACTTAGCGTGCTTTATTTATTTATTTATTGGAAAGGCTGCTTTTTTGGGATTATTTGAAATTTTTTTATTTCTTTACAAAATTGTGGGGGAGGGGTGAAAAAACAAGATATTACGGTAATTATGTATTCCTTTATCTCCAATTTTATATATCTAAAATCATTTATTCATTAAAAAATACTCAAATAAAAATAAGGAACCTGACAAAATATTTTTCATGATGATTTTTTTTAAATACTTCAGCGTTCTCAAGGGTTAAAAAGTGCAAAATTCTCTCACTTTATTGACAATCCTGTTCCTATTTTTTTATGCATTTTTTTAACTTGCCCATTTTTTTTAATAATTAGTCTTTTAATTAACAGTCAGGCGGTATAAAAATATACCAGACCATGTCCATATTTATTTATTTAGTTTTCAGTTAAAAGTGTTTAACTGCATTCCACGAGAAATGTGGAAATTACAGCTAAATCTTATTTTAAAAATTAATAAAACTGAAATCTGGAAAATGTCCGGATTTTAGAGATTTCTGGAATTTGGATGTTCGGATTTTCAAGGTTCAACTGCAATAAACTCTCGCTTGACAAGCTTATATATTATTTTGGATCATAAACCATGTTCCTTGTTGTAAAAAGCCCTCATTTTAATAAACAGGGTTTATCCAGGAAATTTAGTCTTTTATGTAAATACATTTAAATTCAACTCTATTACAAACACCATTTTACATTATATAATTAGATTCATAGCATTCTGAAATTTATGTGCATATTTTGTATCTTGAACACTTCTATCTTTAAGACAGTCACCAGTTTTCAAATTAAGCATACAGCATATGAAGTGTGTTATGGCCCAGTATTCTTACTTGAACTGGTAATATTTAACCACCGTTTAACTCTCCACTCCACTTTTTTTTCTTTTCCCCCGCTTCCGAAGCAAGTGATTTGTGGTACAAAGCAGCGCCGCCAGTAAACCCACAGTGTTTTCCAAAGAAAACTAATCTTGAATATCTTGAAACTTGCATTTTGTTAAATACTTTGTTTTACATGTCCCAGTCTTTCATTTATTTGAAAATTCTTAATAATGAGAGACAGTAGTATCGAGTGACGCAGCAAAAAACCGAAAATTGAAATCCCAAAAATGAAGATTCCGTCACTCATATATATACAGCTAGAAGGATATCAAAGGAAACTCTAAACACCAACATTTAATATCTCAGCAAATATGAGGCATACCGTTCTGATTTTTTTACATTAGTCTTATATCTATGGTCTAACTCAATCCTGAAATTTATACATTTCTACATGCAGTAGATTTTAAGATCTGGATGTCCATTTTTAACTAAATTGCTGTAAATGTAAGGGTGTCATACCTGTTATCTCCAAAATGGCTCGGACGATTTTTTAAAAATTAATTTATTATATTAAACTCTTTTAGATGAAGCGAATAAGATTTTGTGCAAACTTAGGAAAACTCTTGTTTTCTATATAATCCACTTTTAAAACCGGACTCTTTGTCTTTTCCTAAGCGTTTTCCCATAGACTAGCATTGGACTTTTTACTCTTTTTTTCTGCAATCAGCATATGCCAAATAATCCCTTCACGAATACAGTTAAGACTTCTGCATGTAGGAGATAAATTTATTCTTTATTTTTTTAAATGCGAAAATAGTTAATTATATACTTCTAATATTTAATATATATATGTATTATATTAAATTGTTGTTTATATATTTTTCTTTTTTTGTTACAATAAAGAATTTCGCATTTCAAAATCTTCATTAGGTCGAAAAAATATTTAGATTCCTTGTTTAAAATATTGAAATATTTTATAATTATATATTATGCAATTTAATTGTTATTTATAATTCATTTGTCATTTTTTAAATGGAAAAAAAAATCAGATTTTTTGACAGTTGTTGATTTGCTTAACAAAAGCCAATCAAGCCCATCCCTTGTATCTCTTGTATTCATGAGCGGGTTAAGAACATGAACCTTCTACGTTCATGGTTAAGAAGGTAGAGAGTAAACATAGGATGATTTAATTTATAATTTGTCAACAACTTTTACATGACTCTGCCCTTGTTCTGTAGCAATCTAAAAAAATGTATGAAATTCGTAAAAGCTACAATTATCAATAAGAAAAATATCTGTCATTATATTCTATCTTCATGCAGGTTAAGATCGCAAACAATGCCCCTGTAGCAGAAAATTCTCCACGTGTCTGCGACGCATATTTCAGCGGCAGAAAATAATCTGCAGGTAAACTATGTTAGAATTCAGGATTGGCAGGTCTTTGACACATGTCCGTTTTTGAGAATTTAAACACTGCTATGTTCAAAACCATCTATCAAAAACCTTATCAAAAAGCCTCAAATACTACATTGATATGTAAAATTTTACATTAAATAGCACTTATATTATATGAAACAGTACAATATCACAAGTAATGTTTAAAGTCTTTTACTGTATATCAATAATTAATATCTAGTAAAGTATTACTGTTACGTGCAATTTTTTAACTTAATTTCTCGATACTTATTAGCAACCTATTGATGAATTTCACGTTTATTTCTTGTAACCAACAGACAAATTATGCGATTGTTTTTCTGCGATCGATTGAAGAAATTCGTGATATTTTCCTACTACCAATTGACAAATTTTGCTTTTTTTTTTTGGTGAATGATAAGCAAATTTCCTAATTTCCCCCCCCCCCCCCCCCCCCCGCATCTTACAGGTGAAACTCGCATGTTTCTTTTTTACACGCAATTGTGGACAAATTTTGCAATTGTTTTCACGACCGATTGGCAAATTTTGCTATTTACCTGCAATAGCTTGACAAAATTTTCTCGTGATTCACTGACGCATTTTGCAATATTTTCCCGTAACTTATAAACGAATTTTACAATATTCTTCTGCGACTGATGGCAGATTTTTTTTTTTTTTTTTGGGGGGGGGGGGGGGGTTACTGCTACCGACAAGAAGAGATTCACGATTTTTTCCTGTAACCAACAGATGAATTTCGAGATAGTTTTCTCACGGTCGATTGACAAATCTCATGATATTTTCCTTCAACTGATTGGCGATCTTTTGGATTTTTTCCCACGTCTTGCTGACAAAACTCACAGGGTTTTTTCACATGATTGTAGATGATTTTTGCTACTTTTCCCCTGCGATCGACTGAAGAATTTCATGATTTTTCCCACAACTGAGTGACAAATTTTGAGATTTTTTTCTTCATGCGAGCAATTGACAAATTTCATAATACTTTCACACGATCGTTTAACGAACTTTGCGAAATTTTTCTGTGTGCGATTGACAAATTTTCAGATTTTTCCTCGACTTATTGGTGAAATTCACAGGTTGAAATATGTCAACAGCAATTTTTTTGTGAACTCGAAACTAAAAAACGAGCCGAGTGCATTTGCAGCTATAACGGAACAGACAGGGTCCGCTTTTCACTGATTTCTTTAACCGCTTTTCACAGATTTTCTCTTTTGAACCAGCTGGTGAGATGCACGCACTGTATATGAGCGAATGCTGTTGGTCCATTGGGCAGGGATGTCTGAGAAAAATAAAATTTATATTTAGCTTGCAATGAATGATGAGCTGCGTGCAGTAGATCATCGTGCTTCTCTGGATGCGAAGCAAAAGTGTGGCTGTGCAGCACTGCGCCTGTTGACGAAGTAAAAAAAATCTGCAGAAGGGGGAAAAAATCTGCGACGTACGTCGCCCGTCTCAAACTTTCTGCTACCGGGAGCAATGCAAATTCTTGTTTACAGAAATAAGACTCATATTAAGTATTTTATTATTTATTTATTGTTTGTTTACTTATTTTGATTTGATTGTCCTTTTAGAAATTGTCTTTTGATTTAGTTATTTAAATGGTGAGATGATTGTCAATAAAATTACCTGTTTTATCATTATAAATGATACAAGGTAAGGAAATTGCATCATGGCGAGTGAATCACTTTAAGAAGTCTTTTAAAACTGCAGGCTACAGAAGATTTGTTTTTTATTTGTTAGCTATATTTTGCAACTCTCCAAATTACCGCAATGCAAATATAGTACCGAGTTCTATCCTATACTAAACTTTCTTCTGCTTTATATAGATTAATTTTATTGGGGGGGGGGGGGGGGACAAAAATGTATTGCTGTAGTAATGAATTATTTTTGCAGTTGCGTAAATTCTGTCATAACAATTTTCAACTAAGAGAAATCTTACATTGGACGTTTAATCACAGTATTTTAAATATGAAAACTTAAGATATTTACAAATTAGAGAAATAAACGAAGACATTTCTTTTTTAAATTACATCTAAGGATGTTTCTTTTCACCCAAAAATGATTAAAAAAATTTATAATTATTTAACCAAAAAAAGACAAACTTTTCTATTGACAATTAAGACTATAACTAAATCAAAAGATCAAAAGAAAAGTCTTAATGAACACCCAACATATCAAATGAAGTAAATAAATTGTACAAAATACCTACCTGTCACAAACATAAAAAAAACAGGAGGGGGGACGGGTTCTGCCCCCTGATAATCGTTTGCTCAAATATGAATAATTTTAAAACATAATGATTCAACGGCACTTTTCGGTTAGCCGGGTGCCAGTGATATATATACATGTATATATATTATTTATATGAACATATACAGATGGGTGACAAAATAATACAAACACCCATGAAAATGAGTGAAAGGGCAATATCTAGAAAAATATATGAAAAATTATCCTGAAACTTCAAGCATGTAAACAACACTGTTGGTGTCATATATTTCCGTGAAATTTTTTTCCAAAAACCCCATTAGGGACCGTCAACAAATTGTAGAACAACAAATATCTTTTGGACAACCCTGTAAAAAGTAATGTCACTTAAGCTTTGAAACTTTAGCACATGATTAAAAGACTTATTGTGATAAACTGTGTTTATTTTCATGAGTACAACATATATATCCGAAGAGAAATTAAGGTTTTTATAAAAACAATCCTGAACAACATTGTGCACAATACCCCACAATCAGAAATAAAAAATAATAAATATTGGATGAAAAACGAGCAAGTTTATTAAATAATGTTTCCCTGGGCTTGCGCGAATGTTATCAAAATATAATGTGCATAATATTTTACCCAAGTGTATGGAACAACTTTAGTGAATGTCTCAAAAACATAGCTTGAAAATTCTGAAAGTGATCATCCATAGAATAAGCTCGAAATTCGTTGTTCCCAAAAAGAAACTTACTTGTACATATATCACTTATGCCCGGCTAACCGAAAAGTACAGATTCAACTTTGATAGCAATTAATTTGTGTTCAATTAGTAATGTAGCACAAAATATATCATTGGCGAAAATAAAACACTATTGTAATAGCTTAAAGTAAAAACCTTCAAGCATAACAAAATAACATTCAAAACATCATTGTCAAAAGACAAAAAAAGTGTAAACATAACCTACTTTCAAATCACAAGACTACTACTGTGGGCAAAAAATAGTAAGACTTTGTTCATAATTTTAAAATTCTTAATTTATTCTTCCAAATCTATTTCGTCCCTCTCAAAGTAATCCCCCCTGGCCCCAATACACTTGTGCCAATGTTTCTTCCAATCCTCGAAACAGTTGTTAAGTCAATTTCCGGAATAGCCTTCAATGTGCGTAGTGATTCACGTTTAATGTCTTCAATTGACTCAAAACGGTTTCCCCGGAGCGGTCGTTTGAGTTTGCTGAATAGCCAGAAGTCACACGGAGATAAATCAGGCGAATACGTTGGTTGCGGCACAATATTGGTTGAAAATTTGGCAAAAACTCACGAAGAATTAATGCAGTATGCGACGGTGCATTAACGGTGCATCTATCAAAATGGTTTTCACTGATCCTTCCGATATTCCAACGATGCCAGTAAGGTCTCTGACTGTTAATCGTCGATTCTCAAGCACCAATTCCTTGATTTTATTGACGTGTTGATCATCAGTTGATGTTGATGGCCGTCCTGGACGTGGTTCGGTGTCAACACATTCTCGACCCTCTTTGAATAATATGTACCAATCAAAAACACTTGCTCGCGACAAACAATTATCACCGAAGGCCTTTTGCAATATTCTGAACGTTTTGGCACCAGAAATTTGATTCCGCACACAAAATTTAATGGAACTTCTTTGTTGAACTCGCCGAATGCACTTTTTGTACTTCAGAAAGACAAGCGTATACTACACACTAATAATTATTTTGATGTGACATTTCACACAAATGTCACTGACAGTCATACCAACCTAGAAAAAAAAATATTTTGACAAATGGGTTTTCGCGCGAAATTTAAATTAAAAAGTCTTACTATTTTTTGCTCACAGTAGTATATTTGGTACTTCTATGTTAGCTGGGCACCAGTGATAACTCACCAAATCTTGTTTCATTTGGCATCATTTCAATTACAACTCTTTCCCGTCATTCACATCACACAATTTTAATAATATGAAAATTTGGTATATTATACAGGGGATTTATATAACATAAGTTTTTATTTTAATGCATATAAAATTAGATATGATGTTTTCATTATAAAATAAAATGTTTCTATTTTATGTTATGGCTTACTTTAACATTTTTGTTATTGACTAAGCCTAATCATTAATACACCCGATTACATGAAATTTTATTAATTGTATTGATATGTTTGTGTATTATATTTTAGCTATTTTTAAGTACGTTTTTTAAGATATTATATAGCAATGTTAAAATGTTGGCTGTATTTTATTAGCTAATGTTAAAGACTGTTGAGAAAAAAGGATTGGCAACATTCAAAAAATTTTGTCAATCACTGGTGCCCGGCTAACATTTAAGTACCCTATTTTTAAATAGAAAGCACTTAATACAATATTTTTCTATAGTGGACTCTAGAACAACAGGGCCGCTGGGATGGAATTTAATTTTTAAAAAGGACACATTTTGAACTTTTTTTATAGTCCCATTTTATCAGAAGAATTTTGTATATTTTACCCGAATGATTGGCGAATTTTGCATCTAACAAACAAAATATAATTTTTTTCAAAATGTAACTGAGCCTTAAAAATGACTATTAATTTGTATTTACATTGATATTAATTTGATTAATGAAAACAATTTTAAATGTTGATAATGTAGAAGTATGAGTTAAAACAACTAATTTGTTATTAAAATTATAAGTTTGATGGAGGTAAAACTGTTTTTCTTCATTAGTGATAAAAGTCCTCCTAAAAGTACCAAAATATGACATATATATATATTTTTTTAAATCATACCCTAGCTTTGATTGACACATTACTAAATAAAATGGAATCTTTCTGCCACTCCAAGAAAAATCATTATCATCAACCTAACCAGATTTTACTGCCTTTTTCTGATTATTTGGCTATAACATTTGATAAATTAATTAGAATTGAACAAACTGTATTGCATGATATTTTTGATTAAATTATCTTTCCAGTGGTATATAGCTTTTATGGTATAACTAAGAAATATTGGGTGTATGAGCCATCAAACTTCAAAAAAAAAAATTCCCAAAAGGTTTCCATAATTTTGGCCACTACTGTATATACAACAAGATAAGAGATTAATTGGCAATTTCAGATGTTATGTGACATGATTTGTTATGCTAAAATCATCATGTTTCTGGAGGATTCAGAATGGAGATTGAAAAAAAAATCTGAATTTTTTAAAGGATCCTATGTTTTAATATGAAAAAATTGTAAAGGATCCTTTAAAGGACTCAAGTTCTTCTTAAACTTCTTACAGATTATGTTTTCTATGCTAACATTTTCATGGGAGACACTAAACATGAAAAAATATAAAGAAAAAAAGATATCAGAATGCAGCCGTAACAGCATTTTGATATATTATTTTATAAATTAAATTTCAATTTTTCCAATTTGGAAAAATTGAAAAATACCCCTTCGGAAAAAAACTGTTTTTTTCCCCAAAGTTTCTGTTTTTTTTCCGAGCATTCCCATCTCTATCTGGGTGTATATAAAAATGATGAATTTCATTGATCGGGCACATAAAAATCATGAATTTCATCGATCGGGCGCATAAAAATCAAGAATTTTGCCGACCAGGTGCATAAAAATCAAGAATTTTGTTGATCGGGCACTTAAAAATTATGAATTTTGTTGATGGGGAGTGGAAAAATCATGAATTTTGTTGATCGAGCGTGGAAAAATTCTTAATTTTTTGATTGAGCGCATAAAAATCATGAATTTTGTCGATCAGGCACAAAAAGACATGAATTTCGTCGATTGGTCGCATACAAATCATGAATTTCATCAATCGGACTCGTAAAAATTATGAATTTTGTCGATCAAGAGCAGAAAATCATGAATTTCTTCGATCGGCAGATAAAAATCATGAATTTTCGTCGATTGAACGTGTAAAAATCATGGATTTCGTCAATCAGGCACAAAAGACATGAATTTCGTCAATGGGGAGCAGAAAAATAATTTTCGTCAATTGGGCACGAAAAAATTATTAATTTCGTCGATAAGGCACATAAAAATCATTAATTTCGTCAATCAGGAGCGTAAAAATCATGAATTTCATCAATTGGAAGTGTAAAAATCATGAGTTTGTTGAAAGGGTGCAATAATAATCATCAATTTTGTCGATCGGCACATAAAAATCACAAATTTTGTCCACAGGAACCATAATTATAATGAATTTCATCGATTGGGAGTGGAAAAATCACGAATTTTGTCAAACAGGCATGGAAAAATCAGGAATTTTAAGAATAAAAGGAAATTTGAAAATTCTGCATTTGGTTGGTTCTTTCCACATTTTTAATCGCTAGTTTTTCAAGTTTAATTGCTGAGTGGTGACTGGTGAGTGCTTAGTTTTACCTTTACCTCTTGAAGAATTTTTTGTTTGATAAATTGATGAAAGTAGCGATTTTTTTCAGAGATCATTCAATGAAATTTCAGATGATTTTTTTTCTGTGACAGTTGGACATAATTCTCAATTTTTTTTTTCTTGTGTTTGTGTTATTTGCAGAAAATCACAGTTTTAAACCGATTTTCATAGCATCATAGCAACTACGATATTTTTATAGCAGTTTGCAGCTCTGCTATTGCCAAATTTAGCAGTTTTTCTCCCACAACATGTTCATGAATTTCACAATTTTTTCCCACGGCAGACTGAAGGGTTCTGCGATTTTTTCCTGTAACTGACTGATGAAATTCATGATATTTTCCTGCTACCAATTGGCAAGTTTTGCTGTGTTCTTTTTTTTTTCAACTGATAAGCGATTTTCAGAATTTTTTCTCAAGCCTTACAGATTTTTTTCTACTTTGTTACTATGTTAAGGTTTTTTTCATGCAATTGTTGACAAATTTCACAATTTTTTTCCACACAAGCAATTGATGAATTTCATGAAATTTTACTGCGGCCAAATGACAAATTTTGCTGTTTTCCAGTGATAGATTAATGAAGTTCATGATTTTTTCCCTGCATTTCGGAATATTTTCCCATGACCAGTAGACAAATTTGACAATATTCTTCTGCGCCTGATGACAGAATTTCAATTTTTTTTCCCCCTACGACCGACTGAAAAGTTTCGAGATTTTTTTTCCCACATCCGACTGATGAATTTTACAATTGTTTGTTATCCTGCGATCCATCGACGAAATTCGCAATATTTTCCTGCAACTGATTGGTGATTTTTGTAGGTTTTTTCCTTGCGTCCGATTCACGAATTTTCAGATTTTTGTCCGCATCTTGCTGGCGAAACTCAAAAGGTTTTTTCACTAAATCACTGAGTGCAAATATATCAAGATTATTTTCTCACAGATTGACGCATTTTGCAATATTTTCCCGCTACCTATAGATGAATTTTGCTATATTCTTCTGTGCCTGACAGCAGAATTTCATGGTTGTTTCCTGCGACTGACTGAAGAGTTTAAAGATATTTTTCCCGCAACCCACTGATGATTTTTATAACTGTTTTCCAACGATCAATTGACAAAATTCAAGTTATTTTTCCTGCTACAGATTGGCAACTTTTGTGCTTTTCTTTCTTGCGACTGATTGGCAAATTTTCAATTTTTCTGGCAAAGCTTGCAGAATTCCAATTTTTTTTTCCTATGACCGACTGAAGAGTTTTGAGTGTTCACGTTATTTTTCCTGCTACAGATTGGCAACTTTTGTGCTTTTCTTTCTTGCGACTGATTGGCAAATTTTCAGTTTTTCTGGCAAAGCTTGTAGAATTTCAATTTTTTTTTCCTACGACCGACTGAAGAGTTTCACGATTTTTTCCCCGTAATTTACTGATAATTATTTAACCTGCCAAGTAAGTGATAAGCTGCCAGATAAGGTACAGTATAAGAGCTTTGTTAGGAAGCTTATCCTCTATGTAGGAGCCAGTGTTTGGGAGGCTTATCAAAAATCCATGACCAGATATTGCACATCTGTTTCATAATAACAATAGACCCTACTCAAAAGGTACACCCAGATTTCAATGAAACTTTTATCATAGAGAGTATTCATGATCAGGGCTTAATTCGTGCTGTAGCCCACTGGAGCTTAGCTCCGGTACTTCTGTTTTTAGTACATATTTAAATATTGGCCAGAATTCACCAGAGCTCATAAACACTGCACTCTGGAGCCCAGTGCAATAACTCTTCTGAAAAATGAATCTTAAATTTCCCTTCCATCTCCAATCTTTTGCATCAAAATACTTATAAGTGACGTAATGTGTCACTCATGTAAGAGATGGCGATGAAACAGGCTCCATTTTTATTACAGTCTTCAGGTTTGGGCAGGTTCAAGCTCAATCTCTCTTAAATTCAAAATTTTATTTATTTCCATTTCAAATCATTTTAATGTTATTTTGATCAGAATAAAGAGTAAACAGAAATAGTCTTTTTCTTTTCTGCATAGCTGCGAACTATTCTTTTTTTTTGTGTTAACACTATTTTCTGAAAATTATAATCCTGAGCTTTGCGGAATTCTGCGATTAATTAACATTAAGATTAGGCAAAGGTTTCTATTTGGAAGTAGTAATAACTAAAAAGTGGAATAGTTGATAGCTAAGCATACACAGTAACTTAGCTTATAGAAAGCAATAAGTAATAAAAAAAAACAATGCTTTAAATTTTGAAAATAATGTATGAAATATAAACATCCAGATTAGAAAGATGGCAGGGTTGGTTGGTTTGTTTATGATGGCCGATTATCTACATGAGGGATATAGGCCCTAGGGGGGAGTGCCCTCCATGGGGGTCTTTCTAAGGGATCCTAACCCGTATCTACGGCAAGGTTTGAAAAAAACTTCGAACAGTTAGGTCAACGAGCACGATAGGGGTTTGAACCCAGCACCTCCCATCTACCAGCTTTTGAGAGCAGAACTTCTCAGCCACTGGTTCGGCAATTTTGGGGAGGCGTATGCTAAGGGTGCCAGTACTGAAGAATAGTAGGGCTCCGCTCCGGTACTTTTTTTCTTAGAAATTAAGCCCTGCTCATGATATGATGAAGAATGATACCAATTTATCGGCCATCATCAAGGTTTACTAGTATTTTTAAGTATTATCCCAATAGCAGAAAAAGTGCAGCACAAAAATGGTAATGCAGATTAATCTAACTACTTAGAAAAATGCAGGGCTTTAAAAAAAAGAGCTAAAATGTACTTTAAAGTAAATTTAATTCTCTAGATTTATTGTATCTTTTTATTACCTTGTTAAATATTAAACCTTTTATTAAACCGTGTTTTTTTTATTTTTCTGATACTAGGCTGGATTTTGACATTGTTGGGTTACAGATAAATTTTGATTTGCTGCAGATTGATACAGAAAATTGTGCTACTAGGTATTTAAGTATTATTTATTTTATTAATATGCATGGTTTAAATGGGAAAAAAAAGCCAGTAACTTTCCAGAATCCAGTTGATTTTGGGCAGAATCCTAGAACAAAAGAGACAAGAGACTTGGCGATTTTTATGACACACATCAAGTACCCACACACGCCAACCCAAAATAGGACAACCTAAAAAGTGAAAATCTTTGGGGACCATTCGAATGAGTTGCACCATTAAATTCATTAGTTAGACAGTTCCAATTATAGGTGCAGATTCACGGTCGCCAGTCGCCACGTGGCGACTAATTTTTTTCCTGTGACCACTAACATTCGGTGTTTAAGTCGCCATGTGATTTAAAAGTAATCAATTTCTGGTATTCCCAGTCACCATCATGAAATTTTGATTTTTTAATAACATTTCAGATTTATCTGTTTAACACATCAAACTGTTAAATATGTTTGAATAGCAATGTTATTCGTAACAGTTTGAGTCTGATAATTTTACATAGTTTGTGATTTAAAAAAAAAAAAATCTTATAGAAAAACAAATGTTTGAAGTGTTTTGATTTTTATAGTGCAAAATAATCTCACACATTCAGATTTTCCATTATATGTACTTTTGTATAGCAAAATCAAAATAAGAAATATTGGTTTTCTAATAATCCCCGCTATCATGATTGCTTAGCTTATACTTTTTTTTTAAACCGTATCTTGCCCAACTTTATCTTCTGACTGTACATGATTTAAGATTTATATTACACTTAATTCATAATCAAATTTTGTTTACATGTGTGTATATTAAATAAATTACTTTACACTTTGAATTCCTGATTTTTTTGTTTAGCTTTTTACCCCATATAAACACTATTGTTTTTATGTGTTTGTTTCACAATTGTGGCCACTGGATTTTTTGAGTTTAGGAGCCACTGGCTCCCTCCAAATTTTGGGAATCTGCACCTATAGTTCCAATGAGAATTTCATTGACAAAGTAAACATTGAATGCAAAAAAATTCCAGTTTTCAGCAACTTACAAATAAAAACGTTCTATCATATTGATTTTGTTCCGTTCTGCAGTGAATTTTAAAAATTTGTAAAAAGAGTTCAGTTTAAATGATTTAACCTAATATAAATATATTTTTTCACTCAAGATTTTTCATATTTTTTCATGTTTCACAACAATTTTTTAATATTCATTCAATTTCAAACTTTTACTCTAACACACTGAATTTTTGTCCTCTAGTTTTTTAACAATTTTTTTGCATTCCACAGTGAATTTTTAACATTTCTAAAGAATTCCACTTACAATGTTTTAAGCTGCTATAGTAAATTTTGTCCTCTATGATTTTTGAAATTATAACGATATTTTGTGTTTTTTCACGTTTCACTCTCATTTTTACATAGTAAAATAACTCCTGTTTTAATCTTCTAGCCCAAAACCCAAAACATTAAAATTTCTTTATTCTCAATCTTAAAAATGCACAAATTCATCAAAACTCGCGGCACAGAAATGTCTAGAATGCATGAAATACAATATTTATATTTAGGCATACAACACAATACTTATCAAATAAAATAAAAAAACTCACTTACTTTATTTTTTTTTTTCTGTCCACACTTAGAATAAACTGCTTATGAACTATTTTTTCAAAATATACAAAAAAGACCCCGAAATGCACAACAATTTAATCAGTCGCACATGACTCGCCATACCTTCAATCTTCATCATAAACATCAAAACAAAAGAAACACCTCAACTAAAAAAAGAAAAAACCCATTTCCAAAAACACAACTATTCGAAAAACAACAAACCCAACGATTTAAAAAAGAACAGTTAAATGAAAGTAGGCATAGCCAGAATGTACACAGGGGTATTTATTACAAGAAGTGATTTATCGCTTTGCCAAATGTCTCGCTTGTTCTAGGATTCAGCTGATTTTTGTTTCTCAAGTAATGGAACCAAATGTCATGAACAGTGTTCGAAATTAGCAGTCGTTAGTCGTCAAATGCAACTACATTATAGCATTTGACGACCTCAAAATTATTTCTAGGCATCAAATTTGACACCTAGCTTTTTTAACACTTATTGTTTGTTTAACTTAGCCAATCACCTGCTCTTGAAAATTTGGTCTCACACTAAACAAACTCTAATGTGAGACAGTTTGACAATGATTTTTAGCAGAGTGTATGAATCCAAATGAATATATTCATTTATGCAAATTTCTAAACTTTATATTGAACCTGCCATTTAGCACTGCTGAATGTGAAAAGGGATTTATTCAGTTTAATTTAATAAAAAATGATTCATGTAACTATTTATCCACAGATACTGTTAACGATTTATTAATGGTAAAACTGTATCGACCCAATTTAGCAGATTTTTATCCAGGTAAAGCTATAAATCCCTGTGAAATGATGTAGCTGAAGGACGGTTATACGTCCTGATTTTCATTTTAGTATCTAACTTTATTAAAATTAATGGGTATTGTTTGAGTTTCATCTTTGCAATCTATGTGTAGTCAAGCATTGTTAGCATTCAATCACTTAATGTGAATTTTTGCTTAACATGAATTAATAATGCAATCCCAACAGATAAGATGGTATTATTATTTTAACGGTTAACACACACACAAAATGTTGTCCTGTAGATTTCATGTTAACAATATTTGTATGTAATGATATTATATGTATAGTTTTTTTTTTTTTTTTTTTTTTTGCTATAATGTAATACACTCACGCACAATTTTTTTTTTTTTAATCGGTTAAAAAAAGGAAAAAAAGTCGCCAAACTATGTGGACTGTTTTTCTTTTATGGCAACCCGGCTCTTACGCTTGTATTTAGTTCCAGGGGATGCAGCAAATATTTTTTTAATTTTAGGGATGAATTTTAAGGATTAGACAATGAAATTTTAGGGATATTTTAGGGCTAATTTACGTCCACCATTCCCAGTGATTTTTCAATTCACTTGTATTATAACACAAGTAATTTAAGAAACACAGCAAATAAACTCTTAGAAAATTCTTGATTAAAATTTGTCATGTTCAAAATTTTAAAGTAAACATTCAAATGTTCTAAAAATGTCTCAAATACAGAGCAAATAATAACAACAAAAATAAAGTAAAGAAATGGTGTTACCTTAATTTTTCTATATCTAACAGTTTTATAAGATGTTTCTTTAATAAATCTTATGTGATTTCTTGCAATCTTGTTCAGTATTTTCACAAAAAACTTTTTTTAAATACTTGAATTTTGTATATTTGAATGAAAAACAAAATTATTTAAATTTGGCTGAGGCTAAAATGTATTCCTTGCTAAATTTTTAACATCTTAAAGGCATAGTCAAATGAAATACAAAGAATATTCAATAATTCAATTGTTAAAAAGAAAAAAAAAAAAAAAAAAACGGCAGAATCCTCGAACAAGCGAGCTTCCCAATTTGGCGATTTTTTTGACGCATGCCAAGTAACGGCGCGCGCCAACCGAGAAATTGGCAACCTCCAAATTCTACCTAATCAGAACACGTGCTTTTTGGCAGACGACTTATTACTTACATACTTCGTCAAGCAAATTCATTCACAAAGTAAATCGTGAACATACCATGAAGTAAACATTGATTTTATTTCGTTTCCAGAATATTTACAAAGTTTTAGTAAATTTTACCACCACATTTTTCGATTTTTACATACTTTTACCAATATTTTCCTTCAGATATTTCAATTTTTGCAAACTTTTAGCAATTTTTTCCAGTTTTACAAATTTTTAGCTATTTTTTTCATTTTTACAAATTTTTAGCTATTTTTTTCATTTTTACAAATTTTTAGCTATTTTTTCCATTTTTACAAATTTTAGCTATTTTTTGCATTTTTACAAATTTTTAACAATTTTTCTCTCTGATTTTTTTCTTATCTTTACAAATTTTTGCTATGTTTTTCCCTTTTTTTTTTTTTCATTTTTACAAATTTTTAGCTATTTTTCCTTTGGATTTTTCCACTTTTAAAAATTTTTAGCTATTTTTTTCTTTCAGATTTTTCAATTTTTAAAGCTTTTTTTCTCCAAATTTCTCAATTTTAAAAAAAATTATCTGTTTTTTTTCTGATGGATTTTTCATTTTTAGCTATTTTTTCCTCCGAATTTCACCATTTTTAGACATTTCTAGCTATTTTTTTCCTCTGGATTTTTCCATATTTTTTTTACAAATATTTAGGTATTTTTTCCTTTGGATATTTCCATTTTCACAAAATTTTAGCTATTTTTTCCTCCGTATTTTTCCAGTTTTACAAATTTTTAGCTATTTTTTACTTCGCATTTTTCCAGTTTTACAAATTTTTAGCTAATTTTTCTCCAGATTTTTGCATTGTTAAAATTTTTAAACTATTTTTTCCTCCAGAAATTTGCCTTCTTACAAATTTTTAGCTATTTTTTCCTCCGGATTTTTCTATTTAAAAAAACTTTTAGCTATTTTTTCATCCAAATTTATCCATTTAAAAAAACTTTTAGATATTTTTTCATCCTAAATTTAGATAATTTTTCAATTGTAACAAATTTTTAGCTATTTTTGCCACCGTAATTTCCCATTTTCCAATTTTTTTGCTATGCTTTCCTCCGAATTTTTCCATTTTTAACTATTTTTTCCGTTTTTTTATGAATACAGTGAAACTCGTTTAAGATACGAATCAAGGGACCGAGAGCATTTCGTATCTTAAGCGGGATCATATCTTATCCGGATTTCATAGATTCTCGAGTAATAATGCATACAAAGACAGTGCACGTTGTTATTAACGTATTTTAACCATTTATAACTCTCATTTTACCCATTTCTAATAATTTTTAGATATTATAGAAAATTTGAGTTTAAGATTTTGAAATAAAGAATTACTTTATTTTTCTCCAAAATTTTATTGAGTCACGTTTGTACTATAACAAAATTAAAATGCCAAATTAAAAAAAGACAATAAAACGAAATTTTTGTTAATCTTTAGAAAACAACAACTGAAATACACTACATACTTAAGAAGGAAAAATAATAAATTTGCATAATTACTTTTAGAAAGACAAACTAAATGTATGCCAGGAACAATAATTGTTACATTATCTAAATTAAAGTACGTGAAGTAGTTTTAATTTGTTGAAAAAAAGTCGTTTACCTTGGTTTGGTGCAACTTAGGGTGAGATTTTATCACGAAGCTTTCTGCCTTGTTGATGTGGTAGAAAAAATCTTCGACGGAGGGACCAGCATCTATCGAAGAGGCGTACTGTCGAATTAACCCCTTTACGAGTGTCCTTTACAGAATTTTTAATCTTTTACCACCGGTTTTTCAAAATAGAAATTTTCGCCTAAAAGAATCGCAGAAATGCTAAGATTCAACAAGGCAAAGCTAGCAATAAAAATTAACTGGTGTTAATAATTGAGGATTCGGAGCATCTTATGCGTCACGTATATGTGTCGCTCATCCCCAAAGGGTTAAGCTGAGCGAGCTCATTACAGATGCCAATGATGGTATGGCTGACACGTCCATTTATTCATCCCCGTCGTCTTCTGCTTCTTCTGAAGGTCTTGGTTCATCGGATCTTTTGACATCTGCGATTATATCCGGGATAGAACGAACTTCACTTGTTACAAGCTGATCGTCAATATTGACAAATGAGTCCCTATCTTCGCATTCTTCTTGATACTGCTCCTCTTCTGTGATGTCAACGTTTTGAAAAGTAGCTTTTGACGTCAAAGGCTTTACAGAAACAGTTCTCAATGGTGGTTGGTGTTACGTCTTCCCAGGATGCTCTCAGGAAATGCATGGCATCCAAGAGGTTAATAGGCTTACAAGTTGGGCAGGACAGATCCTTTACACGATGATCTATTTGGTGTAGATGACGTACAACTACACGACTTTTGTATTTCATTTTGAGAACATGAATTATGCCCTGATCCATGGGTTGAACAACGCTAGTTGCATTAGGGACTAGTTCGACGTTTTGTAAACCGGGGATATCCTTGGGATGGGCGGGACAGTTGTGGGCGAGACACAATACATTCCTGGACTATTTTTTCATTCGTTCATCGAACTTGCGGTTCCACTTAATGAATATATCGCCTGTCATCCATGCTTTGGTTGGACTTATCGCAGGGCATAAATCATTATTAATAATCGCAGGGCAGATTTCTAGCATTTTTAAAGCAGCGAGGATTCCGCGACTTGCCGATGACGAAGGGTTTTAATTTATCCGTTCCGCTCATATTTGAACCAACAAGAACAGTTATACGTTCTTTGCTAAGTTTGCCTCCAGAATATTTCTCACCCTTAAACGCCATAGTTTTATCAGGCATTAATTTTAAAAAAAGGCCCATCTCGTCGACATTGTAAATATTGCATCTTGAGTACTTTGTCAATAGCGGCGCGAGCACGTTATTTTTCCAACAATTGACATCATCTACATTCACAGCTTTCGACTCTCCGCATACCTTCCTATAAACTATGCCGTATCTTTGTCTGAAGCGGTCTAGCCAACCGTTGCTAGGCGTGAAATCCACTCCAAGACGTGTAGCAATTTCGCAGGCCTTTTCCTTAATCAATGATCCATTAGTTGGGATGTTCATCGATCGGGTTTGGGTGAACCACTCAAATAAAATCTTCTCCAATTCTTCAAATTTTGCCACCTTAATTTTCTTTCTGCCAGAGCCACCAGCTGATGCACTGCTTTCCAGTTTCTGTCTATTTTTTAACAGAGCTCGAAGAGTTGACTCATGAATTCCCACAGATTTGGTAAAGACTGTCTTGTTTATCACATTCTCAGCGTCGTATTTCCTTAAGACATCCAATTTTTCAGTCAAAGAAAGTGCTTTTCTTTTTACTTTAAGTTGCTCATCCATTATTTACTCCTATTACTATTCAGCGGATAAACAAAAGACTGGATTTACGCAATGACCTTTCGACAGGTTTACCGGTACAGAGGTTTCGAAGGCACAGTGTTCTCTGATAGATTTTACCTTTTTCCCTAGACTACGGAATAAAAATTCCCTAGATTCTTAAGTCACGTGACATGGAAGAAATTCTGCATTTTGATTGGCTGTAACGACTTGGCTGAATCACATAAGAGATTCATGAGCACCGGTTTGTGTTATAGAAAAACAACCCCCCCCCCCCCCCCCACCCTCTGTTAGCGAAATAATTGCTTGAAGACAATTTCTTTCCACTGCCAATCCCTTTACTTCCTCTTGCATCTATCACGTTCATTGCCAGAAAAACCCAGAAGTCTAAAAAAAATCTTTTTTTTTTCCATTAGATTTCGAGAAAATATTGCTAGGCTTCTAAAAATTTCCTAGAAATAAGAAGGAATTCCCTAAATAGGCTTGAGTTTCCCTAGATCTAGGGATTTTCCCCTAGATCGGAAAACGCTGCGAAGGCACGGTATGGAGTTGCGTCACATCACGTGATTATGACGTAAAGAAAAACTATCCCGAACCTTCCATAGGGACTTCGTACTTAAACTGGGAAGAAGAAACGGGTAGGGGGGGGTAAAACCGCCAAGAGAAAGACTAGAGCACAATTCAGTTGCTCTTTTTAGCTATTCTGTCCTAAAGACACGTGATAAACGGATTATATAAGCACCATTTCATATATTAAGCGGGTTTTTTTTTTTTACATCAAGGGACAAATTTTCTTCGTATATTAAGCGGGTTCGTATCTTATGCGTACGTATATTAAGCGGGTAATTTTACACAGGTTTAATAGGCATTTTTCAAGGGACCGAAGATAATTCGTATCTTAAGCGGGATCGTATCTTAAGCGAGTTTCACTGTATTTAATTATTTTTTCCTTCGGATTTCTCCATTTTTAAAAATTTTTAGTTATATTTTCATCTAGATTTTTCAATTTTTACTAACTTTTTCCTCTGGATACAGCATTTTTACAAATTTTCGGCTACTTTTTCCTTTGGACTTTTTCATTTTTACATACTTTTACCCATTTTTTCCACAAACATTTTTTACATGTTTATAGCTTTTTTTCTTCCAGATGTATCCATTTTTACAAATTTTAAACTATTTTTTTCTATGAATTTTTTTAAATATTTATCAAGTTTAATAATTTATTACCTTTAACAATTAAAAAATTTCTAGTAGTAAAATATGGCTTAAACTTTGAAAATTGTCACAAAACGGAATAAAATGAACGTTTACTTCATGAAAGAAATTCTCATAAAAACTCTGTAAATAGTCAATTCTCTGCATCAAAGCACACATGTTATAATTGGAGAAAATTTCCATATACCTCATTTTTCTACTGCATGAAATACATGCAAGACGCGGTTGACTATGCTTCGCGTACATTAACCGAAAGAAAACATCACTGGACGCATGAAACTCGCTGTATGGCAATCTCTAGAATGCATGAAATTCATTCAAGCCGCAGTCAGTAACTTATGTATGTACGCTTCGCGTACATAAACCGAAAAAAAACATCACTGGACGCATGAAACTTTCTGTATAGTAATCTCTACAAAGCATGAAATTCATTCAAGCCGCGGTCAGTAACTTATGTATGTATGCTTCGTGTACATTAACCGAAAAAAAAAATCACTGGACACATGAAACTCGCTGTATAGCAATCTCTACAAAACATGAAATTCATTCAAGCTGTGGTCAGTAACTTATGTCTAAATGCTTCGCGTACATTAACAAAAAAAAAAAACATCACTGGACGCATGAAACTCGCTGTATAGCAATCTCTAGAATGCATGAAATTCATTCAAGCCGTGGTCAGTAACTTATGTATGTACGTTTCGTGCACATTAACCCAAAAAAAACATCACTGGACGCATGGAACTTGCTGTATAGCAATCTCTAGAATGAATGAAATTCATTCAAGTCGCGGTCAGTAACTTATGTATGTACGCTTCGCGTACATTAACCGAAAAAAACATCACTGGACGCATGAAACTCACTGTATAGCAGTCTCTAGAATGAGTGAAATTCATACACAGGATAAATAATTAAAAACTGGTAAAAACGAAAAATCTGAATGAAAAAATAGCTTAAAATTGCAAAATCTGGAGGAAAAAATAGCTAAAACTTTTCTTTAATGGAAAAATCCGGAAGAAAAAATAACAAAAAAATTGTAAAAATGGAAAAATCCGAAGGGAAAAATGGCTAAAAATTTGTAAAAATGGAAAAATCCAGAGGGAAAAATGGCTAAAAATTTGTAAAAATGGAAAAATCCCGGAGGAAGAAATGGCTAAAAATTTGTAAAAATCAGGAGGGAAAAATGGCTAAAAATTTGTAAAAATGGAAAAATCCGGAGGGAAAAATGGCTAAAAATCCGGAGGAAAAGATAGCTAAATATTTTTTTTAACGAAAATACCCGGCAGAAAAAATAGCTAAATATTTTTTTTAACGGAAACATCCGGCAGAAAAAATAGCTAAAAATTTGTAAAACTGGAAAAATCCGAATGAAAAAATTGCTAAAAGTTTGTAAAAATTGAAATATCTGAAGGAAAATATTGGTAAAAGTATGTAAAAAAACAAAAAATGTTGCAGGAAAATTTACTAAAACTTTGTAAATATTCATAAAACGAAATAAAATCAATGTTTACGTCTTCCTTTGAAAAATTAACGCCGTCCAATTAATTCAGCCCTTATTCCATGTGCTTCTCTTTTTTTCGGCCTAATGATTTGAGAACGAACCGGCTTCATACTGAAAGACATTTTTACTGTATCTCTAGCTACATCAGAACTCTATGAATCCAACATTACGGCACACAAGAAACCAACCAACCCGACCGAACGATTTATTTACCCACAAACCAATCAAATTTCCACATCATACAACATAGGTGTGTAGCTACCTCCCAACTCTATGAATCCAACATTACCTCACACAATAAACCAACCAACCCGACCAAAGTATTTAATTTACTCATAAACCAATCAAATTTATACATCAATCAACGTAGGCGTGGAAAAAATGTAAGACACAAACTGGTAGCAAGAAAATCTCATTTATCACCTCGTCAAATCCAACACCGCCAACTTCCTCGCTTGTTCGAGGATTCAACCAAAAAAACAATGGAATATACATAATATGTCGTATTGTACCATAGAAAATAATTTTCAAAATTTTATTTTGTTTCACATTTAATTCTCTTTATCAAAAGTTGGGTTTTCTCAATTCCAATTACTTAAAGAATAAATGTATTCCTTGCTAAATTTTTAGCATCTCAAAGGCATAGTTAAATGAAACAAAGAATATTAAATTGTTTAAAAATAAATAAAAATGCTGTACTGTTTCATAGAAAATAAATTTCGATTTTATTTAGTTTCACATTTAATTTTTTCTTTAAAATCTGGTCTTTCTCCATTTTAATCTCTGAGCTTTTTTTCATGTATACTGCTGATAAACTTTATGTGAATTCTTAATATCATTTAACAAGGAAGTTGAAATATGTACTTTACTCACACCTCCATAATTTTTAACAGCATCTTTTACAAATCTCAAACTTTTTATCATATGTTCATTGAAACCACCTTTTAGCATACAATTGTTTATCGAAAATCCCCTTTTAGGATCAGCATTACCATGAGGTAAAACAAGTGTAGTTTTAATTAAACTTAAAAGTTACGAAGCTTTATTTCTTTGTTGTTGTTTACCACTTACTTTTGAACAACCAATGAAAATGTCTAACAAGAATCAGCTTTGGCGATCATGATACAAAGAAAAATCAACCTTGTTTATCAGTCATTTGTAAACGAAAATAGTTATCAAGAGCAAATTTTATGGAAACAAGAAAAATTTTAGTAGAATTTTAGGGTGATAAGAAAATTTTAGGAATTGTAGGAATTACAGGGCGAATGCGACCCCTGAGTTACTGGTGTTGAAATTTGTTATTGTAATCCATATTTGTGTGAATGTTGAGGGAAATGATTGTGCATGTCTGTATTATGTCATTGGTGATGAAAATTAGAGAAACCACGTTATTGGTTGCAGAGTCGAGTATTATAGAACCATATATGGAAGGGAAAAAAATTTGCATAACTGTTGAGTTAATGATTGATTTTTAATTATCATGTGATTTATTACGTATTGGCAGTTACAGTGGCAGTTAGAGCAGTAGGATTGAATTTATCATTCTGCCATAAGAAAACTCTAGGGAGATTGGTTTAATAGCATTTATGACAGTTAATGGTATAAATGAACTTCCCTCAGAGATCCGGTAAGGATTATACATTTAGGCAGGTTCGGCACTTCAAAACTGAAATGACGCGATGATTTTATCTAATAGTTTGTTGTTAAATTAGAATCTGAATTACCGAATGATTACCCTGATATAGTAGTGATCTTTAAAAGATTGAAATACAGTATAGGATCCATTATCCAGAATGCTTGGGACCTGGGGGCATTCTGGATAAGGGGTTTTTCCGTAATTCAGAACACTTTTTTTATAAGTATAAAAAATGTACGAAATAATTTCATAAAATAGTGATAAATATGAATAATATATATAAATACATTACTTATAAATTTGTTCATTTAATACATTATTTGCACAAAATAAAAAAAACATTCTAAATTACAAAAAATAAAATTTCATTTTGGGAGTTGGGAGCAGAATGTTTTGATTTGGAGATATCGACGGCATCAACTGCCGTCATTTATCCAGCTTGTTTAAAATTTATACAAATACCCTAGATTGAGGCTAAAGATCATCTGCTGGAGTGAATTGCAGCTGCGCATACTGGAGTGCGACGCTATGTGTATAAAATTTACTGGAAGTATATTCTAAAAAGGAATTTTAGTTTTTTATTCAGAGAAAATCCCTCTGACTGAAATTTTTTTCAAATCTAAATTTACAAATTATCAAGTAACTACTATTTTATGTATAAAAAGGAAATGTTAAAATCAATGCGTAATCTGGTAACTTTATATAACCTGTTGTTATTGATGCTGATCGCAATGGCAGATTCGCCGATTCTTAGCATAGAAATCATTTTTCTAGGCGCAGTTTTACAAAACAAAAAAGAAATGTTAGTCAGTTTTTTGCTTACCATATTTCTCCGGAATAACACCATGGCATTAAACTACGTTTAACTTTTTTTAATGAAGCTTGTAACAAAATAAAATTTGTACACAGACATGAATTTATTTTTCTAACAATTTTTTTTTATCGTAATGTTTTTCGTATCATAATTTTTTTATATTTATTTATTGAATTTATAAATTAATGAATGAAGGCAATATCATTTTGTTATTTTTTCTTTTACTGACAATTTAATTCTTACGTTTTTCTTTTTTTTTTTTTAAGATTTTTTTTTTTTTTTAATGATTTTTTTTTTTCCATTTAGTGTTTTGCATTCCGGTTTTCAGAGCGTTCCGGATACTGGGACGCCGGATCCTATACTGTAATTCGATTTTATCTAAAGGTTTGTGCAAAATTACAAAATCAGTTATCGAATTATTATTCTGATTGTAGCAGTCCACTTTAGAAGAACGATGTAGGTAATATATTTTCTATTAAATTTATGTTACAAAAATTTATTTTTCCTTTATTTTGATAATTCGCTTTCTGGTTTTACTAATACGTCATTATTTATAACTGTTGTGTTTGTCATGAAATTAGAAATTAAATAATCGAATGTTTACACTGATACAGTAGGGCACTTTATAAGATTGAAATGATGCAATGATTTTAACTAAAAGTTTGTGTGAAATTAGAATTAGCACCAGCGAAGGATTACTGTAATATAGTAGTGCACTTTAAAAGATTGAAATGACGTAGTTAACATTTTCCATTAAATTTATGTTGACATTATGTTTCCATTAAATTATGTGTGACTGTAAAGCATCTGTTCCTTTCTTTTACTAAATTTAAGTGTAATTATCAACAATGGATAAAATTTTGTTTAACATGGTTAAGTGCATTTTTCGATTAATTTCTAAATGTAGTATTAATTAAAAATGCTTTATCATTTTTACAGTTGCTTCAATGATTATAATATTGTAGATTAAGAACTTCAATAATTTAAATAAAAACAAAATATTGATGATTTTCTATAAAGTAGCTGTCATATAATGATACAATTATGTGAATTTTGGAAATTGCAACTAGAAATTTTCATTTGACGCCTAAGATATTTACAGTAGGTGTCATTTGATGCCTACCTTTCATTTTTTAATTTTTATCACTGGTCATGAATGTGAAATTTTTTTATTTTATAATTTGTCAATGGTGTAAAAACTCATTGTTTTACTAATTATTATGCTAATTATCCTTTCTGTGGCGATTATGTTGTTAAAGTTATATTTTTTTACAAAACATTTAGTGATTTTCATTAGTTGCACCATAGATACTTTCCAAATATTTGAAAAATACTAAACCTGTACAATGGGCGATAAAATTGGTATCCTTCTTCATCATATCTTTAGAATTCTGATAAAAATTTCATTGAAATCAGTGTGTAGGGTCCCTCCCATGTAAGTTTTACTCTACACTAAACTTTCCTCTGTTCTCAGGGGTCGATGCAGGTTTTTTTTTCTTGGAGCCCATTTTGTGAAAAGTAAAGGTTATTTTTGTGAAATTTATTATGTTTTTGTGAAAAATAACATTTTGTAACGAAAGATGAAATCCAGTTAATCAAATTTGAACCAAGCATTAATAAACAAAAACTTTTTTAAATCCTTTTGCTGAAGTTTTCCTCTCTGGTGAACTTGTTTGTTTACAAATTGCACATTTTAAAACATCACAAAATAACAAATAAATAATAAATAGTCAGTTTTTATGGAATAGAATTTTGTGAAGGGCCCCATTTTATAAATTGAATTTTGTGAAGGGGCCCATTTTATCAAATTGATTTTTGTGAAGGGTCCCATTTTATTAAATAGATTTTTGTGAAGGGGTCCTAAATAGGCCCCAAATTTTTCCTGGATCGACCCCTGGTTGTATATTAATTTTATACAAAAAAATTTAACTATGAAAATGCACTGCAATAGTGAGTTATTTTAAAGTCACATAAATTTTGTCATAGCAATCTGACTTCTTCAAAGTCTACAAAATACACTCCTCTTGTCAAACCACACAATAGAAGTTATCGCTACTGGTTCGGCAAGTTTTCGCGTCTTGGCGGAGGGAACAACTGAACAAAAGGATCCCAGACAATCAATCATATTTTTAAAAAATTGATAAAACTTGTTATTACAAAACTCAACGTTAATACTAAACAATTGTAAATAATACAGAAATCGATTTCATACAAATGTAACAAACACAAAAAAGAAATAAATTAACAATAAAGTATTATTATAGAATATCAAAGTCTTTGTTTTTCCAAGAACAATAAAACAGAATTTAAAGAAAATTAAAATTTTAACTTACAGTAATAGCCATGTAAAGAACGCAAGTAAAATCGCCATTGTATAAATTTCCATCATCGGTCTCGGGAACATCATAATTAGGGCAAAAGCCACAAAGAAAAGGAAAAGTTTCGTAGGAGGCATGCTTGTCTATATAAAAGTCGCACAAAACATACATAAAACATAACGATCTGACAAAGCAAGAGCAGAATACAAGAACAAGTATATATGTTGGTTGGTTGTTTCACTGCAACTGGAGATTTCTGCCGTAGCCAAGGATGATGTGCTACGCTATGGGGCCCACGAAGGGTGGGGCTGTTCACAGACGAAGATCAGGCGGCGCGCGGGCGATGGAGATTAAAATATGGATTCAGTTTATAGTATGAATGTACTGTGTGAAAAGGGCATGTTTACAAACAGTTCCATCTACCAATCTACCTTACATTTTTCTCGTAGCTACCATTGCAGGAATCGTCATGGCGACGTAGGCCAATCATTTCATAGACCAGTTTAACGTAGACCAATCAAATCTTCCCACCTCATGTGTACAGTACCCTGTTCACATCGGACATTGAAGATTACTTAGACCGCTCTTTTTGAGGTTGTACCCTCCCGGAATTGAATACCTGTCCACACCGCAAAATAGAGAATGTGCATGTTTGTCAACAAACTGGTTCCTCACTAGACCACGCCTCTTCGGTAGGCAAAACATTTCCGCTCAATGCGCTATTTCCTACGGTTTCCTATGAAAAAGCGAAATTTTTGCATTCAATTTATGGATCATATTTATTCAAAAACAAATTTTCTTTTATCAGATTATGCACAGAACTTAGATTCTGTTGCTAATCAAGATTATTTAACAAAGCTTAGATTTATCAAACCGAATAATAGTGTTATTATTTTAGATGATCCGTATATTATTGTGGATGCAGATTGGAAAGCAGATATGGCTTTTTGGCCATCGGTTGCTTCATCAGATATTGAAACTTATTTAAAAAAGTTTCCAGGGAAGAATTCAAGTGCTCAAGAAGCGTTTCAACTTGTTGTAGCTGGTAGGAGAAAGATTTTAGTTTTTTTTTTTTTTTTTTTTTTTTTTTTTAATTATGTCGTAAAGTTTTATTTACTTTTTTCTACTTGTAGTTCAAGTTGTTCTTGTTCGTATGGTAACTTTTTATTGCTTGAGCTAATCGGAAAATGTTTACAAATCTCATTATATTCAGATTAAATGATCGATTAAAATGATACCTATGAGTGTTCTCAAATCAAAACTGCTTATTTTCTGAAACACTTTTATATAATTTTAACATGTTGTATTATGACAAGGAAATCTATGAAACTGAAGCATAATTTTTGTCAGAATTCGGTTTTATTAGCTGAAATAATTTTTATATTAAATAAACATTCCTTAGGTTTAAAAAAAATATTTTTACTATTCTAATAATATGTATAAAAACAGGACAAAACAAAAAATTGACTTATATGAAACATTTAATGAAGTACTAAGGGTGATATTTTTTAAAGAAACATTTTACTTTTTTTTTTTTTTTTTTTTTGTAAAAGCGAATTATATAATTTTGTTTTTTTTTTCTTGGAGGGGGAGGGGGGGCATTTTGTGAAAAATAACATTTTGTAACAAAATATGATATCCAGTTACTCAAAATCGAACCAAACATTTATTAATAACGAACTGACTAGCGCCCGTGATAATAAATTTAAAAAAAAACAACTCAAGTTTTCAATATCGAGTCGAATGAACGAAAACTGCTGTTGAAATCGAGCCCTTAGAACCCAATAAAAAAATGAGTCCCCAGGCGGTGGAATATGCACCCCTGTAAATTTAAGGAATTTCCTTTAACATTAACGCGATATTTAATTTACAGATGCATTCCCCCCACACACACACACTTTCTAAACTTAACCCCTTATCTTTAACAGTAACGCGATTTCTAATTTACGACTGTGGTGAGTAAACGTAAGTTGATGCCGAAAAAGAAGATTAATATTTAAAAAAATATCCTTGACAGCTTGGCCTACAGGCACAGGTAAATATCGAAGATGCATTTGCAGAAGAAATGACCTTTTTGCCATGATGCGGCAGTTGGGACCGCTCACTTCGAAATCTACCTGTGTCTGTAGGCGGAGCACACAAAGATTTTTTTTTTCTCTAAGGGTTGGTTTTATAAAAAAAACCTGTCAATATAAAAGTTGTAGATAATATTAAGAGGATTTGTAATAAATTAGCGGATTTGATAACTTGTGAATTGACAAAGTTATGATTTTTTTTCTTCTTAAACTCCTGTTCTCTCCCCCTCCCCCCTCATCCCCCAACCACTTGAGGCCATTTTTAATGATATAAAAAATCTGTCATATATAAATTTTCGGCCCTTTTCCTAGAAATAATAATAACTTTAAACGGATTCGATACGTATCATAATTAAGAAGTTATGGGTAACGTAAGGGGTCCAGGGGCCCGGATCTTGTCCGAGAAATTTTTGGTCATTCATGTAGTAGCTGGAAATCTTAAGAAGTTATTAGAAAAAGAAGCTAGCGAATTGGACGATTTTTAAGGGAGCTATAGTAGGGGGCCCAAAAGGGGCCGCTGATAGTTTTGAGCAGGGCCCTAAGATGAACGTCCTACCTGGAATGTAGAAATGGGGAAATAACTAAATTGAGAAAACGCCTCCAAAAACGAAGATCGAATTAAAAGGAGACAAGGTATTAACAATTTAGGGAACAATAACTTCGAGGGGCCCGGATCTTCTTTTTTTCTTTTTTTTTTTTTTTTTTTTTTTTTTTTTTTTGTTTATGTAGTAGCTAGAAGTTCTAAGTTAGTGAATCGGATGATTTTTAGGAGAAATATAGTAGGGGGCCCAAAGAGGGGCCAGCTGATAGTTTTGAGCAGGGCCCTAAGATGAACGCTCCTAACTGGAATGGGGGAAAGAAATGGGGGGCAAGTTAAATGGAGAAATGGCCCCAAAAACGAAAATCGGATTAAAAGGGGACAAGGTATTAACAATTTAGGGAGCAAAAACTTCAAGGGGCCCAGGGGGCCCGGATCTTCATCGATTTTTTTTGTTTTTGTTGTTCATGTAGTAGCTGGAAGTTCTAAGTTGTTAGAAAAAAAAGTTAGTGAATCGGACGATTTTTAGGGGAACTATAGCAGGGGGCCCAAAAAGGGGGCAGCCGATAGTTTTGAGCAGGGCCCTAAGATGAAGGGTCCTAATTAGAAAGTAGCAATGGGGAAATAACTAAATGAAGAAAAGGCCCCAAAAACTAAGAAAATCGGATTAAAAGCGGACAAGTAATTATCAGTTTAGGAAACAAAAACTTCAACGGGCCCCGTACCAGGCCCTAGGGGGCCAGGGTCATAACTAGAACGTAAAAATGGGGGTGAAAGCTAAACGGAAAAAAGGCCCCAAAAACGATGAGGATCGGATAAAAATTGGGTAAATTATTAACAATTTAGGGCAAAAATCTCAGGGGACCGGGGTCTCAAAAAATAAAAAATCCGAGCCTCAGGTGCATCAGGACCTACCTTGGGCTATCCGCTGCAATTAAGAAAGGCAAAATTAATGAATAATTAATTTAAAAAATATGAATAATAAGCATATAACACAGCTAACTATATAGTAGGCATGCGTATGTTTTGCCTACCGTTCGTTCTTTACGGCTTCGTGACGTCACATGCACATTCTCTATACGCCGCTGAAGTCGTGACGTCATCAATATGGCGCTGGGCATAGGCATAAACAGACTGAAGTGCCCATTGAAATAACATGGATGTAAAATATAAAATCTTCTAGGAATAATAATTTTCATATAAGAACTTTCAGACACTATTCTGCAAAGTTTAAGGTATCTCTCTACTTATAAGTAAAACTTTTATTTAATTTAAATTAATAATTTTACTAATTTTATATTTTAAAAACTATTAAAGATAGTTTATAAATAAAATTATAAATAATATTTAAATTAAGTATATATAAATTATATATTAAATATATAAAATATGACATAATAATATAAATAAATATAAAATATATTATATTAAATTATAATACTAAAATGATAAATATACTATATTAAATCAATTTAAACATTAAATTATTTATATATTACATTAAATTAATATTATTAATAATTTTAATTATTTTTTTAATTATATATATATATATATATATATATATATATATAATTATTAATTAAAAGTATTAATTTAATTCTATTAATTAATTATATCGTTAATTAATGTAATTATATAAATTAAATATATATATAATTAAATAATTATTATTAAAATCATGAATAATTAATTTTACATTATTTATTAATATCAATTATATTTATTAATCATTTAAAATGATAAATAATTACTTATTAGTATAAATTATTTATAATATTAATTTAATGTAATATATATTTAACTTAATATGATTAAATTATTATTATTATTATTTTATTATAGATATTATAATTTTATAGTATATTATTATCAATATTTATAATTATATTGATATATTTATACTTAATATAAATTAAAAACATAAATAATAATATTATTACAAATTATAAATTTAAATTATCATATTAGCGTAATTTAATTATTATTAATTAAAAATAATTATAATTAATAATATGAACTAAAATATTAATTATTTAATAATTATATTTAATATTAAAAACTATAACTAATATTAATAATAATAAAATATTTATAATTATAATTAGTATTAATTTTAATAAATAATTAATATTGTATATATAATTAGTATTAATCTTAATAAATAATTAATATTGTATACATAAATAATATCATAATGAATAATATTAAATTAATAATATAATAAATTAAACTGAAATACTAAATTTGAATGTATTAAATATATAAAGTATAAAAATATATAAATTATTAAAAATAATCTAATATTTTTTTATTTTAATATGATTTTCTCTTTTATAATTAAAACATCAAATTACTTATAAGTATAGGTCGCATTCGTAAAGTAGAAACTCGTTCAACTCGAAGGAAAGAGCATGTTTACAAACAAACAGTTCCATCAACCAATCTACTACTGCATTTTTGTCGCAGCTATCATTGCAGGAATCGTCTTGGCGACGTAGGCCAATCATATCACAGACCAGTTTAACGTAGACCAATCAAATCGCTCCATCTCATGTGTACTGTAGGAGTCGTAAAGAACGAACAGGTTTTTCTCCCAAACCAACAGTGACGTCAGTTGCCCTTTCCGTAAAGTCTCTGGGTGCCGTTTCGAAACTGTATTCGTAAACAGAATCCAGTGTGTTTAATTTTAGAACTAAATGCACTGAAGAAAAAGTCAGTTTGTTCAACGCCCCCTAGAGATATCTCTAGGGGGGCGTTGGTTTGTTTCGTGCTCTAGCGGCAGAGTGTATACTGCGCAGGCGCGAGCTTTTCGATTTACGGATGTAAACAAATAGTTTATGCTTGTCATGTTAGCAATAACTATTTTGTACGGAGAATAATAAAAAAAAAAATTGGGCTGTTTTGGGGCCACTTCAGGTCTTAAATAGTGGCTTACAAATAAATGTCCAAGCTTTTGCTGTGTATCTAAAAAAAATACTGTATATATATATATATATATATATATATATATATATATATATAGTAATGACTATAATGAATCTGAAGACTTAGAAGTCACTCGTAATTAAATGAAAGTATATATATTTTTTACAGTATCTTTTAGCTTTTGTACCATATGACAGCTATCCAAAATTATTTTTTACTTTTCATACATTAAATTAAAAGTCGAAATATATGTTTATGATTTTTATTTCAGTGCTGTGCTCATTTTATTTGCACAGTATAGGATTTTTGTAAATAAAATTAAAATAACCCTTTAAATAAAAATACTCCTACAGTTATTTTAATAATTATTTGCAATGTGGCCTTTACAGTGTTGCTAAAAATTATTTTACAGTAATGAATTTAGTATTAACTGAAGCCAGTTCATCCTAAATTTTTGCTGTAAATTTGTTTATTCTGAATACTGTTAAATTACATGTTGCAATATTATTTTTTTTAATTTTGTGGCCGTGCAGTTATATTCTAGATATAAACACTAAGTTTAAACAAGTATAAAACAAGTTTAATTGTATGAATTTCTAATATTTTGTTATGTGCCAATTTTTGGCAGATAATTTTTTTTTCTTGAGTTTTGCCATTTTTTCCTCTTTTTCATTTGTTACAGAGATAAACAACATTAGAATTTGTTTGCTTAGGCTCTATTTTTTAATTAAATTAACATCTTTTGATATAAAAGACAAAAATAGAAAAAAAATCCATATTCAGAAAAAAAAAAAAAAAGTTACTCAAAGATAATTTCCATTGTGATTTTATTAGAAACGATTCACAAATAACAGCGAATATATCATTTTATAAATGGGTCTGTACATTCAAAATATTACATTGTCTAAATATTTTATTTAACTTGTGAGTTATTTATCACTATACGATTCATTTTAATTTCTTTAAAAAGGAGTTAAAAAAGCAAAATGAAATTGGTAATCTATTTGTTTTACTCTAACATACACATATTTGAGTGGAAAAGAGTTATATATTGAATTGAGCCCTACCAATAATTTTCAAAACTCTACGTCTATGATCATCACTACAATGTAGAATTATTAAATGTGGTTATATCTACATTTTTTGAGCAAAAAAATTTCATAATAAAATACAAAATAAGTGTACTCAAGATTGTACATGACACCTTTATGATCTTACAGCAGGGGCTGATGCAGTTTTTTTTTCTCTTGGGTACCTTTTTTTAAAAAAAAATTATAGTTTTTATAAAAATTAAATTTTATAACAAAAGACCAAATCAAGTTACTTAATCCTACTTTTTCTTATGTCTTCCTGCTAAAGTTTACCTTTCTTCTGAGCGTGTTTTGTTTGTAAATAACATATTTTAAATCCTAATAAATTGATTACAACATGAAGAGTTTGCTTTTATTTTAAGAAGAATTTTGTGTAGGAAGCTCCAGTGTTGGATCAATCCCTGATTTTGACAATAAGTCAATAAAAAGTATACTTTTATGTTAATTTGACATAAATATTATCAATAGCATTTTCTCCTTCCTCTGCAGCTTTTTTTTGTGTGTGTGTGTTTAAATTAGAAAAAAAAGCCTTAAATTTGAAAGTATAGCGGTTTGTGAATTACTTTATTTTATTTTAAATGAAATGAGTGAAAGGCATGTATTTTAATTTGAAATATATGTAATATATGTATTTTAAATAAAATTAATGAAAGGTTTATATTCTAAATGAAATGAATGCAATACAAAGAATGGCAATGGAAACATTATGTGCAGATTTATCTCCTGGGTTCAGTTAACAAAAAAGTATCAGAAAATACTGTGAATTTGACAAACAAGGTTAAACAACAAGGCTTATATTTTTCCATATACAATGTGCAAATGTAACAACACATCGGGTAACAGTTAACACATTACTCAGCTAGTTCAGTCGAGCTCATAGCTCGACGGAACGTCAATCGCTGTCAGCGCCATCTATTGTTTGAAACTCAAACTAAAATCAAGAATCACAGTAAGAAAACTCCTGACATCATACATAACCCGCCTGCAAGAATTTTTTTAAATATCTGTCACCGTTTGCAAGTTATTGAATTTTAAAATCCATCAGTCTTTTTTGGGACACCCGGTAGCTTATGATAAAACAGTATATATAGTAAAAACTACTAAGACAAAATTGCACTGCACCGGTAAAAAAAAAAAAAAAAAATGACGAATGATTAGGGTGCTGGCTAATGAACAAGAAGTCCTGGTTTCAAATCCCAATTTAGGCATGCATGTTTCTAGTGGATTGGATTTCACTTTAAACAGAGGTCCCAGTGTGTTTAGCCCTTGTGTGCAAAAGATGACCATAGCACCCATAACCAACCAACCAACAAACCAAAAACTATATTCTGCCCTACTCAACAATGCGAAACTTTGGCACATATACTTGGCTCATTGTTAAACATAAAAGCACGAAACTTGAAAGCCGGATTATTGAAGTGATTTGGAATCTAACAGTTTTTGTATTTTCAGATTAAAAAAATACATCTTTTTGTCTCCTGACAGGAAATGAATCTGGAAATTTGTTTCAAAACACCAACTGTAACAACATTTTCTTAAAGTCTGCCTTTACCGAAAAATGGAGAAAACTGTTCTGATTATATATTTTCTGGATAACAGCACCTGCCAACTTCATGCGCTTGCGAACAAATACAAATTCAGAAATGTGTCAGAAAGTAGTCAGTTATGACCAGGGAGATATAAAAGGAGGAATTTCTCCTAGGGCATCCTCTAAGCAAACTTGAGCCTGATGTGGAAGTGGTCGCATGCGGCGCTGCGGTCTGCACTTGCATCAAATTAACATTGTTTGCTATGCGAGTGTGCTATTATTTCCTTTATAAATTATTATTTTTACATTATATTTTAATATGGCTCGAAACTGTTTTATATATGGATGTGACATGGACTATGTGAACGCCGAAAGACGGAATAAAGAATTGGGTACATAAGGAATCCATCATTATTTTCTACTCCCAATGCAGGCTTATGTATATTGTTGATCTAATATTTAACATTTAACTGATTTTTATTTTTATTTGAAAGAAAAAATATATGAGTGAGTAAGACAAGGTCTAAAGTAACTTCTTTCAGTTCTTTCTAAAAGTCTTGAAGAGTCTATACAAAAGTTTCGTAAACAATTCGTAACAAAACTTTGACAATATTGTAAACACTTTAAAATATTTAAGGTAGGTATATAAACTCAGACCTAGTATCTGCTAAATATTTCTATGACATAAAAAATGAGTTATTTTTGTCCGAAGTCTTGTTTAAAAGTCTCATGATAAAGTTTTATTTAAAGATTTTGAAAGAACTACTTGAAATTAAATCTTGAGTTATTTTTACTTTAGAGCAGCAGATGGCAGCACTAGCAAAAGTCAAATGATAATAAATTCTTGAAATTATATTTTGTGTATATTCTCTTGTCTCTTTATTTATTTATTTCATAAATAAAGATATGGAGATTTTTGTATGTCATTTTTATTTAAATGCACAGAGACATAAGTTTTAATTTATCAAAATATATTGATTAAATGCATAACACTAGACATCAACATCAACTTATATTTTGATTTGAAAAAAGAAATGTGAATAAATTTACTTTCCCTTCATGAAACAGAAACTGATTGACAAGAAGTTTCTTGAATGTGCAAAATTCTTCACATTACACATCGGTATTAATTAAAAGAAAAAGTTAATTTTATTTGTATATTACAATGTATATATTAAGCAGTATATAAATATATATTTAAATGAAATTATTTTTTTATTTATCCTACTCTATAAATAAAAAAAATATTAATTATAATCAATACAAGGTCAGAAAAGATTTAAAATATCAGCTGTACAAATATTACATGACAAATTCGAGTTCCTATCGACATGGTAAGTTTGCAAAGATTTAATCACTTCACTTTCTCATTTTATTTTTACAGTAGGAATAATTTTATAATTTTTACCTAAATGCTATCTTATTTAATTACTTTAAATAGTTTGTTCAGGACAGCAAACTTAAAAAAAAAAAAAAAAAAAAAGCTTTGCTTGAGGATTTGTCTTAAATAGGAATTAATATATTTTTTTTTCTCATACAGCTGAAAAAAAAATAATTTTTAGTTATTTGTAGTTTGTAAAATTTATTCTGAATATTTAACAAATTCTTAAACTGAATAATTCTTGTTTTCATGTTTTTTAATAATAATAATAAAAAAAAATTGCAGCATTTGTTTTAATTAGAAAAAAAAAGTTAATCCATGAAATATTTACAAAAATTAAACTGAATAATCTAAATAACTGAATAAATCTTGTCTACAATTTTTATCTAGATAGTGTCTTAATTACTTTAAATTATCTGACTACAGATAATTAAAGTATCTGTAATTATTTACAGATACTTTAATATCTGTAAATAATTACAGATTTATATTAATCTGTAGAAAGTATTCTACAGATACTTTCTGTAAAGTATCTGTACAGAAAAGTTTAAAAGAAACTTTCCTGTAAAGTTTCTCTTACAGAAAACTTTCTGTAAAAGTTTAAAAGAAAAAAAACCTGTGTTCCAGGCTTGTTTTGATTAAAAATTAATATTTTTTGTTCCTTTTTAATAAAACAGTTGAAAAAAAAATAATTATTTGCAGTTTGTAAAATTTATTATAAATATTTTACAAAGTCTTAAAATAGTTCATGTTTCGTGTTTTTCATTAATTAAAAAACTAAAAAAAAAAAAAAAAAAAAAAAAAAAAAAATCGCAGCATTTATTTTTAAATGCAGCTAAAAAAAAGGAAAATAAATACTAAAAAAAGTGTTAGTCTTGAATTTCAAATGCCGACAATAGATGGCACTCCGGCAAGCATTTGCATTATTCCATATTACAAAACTTCATTTCGGAGTCAAAATCGTAACACGGCGTTCCCCTACCTGAGATATTCTATTACCATGGTTATGACAACAGACTTATGGCTGGTTGGTCAGAGCCTTAGGTCAGTCAACTCTCCAATTCCCCTCGCTAATGTTAAACCTACGGGCATAAAATGCATTCGTTTATTTAAAATATCTCCTCAGGAAATTAATATTTTAAACTTCTTTTTACGTTATACTCTTCTTTTCTTTCTTAATTGTCAATATAGTTCTAAAATATATGCTTAATTTAATATTTTATACAATAAAAGCTGATGAGCTATGAGTAAGATTTTAACACTTCAAATAAAATTAAGTGTATAAATTTAGAAATAATCTGACAACTAAGAAAGAGACATCCTTCAAGAAGAGCACACAGAAAAAAAGTTTAAAATATTAATTTACTGAGGAGATATTTTTAAAAAAAATGAATGCATCAAACATGCCTGGGTATAACATTAGCAAGGGGAATTTGAAATCTCACAGATGAAGAAGAGCTGAGCCTTAAGGTTCCATTATAGACATTTTTTTTTTTTTTTCAAGGTTTTACTATATTATGTTCGCCAAAATATTTGCCAGCTCTAGGAGGGTTAAGTGTCCACAGGAAAAAACATTAAGAGTCCTGTTCTCTCACATGAAAACACCTGTTCACTAATGTTAATCCTATGGGACAGTTACTTTACAATATCTCATTTGCATTTCAACATTTGTAAATGTTTTTTTTTTTTCATTGGATAGCTGTGGATGATCTGTACTTCTCTACAACTGCTGTTTTTTACTTTTTCTAATTTGTTTGTGGATTATTTTTATGAGGATACTTTCACTTTTGAAACTGGTTCCGAAAGTAAAAGTATCCCCATAAAAAAAAAAAAAAAAAAAAAAACTGAAAATGAGGCAGTTGTAGAGATAAATCTCAGCTATCCAGTACAAAAAGAAAAAAAAAACATTTAAAAATATTGAAATACAAACAATATATTGTAAAATAACTGTCCTATAGGATTAACATTAGCGAGCAGGGGTTTTTGCATGAGGGGACAGAAACCTTAATTTTTTATACCACTTTGTTTTGTCATTTATTACAATTACAAAAGAGTTAAAATTTATCTAAAACATTCATATAACCTTTTTCGGGGGGGGGGGGGGGGGGGGGGGGCTTTTTATGTGCTTGTTTCAATTACATTTAAAAAAACTGATTATATGTACTGCAATATTTATTCTATGTTTGAAAGACATTTAATATACATTGTTATATTCCAATATCATCCAAATGTAACATGTATTATGAATTGTGTTGTATTTTTCATTGTGTCATAAAACTTGGGTATGTGCTATATTTCTTATAAATTTTGCTTACTTTAAATGTGTGAAATCATGTATATTAAATGACATCTTTAAACTTCTTGGAACTAGAACTTCAAATTTCATGTTAAAGCATGAAAATAAATTTTATCATTTGTATAATGAGTTTTATCATTTTACTATAACTGAACAGACAGATTTTTTTTTTTATTTTAATAAAAAAAGTAAAATGGTTAAAAGAGCAACTCGAACAAGAGAAGTCTTCTAATTTGCAAAAGTATGCACAATAAGCAGAAAATGTAAAAAAAATAAGTTAAGAAAAAAAAAAGAAATATATTTTAAGGAAAAAATTCATATCACTAGTAATACTTAATATAAGATAAATTAAATATTTTGTGTGGATTTTTTTTAATTTATTTATTTTTTTTAAATAAAGGCTTCTATTTGCAATCGAGAAACTCATATTATTATTCATTTATTACCGCATGTACTTTTTTATATATTATTTTATTATATTTTTATGATCTATAACTATAATTACTAGTAAATCTGCAGATAAGGAGCCACGTCAGGTCTGAAAGTCATTGCTTTTTAATCTCACTTTTCATAATATTTAACATCTTACAATCTGCAAATTAAAATTTTTAAATTCACATATATTTATAAGACAAATAAAATAATTCAAAAGTTTCAGAAATTAGAAATGTTAAATTAAACACGGTTTATGCAATAATATTCTGAAATTCTTATAAACTTATTCTTGTAATATTTTAGATTAAAAGATACATTTCTTCAGGGGAGCTCTCTCCCCCCCCCCCCCCCCATTAACCCTCTGACTGCTCAATTTTTTTTTCAAAATCCTTTCGACCAATATCTAATCGGCCTTTATCTCCTATATTATTACATATTCCAAATCATTGTGTATTTGAAATATGTAGTAAATTTACCATTTTCAACCTTTGACTGTGAAATTTTTAATACAAAATTGCTTAAAAAATTGTAAATTATATAAAATATTCTACAAATGTCTTGCCCGTGGAAATCGCGGGATAAGCAGTCAGAGGGTTAAATTTATATTTGTGATTTCCTATTGTGTGAATGAATCTAGTATATCTTAGATTTTGTTCTACACAGTGGTTTTATTATGATAAGCAACAATTTCGAAAAATATTTCATGTTATTCTAATATCTAAATAGCAATATTTACGTACCTACCAACCACGAAACACCTGTATTTGATGGATAATGGCCCCAGTACATTTTATAGCATTCTTTAAGTCTTTGACACATGTAAACTGCCTCCCATTTCGGTAAACCTCACGAGCTAAGATCCCCCACAAGTTTTTGATGGGATTTAAGTCTGGGGAGCGAGAAGGCCACAGAAGAACATTGATACATTGCTCTAAAAGCCACTTTTTTGTTATGTGTGCTGTATGAATAGACTCATTATTGCGCTGGAAAATTTAGTTTTCGCCACAAAGAAGTTCACCGTATGTGGCTAGTTGATCTTTAAGAAGATTCTTATACTTTTCGGAATTCATTCTTGAATGCCCAAAAACTATATCTGTTTTCCCTTGAGCCGAAAATCCAGCTCAAATCAATACTGAGCCTCCACCCATTTGGCGGCTCATTTGTATATCAGAAGACTTCTGTAAATCATGCCAATAGTGAAGCCCATCAGGACCATCCAGGTTAAACTTTTTTTCATCAAAAAATAACACAAGAGTACCATTTGGAGGTCCAGGCCATAGTTTATTTAGCGAAGTTTAAACGGTCTGTTGGTTTTTTCTTCAATTTTTAAAATTTCACATAGGAAGCATTATGCAACACTCTGCGAATGTTTCTCCTTGAACAATTCAGTTTCAAGGCATTTTTAATCCCTGTAGTGGTCATCTTATTCTGTGTAGCGAACAAAAGCACATAGCGTCTGTCTCTCGAGGACAAGCAAGGAGTACGTCCAGATCTTTTAATCACCAATCCATTACTTTCTCTTTGCACATCTAGAGCGTTTAATAACTTTTGAAATACAGTCGAACCCCGTTAACACGAAATCGCTTAACGCGAAATTCCGCTTAACACGAAATAATACTGAGGTCCTGTCAGATGAGTCTGAAAATCAATGTTAATTAATTAGTTTAACACGAAATAGAATTTCGGAAAATCCCGCTTAAGGTGAAAATTTTTTTTGCTTTAATGTAAAAAAAAAAAATCCTTACGCAATGTTTTTGATATTTTAAACTTAAATGTCACATCCTCTTATTAAAAATGAAATTTTCTCATGGTTTGAATAGGATAAAGTCGAAAAGGTTTTCAGAAAATCGTGAAATACTGAATTCCTGACTAATCCCTGCGTTTCTTTGATCTCTGATGTGCGCAAGTGTTCCCAAATTAACCATATGAGCTATAGATCAGTCACAATGAAAGTTTGGATGAAGGAATTTCTTTTTTAAAAGTGATTTTCTATTACCCGGTTGACTATATTGAGAGTGACATAAACCCGGTTTCCGAATTACCCTATGTGCGAGTGAAAGAAATGACAATCCTTATTTCACTACCTGACTAACATAATTGAAACTCTGTTCGCAGCTGCTCAGTAGGATTCTGTGAAAGATGAGCTGAAAACAGCAAGCTATATTTTTAGACACAAAGCAAAAAAATTTAAATGAAGTTAGCCATAAAGTGTTGAAAAAATCAGAACATGCAGCGAAGTATGGGATACCTACAATTCTTCTACAATTGGTCCTCTCTACAATTTTAAAGAATCGTGAAAAGGTTGAAGCGACTTATGTTGTGAGTCAATTCAAACCAGTAAGAAAACGAATGTGTAAAATAAAGAATGAATAAATTGAAATTTCTCTCTTGCGATGGATAAAAGAGGCAAGAAGCCATAATATTGTTTTAATTTTTGGAGTTTTGTAAGAGAAAGCAAAGGCTTTCGCTGCTGCTAGAGCGATTTTATATGTTCTAACCAGGGTTGCCAGTTTGGCCTCTTTTTTAATTCAAAAATTTCGAATTCAAACCAGACATTCAGAAAGAAAAATTTTTACTTTAAGTAATTAGGAAATGTCAGTCATTGAATAAAGAAATTAATATTGTAAAACATTTCTGGTATGAATGCGAAATTTGAAAATAAAAAAAAAGGCCAAACTGGCAACCCTGGTTCTAACGGATGACTGACAAGATTTAAAGAGCCTCATATAATTGTCTACAAAAATATATGTTTCCATAAAATGGTAAATTCTTTCTCAGACATTGTTTTTTTTTTCTGAGTACATTTGCATAGACAAAGATGTGTTGACTTCGGATGTGATGACAGACGAAGAAATAATTGCTGAAAAAAATGACAAGATTGAAGTGTCGGACGAGGATGAAGAAATTGACACAGAACTGAAAAGTTTAGTGTCATTAAATGAATCTACTACAGTATTGAAAACTGCACAACGTATACTTATGGAACAACAGGATGCTTCCCAAACTTCGAACAAATTAGATGATGTCCATACGTACTCTACAAAAATTGAAGCAAAAGTAAATAACGGACATTTAAAAAAATGATTAGCAAGAAAATAAATTTATTATTGCCTAAAAAATAATGATTAATTTGTTAATGAAATTTTCTATTTATTTTTAATTTATGATTTTATGAGCAGGGATATATTTGTAGGTTAATTTATTTAGTTTTTATGTGTAACATAGATGACCCCACTATTATGACGTTTAACACGAAATTTCGGACAACACGAAAAAAATTCACAGTCCCTTCAATTTCGTGTTAACGAGGTTCGACTGTATTATTAACTGTAGTACCAGTTCCATTTAATCTCCAAATTTTGCGAATTTCACTTTCTTTTAATTCTGTACCTCATGGCATGTTTGTAAATGCGGAAAGTCTGTCCAAGTAAATGCATTTGTAAATGCGTGAAGTCTGAACTATGTCTGCTTTAGTTAACTGCTGATGTCATAACAGTGTGCAGAAAATTTGCATATTTTGAAAAAAAGGCAGGTTTTATTAATTAAAATGTTAGGGTGTCTTATAATTTTGTCCATGGTATTTTTAATTTTTTTTATTAAACTCTATAAAAATATCATTTCTGTAAAACAATTATGTGTGATAACAGAATAAATTTGTGTTTTTGTCATATTTGATAAAGCATTTTTAAGCTCTGAATCTTTTCTTTCACTGTATGCCAAATTAGGTAGGTGTCTTATAATTATGTCCACCACTGTATGTGTATATTATTAAAATCTTGACATTTAATGACCAATAAAAAAAGGAAAAAAATAAAATATTTCTACACATTTACAACAAATTCTATAGACACAAAGAATATTTTATTTTTGCACTTACAATAAGAAAAAAAATCATACTGTGATACTTTCAATAAATCACATTATATGAAGGCATTCATTAAAGCCATTGATTGATCAACATGAAGCCAATGACTATAAAAAGTTTTGTACATTTCATATTGTGGTCCATATCTGCAAGGACTGCTAGGATGGCATGTAAAGACACAATTAAGAGTATTATGATGCCTGGAAGATCTTTGATGCATTAGGCATGCTCTTCTACTTTGATCCCCTCCTCCTCTAGTTATATTTCTGGATGAATTATTGCAACTGTGACACCCTGAATGGTTTCTTGGAAAAGAAGATTCCCCTCCTTCTCTAGTTACATTTCTGGATGAATTATTACAATTGTGACACCCTGAATGTTTTCTTGGAAAAGAAGATTCCCCTCTTCCTCTAGTTACATTTCTGGATGAATTATTACAATTGTGACACCCTGAATGTTTTCTTGGAAAAGAAGATTCCCCTCTTCCTCTAGTTACATTTCTGGATGCACGTTTGCAATTGTGGAACCTTGAATGTTTTCTTGGAAAAAAAGATTCCCCTCCTTCTCTAGTTACATTTCCGGATGGACATTTGCAATTGTGACAGCTTGAATGTTTCTTTGGCAAAGAAGATTGATTATTATGATAACCAGTAGCATTTCTAGAACATGAAGAAATTTCTCTGTGATCAAAGAAATGAGGAGGATTTCTAACAACTCGACTAAAATTCAAAGTACCTCTTGGTATTTCTTTCTTTCTTCCACCATAAGAAGTGAATCTACAATCTTCAAAATATTTGTCACAATAAACTCTGTCATTTAGTACTTGACCCCTCACTGAGCCTGAGACCAAGGAAGGGTTCTGTCTTCCTGTACGTGAGTAATTATAACTTTCCTCATTTTCATTTTTAGATGAATCAGAATAATCAGAACTTGATTCAGAAGAAGATTCAGAAGAAGTTTCAGAACCAGATTCATCTTCAGAATCACTGGATGAAGAAGACTCTGAATCACTGGATAAACTATCAGATGCAGAACTGATGCTTGAAGTCTCTTTAGCAACTTCACTTGTTTCTTCATCGGTTTCTGAAGTATACAAGTCTGAATCATAGAACTCTTGAAACAACTGAGAGAGTTTATTTTGAATTATTGGTTTACAATCAGCTTCATCTGTAGTTAATTTTGAAATGTCTTTTTCAATTTCACAAGATTTAGCATCATTTTCTTGTTCACAGTTATCAGAATCATCTTTCAAATTTAATGCAATATCCTTCGGTTCACATGATTCAGGTATATTATCAGTGTGTATCTTACTCAATTTACTGTTATCCATTTCAAAAAACTGAGTATCATTTTTAATGCTATTTTCTAGAGCCTGCTTTCCAAAAGCATTTTTTTCACAGAAATCTGAGTTTTCCTGAATATCAGAAGGTTTGTCAGTAGATTTACTAGCAATAAGTTCATTTTCATCAGAGTCATTCAGTAAATTTGAATTCATATTTTTGTCCTGTTTTATACTATCATTATTGGCATATCCTTTCTGCAATATTTTGTCAGACATTTGTTCATTAAAATGAATATATTTATTCTTTGAATGAGAAATAACATCCTCATCTATTTTTTCCCATTCTTCATTATGCTTGGTATTGTCATCATGAGGTTTTGCATCAACAGCAAGTTTAGATGAAACATATTTGATGGTATCATCAACACCAGTACAAGTTTCAAAAACATCTTTTACTTGAATATTTTCCTCATCAATTTCTTTTTCTGGGTCTCCTTTTTCACCATCTGCAGCAGCTAGTTCTGATTCACAAGCATTATCCTCATCAACATTTGTATCTGTATTAACTTTTTCTAAATCATACTCATCGTCTTTGAATGCATTCCATAGACCATTATTATACATAGCAGATTGTGTAGCCTCTGAGCCAGCATCTACATTTTCTGAATATGATTCATCAATAACAAACTCTTCCTCACGTGGATACAAAATCAGATCACTTGGTATAGGATCTACAAAAAAAAAAAAAGTATAAATATATGAAAATAAAATTGCTTATTATATTAAATCTATATAAAAAAAAAAATCAATGTAACATTGATTTACTTCAACCAAGAGTAAGTACTGGAATTTATATTAAAACAATGTATTTTTCCGCATATGCTGCACCCTCATGCCCAATGTGCATCCTGATTTTTAATACCTTATTTGGGAGAAAACATTAAACACTTTATTCTATTAAAATCCAGGAATTAACACTAAAACTGCACAGTATATTGCTTCACAGTTTCATAAATTGAAACACAAAACTGCTGCACAAGATGCAGTGACAAAATTGTTATACATACAGAGGCAATTCAAATTCCAACCAAATTTCACGTAAGATGTGCACCCTGATTGTTAACATATGGGAGGGGCGGGGAGGGATGTGCACATGCACAAAAAAGGTATATCTCACAATAAAAATTTCACCATTAACAATCTCATAGAGATGAGAAAAATATTAAGATGTGCAATTAAAAAACATCAAGTATTCACAAATAAAACAAATTTAAATTTTATATTTTTATTTTATTTTTTGGATGTCACTGTAACTTATCACTGATATAATGCAGAATTTTATCACTGGGATCAAACTTATACGACTTGCCTTTCATTGGGCACTTGTCTATTATCAATGTTGATCACTTTCTATATTTAAAAATTGTCGCCATATAATGCACTGTAAAAAATTTCCAACCCTTTTCCACTTTGTAAAAGATAAATTTCCTTTACGATACGGAAAGCAGCAGATAAAAAAAATATTCCGAATTGCAACGGAAAGTTTTTCTATAGTCATAAAAATAATCTATTTATATCGGATTAGTTTCCGAAGGATGGAAAGTAGCATTTGCCAGACTTACTGCACAGTCTCTCTCTCTGATGACGTGTGAAAGGTGTTGCGTCACGTGATTGATAGCAGAGGAGAATCACAATTTTCAAAGAAGATGGGCGCCATTAGCCATGTTGGATAACTGTTCCACATAATTCTAACTTCGCAATGGTAAGTACTAATATTTATGTGATAATTTTAATATTTTGGATTTGATATGTACAGTAGACTTCCGATTATCCGCCATTCGATCAACCGCCACCACCCCCCCCCTTTCCATTTTTTTTTTTCAATCTGAAACGAACAACAAAAACACGCATGTTCAGTGAACCCGAGTGAGGGGGCGCTATTCCGAGAAAAATGCTTGTGTGACGTCAGCTAAACTGCAGCCACCGCCTCCTGAATTCTAGAGCTTTTAAGAATATTAACATGAAAGCACTGCCTGTCAATTATTACAGTAAAAAAAGTTCCTGGATGACGCAAGATATTTTTAAGAAGTGTTTTTTTTATATCTTTGTTCCCGGAGTTAAAGCACATTTAAAAAAAAGTAATCTTCCTCAGAAAGCAATCTTGTTGCTTGATAATGCAGGAGCACATCCGAAAAATTTAGAATCTACTGACGGTAACATCAAGTGCTTATTTCTTCCACCTAATACAACATCACTGATACAACCAATGGACCAAAGTGTCTTTGAATCGATGAAAAAAACGTTATCGGAAAGCTTTAATTCAAAAGCTGCTACTCGCTGTTAATGAATCAAATGTCTTCGTTTTTTGGAAATCATACACTTAATGCCTAAGTGGGGCAGATCGGTCTGAGATACAGACCGTGGACCTGTAGCGCCCCACCCGGGATTTTCCCCGGCACGCGGGGATTCGTGTAGGTTGGAGTCCAGTCTCCGACGGGCAGGGAAGGCCCACGCCAGGACCGCCAATGCCACGCTCGCACGGCCCCGGCCATCATTTATTGAGAACAACAAAAAATACAAACTAGACCACATGGTCGGCACTGCCGGGAGTTACCCCACGCGACAATGGGCAGGCAAAGGCGAGAGAGAAAAATTAAAAGTGAAGTAAAATCTTGCAGTGAAATAACAAGGGGAGGACCCAACCGCTAGAGACAGCTCTCCCTCGCGACAGACAGCGGTGGGTATGTCTAGAAAGATGCCACATTACAACTTGGCTGATGCCTGGAATGATTTATCTGAACAGATTTTCCAGAGAAGCTGGAGAAAATTGTGGCCCAACACTATTGATACACCGAAAGATGCTACCAATACTACCAGCACAGAAGATGTACCTGATGATGATACAGAGATACTGACCTTGGTATCAAACGTACCATGTTTAAAAGATATTTCTGCAGATGAAATGAAAAACGGGCATAATTGTGATAACAATGATATTGGTTATGAAGAATTTATGGATGACGAAATTATCCAAAATATTTTGAATCCAGGGAAACCTGAAGCGGATGAATCTGATGAATCGGAAAATGATGACCCAGGAGTCAGTCATGCAGAAGTGGAGACAATACTCTCGAAGTGCATTAATTGGTTTGAGATGCAAGATGAAGCCGATGCAACTCAAGTACTTTTATTACGTAAAATTAGCAATCTTGCTGCTGTAAAAGAACAAGCAAACTGCAAACAAACATGTAAAACGAATTATTTTCGATGAAAACAGGTAATTTATTTACTGTGTAAAATTTTAAATTACTCTCATAAATTTATTTGTTATTATTAATTGTGTTTTCTATTCATGAAATACACAGCTAATAAAAAAACACGCGTTTAAATATTGTTATTTATAAACCAGCAAATAGAAATGTGATTTTAATAATGGTCTTTCGATTATCCGTCTATTTCGATTATCCGCCACCCGGTCGGTCCCGTGAGTGACGGATAATCGGAAGTTTACTGTATATATATTTATAGTGCAGGATTATCAAATCGAATAGCATGTTTAAGGAGCCGCGTGGCCTGATAAAAAAAATGCGTATTATCTTATTTCTCGTTCTTTTTTTTTTTTTATGAGCAAAATATCCCCAAACTAAAAAATATTTTGATGTGCCAGACATTTCTACGTTAGATATTATCTTACTGAAAACTTATTTTTTGTAGACTGTTTCTTAAATAGTTTTTTACTTATTCTAAATTCAATTCCATGTTTATTTGTTTAATTCTGTAAGAGATCCAGTGTTGAATTCAGGGGGTGGCCCTAAGGGAACGTTCCTCCTCTGGAGCATTGAAATGCCCCCCCCTCCCCCGAAAGATTTCAGATTTTATGCTTTTATTGCTCAAAAAGTGCAATTTCCACCTCGGAACTCTATAATGCCCCCCCCCCCCCCCCGGAGCCACAGAAATCCTTCCCAGAGAAAAATGTCTGAATTCAACACTGAAGACATCAGTAACATACCTATGATCTTAAAATAAATTCATTAGATTTTTCTGTGTTCGATGAAATATCAGAATCATATTGTCTTTTTTTCAGGTACTACATTATTATAGAATCAATTTAACATTTTATTATTTGTAGTGTATTAAAATTCAATTGAAAAGGAATGTCATTTAAATTCTATAATGATGATTAATAAATTGAGAAATTTATGTTAGGGTGTTATAATGAAATTCATAATGGTATATGGTAAAATAAATTTCAGTAGTGTCTGCATATCAGACAAAATTTTACTTGTAACAAATGTAAAGTTGAATATGCTTAGTACCTTGAGGTTGATTTTATCTATATTCATGATGTAAAAGCTTGCACACAGAAGCTTTAAGCTTGGGCAGCAGAGATCAACTGCCCCCCCCCCCCCTTGGATATTCAAATTTAATTGACTAAAATTTATTTTTCTCACATTATTTTGAAAACAAAAAATGACATTTTACCTTTTTTAATAATTTAAAATAAACAGAAAAAGCAAACAGGGAATTTTTGTCAGTAGAAATTGGGGGGGGGGGGGGAATCTCTACTGCTGAACATCATCTTGTGGAACCATGTGGAAAGGAAGACAAATTTTTTTTTTCGATTTTTATTTTGTGTTCATGTCTTGAAAAGTATTTTGAATGGGCTTCAGGGAGAATAAACCCTCAGAAGGCCTGAATTTTTTTTATTTCAAAAATATAAAACTTCAAAAAAAAAAAAAAAAATCTGTAGTAGCTTTTGTTACATTTCTGTATTGTTTTTCATCCTAATTTATATAAAAACTGTCTTGCATGTGGGGTTTTAACAAAAAAAAAAAACTATCTTACTTGATTTTATTTCGTATTTGTGCTCTCATTTAATTAAATCTTGTCATGTTTTAAAATGCACGTGTTACTACTGTGCAAATTTCAAGAAATAAAAAATGTTCAAAAGAGTCATGATGTCAACATATGAATCATAAATGTCACTAGGACCCAACTTTAAACTTCAGAGACCTAGGCACAGCATTTTTGCGACCCCTCCAACTACTACTCTTAAGTAATCTCAAAGCTTAGCATTTTTTAGATTCGGCCCCACACAACCATTTCTTCCAGGACGGTGGAGTCTGAGTCTGAATCGGATTAGTTTCCGAAGGATGGAAAGTAGCATTTGCCAGACTTACTGCACAGTCTCTCTCTCTGATGACGTGTGAAAGGTGTTGCGTCACGTGATTGATAGCAGAGGAGAATCACAATTTTCAAAGAAGATGGGCGCCATTAGCCATGTTGGATAACTGTTCCACATAATTCTAACTTCGCAATGGTAAGTACTAATATTTATGTGATTTTTTTAATATTTTGGATTTGATATGTATATATATTTATAGTGCAGGATTATCAAATCGAATAGCATGTTTAAGGAGCCGCGTGGCCTGATAAATAAAATGCGTATTATCTTATTTCTCGTTCTTTTTTTTTTTTATGAGCAAAATATCCCCAAACCAAAAAATATTTTGATGTGCCAGACATTTCTACGTTAGATATTATCTTACTGAAAACTTATTTTTTGTAGACTGTTTCTTAAATAGTTTTTTACTTATTCTAAATTCAATTCCATGTTTATTTGTTTAATTCTGTAAGAGATCCAGTGTTGAATTCAGGGGGTGGCCCTAAGGGAACGTTCCTCCTCTGGAGCATTGAAATGCCCCCCCCCTCCCCCGAAAGATTTCAGATTTTATGCTTTTATTGCTCAAAAAGTGCAATTTCCACCTCGGAACTCTATAATGCCCCCCCCCCCTGGAGCCACAGAAATCCTTCCCAGAGAAAAATGTCTGAATTCAACACTGAAGACATCAGTAACATACCTATGATCTTAAAATAAATTCATTAGATTTTTCTGTGTTCGATGAAATATCAGAATCATATTGTCTTTTTTTCAGGTACTACATTATTATAGAATCAATTTAACATTTTATTATTTGTAGTGTATTAAAATTCAATTGAAAAGGAATGTCATTTAAATTCTATAATGATGATTAATAAATTGAGAAATTTATGTTAGGGTGTTATAATGAAATTCATAATGGTATATGGTAAAATAAATTTCAGTAGTGTCTGCATATCAGACAAAATTTTACTTGTAACAAATGTAAAGTTGAATATGCTTAGTACCTTGAGGTTGATTTTATCTATATTCATGATGTAAAAGCTTGCACACAGAAGCTTTAAGCTTGGGCAGCAGAGATCAACTGCCCCCCCCCCTCCCTTGGATATTCAAATTTAATTGACTAAAATTTATTTTTCTCACATTATTTTGAAAATAAAAAATGACATTTTACCTTTTTTAATAATTTAAAATAAACAGAAAAAGCAAACAGGGAATTTTTGTCAGTAGAAATTGGGGGGGGGGGGGGGGAATCTCTACTGCTGAACATCATCTTGTGGAACCATGTGGAAAGGAAGACAAATTTTTTTTTTTTGATTTTTATTTTGTGTTCATGTCTTGAAAAGTATTTTGAATGGGCTTCAGGGAGAATAAACCCTCAGAAGGCCCGAATTTTTTTTATTTCAAAAATATAAAACTTCAAAAAAAAATCTGTAGTAGCTTTTGTTACATTTGTGTATTGTTTTTCATCCTAATTTATATAAAAACTGTCTTGCATGTGGGGTTTTAACAAAAAAAAAAACTATCTTACTTGATTTTATTTCGTATTTGTGCTCTCATCTTGTCATGTTTTAAAATGCACGTGTTACTACTGTGCAAATTTCAAGAAATAAAAAATGTTCAAAAGAGTCATGATGTCAACATATAAATCATAAATGTCACTAGGGCCCAACTTTAAACTTCAGAGACCTAGGCACAGCATTTTTGCGACCCCTCCAACTACTACTCTTAAGTAATCTCAAAGCTTAGCATTTTTTAGATTCGGCCCCACACAACCATTTCTTCCAGGACGGTGGAGTCTGAGTCTGAATCGGGCCCTTTTTTTTGGGGGGGGGGAGAGAGAGAATCGGAGTCGCTAAAAAACTGTCCGACTTGACTCAGTCTCTAGCTTCTTTTTAGGACAATTCGAAGTGAAATTAAACCAATTATATGTGATTTTAAATTTATAAACTGAATTATTATGTTTATTTTTGGACTATATATACCAACCAACCCAGGTTAAAGAGGTCCAATAAATTGTCCATGTACGGCATGAAAACTGTTTTTAATTGAAAACTCTCGTTATTTTGCATTTAGTATACAGTCCTTTCCCTCACTTTTTTGGGGTTTGCAGAACCAGAGGTATTGCAAAAATTGAAAATTCTGCTATTTTTGGACTCCACAGTAGAGTCCTGCATCATGTCTGTGTACCTGACCTGACCCGACCCGTGGTTAGGGTTGGGTCGGGTTGGCGGTATATTTTTTCGTTGCGGTTAGGGTTCCGGTCGTGTTGACTTTCATTGTTTCGGGTTGGGTTTTGACTCTTGCGGGTCAGGTTCGGGTTGAACCGCTTTTTTGAAAAGTATGTCCACAATATTTTTTCAGGTTAAAAATACGAAAAGTGGATACTTCTATTTAGCGAACACTTTTTCAACTCCTGACATATATATTTTGTACGCTTATAAGTTTGGAATAATGGGCACCTCCAAATTTACGCACAGGTAGCATGTGTATGTGGGCATAAACTATCACAAATACGATAAATGTGTTTTTGTGTGAATCATAAACGAAATGTTTTTCATATTCTCAGAAAAGATAAAATTGTTCTTAGCTGCAACGTAAAGAGAATAATGTATAGTTACATTTCTTATTACAATTTAATTTTTCTTTCTTATGCAGTAAATTGATTATATACTCATTCATATTTGAATAAATATTTCTTTTAATCTGAAACATAGTTCTGTTCAAACTTTTTGTGAAAATCCAAACACTCCGACTTAAAAAACCTAAATATGACTGGAAGAATTAAGGGCATAACCCCCCCCCCCCCCAGAATATTTGAGGTCTTATTCTTTCAATAGTCAAAAAGTGGAATTTCCCTCTCGGAACTCAATATGCCCCCCCCCCCCCGGATCCACAGAAAACCCTCCTGGAGAAAAGGGTCTGAATTCAACACTGCTTGCAGTCGAGGAAACTTTTGTTGTCAGGTTCGGGTCAGGTTGGGTGTTGAATTCAAATGGAATTTGCGGCTTCGGGTCGGGTACAACCAGACCCGTGCAGGACTCTAGTCCACAGGACCTTAAATATCATTGTAATAGAAACCTTTATTCCTTTTTAGCTCACAGTCTATCAAAGCTTGGGAGCTAATTCGTCCGAAGGTTCATTGGTTAAGTATAAAGGGGGCAACAGAGCCCATCCCCCCCCCCCCTTAATACAAATAAATGTGTTTTTCATGCAGAATTATCAAATTTGCTTCAAATTTTGTATGTAGATTTATTGTGATAAGATATTCCTTGATTTGTTTTGCAGGTTCATTGATTAAGTATAAAGGGGGGAACGGGGGGCTAATCGCCCCTTAAATTTAGATAAATGGGTTTTTCATGCAGAATTATCAGATCTTTCATTGTGATAAAGACCTTCCCTGATTAGTTTTGGGGGTTCATTGGTTAAGTATAAAGGGGGAACGTGGGGCTAATCCCCCCCCCTTAATTTAGATGTGTTTTTCAGCAGAATTATCCAGATGCTTCAAATTTTGTTTATAGGTTCATTCTGATAAGGTGCTTCCCTGAATACTTTTGGGGTTCATTGGTTAAGTATAGAAGGAGGGAGGGGGGCATCCCCCCTTAATTCAGATAAATAGGTTTCTTATGCAGAATTATCCAACTTGCTTTAAATTTTGTATGCAGGTTCATTGTGATAAGGCGCTTCCCTGATTAGTTTGGGGGTTCATTGGTTAAGTTTAAAGGAGGGAACGGGGGCTAATGACCCGCCTAATTTATATAAATGTGTTTTTCATGCAGAATTATCTGATTTGCTTCAAATTTTTTAATAGGTTCATTGTGATAATGTGCTTCCATCATTAGTTTTGGGGGTTCATTGGTTAAGTAGAAAGGGGGAATGGGGGCTACCCCCCTCTAATTTAGATAAATGGTTTTTCTATGCAGAATTATCCAATTTTTTTCAAATTTTTATACAGGTTCATTGTGATAAAGAGATTCCCTGATTAGTTTTGTGGGTTTATTGGTTACGTATAATGGGGGGGGGGGGGGAATGGGGTGCTCATGCCCCCCTAATGTAGATAAATGGCTTTTTTATGTAGAATTATCCAGTTTGATTCAAATTTGTATACAACTTCATTGTGATAAGGCGCTGCCTTGATTAGTTTTGGGGGTTCATTGGTTAAGTTTAAAGGGGCGATAACAGGGGGCTAATGTCCCCTTAATTTACATAAATGTGTTTTTCAGGCAGAATTATCAAATTTAATTTAAATTTTGTATATAGCTTCATTGTGACAAGGCGCTTCTCTCATTAGTTTTGGGGGTTCATTGGTTAAATATAAGGGACGGGAGGCTAATGTGCTCTCCTTAATTTAGATAAATGGGTTTTTCATGCAGAATTACCCGATTTGCTTCAAATTTGTTATATAGATAAGTTTTGGGGGTTCATTGGTTAAGTATAAAGTGGGGAACAGTGGCTAATGCCCCCTTGATTTACATAAATGTGTTTTTCTTGCAGAATTATCAAATTTGCTTTAAATTTTGTAGATAGTTTCATTGTGACAAGGTGCTTCCCTCATTAGTTTTGGGGGTTCATTGGTTAAGTATAAGGGGGGGGGGGGACGGAAGGCTAATGTGCTCTCCTTAATTTAGATAAATGGGTTTTTCATGCAGAATTATCAGATTTGCTTCAAATTTGTTATATAAGTTCATTCTGATAAGGTGCTTCCTTTATTACTTTTGGGGGTTCATTGGTTAAGTAGAAAGAGGGAACGAGAGCTAATCCCCCCTAATTTAGATAAATGGCTTTTTTATGTAGAATTATCCAGTTTGATTCAAATTTGTATACAACTTGATTGTGATAAGGCGCAGCCTTGATTAGTTTTGGGGGTTCATTAGTTAAGTTTAAAGGGGATAATGGGGGGGGGGCTAATGTCCCCTTAATTTACTTAAATGTGTTTTTATGCAGACTTATCCAGTTTGATTCAAATTTTGTATATAGCTTCATTGTGATTAAGCGCTTCCTTGATTAGTTTTGTGGGTTCATTGGTTAAGTATAAAGGGGGAACGGGAGGCTAATCCCCCCCGTCCTGAATTTAGATAAATCTGTTTTTTATGCAGAATTATCAGATTTGCTTCAAATTTGGTATATCAGTTCATTCTGATTAGGCGCTTCCTTGATTAGCTTTGGGGGTTCTTTGGTTAAGTATAAAAGGGGGGAAGGGGTTAATGCTCCCCCTAATTTAGATACATGGATGTTCATGAAGAATTATCCAATTTGCTTCAAAAATTTTTTAATATAGGTTTATTCTGATAAGGTGCTTCCCTGATTCGTTTTTTTTTTTTTTTGGGGGGGGGGGGGAGTCTGTTAGTTAAGTATAAAGGGGGAACAGGGACTAATTCTCCCTTTTAATTTAGATAAATAGTTTTTTCATGCCGAATTATCCAATTTGCTTCAAATGTTGTATACCGGTTTATTTTGATAAGGCGCTTCCCTGATTAGATTTAGACATTTATTGGTTAAGTATAAAGGACGTAAATAGGGGAGTTAATGACCCCCCCCCTTTTAATTTATATAAATGGGTTTTTTCTTTGAAATAAGAGTATAACATGCAAATAGTGTGAATAGCCTGTGAGCTCAATGCCATCAATTTGACTGAGCACTTTTCTTTTTATTATTTTATTTCCAATTTAATATATAAATTTTTTTTTAATTAATATACTTTTTAAAAAGTTAGTATCCAGCCGAATATTTGATAATCGGCTAAATCACTATTTGTTACATATCGTACTATATTCCTGTGGCATCATTTTTTTCTTTTAATGCTGATTGTGAAATCCCATAGTAACCTACATAAATTTTAAAGATACAATTATCAAAATATAGCTTTCACCGGCAGGAAGCAGATGTCCAATGCTGGTAGAGTACATTTTTAAAAATTTCCTTAATTTTTAAATTTTTAAAAAAAATTATGAATTTTGAATTTTTTACTTAAAGGAAAATTTTCAAATATTTTGTTCTTAAAAATACTTATCGCTGAAGACAAAGTGTCCCTTTAATCATTCTTTGCTCTTGTGCTGTTTTTATCTTTTTAAATATACATGGTCACTAGCAATTAATACAATAAAAAAAATATTATTACTGTTATTATTACAGGATAATACTGCAATGATCAATGTCGCCTTCCAGCTAGAACAGATCATCCTTGCCTAATAGAGAATGCAGATGTTAGAAAGGACGTCAAGGTGGTTTTCGTATGTTGATGGTGTGACAGTTTTTTCGGAGAAATGTTCAACTGACTCAATTTCGTTGCGGTAGCATCCTACTGGGTGTTTAATTAAGGCTGTTATCTAGGCAGGCTTTTTTACTAAATGCATCAATTCTAAAGGAATAAAAGCCTATAGCATACATATCATAAATACAGTGCTGTAATTTGTTTTATTACAACATTTTGATTTATAGTTTTATTGAAAATAAATTTTATTTTTCAGTATAAATGTTTGTTTTATTTTTTCTGTCTTTTGTTGTTAGCCAGAAAAAATAGAGTAATTTATATATTTAAAAAAAAATTTTTTTTTGTCAATATGTGCAATTTAATGTTTGTGTAAATTAAATGTGATTGATTTATTTTAATAAGTTTAAAAAAAAATAGCACATACATATTTGCTAAGACCGATTTTTTATTGAATGCACTCTTATTTTACAGATATTTTTTCTGAATTATTTGCAATTTTTAATATCCTGCTATTAAGTGATCTGCCATTGAGGAATAAAAGACAAACATTTATTTCTTTGTTATTAATCATGATAAAAAAAAATTGTAATCAATATACTTTTTAAAAAGTTAGTATTCAGCAGAATATTTGATAATCTGCTAAATCTCTATTTGTTACATTTTGTAAAATTATTATCACGTTTTTTCTACTATATTCCTGTGGCATTTTTTTTCCCTTTAATGCTGATTGTGAAATCCCATGGTAACCTATGGAAATTTTAAGGAGGTGATAAATTCCCTTATACAATTATCAAAATATAGCTTTCACCAGCAGGAAACAGATGTCCAATACTGGTATTGTACATTTTTAAAAATTTCCGTAATTTTTAAGTATTTTTAAAAAAAGTATTTTTATTTTAATTTAATTTTAAAAATATACATATTTACGGGCAACTGGACTTCCTCTGTAAGCAAGTGCTCATATATTCCATATTTTTGCCTTTTCCATTTGTAAAGAGTTTATAAGTATTATTCACAAGTTTTTATTTTATTTCTTCAAAATATAATGCAGGTTTTAAGTTATCAAATTGGCTTTTGATAAGTTTATTTAGCAGATTCACCAGATTGGTGTTATAACTTTTACTTGAATACAATCTTTTGTTAAAATATTGTATGCAAGTACATGATTTTGGAAAGAAATTTTTTTTAATTACTTTTTTTACAGCAATTGGTAAATTTTGGTATCTTTTGAAATCTAAGCATAGTTTCATTGCCAATTTCTTCAATGTTATCTAATCAGTTATAATACAGAAAGTTCAGAAATCTTAAAATATTTAGATTAATAATTGAAATTATATTTCAGCACTATAATCTCAATTTAAATTAAATAATTGCTAAATAACACTTGTATAGTCTAACAATTTTTAATCAGAGTTAATTGATTTAAATCAACTTTATTTTAATCCTGATTTAAATCAACTGATTTATTTAAATAAACTTTTTTTTTTCAAATTTAGATTAAGATATTTCATCATAAATATTATTTTTTTAACAACAATGCATTGTAAATTTAAGGACTGGGAGAGACAGAACTCAAAATCCTTGCTTTTTGAATTTTATTTAAATCAAATATCACACTTTAAAATAAAAATTCTAATTTAAAAATAGAGAATCTCAGCTGAGAAATGTTAAAAGATTAAAGCATAAATTTATTTGTTAAAAAAATATGTAAATCTTATGTGAATTTTTTAATACAAAAACATGGCGAGTTTCTGCGAGGATTTGTAAAACGTTAGAATAAATAAATATAGGTTAATCAAAAGTATATTTATTGTTATTTATGTTGATATCTCATGACTTCATTGTACACATATAAATAACAAATGGTTCGATATTCCAATGTAATTTATTTATGGAAAGATTTGGAAAATAAAGATTCCATGGTTAGTAATACTCTGAAATGTTTATATATTTTTTTAATATAATTTTAATTACTTATAAATGTAAACAAATAAACAATAAATTTTTAAAATCTTTAAAAAAAAAAAAAAATCAAACACCTGATTTAAGTTTCTGTTATTTTAAATTTAAAAAAAAAAATCGAACTTTAATTCACTGCAAACTCTGTAATCGCTTATAAAGAACTCATAAAGCTGGAAAATTGGTGTTTCTTTTCAAACATTTTAATAACAAAGAATTTTTTCAGATCCATTGAAATTTATAACCAGTTAATCATAATTATCTTAAGTATTTTTAATATATGCTCCAACTTCATTAATGTATGTATTCCAGAGTAGTGTATATAATCTGGAATAGGTATGTTTAAAGGAATACTGTATATAATCCAGATCTAGAATTGAATGTTTAAAATTGCATTTTTTTTTTTTTCTGAATAAAATTACATTATCTTTTATATATTTTTTTCTGAATAAAATTCTTACATTATCTTTTATATATTTTTTTCTGAATGAAATTCTTACATTATCTTTTATATATTTTTTTCTGAATGAAATTCTTACATTATCTTTTATATTTTAAGATTTTTAATAGAGAAATTTGGTCATAACAAAAAGATTTAGCTTTTAGTAATGAAGAGTTTATATGCTTTTTATTTTATCAAAGGGGTAATTTAAGATGGTATATATTTTATACAGAATAGGTCAATAAAAAGTATATTGTTAAATTGCAGTTAATGTAAATAAGTGATATATAACACAAGACAATTTGTTTACTTTATTTCATGTTTTCAAAAGTAAAAGAGAATTCACATTTTCAAATTATATCATTTTCTGTTGCTCCATTTTTTAACTATATTTTTAACTGTTTATATGATTAAAATATTTCAAATTAAACAAGTGAATGAGTTTCTCTATATATTTTTAATTTCAAATAAATTTAAATGAGCTTTTCTAATTATTAATTTTAATGATTTAGTAAAGGTTATTTTACTTTAAAACGCATAATTTTAAAATTGTATTTTGAATTTAAAAAAAAATAGCTGATTTAAATTTTAATAAAAAATGATTTTTTGATTAAATAAATAAGTAAAATCACGAACCCTGTTTTTAATAAAAATTTTCATTTACTGAGGCTTTTTGTTATGTAATTTTCAGTTGAGATTCAAGTTCAAAGTCTTGTACATTTTCAAATTGCATGGCTTCTAAAAATTGTTTATCATCAACGTATTTATTAGGGTTAGCTGAATTCTGCATATTCTTATACTTTACATGACTTCAAAAGTTTTTAGATTTACTTTATTATTATTATTATTTTATGGCGTTTTTAATTTAGACAGGTGAAAAAAATTACCTTCCACATAAAAGATAAAAAATTAAAGTTTCAATGCTGCTCTATATAAATTTTCAGAATTTATAAAATATTTTCTGATTTTTTTTTTTTTTTTTTTTTTTTTTTTTTTTTTTTTTTTGTGTAATAGACCAGAAAAGCACCCAAATTGGGTTATAATAGTTAGGTGCAGCAATGTTCCTAATTGAAAAATGTCTCTGTGACACAAATTGGGTATAAAAAGTGACAAATTTGAAACATCATATGTGCAGGGTGTATTTAGGGACAAAAAAGAACATTTAATCTCCAACCTGTCACAGTAAAAAACAAAGTTATTCTTCTGGAAACTGTCTTTAATTTAATGTGGAAAAAATAAGCTTAGAGGGTCATATTCATGCCGAAATTGTAGCAAACTCAATAGCATCTAATTGGGGCATCATGTTTGGTTTTTTCAGTAAATGTTGCCCTATGGTAACAAATGGGAATTCACTCAGTCAAGTAGTTTTGAAGTTATGAAAATTTAAAGTTTGTAACTCCTAATCTGTAATCGTTGCAAATCAGACTGTAATGTGAGTGTTTTAAGCATAACTTAAAAACTACTTAGTGGAATCAGCTGTGATTTTTGATTTGCATATTTGAAGTTTTTAGAAATCTATTTCTATTAAAATTAATTTTAATAGAAATCTATTTCTATTAAAATTAATTTTTTTAATTAATTTAAAAATGCATTTTTTTTTATAAATTATATATGAACCATAATCTATAATTTTTTAACCAAAATAGAATTTGAAAAGCTTCAAATAAAATATACGAATCTAAAATTATTACGTCAAGTATTGACTTATATATAAAAAAAACTCCACAAGCTGTTTAACATTAGGAGTTCCAAACTTTAAACTTCATAATTCTTAAACATTTTGACCAAGTGACTTCCCGTTTGGTATCCTTGAGTAAAAGTTACTGAAAGAGGCAAATATAATGTCAAAGTTAGGTGTACATATTGAAAAGTTTGGAGTTTTGTGCAACTTAAGAATGAAGACGACCCCCATAAGCTTGTTTTTTTTTAAAGGCGTAAATTAAAAGAAGGTCTAGTTTTTTAAGGAGGGGCAGTCACTATTGTGATTAAAAAATGTTTTGTATGTCCTTTGTTTTGGATATACAGCAATAGAAAGCAATACAGCAATCTTTCCAGCACCAATAACACTTCAATGTTAGTTGCATACAGTTCATACGCATGCAACATGTCATATACTTGTGCTACACCCAATGACATAAGTGTGGGTTTTAAATATCCAGTCCAAATTGAAAATATGTTGTTCCGTTTTTAATAAATAACAAACAAATAAAATTTCAAGTTGATTCTGTATTGTAAAGAAACTTTTGTTATAAAAAGTAGGAACAATAACAGATGAAAATATTGCTTTTGGACACTGTTTTGATTTCCTTTTATCTCAATTAAATATTATTAAGAACTTTTTTGAATACATACACACATTTTAAGTATTTTTTTATCATAAAATGCATTTTGTTATCATAAAATGCATTACATGTAATGCATTTTATGATAACAAATACTTAAAATGTGTGTATGTATTCAAAAAAGTTCTTAATAATATTTAATTGAGATAAAAGGAAATCAAAACAGTGTCCAAAAGCAATATTTTCATCTGTTAATGTTCTTACTCTTTAAAACAAAAGTTTCTTTACAATACAGAAAATTTTCCGATCATAATGAAAAAAAAATCTGTAAAGTAAAGAAAAAGTTTCTATTCTACACAGGAATTCATTTTTTCAAGATTAGTTTACTGATTGATTCGGAAAAGTTTCCTTTTCAAAACGGAATACTTTCTATCTATTCTTCCAAAACGTTTCTTTATGTGAATGGAAAGATTTCCGTAAAACCCAGGAATTTATTCTGTGTCTAAAGATTAGTTTCTGAATCAAACAGGAAAAGTTTCCTGACGGAAAGAAAAAACTTTCTTTTTTTTTTTTTCCGTGTTGGTTCGGAAAAGTTTCCTGTACTATACGGGCAACTGGAAATCCTATTCCTACCGGAAACTTTTCCGAATTTTTTTTTACAGTGAATATTTCTTGTATGCAGGATTGAATTCTGTGGCTTGAACAATACTTAATGCATTTCTCTAATCTATGGACATGTTTTGTTAGGTGGGTGAATGTATTTTGAAAAATTTGCAAGCAAGTCTAAAGTTTATAAAATTTGTTCATATGAGTTTTATATATAGCTCACACTTTTTTACAAATTCAGATACTTCAACTCCTATTTTCTATTTTAACCCTTTTCCTCCCAGAGCAAAAATTTTTCTCTGACCTTTTTTTATTTTATCTCTAGATGTGAGATAAATTTCATGATTTCCACATAGATTCTTATTAAAAGTGCTTATATACTGAAATAAACCTGAAGGAATTGCAACTTTATTACACTAAACTGAAACTTCATCACTTTTGCATAATTTTAAAGGATAATACATTTAAAGAAAATATAGTTATGTAAGTTCGTAATATTTTGAAAGAACTTGACTAAAAGTGTTCTTGACACATCTGAGATCCTGTCACGTCACACTGTTGTGCCATGGCGCACCTGTTAAAAATCTCTGCTTTAGTGGATCATTAATTAAATTTTCCATTTTTTCATTAAAGAGTAAATCATTTTGCATATCCTAATTTTGTTTTCGTTGCTTGTTTATCCTTTAAAGTAGGGGTGCACAACCTGTGGCCCGCGATCGGATTACTGGTGGCCCGCGGATCAATTTCGCCGATCGGACGCGAAAAAATCACGACTTTCGCTGCCAAATTTCACCCATCGGGTGCGTAAAAATCGCAATTTTTGCCGATCGAGTGCATATAAATCGCGAATTTTGCCGATCGGGTGCGTATAAATCGTAAATCTCCGATTGCCTGCGTAAAAATCGTGAATTTTGCCGATCAGGTGCGTATAAATCGTAAATTTCGTCGATCGTATGCGTAAAAATCGCGAATTTTGCCGATCGGGTCCATAAAAATCGCGAATTCTGCCGATAGGGTGTGTATAAATCGCAAATTTTGCCGATCAGGTGCGTATACATCGTAAATTTTGTTGATCGTATGCATAAAAATCGCGAATTTTGCCGATCGGGTGCATATAAATCGTGAATTTTGCCGATCGGGTGCGTGTAAATTGTAAATTTCGCCGATCGTCTGCGTAAAAATAGCAAATTTTGCCGATCGGACGCATAAAATCGCAAATTTTGCCGATTAGGCGCATAAAAAACGCGAATTCCGTCGATCGGGTGCGTAAAAATCATGAATTTCACTGATAGGGTGCGTATAAATCGCGAATTTTGCCGATTAGGTGCGTATAAATCGTAAATTTCGACCATCATATGCGTAAAAATGACGAATTTTGCCGATCGGGTGAATATAAATCGCGAATTTTGCCGATCGGATGCGTAAAAATCGCAAATTTTGTCAATCAGGTGTGTAAAAATCGCGTATTTTGGCGATCGTGCGCATAAAAATCGTGAATTCCGCCGATCGGGTGCGTAAAAATCGTGAATTTCGCCAATCGGCACGTAAAAATCGCAAATTTTATCAATCGGGCGCCTAAAAAGCGCAAAATTTCGCCGATCGGATACGGAAAAAATCAAATTTTCCCAATTGGGCGCGTAAAAATCACAAATTTTGCTGATCGGGTGCGTATAAGTCGAAAATTTCGCCGAACGTGTGCGTAATAATCGTGAATTTCGTCAACCACTAGGAAAAAACTATGAATATTGTCAATCGCGCATGGAATAAAAAAGCAAGTTTTTTCCATCCTTTCCAACTGAATTGGGTTATGCTGACGAAGGAGGTGGTTGAGTATAGGGAGCTAACCCTCCTTTTACAATTAGCATTTTTATGAACTTTTAGGCCGCCCCCCCCTCCTTACCCGAAACAAAATTTTGTCCACCCTATGGATGTTGTCTCTCGACAATCCAGTCATTTAACCCTCCTCTTATAAAGGTTGTGCACCCCTTTGATATCCAAATTTTATGACTGAATATGTTAAGAAGTACAATTTAGAATAATATATGTTTCTCCTCCTCTCCACCTTCAGCAGGATTTTTTTTCGGCACTGGCAATCTTTAAAGCTAAATTTATTCCTTCAAATAAAGTCAAGGAGTATTTTCACTCTTTGAAAATAATCTTAGCTATATCTCTTGTATAAATACAAACGTAAACTGTTGATATATCATTGCCAAAAGAACTGAATACATTGACTGGAAGGAAGGAACTTAGGGGGTTAAATCTACCCTTTCGAAATTTGGTTTTTTTAATCTGATCCCCCCCCCCCTCCCCCTGGTCACACCTCCTCAAAACAAAAATTTTCTGATTTTGGCCCTCGACAACCCAGTCATTTTTGTAAGTGGCCCTTCGCTTAAAAAGGTTGTGCACCCCTACTTTAAAGATTGAGTTTTGGCGTAGTGTATGTGACTAGCACACATATATAAGATGTTATTCCTCAAAAAGTTAATGCTCTTTTATCACAAATTTTTAATGCATAAATTATGCGAAAATTTTATGTTTCAAAAAATTTCTTTCAAATGTAGAAGGGGCTAAAACTATCGTATTTTCTTTCATAAATTTCCCCCCCCCCAGGTATTTTATCTCACACATAAAAAATTGAAGATTTTGTAACACGTTAAGAAGACTGTTTTCAATGATTTATAAAAGAAAGTTAAATAATACTTTTAAAACAAAATAGCTATATCACAAAATTCAAAGCGGGACAACCACCCAAGTTCTGAAGAACGTTTAACGAGCACGACCAGGAGGAGTCACGTGTGCTCTACGGCCAGTAGGGGCACCGCCATTTGCGCATCACCTCCATTTTCCCAAGTGATATACGACATGGTCGTTGCGACAACATGCGACGGTGGAAACCTTACCCTAAAGGGAACCACTGCGCTACACTTGGGGTTGGGCTGGATTCCCCCAGCAGCTTCGAGAACCAGATTCCCAAAAGGGAGCTGCGCCCTAGGCATTAAGTCAGGTTTCCCCGACCCGTACTTGCTGTACCAAAGCTCTCGAGACGTGAAATCATCCAAAAGGTATAAAAAAAACTATCACCACCATAACCAAGTTCTGGAGAACTTTTAACGAGATCCACCAGGATGTGGCCATGGGCTCTACGACCTGTGGGGGCACCGCCACCTGCGCATCACCCTCATCTCCCAAGTGACTGACGATATGGTCACTGTGAGAGCATGCGACTGTTGAACCCGTGCCCTAAGGGGAACCACCACCGTACACTTGGCGATGTGCCGGAGTCCCCCAGCAGCTTCGGGAACCAAGACCCCCCAAGAAGGAGCTGGGCCCTAGGCCTTAAGCCAGATTTCCCCGACCCGTACTTGGTGTACCAAAGCTCTTGGGTCGTGAAAATCTACAAAGATAGTCACTAGCCGTTATTCAAAAGGTATATTTACAATTCTTCCATTTGAGTTAAACTATCATCATCGACTCATTCAAAATTAAATATTATTAAGAACTTTTTTGAATACATACACACATTTTAAGTATTTTTTTATCATAAAATGCATTTTGTTATCATAAAATGCATTACATGTAATGCATTTTATGATAACAAATACTTAAAATGTGTGTATGTATTCAAAAAAGTTCTTAATAATATTTAATTGAGATAAAAGGAAATCAAAACAGTGTCCAAAAGCAATATTTTCATCTGTTAATGTTCCTACTCTTTAAAACAAAAGTTTCTTTACAATACAGAAAATTTTCCGATCATAATGAAAAAAAAAGAAAAAGTTTCTATTCTACACAGGAATTAATTTTTTCAAGATTAGTTTACTGACTGATTCGGAAAAGTTTCCTTTTCAAAACGGAATACTTTCTATCTATTCTTCCAAAACGTTTCTTTATGTGAATGGAAAGATTTCCGTAAGACCCAGGAATTTATTCTGTGTCTAAAGATTAGTTTCTGAATCAAACAGGAAAAGTTTCCTGACGGAAAGAAAATACTTTCGTTTTTTTTTTCCCGTGTGGGTTCGGAAAAGTTTCCTTACCTATAAGGGCAACTGGAAATCCTATTCCTACCAGAAACTTTTCAGAATTTTTTTTTTACAGTGTGGGGTTTAATGCCCATAATTACAAGTGTAATGTCATGCTTGATTTAAAATTCAACCCTAGCATGCGATGTATATATTCCATTTTTATTTATTTTGCCGGTTTAATTTTTCTAATGTAAGCTATTACCTAATATCTGCTATTTCTCATTTTGGGGAAAATATATATATTTTATCACCAAAATGAAAAATAGCAGATATTAGATATATATATATCCCATATATATATTTATATAGTATAGGATCCGGTATCCGGAACGCTCCGTAAACCGGAATGCAACACACTAGAAGAAAAAAAAAAATTTCATTAAAAAAAAAAAAAATTAATTTCTACTTTTTTTTTTTTTTGGTGTCAGTAAAAGAAAAAATAACAAAATGATCAGGGGTGATTCTGGTCCGAATTTTCTGGAAAAAAAAATATATATATCGGTCATAAATCCAAAAATTCGGACATAAAATGTATCTGTATTTTGGCAAATGATCGCCGAAAAAAATCAATCTCGTCATTTGTTCGAAGAAAAGTCGCCAATTTTGTCAAAGGATCGCGGGAAAAACGTGACTTTCGTCAGAGAATCTTGAAAAAATGGAAAAATTTCGTCAAAAACATTGCGAAAAGCGACAAATTTCGTCCAAAGATCGCGAAAAAAACGGCAAATTTTGTCAACAGTTCGCGGGAAAAACGTGACTTTCGTCTGAGAATCGCGTTATAATGGAAAATTTCGTCAAAAACATTGCAAAAACGGCAAAAAATCGGCAAATTTCATCAAAAACATTGCGAAAAGCGGCAAATTGTCAAAAGATCACGAAAAGACTGCAAATTTTGTCAAAAGATCACGAAAAAACGGCAAATTTTGTCAACTGATCGCGGGAAAAACATGACTTTCGTCAGAGAATCTCGAAAAAACGGCAAATTTCGTCAAAAACATTGCAAAAAGCAACAAATTTCGTCAAAAGATAGCGCAAAACGGCAAATTTTGTCAACAGATCGCAAGAAAAACGTGACCTTTTGTCAGAGAATTGCGAAAAAACAGAAAATTTAGTCAAAAACGTTGCAAAAAATGGCAAATTTCGTCAACAGATCGCGAAAAAACGGCAAATTTTGTCAAAAGATCCCGAAAAACGTCGAATTTTGTCAAAATAGCGAAAAAAACCCCACAAATTTTATCAAAAAATCTCGAAAAAAAACTGCAAATTTCACAAAATATTGTGAAAACACTGCAAATTTTGTCAAAAGATCGCGAAAAAACGGCAAATTTTGTCAACAGATCGCGAAAAACAGCAAATTTCGTCAAAAATAGTGAAAAAATGCAAATTTTATCAATAGATCTCGAAAAATGCAAATTTCATCAAAAGATCGCGAAAAAACAAATTTCGCCAAAAGATCGCGAAAAAACACAAATTTCATCAAAGGGAGCAAAAAAAAAAAGTGGCAGGAGTGGACACCTCTGTTGTAACTTTTCAGAAAATTTGCTGTGAATTTCAGATATTTTTTTTTACTCAGAATCACCCTTGAAAATGATATTGCCTTCATTCATTAATTTATAAATTTAATAAATAAATATAAAAAAATTCTGATATGAAAAACATTACGATAAGAAAAAAATTAAAAACAATTACGTTAGAGAAATAAAACATGTCTGTGTACAAATTTTATTTTGTTTCAAGTTTCATTAAAAAAAGTTAAACGTAGTTTAATGCCATGGTGTTATTCCGGAGAAATATGGTGAGCAGAAAACTGACTAACATTTCTTTTTTGTTTTGTAAAATTGAGCCTAGAAAAATTATTTCTATGCTAAGAATCGGCGAATCTGCCATTGCGATCAGCATCAATAATAACAGGTTATGGGAAAGTTGCCAGATTACGCATTGATTTTAACATTTCTTTTTTATACATAAAATAATAGTTACTTGATAATTTGTAAATTTAGATTTGAAGAATTTTTCATAGTCAGAGGGATTTTCTCTGAATAAAAAAATAAAATTCTTTTTTAGAATATACTTCCAGTAAATTTTATACACATGACGTCTAATACAGCCATTTTTAAAGATGTTTAAATGTGCTTTTTTGAATTCACAAATTATGTTTGTGTAGTTTTATGATTAATATTATTAAAACACTATGTTACAACTAATATTGTTTACGATATTATTTGGAAGAAAATGAATTTTTTTTTAAATGGATATTTTTTGAATATGTATTGAATTTATTAATGAAAAAATTCATAAAACTGCATCCTTGTGGGAAAGACTATGCATGTTTAAAAGGTAAGAAGCAGAACAATTAGAGATACTGTTAATCATTACTAAAGAATAATTTTTAAAGGGGAAAAAAAAACAAGAATCTTATATTAATAGATTTCTTAACACGTTCGCTACCGCAGATGCACACATTGAGTCGCTTGGTTACTCATTTGACACTCCACAGATGCCGTATATGCATTTTCTGGGCTTAACCCTCTGACTGCTTATCCCGCAATTTCCACGGGCTTGTAGAAAAATTTATAGAATTTACAATTTTTGAAGCAATTTTGTATTAAAAATTTCACAGTCAAAGGTTGAAAATGAAAATGATAAATTTACTACATATTTCATATACAGGATGATTTGAAATATGTAATAGTATAGGAGATAAAGGTCAATCAGATATTGGTCGAAAGGATTTTGAAAAAAAAATTGAGCAGTCAGAGGGTTAACTCATTTGTTATTGCGTAACATCATTCTCACACAATCAAAAATGCAATTTTCTATTTTAGTATTTCATTTTTCTTCAGCCATAAAATATTTTTTTTAACCATTTTGACGAAGAACTATTCGAAAAATTAAGAAGAAAAAAAAGTGAAGACGCACATGTGGCGTCACTGGTACACTTCAGTTTTGAAAATCATTAACTGTCTAAAAATTCAAAACTTTTAACATACATTTTAATGTTTTTGGTCTGTAAACAAAATGCCTTTACAATCCAGTACATAAATTGATACTGTCTTTTATACATGGCTTTACAAATTTGAAAAAAATCTGGTAGCCAGCCAAAAAAAAAATTATTTACTAGTAAACTAAGTACTTAGTTTACTAGTCCACTTACTGAGAATGGTTCACAGACACCAGGATTTCCTGTAAATGTAATATTCCTGATACTTGGAATTTAAGTTCAATTTATTTTGCCATTATTTCCTTGAGGGTTTGTAACAAAATCTTGATCAGAATCGTCGTCATTATCAGTAATTGTGTGAAGATTGACACCAACATTTCGAAGGGATTCAGCTTCATTATAAGTGTCACTACTTTTACAATTTTCTTCCGCAATTAAATCAGAATCCTTATCTGAATCATCAATATCACTCCAGGCCAATATTTCTTCAATTCCTGAATCTGTGAGAGCTTTCTTTTTACTTCAAGATGCCACTTGAGGTCGTTTTTTCTCCCTACTAGGGCCAGCTTCGACACCATCCCACATCACAAAACAAATAAAAACGCAAATCAAAAACCACGAGTATTTCTTACTTAACAAATCTCATTTGACATTCTTGATCAAAATTAAAAGCTCTACTGGCTCTCCTATGACATGACACTAAGTTTTGTAAAGTAGGATGACAGATGCAAATGTGGCACCAACGGTCTATCAAATGAGTACCTGAGCAGCACCATGTATGCATCCTTGGTACTAAATGTCTTACACATGAGAATCTGATGATGGTTAGAGTGCATTAATTTTAACCTGGCAGTGAATGTTTTAACATATGCCTTTTTTTAAATAATGAAATAGCAGTAATATAAACAATAAAGAAAACAAACCTGGTAACTTGAAAGTTTTGAAGGAACCTTCTTGTTCAATAACTTTTAGATGTCTCAATTCTTTATCATCAATAATAGATATGGCCGTCGCAATTGATCCTATTGAGAAATTGAATTATTAAGAAACAAAATTACAATAAAATAAATACTAGATAGAAAATGCTCAATTTAACAAGTAATTATTACACTCTTTATTTAACTTAGTTCATATATGTAAAGATGGAATTTTGTAATTTATTTTTCACTCACTTCCTGATAGGCCAGAGTTACGAAAAATATGTACAAAGGTGTGTTTCTGATGACAATACAACATTTAAATATTTTAGAACACATTACAAATTCATAAATTAAGTTTAAGGCCTTTTTTTCTGTTAACCAGACACAGGTAATAACTTGCCAAATATTAGAACTTATACAAGTTACAACAGCAATGGAGTTAATGATGCCTTGAACCACGCTCACTAAAATAGGCCAATTGGTGTAAAAAAAGCATTTAATAAAATATTTTAAACACAGTATAAAATAGCAACTGCCAAGATTTCCAAGACTGCTATCTATGTGGTTGAAACCAGTATAGTTAATCAGGTAGACATGGTAATCTGCACCATCTGGTGCATACTAATGGACATACTTTGTAAAAGTTTGAACATAAAACTACCTATAAAGTACTCTATAGGCACTTTTGGTTGCATAATCTACTATTACTGACAACATTTAAAAAAATCATTTTTTAAAATCCCACTACAATAAATATAAATACAATAGGTGATTAGTTAATGAACAGATATAACATATTTGCAAGAGATTACAACCCCTCATCCTTTCGCTTCTTTTTGGGAACAACGGATTTCGAGCTTATTCTATCGGCGATAATTTTCAGAATGTTCAAGCTATGATTTTGAGACTTTCACGAAAGTTTCTCTATATACTTATCTAATACATTATGCATATTATATTTTGATTGCATTCGCACATGCGCAGTGAAACATTTTTTAGTAAACATGCTCATTTTGCATCCAATTCTTATTATTTTTTAATTCTGATTGCAGAGTATTATGTACAATGTTGTTTATCATATTTTCTGAAAAGAACTTTTTTTTATATTAAGAACTCTGCCAATTATAAGCAAAAAACTAGGTGAAATTTGGGACTGTTTTTATAAAAACCTTAATTTCTCTACGAATATACATGCTATCTTCATAAAAATGAACACAGTATATTACAATAAGCCACTTATTAATAATCTCGAGTTTGAACGCCTTTGCTACATTAGTTTTTACAGGGTTATCCAAAAGATATTCGTTCTTTTTCAATTTGTTGACTGTCCCCTATGGGGTTTCGTTAAAAAATCTTCGCGGAAATATATAACCTATACTATACTGTTTACACACCTGCAGTTTCAGGTTAATTCCACATGTATTTTTCTAGATAGTTAACAAAACGTCTAAAATCGCAAGTGACCGGTCACCTTTGGCAATGTAGTGTAATTCAAGATGCAAAGTATTTACATTACCAGTATCATAGGGTGAATTTTAATATATAAGATATTTAAATTTTCTAATGTCAATCAGTAAAGAAATTAATTTTTACTATTTTCTAAAACATATTGACATTTAATACTACTTTATTAAGTTTTAACTTTCTTCTTTATTGTTTCATTTTCACCAAATTTTATCTATTTTGAACTTTATAAGTTAAATCTAAAGCTCTATTAAAGCTGTTCTCAAGTTTACTGCACAACAAATTTGAAATCTTCTGACACAATGATGGGCTCATTTTTAAATTTAAAGATATAAAATTGGCAGGCCTGACTATGAAAACAATTTGGAATTGAACTGTTTTTTGCATTTTTTGAGAAATAAACTATCTATCGAGTTATAAGCAATTTTGATCATATGAAAAGACATTTTCCTTCCTTAACAGAGTGGTTTTTCTTCTTTCGTTTGGAAATTCAGAAGTTTTAAAACACCAACTTTGACAGTATTTTCTGAAAGATTATTGCGTTTACAGAAAAATGGAAAACAGCTTTTGATTACATAGTTTTTGAATAATAACATCTGCTAGTTCCATGCGCTTCCAAACAATGAATTGAATTAAAACTTATGTCATAAAGTTGCCCCTTTGGATTTGAGAACTACCCTAAAGTGGTGCAGCAAAGGGAGGAGAAAGGTTCAGGATTAAAACACTTCACACAATTTAAAAAAATATAGTAATTTTAGGTTATTTCAATAATTAATTAACCATATTAACCACTTTTACAAATCATAACTAATGCCATATTTGAAAACTTATTTCTTTGCCATTTTATAATTGGGATCAGTTTCGTTAACAGATTTTTAGGCGCTTTAACATTACAAAAACAATTGAAGTACAAAAATAAGCTTTAATTTTAATAAGTTTAGCCTGTAATTATACAAAATTAGATCATAATATTCAGTTAAAATGTATTACATTGGATAGACAAATTTTTTGAAGTAAATTATAAGAACCAGATTAAAAAGAAAAAGCTAATCTTATTTTAAAATCTAAACATGCTGCGGATAGAAACATATCCATGAAACTTTGGTAGCAAGCTGAAAAGAATATAATGCCATCTTCAGATGGGAAGGGGGGGCGTGGGCAACAATTTACTTGATCAGCACCCTATAGCAATAATGTTAGTTTTTTATCACACATAAGATAAAGTCCTATAAAAATGCAACATTTGTAAAAAAAAAAAAAAAATTGAAAGTAAAGAACATTTGTTATCAACATTTACTATGATTGTCAAAACAAAATGTTTGTGAATTATTTTTAAAAAAAAGAAATAGATGCTACACTTTTTCAAAAGCTCGATTGTCAGTGTATAAGACACTGATCAAGTACACTATCTTCTTAAAACTTCATGTATAAGGTTTTCTATATTCTTGAATTAAAATTAGATTTAAAAAAAATAGTATATCAGTTTTCTTGTGTGTCCTAACATCATAATTTATTGGGTCAAATGGCTGTATCAATGGGCAGCCAAAACAATCTAAAATATTCAGGTGTATGCAAGAGTTAATGCAGGTTTTTTTTTTTTTTTTTTTTTTTTTTTTTTTTGTACGTGTTTGTGAAAAATAACATTTTGTACATTGTGATAACATTGTGAAAAATAACATTTTGTAACATACTGAAATCACAACCAAGTATTTATTTAGTAGTAACGTCTTTCTTTCTAAAGTCTCCAGTACTTACGTATGATCTGGGCCAGAAGATAAATCGCAAAAAATGTTTGTTTGGTGCACTGCAATATGCAAATTTTTTCTTTTTACAATTATGATTAACGAAAACAGTTCTTTACGTTTAACCTTGACTTATGCTCTTTTAAGTGCGTATAAAAATATACCGATTTGAAAAAAGACTTACTGTCAGGTTCACCCACTTAAGATATAAGTATGCAAATGTCTTCAGAGAAAATTCTATAATTTTTATGCTAACTTTATCTGAGAAAAGTATGTGTCTACCCACTGGTCTGCAAGCTATTAAGAATTATTATAAGCATTGCTTGCCTATCCAAATTAAGTTATGTTATTTTGTTATTAATGCATTCAAATTTCTTTTAGATTTTAAGTTTAATCTTTGTTTTCTTCACTGTATTCCATTCTTTCTTACTTAGTTATTACAGTCTCTGATTATTATATGATTATTTTCATATAATACTTTTAGTATTGACAAATGTGCATTATACTTTCCAATTCAGTATTAGTTAAATATCATAAAAGTTATTTTGTTCTTAATTCATGCTATTAAAATTTCGAATAAATTCTGCATACATGGTTACCTGATTATACTATTGCCCAAATATAACTGGAAATGTAAGATGTGTTGGGGTACCATAGTTAAATATCATTAACAAGTAATACTGTAATTAAATTCAGTGCATTTAAGCCTCTTATGAGTGATATTTGAAAATTTATTTTTATTTAAAGTGAGTAACGTTTTCCTTGGGCTATTTGAGAAAAAATTGAGAAATTTAGCCAAAGCAAAAAACATTCATTATGTGGATAATAAAATATTATGGGTTAATAAGAGTGGGGGATGGCTAAAACTTCTACAATGCTATATTCAAAATCGTTTAAACCCTTTGACTACTAAAAATAAGTGCAAATGGTTCCATGCAGCTCCATTGTTAAATATGTAAGTATTTTGATATGAAAAAATACAAAGTCTAACAGAATTTCCTGACTAAGTTTATTTTAACATTTATGCAATCAAACATTTATATTGTTAAATTTCTATGGAATTCTTTTTAATTATAACTGTAATTAAATAAAGCTTTATTAATGGTGGCAACAAAGTTGCTATCATAATTGTTGGCCGAATAGGTATAATTTTCACCAGATAAATCTTACAGCACCAAATTATTTTTTAAAGCTCTCTTCGAGTCTTTGACCAGAAATCTGTCGTCCCAAATTATCCTAAGAAGAAAAGCGATTGGAAGGTTATGGATATTTACATAAAACTACAGGCATTTTTACTGTAATTTTCCACTCTTTATTAATCAATGATGGTGTTTCTTTACACTAATTAATTTTTTGTGTTTCATTACACCAATTTACAAGTGGTGTTTCTTTTTACACCATTTTTGGTGTAAAGCAAGACCAATATTTTTTAGTGTAGAACATTAAAAAAATTCTATAAATAAAGAAAAACTATCAGGGCTGGGAACATTGAATGGAAGGGCAAGGGTCATACATGTCCTTTTCAAAGAATGGCTGTTTGAAGTTTGTACCACATGCATCAAGGATTACCTGCAGACCAACCAAGTTCCATTGAAAGCACTGTTGCTATTACACAATGCAGCAGCACATTAAAAAAACTTGATATGCTGGAAGATAAATTGCTTGAAGATTTTCCTTGATTGACAGTTAAGTTATTGCCTCTAAATACCACTTCATTGATTCAGCCCATGGATCAGAGGGTTATTAAGGGTTTAAAAAAATTGTCCATCCGCACATTGTTTTGAAGCATGGGAACTCTTAACAATGACATTAAAATTGTTTTGGAAAGAAAATTGATATTCTTTAAGCGATATGTCTTATTCAAAAAGGCGTGGTCAGAAGTCACTCAATGACAGTTAAACTGTGCTTGGCAAAAGCTATATCCCTCCTGTATCAAGGAAGATTATAAAGTTCCTGAAATTGTCGCAACAGGTAAAGAACTGGAATTAGAAGCGAATGAGGATAACATTCAAGAAATCCTAATTAGGGATGCCAGAATAGAGATTTTTGGCCAAATACCAAATATTCGGCATAAAGGTAAGCCGAATACTGAATATTCAGCTAGTCTAATACTAACAGTTAGGCTGAATTCCGAATATTTGGCCAGCCAAATAGTAACTATTTAGTCGAATACTGAATATTTGGCTTGCCGAATACTTTCATATTTCACAGTTTAAAGGTATTAAAAATTTTAATTTCAAAACAGTTTTACATAATATTTAACACAGATACTTCTATTTTGATAAACAAAACCTTTTTGCAAGTAAACTTTACACTAAAAAAAGTATATAAAAAAATGCTTTGAATTATCATTTACGAAGATAGTTTAAATTATCTGTCACGAAGGGAGTAAAGTAAATAAATACAATCTATTGAAATGGCTGGTGGCAACTCAGCAAGAGTAACGTTCCTGTTCCTTTTGATTTAGCAAGGAAGTTTTAAAATGCACCAAACAGCAGTATCTGTAGTATGGGGGTAATTTTGAGAGGTTGTAAACATCAGGTTATTCTTAAAATCTTGTAACAAACTTTCCGGGAAGGTAATGTGGTCAAGACAAACATTTTTCAAGCAAGAAACACATCAATCCACTTATTTCATCAAAAATACAATACATTCAATCCAAAATAGAGGGTGCGTCACTACAAGTTGAAACTGAATTTTCGTTTACAACTTTAACAATAATGAAGATGTTTTAGCGAGATTTGCATCTTTAATTTTGCTTGAATAAAATGTGATGATATCATTGAAGGTAACTGAATTTTGACCTGTGACACGGTAAAAGCAGGGCTGTGGAGTCTGAGTCAGGCCTATTTTTGGACAAAAGAGTGAGTCGAAGTCGCTAAAAAACAGGCCGACTCTGACTCCAACTTGTTTTTTAGACAGTTTGAAGTGAAATTAAACCAATTCTATGTAATTTTAAATTTATAAACTGAATTATTTTTATATTAAGACAATATATACAAGGAAACCCAGGTTAAACAGTCCCAATATACTGTCCAGTGAACAGCATATACAAAAACTGTTTTTAATCGAAATCTCTAGTTTATATTTAGTATATAGTTCGTTACAAGATGTTATTTTTCACAAAAATATAAATTTAACAAAAATAACTTTTACTTTTCATAAAATGGGCCCTAAAAAACCTGCATCGACCCCTGGGTTGATATGCACATCATATGCTTCAAGGTCAAACAGGAATGTAACAGCAGGTTCCAGTGTTGCCAGTTGAGTTTTTTTTTTTTTATTTATTCTGATTGCTTGATTGCTGCCACTTTTTTAAAAAAAATAGTAATATTTCCTTTATTTATTGACAAATTCAATAAAGCGACTATTACTATTTCAAATCAAATGACAGCAATGAAGCAATCTGAATAATAGGAATCAACAGGCAATACTAGTACTTTTGCCATCCCTGAGTCTGAGTAGGTCATTTTTCCTACCAACTCCGCAGCCCTGAGTAAAAGTACTGTCAGCTGCATTCTGAATAAAGAAATGTCTACGTCAGTGTTGTTTAGATATGAATGGTGGCAATTTCTAGCAGTTATAGTTTTATTTCTCAGAAATCTAAATAACTGTTGAAAATATAGTTACAATAGCTACATAACTGTTAAAGTAACAAATGAAAACATGTTTGACCTGGAGTGAGATCCATTCGAACCCCAATTTAACGAATTTCTCGATTTAATGAATTTTTTTGTGGTCCCAGTGAAAAAAGAACAAAAATACTTAAATTTAATGAATTTATAATCAGATTTAACAAATAACTTTCTATGTAAAAAAAAATTAAAAATTGAAGAATTTTTCCAATATTTATCAAAAATTTTCAGTTTCTTACCAAGCTTTTTTTAAACCTCTTCACTGGTCTTCTTTCCAAATCTTTCCTAGAAAAATAACATTTTCCCAGTTCTCTCCCCCCCCCCAATCAGATGATTGCTCTCTATTAGGCGATTGCACCTGCTTAGAATGCAGGACTGTTGAATGACCTTAACTAACTTCGAAGAAACATTCGCTCCCTTCTTTAATGACCTGATCAGTTTCAACTGACATCACATCCTAACAACCAGATGGACGTTTTGCTTGATGATCGTTTATGTAAATTTTGAGAGGTGGGGCATACAGGCTGACAAAATGATTTTGATTTGTTGGATTGTAATAACGTGGTTGAAACTGATCTATCAGTAGGGAGCAAAAGAGGATACTAAAATGCGCATTAACCTTCTCATTGCCATGAACTGATATATCCATTCACTATGCTGTAGGTTTCAATGCAACAGACGCATTGTTTAAATTAATATATTTCTACAAATATAATGCAGTTTTAAAACATTGAATAATGATCAATACTCTTAAGGGTTATACTCATATACGAAATTAAGTTTCTTTACATCAAATTTGAAAATTCATCCTTTTTTTTTTTTTAAGCATTTTTAAAGAATTACAGAGAAAACAACATTACAAATATGTCCATTTGCTCGGCAGTCAGGGGTTAACAAAGTTCTTTTGCTCTACTATAGATGTTCTTAAAATCTGTATGCTAGTATAATGGCTGAGTCAAAAAAATCTAAAAAGGTTTTCTATAAATGAAAAAATTGCAATTTTAAAATAAGTGGACAAAAACATTAGAAATCTGAAGTGTTTTTAGCAGATAGGCTTGGAATTACAATTTCCACATTATCGACTACTATTGTAAAAAAAAAAGAAAAGAAATTGAAGAATGCTATGTAAACTGTGGGGGGAAATCTGCATTTCAGAGAAAATCTATAAAAAACAGGCAGTTACATTGATGTAGAAGAAAAGTTGATGTCTTGGTTCACTACAGCACGAGGAAATAACATTGTTGTAAGTGGGCCACTCCTACAATAAAAAGCTCTGCAAATTACAAAAGAACTTGAGGCGAAAGATTTCACAGCTTCAGGAGGCTGGCTTGTTAGATTTTAAAAAAGACACAATGTTGTTCATAAAGTTGTGTATGGTGAAAAAAGAAATGTTTATCCAGAATCTGTAGCAAAATGGAAATCAAAAACATTACCCAAACTCATTAAGGAATATTCTCCTTCCAATTTCTTTAAAGCTGATGAGAAAGTCTTTTCTATAATTTACAGCCTGATAATACACTTAGTTTTTGAAATGAAAAGTGTCACAGAGGGAAAAGAAGTAAACTTCGAATGACTAAAATTTACAAAATGTTGAATTGAAATTCTTTTGCAACATTTACAAATTGTTGAACATTTTACATACTAAATATTTTGCAGATACACACTTTTAGCATCTGGTTCTATCCATATTGTTATTGTCTAATCAGGATGAAATTCTTTATCATATCTGTCACATTTAAATACAGATTACTTTGACATATTTTAACACAAATAATAAATATTCAATAAATTAATCTAACAGATGTTCAGTTCCCCAATCCTACATCATTCAGCAGAAAGTTTTGGTGAAGTTGGAACAGAAAATCTCTCAGTTATAAAGAAGAGCTGAAAGGGGGTAGACAAAATGATTTGCACGAGAGGTGAAATACTCTTTACAGTACTTATGAAGAGCAAAGGGTCATTTTCCACATCAAATCAACCAAAAAATTTTCAATATTCAACCTGACCATTTCAGATTTTATCGAAAACTTCAGGAATCATTCTCCCTGATTATACAAATGAGAATACTTTTATAACTTTTTTATCTCAGTAAATTTTTATACAATTAATTTTTTTAATTTCAAAAGCTCTATCAGCCATAGAGAGTTGTCTGACCTGTCATTTTAAAGAGAATTTCATAAGGTTTAATTTGATATGCAAGTTGACCATGCTTGGTTTTATAAAAGTTTATTTAATTAAAAAATTTAAAATTTAATTTTTTTAAAATAGTGTTTCAAAAAAATATTATAATCTTTAAATTCTGAAAGTTTTAGAGTGGGATCTCAATGGGATCAGCAGTTAAAATAATGTTTAAAATGAATAAAACAATACTATGTTTAGCATAATCATAAAATTGGCAAGGTGCCAACTGTAAATACCAGCCCCAATTGGTGTTTAGCATTAGTTTTTTTAACATGACTGCTGATCCAATTGAGATCCCACTCTAAAACTTTCAAAATTTAAAGTTATTAATATTAAAAAAAACTATTTTTTAAAAACACTATTTTTAAATTAAAACTTTTTTTTAAACCAAGCATAGTCAACTTGCATATCAAATTAAGCCTTATGAAATTCTCTTTAAAATGAGGGGTCAAACAACTCTTTACGCCTGATAGAACTTGGGAAATTCAAAATTAAAAACACTTATACAAGCCAAAAAATGGTAATTTTTCAAAATTAAAAAAATTATTTGTAAGAAAATTTACTGAGATAAAGAAATATCAAAAGTATATTCTCATTTATATCATCAAGGAGAATGATTCCTGTAAGTTTCATCAAAATCTAAAATGGTCAGGTTGAGTCACTGGTTGATTTGACATGGTTTGACCCCATGTCATGACCCCCAAAGTTTGAATTTAATGGTGCTGCAATTTCAAATCCTTAGTTTTATAAGAAATATTTTCCTATTTTTTTCTTGGAAGTTTCAAAATTTACTCAGAAATTTTAAAATTTCCCTGACTTTTCCTCAGAAATGGTAAATTTCCTTGACTATCCCCTGACTTTTCCAGTCCGTGTAAATTTCCCTAGTGGCTAGACACCCTGATATTAACTCTGATAATTGGGATTCTACTGTACTTACTTGAATTGAGGAATCTTTTATAATAAATCAGAATGAATGTTAATAAATATTGATAATGTTTTTACAACAAATGAAAGTTATAGTGACTTCTCTGTCACTAAAAGTCATTCAAGTAGTGTCCACATGTCCTTTTAAAGAGGTAAAGTAGATTTATCAAAAGGACTCTATTGGGTAAAAGGGCATTTTTCTTAGCTCCTACTGAACTATTTATACTTATAGTGTACATTAAATATTGAATTGTAGAACAAGAAATAAAGTAAATCTGAAAGAAATTATATAATATGTTGCCTAATTGCCTGTTTTTATCTTTTTTGGAATTTAAACTACATTCTAAATTTTTTATAAAGGACAAAATACTTTGTGACAGAGCGCATTTTTCATCTCTGAATAGGACAGATAGTGATTTTTCAAAAAGGGGGATAAAAACACCACTCCTAAAAAAACATCCAACAGGAATACTAATCTAAAATAAATAAATACAGCCAATTGCCTAACACAGGGTTCATATATTTCTTTAAATAAAAATCAAGGACTTTCAAAAACCAAAAAAATTAAGGACCTACAAATTGAATAAACCAATGAATTATAATATGGAATTTTGAATACAGGGTTTTTAAATACAACTTTTAAACATTCAAATGGTAAGGGAAATTTCGGCATGTGGCTGTAGAAATTTAAGACTTATTTACCAATGTCAAAATAACAAATATGACTGGAAAAGAAAAAAGGAGAGATTTTAAAGATGATTAACTTAGTGTGATTTAGTAAAAGGAAAGGGTGTGTGTATGTGTGTGAGGAAGGGAAGGGGGGGGGGTGGAAGTAGGGATTTACAAATTACCAAATAAGACAGAAAAATTAAAAAAAATTAAAGAGCTCAAGATTTGAATCTCTTTGTGATGGGAGGAGGGCAAAAATGAGAAACAGAAATTTGCGAAAAGGGATGGGACAATTTATGTGGAATTTAAAAAACAAGAGAAATCATGCATTAAGCATAGATTATTCAACATTTCCTGAATAATGTAATGAAACTTCACAGTTTAATGAGATGAAAGAAGATAAGTAAACAATTCAAAAAATGCATAACACATTTGAAAAACAAATTTCAGTATAAATTCAAGAGTTTTAAAGATTTTACCCTTTGTGTACTGTGGGGAGAGGAAGGGTTATCTACTGAAATTCAGGGTTTTTTATTTATTTATTTTTATATACAAAACTGCATTTCACATTAAAAGGCTCGAAGCGCTAGGTTTTTAATGTGAAATGCAGTTTTGTATATTTTTAAAACACCTAAAGTAAAAGTTTTTAATAAATGATGCATATATGTTTTTGTGACATTTTGTGTTGTTTTTAAACAATTATATAGTACAGAGGTGAATTTGATTCAATTGAGTATTGTGTTTTTCATGACTCAAGTTTATTTTGAGTATAAAATAAGTTAAACATATTAATGAATGTTTATATTAATGAATGCTTGATAAAAAAACTTACCATATCTGCCAGCACGTCCAACACGATGCATGTAGATTTCAGGTGTGTGTGCCAAATCAAAGTTAATTACAAGGTCAACATTTTCAGCATCAATACCTCGTGCAGTCTGAAGTGGAGTTCAAATTTTAAGAACCAATTAGTTTTAATAATTTGTAGCATAATTTCAATTACTTAAATAGATAAAATACGAAAATTATATTATTGCAAATACAAAACATTAAAGACAAAATAATTATTATATTAAATGAACAATTTTTTTGTCCCATGAAAACTTCAACTGTCAAAACTTATGTAATTACATGCAAATTTTCAAGTTTAATTTATCTTACTTGCAACAAGATATGAAAAGTATGAGAAGGAGATATAGGACAAAATAGCACTTACAAACTGGCGAGTAACAAGAAAATTTGCTGATTGACTTTATTGCCACCCCTCGCCAAACTTAATAATCACCCCTTGCCAATGGTAATGATTGAATGGAAAATGTATGAAAGGTGACGGGGAGGGGGGGGGGGGTTAAAATTTGTTTGAAAAGACACTACATACTAAATTTGTCATAAGTTTCCTGTTAATGCATAAAGTGGAACCAGACAACCAACCCATCTTTTGGAAGAACTCCTGAACACTTTTATCCTTCATTGGTGAGTGGATTTGTCATCATATCGTAAATGGGAGTAGTCCTGATACAATTCACAAATGAGCACCATGGGGTTCAATAGGTAATGTAGATAAGCCATTTTTGTTTTGTTTACTTACAAATACTGAGCAGAAATTGGTTGTAAGACTTTAAATCTTATGATGGGTTAAGTGGTTAATTTCATCATTTGTTTTTAGATTTATATTTAATTACTGTGCCAAAAAAGAAATATGGGCTATAATGTCTTACACTCATACACTTTTTAAATTTTATTTTAAATTTGTTATAAAAAGAAGTTGCCAAACTTTGGGGATTTTTTCTTGTAATAACAACATGGCTATTATGCTTATATTAGGTTATTTGTTTGGTGCGGTCTTGGAAAATGTGCCAATCAAAAAGTTTCCAAACATAATGTAACACATCTGTTCTGAGAAATGCCCAATCTTTTCCAGATATTGATAATATATAGTATTGTGGGTGAAAAAAAAATTTGCATGCTGAATGCACTGCATGTTGTTTTGATAGATGTAATAAAGCCCAAAATCATATAGATAATCTACAACATATAATATACATCAAGATTCAGCTCTACATTATTGCAATTGTTAATAGATCTTACTAAGTTTTAAGTAAAAATAAAATATCCAAGATGTGAAATTTTGTAAATTAAAATATTTAATTTAAAAAATACATTTTTCTTGTCAGTTTTATACAATGCACCAACATATCTTTAAATATAGTTTATCACTTATAATTTGGTTGAAGTAATTACTTGTTTATATTTCTCTATTCAAATGGAATGTCAATTTTTTCCAGAGTGTAATCTTATTAAAGGGTAAATAAAGGATAATAGTAAATTATGCTAATAGTTAGAATTTTTTTTTTAAATCAAGTATTTATAAATTTGTTACTAGCCAGTGCTTACAAAAATAAAAATAAAACTGGTCAGTGAAAAAAATCTATCTACTGGCCAGTGAGTAAAAAAAAGTTAACTTTGACCTATAGAAGGAGAATATACTTTTGCTAAAACTGTAAACATTTTTAAAATTTTCCTTTTCTTTTTTTTATAAAATAAACAACTTATTTCAAACTAACAATAAATAAGTTATGTCATTTCAATAATTTTGATTCTTCCCTGCTTTCCAACAATTTTCCAAACTTAATATCAGTGATAATTTTTTTTTAAATGTTCTTTTTAACATGCTTATTTAAGCAACTTTAAAGCAGGATGAAGATTAAACAAATATTTCTTGTCCATATGAACTGATATCAAAAGCCCATTATTTGTTTTTTGTATTATAATTTTTAAAAATTGACAAAATTTAAATATGCAATAGTATACAGTGAAATCTGTGAAAACTGAACCCATGAATTACAAATACCTGCCTTGAATGGAAAATTTTATAGTTAATGGGAAAACATATAATACAATTATTAGAAACAGTGTATCTGCTGACAAGGAAGGTCTCCTTAAAGTGCATATTCAGAATTAGCGAAATAGTTTATTATCATTTCTATAAGCTTATATAGTATATACAAGTTGTGTGTTGCTGCAGTAATTTAATTTCACATGGTTTTACCAGCTAGATAAGTTTAAGTGGATTTTGAAAGTAACTGCCTGATTAAAAATTATGTCGTAATTTTTTATATTGAATAAGCAAGCCATCATTTCCATGGCAACAATGCTGTTGTCTTGTTCCCTACACTAACAATATCGAAGACAAATTGACAGTGCTCAGAATAAGACCGTAATTTTGAGTTTGACAATATTTTAATAAATTTAAATTTTGTTCTAAACCATATAATACGATGGTTAAATTCCATTATATATGACAAAACTGTAGTTATTAAAATGTATTTATTTAAGTTAAACTTACTTAAATTGGTTCAGTGTGAAGAGTAGAAAAAGTTTTTCATTAAAGAGTTTCATAAAATATTTTTTTTTAATTCTGTTGTTGCCAAAAGATGATAAATTGCCAAATGAAATTTTCATTATTTTTTTTATGTGTGATATATCAAGATTTAGCATGAAATTTTTTTTTATAGACGTATATCATCATGACAATAACATTATGTAATTTTTTCACATTTTCCTGAGTATGGGCTTATGAAGACCTTTCTTGTGAGACAGAAAACTGCTTAAAATGGAATATTTTTCCCGTGACTTGCAATTTCATCTTAGGTTTTACTTCTGCTAACTTTTTTATTGGGAAAAATAGACACAACTGATAATACAAAAAAGATAAGGACCAAGGATAAAAAGATAAAATTTATTCAAAAAAATGTTCAGTCTTGTTATGTAATAATCGAAAAATGGATAATATGCAGTAAAAACCTGTCAAATAGGCTGTTTAGATCCAAAATATGCACTTATAACTTTTAATGAAAGACCACTTACCTGTAAATTCAGTTCTTGTTTTGTATGAATTTCTCATTTTACAATTTGAATATCTCACAAGGTACAAACACATCAGGGGGATTTGAATATGAAGACTTAATTGTCAAGGTAGATTTCTACATTATTTGCAACAGAAATAACCTACAGTAGTTTTCTACATTTGCAAGAAAAATCTAAGAAAATTTCTGTGTGGAAAAACTGACTAATTGGGCACCTTGAGTTGGATTTAAAAGTTAAAATTATGCATTAAAATTCAATTTTATTGAATTTCATGCATTTATATACTTTAATCGTAAATATTCTTAAAATATACAATTACATATGCAGACATGCAATTGCATGTAACTGCTGTCTAGTAATAATGAAGAAAAGCAATTAATTATTTACAATATCTACATTTTTTTTAATGCACATATACAAAATAAATTTTTTGAGACATAGAACATCTTGCAAAAGAACAAATCAAATAAGAACATCTCAAATAGAACATCTTGCACTCATCAACTAAGTTATGCGTCATAAAGTATGGCATATTGTAGTATTTAATTCTCTTTTTATGCGAGCCTTTTATAAAAATGTATCATTTCTTCAAATAATGCAGCCTGATTGCTGCATGTGCTAAGCTATTGAGAAATTAATCAAAAAAAATATCTTGCATTATTTCATTTAAAAAAAAAAAAAAAAAAAAAAATTACGATTTAAAATAAACATGATCACAAAAAAATGGAATCTACATGTATGGTACATTTTTTTTCTTATATGAGCTCATATACATATTTACTTATCATATAAAATACATTTATCTACCTTTTTTTAGTGTTTTTCTTTATCCTTATATTATATCCATTTAATTGGTGATACTCTATTTTTTTATGCAAATAAAAGACAAAACAATAAAATTTTAAAAAGATTTTTTTTATTGTAATTCTTCATTTTATCTTTTTATTTGGTTCTCATTAAATTTTTTTTTTTTTTTTTTTTTTTTTTTTTTTTTTACAGCTCAGCTTTTTCTCCGATATTTTTTGGAATAACAGGTGTGCACAATTTTATGACCTTTTAAGAACTTTTTATTAATTAATTATAAATTCTATTATCTGCTATATCCTTGTCCCTCTACCCCACTATACTTATATTATGGTCTCCAACATATTATGCATACTCGTCTCATTCAAAAATAAACGTATACAGAACCACACTCACAACTTAATTGAGCAATTCCTACGAGAGAGTGTCTTATTTGTATCTCTCAAGTATAAGCAGATTTTTCAATGACCCAGCAAAAGTATTAGAACATAATAAAAGTGAGTACATAAAAAATTAAACAAGATTATTTAATCATGAACAAGAAACATTTCTCCAATTTATGTGTCTTTGGAGAAACGTACCAAATATTTCAAAAAAGAATAAAACCTTTTTTTTTCTACCAATACCATTTTCTTCTTTTTTTTATATATGTAATTATTTATAGATCTTTTCAGTGATTATTTTTACATAATGCCTATAAATTAATCATTTATTCCATAAATTTTTAAATATATATAAAAATTATTGAAAGTTTACCAAGTTATTTAATGCTAAGTAATAAGACTTAGTATTATACGTAGATGCACATCATTTGATTTACACATAGCATTGTAGAACTGGTTTAGAAAGGTAAGTTGATATAATTAGCAAGCATTATAAAATAAATACAGTAGTACCCCGACATACGTCCCCTCGACTTATGTCGTCTGACCTGAAAAGAAAACTTTCCTAAATTAAGACGCACTTTGGACATTTTTGAAGACTTTTGGTTCTTTAAAGGGAAAATTTCCCATAACAGTCACGTCATAGTGACAAAAAAAATAAAATAAATGGCAAACCTAAAACTATAAGATGTGTCTAAGCACCTTTAAAACTAAACATTTTGAGAAAAGTTAATTTTATCTTATTTTGTTTATTGTATTACGTTAAAATGGATGACAGAGAGATAAGAAAATTTTATAATGAAGATGTTTTGTTTTATTTATTTTATCTGCAGAAGCATGAAAGAATTGATAATGACAGACAAGAGAAAAAGTTAAATCACATTTATTATTTGAAAATAACCTTATAGATAGGATGAAAAGAAAGAAAACTATTGAATGTTTGCCTAAAAGAATAGATTTTTAATCTTCTTAAAAATACTTAAAGAACATACTTTATGTCAGCAATTACTAATTTTAAATACCTTGTTTTAACAAATATATGTTCATTAAATGTTAGTGAATTTTTATTACCTTTTTCACATATCTAAATGTACATTGACTTACTTTGTTTTCGACTTATGTCAATAGTCTTGGTACAAATTGCTGATGCAAGTTGAGGTACTACTGTATATAAATGAATCAGCGATTGTTGAAAGGAACTAAATCCATATTTTCATAGTTCTCATTTTAAGATGGTTCCAATGTTTTTTCATGCTCGTTGACTGTTTCATGCAGAAAGGAACTCAGCCCGGGTACTATCTATGATTTTAAGAGGGAGGAATTTAAAAGTTGAGCGTTGAAAGGCACTATACTATATCCATGACTTTGGAAATTTCATAACTAGGACTCAGTTCAATTCAACAATCACCAATTCAAATATACAAGTATATCTATCTAAATGAAGAAATGTTATTCAGCTGACTGAGTTTTAGAAAATATATAATGGCATCACACTTATATGTCTCTCATTTAGATATAAATTATTTCAGGTCCTGGAAACACCTTATGGAATGTAATGTAAGACTTAGATATGCGATGTTTTTTGTTATATTATGTTAATTTGAAATTGTGGATAACACTTTCCGTCACTGCAATTTTTTTAATTTAATTTTTATTCATATCAGGTTGTTACAGAATTTAACATTTAATGCAAAAAACCATATGGTAACAAACGTATGGTCTGAAAAAAAATCATGGTCTTATTTCAGTCTCTTGCCGAAAATAATGGTTTTACTTCGAGCTGAAAATAGAGATTTTATTTTGCCACTGTCTGATGAAAATTGCAGTTTTATTTCGTGGTCGTTTGATAGAAATCACTGTTTTATTTCGCGATCGTTGGACGAAAATCACGGCATTATTTCTTGGTCACTTGCCCAAAATCATGGTTTTACTTCAAGGCCGCTTGCTGAAAATAGAGGTTTTATTTCGCGATCATCCAACGAAAATCTTAGTTAGTTTTTTTTTTTTTCCCGATCACTTGATGAAAATAGCGATTTCAGATCGTGGATTTGATTTTTAAAAATTAAAAAAGAAGAAATCTGCCGTTCGGCAGAAAAGTAGAAGAAAATGGTGCAAAGAAATCAGATTTCAGCGCAGAAAAGAAAAAACGAAGTGCTCGTTTTGGTGCAAACATAGTAACAAAAAATGCATCAGTAGCAGATATTTTCATTTGGTGCAGTTTGGCGCATGTGACCCCTGTATAAAACTCTAGTTATTTGATTCAATTTTTCAAATTATTAAAGAATTTTGATGAATTAAAGCTGAATTTTCAGGTTTGCCATATGGTAATCAATTTCTCAGAAACTAAAGATACAATTTTATTTATTATTTTTTAATCAAGAGATATAGAAGAGGTTACTGTGATAATAAAATAAAGGAAATATTTTTATTTCATTGTCTGATGCATTCCAACTATTATATTAAAATCTGACTATTTCACAACTCCTCCTCCTACAATATGGAATGCAGCACAATGAAATTAACATTAGTTATCCACATGGATCTGAGAATATCATATAAGCTCTCAGAATTAATTTACAAGATATAAATCTTTTTTTATACCTTTTAATGAAGTTTCTTTAAAGATAACAAATAAATTATTCAATTTTTATTGTGAGGGGAGGGGGGGGGGAATAAATAATGGGGTAACATCTAATATCTGAAATGGGGAATAAATATATTTTTATTTTGCTTAAATAAATCAATATGATTTTTGATTCTCTTTTAAAAAATGTAATGCAAAAAACATTCACACATTTGCTAAAATTATTACAAAAAAGATGAATGATTTTAATATTATTGAATATCTTTGGAATTTGTTTAAAATGTAAATGAATGGACAGTGATAGAAGATGGGAGTTTTGAGCATGGAACCTGAACATACATATTGCTCGGATTAAAACTTTTTGTCCGAACCACAGGAATTCACACTACAGAACTTGATATTAGATTGGGAACAAATAGCTTAGGGGTCATTCCATGTCAATTCAACCACACCAGTACACCCATGGTCACCAATTTTGATGAAACTTGGTGTATTCAATAAACATATGGTATCAAATAACCCCCTAATTTTTTTTATCTCTGGCTTCAATACTTTTTTATTTACAGCTATTCAAAGTTTCTTCAAATTCACTTTTTTGCATATATCCGAGAAGCGCTAAACAAACTACACTTGGTTGTAAAAAAAATTCTATTTGGTTCCCAAACCTTTCAATTGTTTTCAAAATTTATTTGCTTACCAACAAAAATATGATAAACACATAAAAAAATACTAGAGGGCTGTAAATATTTATTTTGGTTTCCTAAAAAATAATAAATAATTATTAATTTTAATTTTTGTTAGAAAAAACATGATTTTCTAAAAATGCAATATCAGGGAGAGAGACAGGTATAATCTTGACGCATTTTTTTTTAAAAATGAGCCTAAATATATGTTCTATCTTATTCTGGAATAAAATTGGTGGTTTTTTAATTCCTTCTGAAGAAAAAAAAAAGAAATCACCCAATGCCATCAATAAAATGGCAACATCATGAAAACTTCAATACCACATTTCTGTTAATTTTTAAGAAAGTTATGTTATATAATGTAATTAAGCTAAAAACATTACTTAAATATGTTATTTAAAATTGTATTAATTTTTTTTTATTTATAATTTTTTGATGAAAGAGGAATTTAAACTTGCATTCACAAAACAATAATTAAACATGCTCTGCTTGATTTTTTTTTCATCACTTGGCTTTGCAAATGACAAAATTAAATTTTCAAGGAAAATATAGATAATAATATTTAGGTGTGATCTAATTATCAAATGTGATTATATGGGTCTTTAGAACACATATTAGTATTTATGCTAATTAATTACAAAATTAGGGTTTTTAACTAAGAATAATTCCTATAAAATTAAAAACTAAATTAAATATATTTAAAAAAGTAACTGTTTATGAACAAATTAATTTGTTTAACTATACAGTTAAAATCATTACTGTTTAAAATGGATTAATTCTGTATATTCTGATATAAAAAGTGAATCTTCAATATGTTTGTAAATGTAAACTGGCCCAGTTTATCTTCCCTTTATGCTTAGTTGCTTCCTGTTTATATTACAAGGCAGATGTTTGGATTAACCAGAAAGCTGGTGCAATCATTCAAAGTATTGTGCAGCATCAATTTTAGGTAGACTTCGTAAGAAATACTACCTATTATATTCTCCCCTAAGTTAGAATTTTTGAAAATTTTTTGCAGATCTACGCCGATCATGACTCCCAGAACCCAAAACCACACCCAGTTCAAAACTTTATATATATATATATATATCACTTTTTTATGGACACGATAACATCAATAATTCTGCACAAATCTCTTCCAAACTGATACATAAAATCAAGGGGCATAAAATCTCGGTCAAGTTTGTTAATTGGCAAAATCGAACCAGGGAGGGGGGCTTTTTGTGAAAACAGAAAAAACCTCATAATTTCTTAATTATGATACACATCGAATTCGTTTAAAGTTATTATTACTTCTAAAAATAGGGCCGAAAATTTATGTAGGACAGATTTTCGATATAATTAAAAATGGCCCCAAGGGGGGGGGGGGGAGGAAGGGTTTTAGAAGAAAAATATTCATAACTTCGTCAATTCAAGATACCAAATCTGCTTAAATTTATTACAAATCCTCTTAATATTATCTAAAACTTTTATATTGACAAGTTTTTTATAGGACCACCCCTTATAGCAAAAAAAAAAAAAAAAAAAAAAAAAAAAATCCATGCCGGCTCTGCCTGCAAACAAGTTAGGTTTCGAAGTGGGCAGTTCCAATCACCGCATCATGGCAAAAAGGTAATTTCTTCCGCAATTCCCAACAAACAGACGCCCCACGGTCTGTGTCTTCGAAATCTACCTGTGCCTGTAGGTCGAGTCATCAGGGATTTTTTTAATTTTTAATTTCTTTTTTTTTTATTGGTGGTTTATGAAAATACTCACAATAAGCTTTAAATAAGAGCATCTGATTCTGTCCTTTCTCAAATTCTGCTTTGCTTGCAGAGAACATTTGAGATTTTTTTTTTTTTTATCTTTTGTTCAGTTAGTGTTAGTTTCCTGAATTAGATATATGCTTTAAAAATCTTCAGTGGATTAACTGTATTTATATATATATATATATATATATATATATATATATATATATATATATATATATATATATATATATATATATATATATATATATATATATATATATATATATATAACTGACTTTTTATGAAAAAGTTTTTCATTTTTGGAACGCTGGCGGCTTGTCAAACGTTTGAATGACAAGCACTTTTTAGTCGCTGATTTTTTTAATAAAGCTGAACTCTACTGGGCTGCATTTTCAGCAACATAATGATCTTTTATTTAAGGGACTTTTAGTTAAGCCAGGAGAAAAATTATGCTGTCAATGTAGGACAATGCTTTTGTTCAAAAGTACATTTCAGAATGAAAAATGTCTGTACAACAACATATACAAATTCTGACAGCCCATATGAAGTTGAAGACATAGATTAAACTCCCATTGCAAGCAGCAGCAAAGAAGATGACATACAAAAACTAAATTCATCTTTTGCAGATGTAGATTGTTCTCCATTAAATTTACATGCTCTTGCAGAAAAAAGTAAGACCATATGACAAAATGAAATTGCATTCATTTGAAAAAAAAAAAAGGCTAAAAGTAAAAAATTGAAGAAATTCTTGATATCAAAATTCCAGAAGTAGATTCAATGGCAGAGGACCTTGTTGCACAGAAGGCAGAAGACATGGATAAATTAGCAAATACCATAAAAAACAAAATTACATTTGAAAAATTTAATAAAAAACAAATTCAGTTGTTAAGGATTCCAGCATCACCATCATAGACATAAAAAAAAGGTCGAAAAAAGACATAAAAGATCAGAAACTTGTCAAAGAGAAAGGAATATTAGCTGAACCAGAACCCAAAAGAGAAAAACACTTGAGACCCGATGTCCTTGACGTTGTGATGTATTCTTGCTTGTGTATGGTGCATGTAAGCCTGTGTTTATATTCAGATTTAATTGAAAGTAAAATGCTTAACTTTCTCATTGTTGAATAATTCTATAATAACATTTAAACTGTATTGATTGCAAGGAAGAATAATATTAATCATTAGCAAAGTCTTTCTAACACACACGATACATAACAATTAAGAAAAATACAACTACTAAGAACATGTCATTTTAAGTTCTATAAATAAATAAAAAATATATTTATAAAATAAATTACTAAGAAAAATGAATATTTAATTTAAATAGATGTTTAATTATTAAACTACATTCCAAAATTACATTACAGTTATGTGAAATTAAAATTACATTCATGATGTTGCCATTTTATTGATGGCATTGAGCGATTCTTTTTTTTTTTTCTTCAGAAGGAATTAAAAAACCACTAATTCTATTATCATTTTAAAAAAAAAAATGTTCTAAGATTATGCCTGTCCCTCTCCCTGATATTGCATTTTTAGAAAATCATGTTTTTTCTAACAAAAATAAAAATTAATAATAAATTATTATTTTTTAGGGGACCAAAATAAATATTTACAGCTCTCTAGTATTTTTTTCTGTGTTTATCATACTTTTGTTGGTAAGTAAATAAATTTTGAAAACAATTGAAAAGTTTGGGAACCAAATAGAATTTTTTTTACAACCAAGTGCAGATTTTGTAGTGCTTCTCGGATATATGCAAAAGGTGAATTTGAAGAAATTTTGAATGGCTGTAAATAAAAAAGTATTGAAGTCAGTGATAAAAAATTAGGGGGTTATTTAATACCATATGTTTATTGAATATACAAAGTTTCATCAAAATAGGAGACCATGGGTGTACAAATCCCATTTTTGTGGTTGAATTGACATGGAATGACCCTTAGATGAGTTATACATGTAAACAAACATTCGCTTGACAATACTGGCAAGCTCTCTAAATTTTTAACCGAAATCCTTTCAAGAAATTTAATTTTATTGCCTGTATGTGGCCATTTTAATAAAATTGCATCAAAATCGTGTAACTTGCTATATATAATTATCAGTTCATTTACATTATAAATAGGATTTCTTGCTGGTATAAAATTAATATCATAAATCATTTCTAAATGTACAATTAATTTTTTTTTCACTCAAAAATCGAAAGATCTCATGCAATGTAAATGCAACACATTGGGTTGCTATCCCAGCTAGTCTGAATATAAAAGCAACATGTTCAAAATAGAAAATTTTCTTTATTTCTCCATTATATTAGATAGATTAGGCACAATGCAGAAGTAAAAAGTTAATCAACCTATAAAAACCTTCCTTCAGAATGCAAATACAGTAAAACCTCCAAAGTTGACCAAAATTTATTTAGTTTGAATGGTCACAACACATTTTCAATGCAGATTTACCTCTCTATGTTGACCACCTCCGTAAGTTATATGTTGAGCACTTTTTAGTAGGTTTTATTCTCTGTAACTTGACCATTGATGTTTTCTTGAATTTGCTTTTTTCTCAGTTTGTTCTCCATCTGGTTTCCAGGAATTTCTTTATCAGTCATTCGGCTTATCTGAGAAAAACTCCCCCCCCCCCCCCCCCCCCCTGTGGTGCTCAAATTCATTGCTCACTTCCAGTAAGATACAATTTGAGAGAAATGCCAGAATTCCAGAATCTGTCAAAAAATATCATGGGAGTGGGGGATGTGCGTAGCGGTGTAGCTATACGCAGAATTGGAAAATCACTCACATGTGAAACACATTTGGTTTTTTTTTCTTCTGGATGTCGCGTCATGACCGGTACCGGTCGTGAATTTTCATTAAAAAAGTTGCAAAGAAAAGTTCTAAAAGAACTTAAGAGAAAGTGGATCTTCTTAATTTTCTGGAAAGCAGCAGCCAAAGAAAGAAAGCAGAAAAATTTGCTGTGAGCAAGACAATTTTAAAATGCACAGAGGAATATCTGGAAAGATATTCTTCCGAAAACTGGATACTTCAAAGGAAATGCAGAAAAACGTGTCTCGACACTGTGAACAAAGCCACGTTTCGTTGGTTTAAAGAGATGAGATCAATCAATGCAAGAACATCGTGACCTATGCTTCAGGAAGTAGCAAAAAAATTTGCAAAAGAATTCGAAATAGAAGACTTCCAAGTGTCAGCAGGGTGGCTTGAAAAATTCAAACTATGATACAGGATTTCTCAAAAAGTTTTGTGGGGGGGAATCGAATGAGGTTTCAGCTGAAGTGGTGGAGAATTTTATTGAAAAATTCCCAGTGTTTTCTAAAGGTTTTAAATATGAGGACATCTTTAATGCTGATGAGTGCAGTCTCTTCTTTAAAGCAATGCCTGATAGAAGTCTAGTAATGAAGGGTGACACTTGCAAAAGAGGAAAACTTTCAAAACAGCGTTTTACTGTTCGTCTATGTGCTAGTATGACTGGGGAAAAATTGAAGCCTACGGTGATCGGCAAATCTGAAAAACCTCGTGCATTTAAAAATGTAAAACCTGAAGACCTTCTTGTTTTTTGGAGAGTGAATAGATCCACTTGGATGACCAGTGCTTTGTTCGAAGAGTGGGTTAGAGGAATTGACGCACAAGTGAAGAAAAAGAAGCAGTATATTCTACTTACCGTGGACAACTGCCCCAGCTACCCAAAAGTGAATAATCTCACAAACGTGAAGCTAAAATTTTTGCCTCCAAACAACTTTGAAAACCATACCTTTAGATCAAGGCATTATTCAGTCCTTCAAAGTGCACTACAGAGCTCAACTTCTTGAATGGGTGATCATGAAAGCACAAACCTGTGGTCCTTCTGCATTGGCATCATCAACAGCTGCATCAGTAAATGCTTTGAATGCTGTTCATTAGATTAATTCTGCTTGGAATAAAGTTATGCAAACCACGATTAAGAACTGCATCAAGAAAGCTGGATTTGTTACAGCTACAACATCGGTGCAAGAGGATGAGCTTCCTTTATCTCCCTTGCCAGTTTTTGGATGGAGTTGATTTTGAAGATTATGTTACCATGACCAATGAGTTAGAAACATGTGTTGAACCAGACCCAGAGGCAATCTTCAACGAGATACTCTCTGCAACTAAACACAGTAGGGACTTTGCAGAAAAGGTATAAGAAATGGACGGCGAAGAGGATGATGATGATGATGATGATCCAAGTGACGACGAAACTGAAAAGTACCCAACTCTGAAGGAAGACTATGTAAAGCGCATGACGGAGCAACTTAAATATTTCATTGCAGAAAAATACCCAAGCATGCTTAATGAACTTGTAAACTGTGAAAGTGTGTTTTGCAGTTACCTAATGAACAAAAAGAGGACTCAAACAAAAATTAAATTATTCTTTCAAAAATTTTAAAAATGTGCTGTACTTTCAGTAAAAATAAAAATGAGTAAGTGCTAAGTTTTTTCTAAATATTTCCTTAAAAAATACCAAAAGTTTACTAAATTTTTTTTCTTATATTGTACTAAATATTTTCTAAAATTTCCTTAAGTTTACCACCTCCATATATTGACCACTTAGTTACAGTCCCTTGGGTGGTCAACTTATGGGAGGTTCTACAGTAGTTATATTTGGGTAATTTTCAAATATAAGGCATTTTTTATGTCCAACAAAAGATTTTTTCAAATTAAATAATTCTGAGTGATTCAATGTTGGTTTTACCAAAAAGTATATAGTGTTAAGAGTTATTCATGTATGTTACTGTAAGAATATTCCTTACATATTTTTTAAATAAAATTTTATCAAAGAGTTTATCAGAGAAAATGGAAGTTCAAAATGACAAAGTCAAAATTATTTATTGAATTTAACCTATTTCAAATTAAAAATAACTTTCATAAACCCATGTATTTAAAAAAAAACATAATGTAACATAATAAATGTATAAATATCTTTGAAATTTATGTTTTTTTTTAATATATATATTAGTTGTTTTGTCCAAGAGAAATGTCAGGTCTGTAACTGTCTTGTTTCTTACCAATAAAAATAGTTGTCAAAATTACTCTGTATATGGCAGCAGAAAAAGATCTTTAAAAGATTATTTTCATGATTCAGTAAGTAGTAGAAGCCATTTTGAAATCATATGCTGAACCTAAAGGATAATATTAACGGTTTTAGTTTTTCATAAGGCGAGTATTTTTTTATTTTATCTTATCAGGTCTGTTACCAACTTTGTTCAATTAAATGAGTGTAGCATTATTATCTGCTTAGCACACCAAAAGTAAAAGTGAAAAGTATATTTAAGCTATATTATCCTAGCCTAAAAATTTTACACATGGAAGCAAAAAAAATAAAATAAAAATTGATTTGTCAGGTCTGTTACACATTAAAAGTAACAGACCTGACATGTTTAAATACTACTACTACTTACCTTCTTATTGTTAAGAGCCAAAAGTATGGAAGTGTTATCTGTGTGGGAACATATTTACCCTTTGAAATAATTGATTTCATGTTAAAATTTTAAATGTCTGGTAACAGACCTGACATTTTTTTACTTCACAGTTATGTATAGGTGCCCTACAGGACAAAATTTCAATAAAAAGTTGAGGCTGACTATGTAAACATGTACAAGACTTATATAAAAACCATTGTTAATCACAAACAATGGTTAATTTTTTTTTTCTCCTAAACTCAAAAATGTCTCATATTTGAAACTCGCCCATTTGGAAAATAATTCTTTTCCAGAAATAAAACATTCCATCTTCAGCTGAAAATCAACAATAAGAAAAAAAGATCATTAGAAATTATTAGCAATGAGAGAGATGGGTTTATCTCATATTTCAAATGACTGAAAATACAGCAGTTTCTAACAACAAATGAATAATTTTATCCAGTTAATTAGATTAAAGATGAAATTTTAATAAAAATTTTAATAAAATTGAAATTGTAATAAATATTTTCCACTGCAAAATAAAAACTATCAAACTTTGTCCAACCATAAGATAGATAAAACCCAATAACTAATAGCATTTAGAAAATTGACATTCAAGATTCATAATTGAACACGATATATATATATTTTTTAATTAAGTGCTGCCATATCACATGATCTATTATAACACATTGCAGAGTATTTTCAAAATATTTTAAGAAACCAAAATACTTACTAAATTGCTAGAAACAAGCACTTTACACTTGAAACGCCTCAATCGCTCTATAGCCTTTAGACGATCACGCTGTTCCTTTGCACTTGATATATAAGCAACAGAAAAACCAATTTTCTTTATATCGTTATACAGTAACTGCACTCTAAAAAAGAACCAAAATAGTCATAAAAGCTTGATAATTTAAGATTAGTTACATGTGTTGATTATTGGTGCAACCAAACATACAAATAAACAAGAATGAATGGAGAGAAAAAGCAGGGGAGATTTTGTTAGTGATATTTTCTCTAGCTTAGCAATTTGAAAAAATACATAAACATTGAAATTACGAAGGAAGACAGGTGGCAAAATAGTTATCTTCTCAAAAAAAGGAAAGTAGGTATACTATAATTTGGAATAAATACAGAAGGAAAACAAATTCAATACTAAATTAAGATTAAACAAATATTTTGTTTTGTTTTCCTTACCTGAATGCAAAATGATTCATTGTGACTATGTAATTTTATTTTTAATACATTAAATAACGTGTTACAATATCACATAAACATAAAATTTCATTTATCAAACAGTTACAGTAACATTTGTGGTTAAATTGTGAAATATAAAATTGATTTTGTTAGTGATGAAACTCTAAAAATACTATTTTAGTTAATATTAGACACCTCGCAAACTTTATGATTGTGCTAAAGATGGTGTATTGTCTTATTAATTTTTAAAAAAAATTTATAACTGCTGATCCCATTGAGATCCCACTCTAAAACTTTCAGAATTTAAAGTTTATAATATTATAAAAAAATATTTAATTTTTTCAAAAAATGCTATTTTAAAAATTTTAAAATTAAATTACTTTTTTTAACCAACTTTTTGGTCAACATGCACATCGAATTAAAATTTATGAAATTCTCTTTAAAATGAGGGATCAAACAACTCTCTACGCCTGATAGAACTTAAGAAATTCAAAATTGAAAACATTTACACAAGCCAAAAAATGGTTTTTTGAAATTTAAAAAATGAGTTGTATAAAAATTTACTGAGATAAAAAAAATAAAAGTATATTCTCATTTGTATCATCAGGGAGAATGATTCCTGAAGGTTTCATTAAAATCTAAAATGGTCAGGTTGAATATTGAAAATTTTTGGTTGATTTGACATGGAATTGATTGACATCCCGTATGCATAAAAAACAAGTCACCAAAGTTAGTTTCGGAAAGGAATTTTTTGAAAGGGTTAAATTACCTTTTTCTATCATGAACACAACCCATCAAAAGTTTCTTACATAACAGTAAGCATAAAACTGCACAAACACGAGAAGTATCAGGATTAAAATGAGAATATCCTTGATTGGATGGGATAATCCACAGCTCTCTTATTTCTCTTATAAAATACAGACTTGTTGGTTTTCGGTAGTTATAGGAACACGTTGATATGGTGCATTCTCCAGGCATTTCTACATTAAAGACTGTTAGAATAACAGAATAAGTAAAAACAAAAAACATTCATGGAAATAAAATTTCCATGCAGAATGGCACATAGAATACTACGTAAACAAGGGAATCTGTCTGCCAAGTGACGTAATGCGTGAGAAGTGAAGAATTTCTTACAACTGGCGCATCAAGCTGCACCCACGCTGAGCTGATGTCACTGTTATAATTCACCCTAAGGTGATTTATGATTAATAAAGATCAGCAGAGCATTAACACATGTGATGCGTAAATGTTGTCGTTCACCAAAGTTTAAAATAAATGTTCAAAGGCAATTTAAAATATCTAACTGAAAAGATTCTAATATATTGATTGATGAAAGAATCACAGACAAAAGGAATTAAACTTAACCAAGATTTTCTTCACATATAAAACAAATTAAAAACAAGTTTAAAATAAGACATCTCCATTAATCTTGAACTCATATGATGGGACATTAACTATCTTACACTAATTATATCAAACCCTCAAATCAACATCTCAAAGTTCAATTAGACAAACTGGAGCACCAAAAGAATTTAGAAAAATATTTAAATATGAAAAGTCTATTTAATAATTTACTTTAACAAATTAAGCTTTACATTTAAATTAAACATGAACTTTAACTTTAAATGAAATGAAAAACAAATTACTTTTAATTAAATGTTTAGCATAATAAATTAACATAAAGAAACATTTAATTCAATTTAAGAGTTCTGTAAATATGCAATATATATATTAACTTTAAAATGAACTCAAGAAACGAAAAATAAACTTATATTTAATCAAAGAATAACATATCTCCCCATTACCTTCTCAAAACTTCCAATATATTTAACCACAGCTCACTTTACAACTTGTCCAGTAACAGCCATCGATATGATGCTCGAACCCGAAACTAAAGCATACTAAACTGCCGGACAAAACATGCCACTCCAGTGTTGCATACAAAAGCAATAGTCCCAATGACATACAGTCTACCGATGTAAAGTACAATTCACAGTGACCTAAACCGAATAACCGAATTCAGTGTCAACAATGGATAAACGGTGATGAATAATTTCGGTTTCCAAAATTATCATTGTAAGAAAAGCAGATACGTAGAGTTAACATTAAAAATGAACTCACGTTTTAATCTGATAACAATTGGTAACCTTTTGAAAAAGCGAGAGTGAAATCAAAATATAAAATCATGAGATCAGGCACAAGAGCAAACATATCATTACTTACTTCAAATGAAAAAACTATTTCAATCAAAAGAAAATGAAACGAATAAAAATTAAAAAACATGTCATGTTGCTGCACTTAATGAAGAGTTCCCTTCTATTTTCCTTATGATGTAATCATTTAAAAGCTTTTCGATCAGCACGATGAATATTAAACTGCCTTTAAAAACAAAGATTTAATATTTCAAATCATTATCTTGAATGCAGATTCACTTCTGGACCAAGGTCATCTTCCAATATGCTTTAAAGTAAAACTAAAATATACATGGCTTCCTTTCTCAAACAAATCAAATAAAAAACAAGACAAGACATCCAACAGCCACATCAATAAAAACACAGGAGAGCGAGACAGATGAAACTAGCCAGCTAGATGTCTAACACACGACGAGCTCTCCTTCCTATATACAGTGTGATTCATAAATATCGAAACAATAGGCTATCTCCTTAAATATTGCCCCTAGGCACATACTTCCAGTTGCAAATTTTCATAAAAAAAGGTGCAAAATTTGATGAGATAAGTTGCAACTCCATGGGGGGTCTATTTGAGAAAATACAAAAATTTTTATATGGCCCCCGTAGGATAAAATTTCCAATTAGGAAATTATTCCTCATCCTGTCCTGAATTAAACAAAAAAAAAAATCCATCTTGATATCTGCAAAATTCACAGAGATATTAAAATCCAAAATTCGTGACTTAAGCATACCTCTGAGAGACGCGATATCAGTTCATTTGCAATGCAAGTTAGGGATCGACCATAAATTTACACATTATTAAAAGTCGATCTAAGACAATGCCTTAACTTTTAGATATAAAATAATAGCGTATAGATTTTTACGTTAAACTTGCTTGATAAATATGCTAGAGGTCTGCATGAGGCCGAGATTGGCCCCAGGGTCATAATCGGCACGACCCGCTGGCCGGACCGTGCCGGTCTGTGTCTTTATTGTTCTTAGGACATGTCGGGAAGGCAATAAGTTTTATAAAAATAGTAATAGCGATAATGAAACTTCTTTTAACGGAATCATTGGAAATATATTTTATAAATTACACAGAAATATTTTCAAAAAAAAAATTTTTTTTTTTTTTTTTTTTTTTTTTTTTTTGTTATACAGCTTCAAAAGTTATGTTGTTTTTTAACCTTTTTTTCATTTATTCCAAAGGGCATTGTTTTTTAAAATAAATCTTTATTCGAATGTAACAATATAAATAATCATTAACGTTGCTATTGTGTATTTTTTTAATAGATGCCAAGCTCCCACTAATCTTCCGCTATAAGTGAGTTTATTTCACGCAGGTTCAATACATTCGAACCAGAAATTCAATTGAATGAAGTAATGATTCGACTTAAATCATTTAAATTAAATAAGTCAAAGATTCATTAAACAATTTCTAGTTTTAAAGTGGCTAACTGGTTCAAATTAATCTACATATTACGGAGGATTAGTGGGAGGTTTGGCAGCTATGTTTTTGTCATGCGAAAACATAGTAATCTAAAATATACTGTAAAATTTTCTTATAAATATGTATGTAGTATTCTTTAGAATAATCTTAATTGCATCTTAAAATAAATGGGAATTTTTTGTACAAATTTTGGCTTGTGCAGAAATCTAAAATATGCACAGACACCTGTCTAGATAATGAATTAAATAAAATTAAGTGCATCGCCCATGAAAATGGTTTTCTTCTGCATCATATCAATAAATCCAACTTGAAACATAAAGTGCATAAAAGAAATTTATATCTCTAATAAACTTAAATTTTGTAAATTTCGCTGTATACCAGATTTGTATGAGAGATTAGGGTATGCGTTAAACAAGTTTAAATCTGTACCCAAGAGCCAAACTATCGTAATCAGAAATTTAAGCTACAGGAAGGAGTTACTTATTCACCTGGAAGCTTTTAAAAAGCATTTAAACATTCTATTAGGACCCAATCTTTGTTTAAAACTTTAAATGCATTTTTCGGCATCATAAGTTTTTTTCAGCATTTTTCATCTTTAAATTTATATAAGTCAATAACCTCTATAAATGGTTCAAACTTGTAATATATATTTTTCAAATATTTTACTTAAATTTTAATTCGGCAAATTTGAAAAAAAATATTCACTTTTTTAAAATATGATTTGTTTAAAATAAGTTACATTTTTTTTATTGCTATTTTAAATATTTTTTTTTAATTAATATTTTTCAAAATGCTGAATGAAAATTAAAACATATATTTCTGTTTAATTGAAAAAAATTCAATTCGACAAATAATATTTCGAGTTATAACAATTTTAAATTACTTTGCATTTTTTGAAAAAAAAAATATTTTTTATTTTGTAAGAAGTCTTATGATGTGATTCTGTTTACAAATTATATGGCTAATCATCACAAAAAATTCAAACTTCTAACTCTATAAATAAATAAAATGTTTACCGGACACCTTACAGTAACATTGTTTCTTGAATTACACGCATTTCAATTTGTGTCTCATCCCTTGAAACATCACAAATTATTAAAACGGACATATCTCCCTGAGTTTTGCAGCTATCAAGATGGAATTTTTTTTGTTTAATTCAGGAATGGATAAGGAAAAATTTCCTAATTGGAAATTTTATCCTACGGGGGCCTTATAAAAATTTAATTTTTGTATTTTCTCAAACCCCCCCCCATGGAGTTGTAACTTATCTCAAATTTTGCACCTTTTTTATGAAACTTTGCAATTGGAAGTATGTGTCTAGGAGCAATATTTAAAGAGATCGCCTATTGTTTCGATATTTATGAATCACACTGTATACCTCCTGCCTTGTGTAATCTCTGATGATGCAATCCCCTCATCCTGCAGTAAAAATGTCACTACCGGCTTCTAGAATGTTATGTGGCGATCTTTCACAGTCACAGAGAAGTATGCAGGTGAAGGCAGATTATCAACGACACCTGCCATCAATTGCCGTAATCTCTTGTTCTGTGACGTAATCGATCAGCCAATACCGTGAGGATGAAGAGCTATACAAAACATAAACATGCCGTAACGATGTCTGTAAGAAGCCAAAACATGATGCAATAGATTTGAAAAGTAAATGGAAAAAGCCTGGAGAGTTGAAATAACTATTATGGCCAAATAGTAAGTTGTAATAAAGATATTTTAATTTAAAAACATAATCAAATACTTTAAATAAAAATATACTTTCATAACAGAAACTTAAGTTATTGTATTGAAAAGAATTAAACTATTGAAACTAGATGTGACTGAAACTTATTTCTGAATGTAAATGAATAGAACTAAGGATTGAGTAATTGAGAATGTCTAAAAGGTTGAATGACTAAATAGGTTAATAAGTTATATGAGTTGAATGAGTGATAAGAACCACTTGAAGTTAGCTAAGGAAAATGTCTGGTTTTCCTAACAGTCACTTCGCTTCCGCCTTGCTTCAATTTTTTCTACGGCAAATGAAACGCACAATCGGTCACAAAAGAGAAGAGTACCTCATTCCAATCGGCAGAGAGCTACGGAGATAACCGGTTTAGTTTATCAGACGATAGTTTCATATCACATGATGCTCTTCGCTGCTGCATGCGGCAGGTCAGGGGAAAGAAAGATAAAATACAAAAAACCTAATTTCACACTATTTGTTCTCGCATGTTTATTTCATCTGCTACCCCCCCCCCCTAAAAATGGTCCACAAATTTTAATGCAGATTTGCACCAAACCCCAAGGAGGATAAAATTTAGTGTCGAAAAAGTAGAAATCTGTTTCCACGGAAAAGTAGCATGTCTGAAAGCTTCTTTAAAAAATGAAGTGAAACAACTCTAATCATCAGATGATGACTTTGATTCTCTGTTTCAAGCCCTTAGAAAGAGATATGAAAACAAACTACTTTTAGTCGATGGTCATGTCTCTTCAATTTTAAATTATAAAAAACTCCAATATGAGTCTCCAAAGGAGTTACGTCGTTATTATGGAGTTATTTCATTGATTGTATTAATAAAAACATTAGGGCCTTGAATGTATTGGAATATAGTCAAAACAATCTATCAAATTGTATTTATAAATATAATTCTTCAAAAAATTGACAGAGAAACTAAAAAGCAATTAGAGTTATTTTCATAAACTGCAAATATTCCCACTTTTAAGTACTTAATTTCCTTTTTGGAAAAAAGAACTTTTATGCTAGAAAATGTCTCAACTGACCCTTGTCAAACTAACCCAAAGTACTCAAAGAGCGAATTATGTCATAAATAAATCAAAAGCATTTCTTATTAATGATAATAAAAATAACGTGAAGCCATTTCCTCTTTGTAAAACTAATTACCATCCCTTGTTTAGATGTTTCGCTTTATGAGAGTTTCTGCCAGAAAAGATACTGTTCGCAAAAATAAATTATGTATTAATTGCTTGCGATTGCACACAGGCCAGTGCAATTCTAAATTTAGGTGTAAACAGTGAAATTTAGCCCATAATTCATTCCTATGTGATGTGAACATTCTTCAAAAAACAAAAAATAAATGATCAGAATGAATCTTCCAAGGGCAAAATTTATTATGCCAGATTCCGGAATTAAGAAAACTTATTAGGCAATAATTTGCTCGCTGATGACAGGAAGAATTGTGTTCTATTAAATATGGCTATAATTTTGGTAAAAGATTTGTTTGGATATAATTTTAGATTGAGAAGTATTTTAGATAGTGGATCATAAATTAACGTGTTGACACAGAATGCTTTTTGGAAATTGAAATCCCTCAAAGGAAATATTTCAGAAATTAATGAGTCATACCAACCAGTAAAACAAATTTTAATTGCAGAAATTTCCAATCAATTCCGAACATTTTCACAAAATGTAGAATTTGCAGTTCTCCCAATAATCACAAATCATATCCTAGTCACAAAATTAGATATTTCAAACTTTATCCTTAATTGCATTGAATTAGCAGATAGCAATTTTCATGTACCTGACCAAGTAGATGTTTTAAATTGGCAGTGAACTATTTTTTATTTTTTTTAAAAAAAGGTCAACAAATTTGTCTGGGAGATGGATATTGCATTTTACAGAACACTCAATTAGGATACATAGTCACGGGTTCACTTCCACAATTGACCAATCAGTTACACTGTTGTCATAACTGAAAATAGCTTAGATACCACACTTAGGAAATTTTTTGAAATAGGATCCATACCTGGGGACAATAAAGAATTTGTAAAGCTGAAGAAGAATTATTTTGTGAGATACATTTTAGATATCAATGTGATCATAAACCACAAAAGGGATGTCTTATTTTATTCTCCATCATGTTGCAAATAAACTAGAAAAAACATCCACTCCCCTATGCGTAGTTTTGAATGCCAGTTCAAATACAATCAGCAGATACTCACTTAACTCTATTCTGTTAACCCTTTCCAGGACAGACAAAGTCTGTTCGTAAAGTGAGAAATTACTGACTGACATTGGAATTTACAAACGACTTTTTTAGAAAATAAGAACTCCTTATTTTTAGCTTTCGTTGTAGAAACAAAATTTTATTAAATATTCTTGGTGTCGAATGCAAGTTTGGAATTAAAATTAGGTGTGCCCGGAGTGGGACCACTCTGCCAGAAAGGGTTAAATGATGGTACAGTTCAGCAGGATTTGTTTTCCATTATAACTAGATTCCAAAAATACAAACATGCATTCTGCTGACATCAAGAAAATGTATAGGCAAATACTGGTCGAACCATTGCAGAGAAATTTACCAAAAATCATTTAGAAGTCTAGTAAGGATGCTCATATTAAACTATTTGAACTAAATACTGTAACGTATGGAAAAATTAGCACACCTTTTCTAGCAACATGTGTTTTAAATGCTCTTGCTGATGAAGAAAGAATTTATTTTTCCAAAGCAGCAGAAGTTATATACAATGACATGTATGTAGATTATAGCTTGTCTGGTGCCTGTTCATTACAAAATGCACAAGAATTGCAATCACAATTTATTAATATTTTACAAAGATGAGGTATGGACCTTCATAAATGGGTTTCTAATCACCCTGAATACCAAGATACAGCAATATCAGTATATGCATTTGACAAAGATTCACAACAATTTTCTACAAAAACTTTAGGGATGCTATGGAAACTGCATTCAGATAATTTCATTTTCAAGATTAATTTCAATCATAAAGATTGAAATTTCGAAAATGTGATCTTTTAGGCCTGATTGGCCCTGTTATTACTAAAGCAAAAATATTCTTGCAAAATCTATTGCAATTAAAACTTGACTGGAATGAACAACTGTCTTGAAATTCTCAGAGAGAATGGAAAGATTTCTCAAATAAATTAACAGAAATAAAATAATCTTAGCATTCCTAGGCATGTTTTAATAGATAACATTGTAAAATTAGAGCTTCACAGATGCTTCTGGGAAAGCTTATGGAGCAACAGTTTACATAAGATGTCTCTCCACATCTGGGACAGTTTAGTTCCAAACTTCTATGTAGCAAGTCCCAAGTGGTCCCCATAAAACCAGTAACCATTCCCAGGCTGAAATTGTCTGCAGCGTCCTCTAAAAACAATTCATCGGACATTATTTCCAGAGGTGCATATGCCAAGGATCTTATGAACAATGATTTGTGGTGGTTTGGTCCAGACTTTCTTCAACAAGAAATTGTCATACCTAGTCAATTTCAGATGCTCGTAGACAGTGAATATCAAAAAGAACTTAAAAGTGATCTCAGTTTACTCACAATAGCAAACACTAACTCTTATGACTTTACTGATAAAGTGTATAAGTCTTCTAATAATTTCATGAAAATAATTAGAATATAGTTATCTTCATTAACAACTGTTACCATAGAGGGAATGTAAGTATCTTATAGGGCAGCAAGATGCAATGCAGCATCCAATTTCAGGCCAAAAAGGCTCAGGAAAGTAAGTATGCTGGTGAATTAGCTGCTTTGAGAAAGAGAGAAAGCACTACTTCATCTAGTAAGTTAAAATATTTAGATCCATTTTTTGATAAAAATTGTTTACTTTGTGTCGGTGGCAGATTAACAAATTCTAAATTGCCCTTTGATGCCAAACATCAATTAATTTTACCTAATGAGCACAAGCTTACTAAATTAATTTTTGAGTACTTTCATAAAAAGTACTTGCACATAGGTGCTCAAAGATTGGCTCATCAAATTCGTATGCAATATTGCCCTATTAAAGCTAAGAGCATGGGTCGTAAAACAGTGCATACTTGTTGTCACATACTTCAAATATAAACCAAAAGGTACTAGATCAGCTAATGGGGAACCTCCTTTTAGAACGTGCAACACCTAATTCAACATTTTAAAATTCTGGTGTAGATTTTTGTGGCCTGTTCCAAATTAAATACAAAAATCAGAGAAAGGGAATTTATTCAAAGGTTTATGTGGCCATATTCATATGCATATTTACCAAGGCTATTCATCTAGAGATAGTAAGCAATTTATCCGCTGCTGCATTCATCACTGCGCTCAACAGATTCTATGCTAGGAGAGTCAAAGTAGCTACACTAACTTTAAGGGTTCATCTATAGAATTAAATAATTTTAAGAAACTATTAAAAACTCTTAACAATGAATTGTCAAAGTTTTCTTTGCCGAGGAACTCATAACATGGAAATTTATTTCTTCATGATCTTCTAATTTTGGCGGTCTGTGGGAAGCTGGCACGAAGCCTTTGAAGCATCATTTACATAGAGCAGTAGGTAAATAACAAAATCACTCTAGCAGGGATCCCACTCAACTTTTGTAGTAAAAAATAGAAAAAAGGGACCAAAGGGGATCATCTTCTGTTTTAAAAAAAAGGGACCAAAAAGGACCACATATTTGTAAAGAAAGGACATATTCCAGCAAATCGCAAAATAAAATAAACACAGAATCCCTCCTCACTTTCATTTCACAGTTCATTTGCGGTGTACATCTTTTTTTTTTTCCCTGATTTCACAGACATTGCAGTTTATTTTTTAGAAGAAAACAGGAAAGTAGCAGAAATGTGGCATCCATGTTCAATCATATCTTTTAATTATGAATAATAGAAAAGAGAAAAAATGCGCTAAATATCGCAGAATTATGGAAGACAGTCCAACAGATTTTACAAAAAAACTGAAATCTGCTGTTTGGCAGAGACTGGCAAAGCACTTGCCGACTAAGACATCGAAAGTTAGTAGGCAAAGTAAAAAATTTAGTCACCACGTGGCAACTGGTGACCATGAATCTGCATCTATAAGTTGCACTGCTTAAGAAAACAAAACAGGATCAAAATTTTACAATAACTTTATTTGTAACTTAAAGTTTCATGTAAAATCTACTTTTCAACATTCATTATTTAAACATTTATCGACATGTGGCACACGTTTTTTAATATCTTCTGCACAGAAATCCCATCCAATAATCATTCTTGGGTCGGCAATAATTTTATGCACACTTACATGAGAAATATTTACTTCATTTGAGATTTCGTCTATTGTTAAGAGTGTTTGCAAAAATGCATTCAGTGAGCAATGATATCAGAATTTTATACAAGTGATGGTCTTCCCTTCATCAAATCGTTCAGCTTCGTCAATATCTGTACTTATATTCTCAATTACATTTTCACTATACATTTCATGAAATTGACGATAAATTTCAATGCAGTTGTACCTTTTCATCCACAAAAAAACTAATCACTGCAAACATTTCCCGTTTGGATGCCACTTGCAGCTTCTGAGACATGTTTACAAGTGATTATGAGATAAACTAAAACTGACACGTGAAAGCCTAACATCATTATTGAAAATATTTATTTACAAAAAATCAATAACAAAAATTTTCATATCCCTATAGAACAAAAAATTTGCAAATTTCGTAACCTATTGATGTCTGTGTGCTGATTTTAGCATGACCGATTGAATTTCACGAATTTTCCCATGACCATTTGAAGAAATTAGTGTTTCTTTCGTGGTCCTTTAACGAAATTCGCGATCTTTTCGACATAATTTCGCAATCATTTGACGAAATTCAAGGTTTTTTAACAATCCTTTGATGAAATTCGTGATTTTTTTCGCGATCTTTGAAAAAAATTGCGTTGTTTTCATGATCTTTTGACAAAATTCTCATTGTTTTTGCGATCTTTGACGAAATTCGTGTTGTTTTCGCGATCTTTTGACGAAATTTGCGTTGTTTTCACTAGAGTTCCTTTAATACAGGCTGAATCATACTACCATTTAATAACCCAGCGGACCCAAAACCAAGCTAAAACCGGTTAGCTTACCGTACTAATGGACGTCGAGTGACAGTAACAGGGATGGTGAACACCTGCTCAGGCAGTTTCCTAATGCTGAGCTAGGTTGCAATATGGCGGTTATTTTGGGCAACAGAATGGATATGCATCAGCTCCCCTTATAGGAGCCTTAGTTTCCGTGACCTTTTGACGAAATTCGCGTTGTTTTCGCGACCTTTTGACGAAATTCGCGTTGTTTTCGCGACCTTTTGACGAAATTCGCGTTTTCGCGACCTTTTGATGAAATTCGCGTTTTCGCGACCTTTTGACGAAATTCGCGTTTTCTCGACCTTTTGACGAAATTTGCATTGTTTTCACGACCTTTTGACGAAATTCGCGTTGTTTTCATGACCTTTTGACGAAATTCGCATTGTTTCCGTGATTTTTTTGAAGAAATTCGCTTTGTTTCCGTGATCTTTTGACGAAATTCGCGTTCTTCCCGTGATCTTTTAACGAAATTCGCGTTGTTCTCACAATCTTTTGACGAAATTTGCGTTGTTCTCACAATCTTTTAACGAAATTTACTATTTTTTTTCAATCCTTTGATGAAATTTGAGTTTTTAAGACGAAATTCACATTGTTTTTGCGATCCTTTGAAGACAAAATCGCGGTGTTTTTGCGACCCTTTGACGTAATTTGTGCTTTTTCCTGATCCTTTAATGTAATCGCTTTTTTTCATGTAATTAGAATTCTTTTCACGATCCTTTTTAGTGTTCTTTTGCAGTCCTTTGCCGAAATTTGCGGGGTTTTTTTTCTTTCGAATCTCGCTTTTTTTTCTCGATCCTTTGACGCAGTTCGTTGTGTTTTTGTGATTTTATGACGAAATTCGCATTTTTTCCACAAACGCTTGACAAAATTCACTTTTTTTCAGCGATCGATTGTCGAAATTTGACTGTATTTTACGAAAGAGGTTTACGAAACGCGCGATTTTTGAGTGATGCTCGGCTAAATACCGAACATTGATAAAATTTAAATGTCTGTTAACAGTATTGAAAAACTGACTTTATGGACCTAATAATGAAAAAACGAACCAATACGGATTTGAAGCAAAAAAACAGACCAGTTACCTAAAAACTGGATCTAGCGGGAGCCCTGCTCTAGAGGACTTCAAAACTCTTGTAAGTCAAGCTAACTTCAGGCCATTTTTTAATTAGCCAATCCACCAGCAGTATTCCCAAACCTAACGTTGTAAACATTTCTGACAATAGATTAACCCATTGACAACGTATTACTAAATATGTACAATGTATTTGGAAAAGATGGTCCATTGACTATTTAAATCACTTGCAGAAGTGCGGTAAATAACAATTCAAAACTGAAAACATTAAAATGGGATCTCTAGTGTTATTAAAGGAAGAAAATCTGCTACCATATAAGTGGGCTCTTGCCCAGATTATAGAAATAATTCCTGGCAAGGATGAAAGAATTTGGGTAGTTAAAGTGAAAACTGCCTCGTATATTTTTACGAGGCATTTCTAAAATGTTTATTGCCCATTCAGGACAATTACAGACATGGTACAAGCCCACCAAGAGAAAAGCTGAACTTTTACGCCCTCACGCAACCCCCCCCCCCCTCTTTCCAACCAATAAAGTTATAATATTATAATATAATTGGTCATGCAAATTTAAATATGTAATTTTTTTTTATAATTTACACATTTAAATTTGCATGTCCAATTAGAGAAATGTTAATTGCATAAAGTAAACAAAAAAACAAATGAAAATTTAAAAAAATTGTTTCAAAGCACTTCATAAGAATAAATTATTACACTCACTTGAAAACAGCTGCTAAATATTTTTCTTTGACAAATTTAAGGTGTCTATTCCAGATCAGCAATGAATTTCTCTGACATTTCCAGCTTTTCCATACCAATAATAATAAATCCAGGTATTGAGATTTTATGAGGTACACACAAAATACCTGAGGTATACACAAAATAACTGAAAAGTTGTGAATTTGAGAGTGGAACTTTCACAACTGATTTCTGAAGCACAAGCTACTGATTTGTTAAACAATTTTACATGCTAAACATTTTGCAGATACACACTATTAGCATCAGGTTCTATCCATTTTGTCTAATCAGGATGAAATTCTTTATCACATCAGTCACAGTTAAATACAGATTGCTTTGACATATTTTAATACAAATAATAAATATTCAATAAATTAAGCTAACAAAAGTTCAGTTCTGAAACAAAGATAAGTAAGCAGAGTGAAACACAGTAGAAAGTTTCAGTGAAGCTAGAACTAAAAATCTCTGATTTACAAGAAAGGACTGAAAGGAGGTAGACAAAATAATTTGCACAAGAGGTTGAAATACACATTACAGTACTTATGAAGAGCAAAGTTTGATTTTAATAGTGCTGCAATTTCAAATCCTTAGTTTTATAAGAAACATTTTTTTTTTTCCTTGAAAGTTTCAAAGTTTTCTAACTTTTTCTCAGAATTTTCAAATTTTGCTCACTTTTTCTCAGAAATAGTAAATTTTAATGATTTTTCCAGGTTACTAGATTCTAATATAAGTAGATCTAGTCAATAAGTATATAATAGAATTTTTTTTTTTCTTAGTTGAAAAAATGTTTTTACAACACCATATCTCATTTTGTAGGCTGCACAATTTCTTTTTAATGAGAGGTGATTTAGTGTTTTCCTGTCTTTTGCTAGTGTTTTGCCAACTTCAACTAGAACAGGAGCCATGTTAAATTATGTTCTGCAAGAACACCTAAAATTAAAGCCTCTGAATTTGATATTTAGTTGGAGCAGCATTTGTGACTGATGATGATGAACCTGAAGATGTTGATGGATTACAAAGGAAAAAAGTACTTGGCAAAGAATAGTTGTCATCTTTAAAAAAAAACTTTCTCCGCATGCTTTTTAAATTTTTTAAGTGGTCGGATATTGCAGAAAATCCTCTTTTACCATAATACTGGAGATCAGAACAGAGACTACAAATTGTTTTGCCACTCACATCAACTTTTTGTATGGTATCTCCAACTATCACGTCAGAAACTCTTTCTTCAAGTTTTACCGTGACTGTTTTTGTAAGCCATTCACATCGAAATTTGTTTCTTTCCTCCTTATCAATATCACGGGATTTTGCAATATCAGTAATAACATTCGCCATTCTATTCACTAGGCTACACAAAAATTAAAAATAAAACATCCAAAAAAAACTAAGCAGAAATCAACACGATGCAAGCAACAATCCACAAAAAATTTCCATGTTTTGAAAGATCGCCGATTGCGCGTAGCAGTGTTGCCAATTCGCAAAAAGGAATTTTCCATTCACCAAAGACCAAAGCTTCAATTTCTTTTTCTCCTGCAATTCGCTGATACGCGCTGAATCGACCAGACAGGCCAGATGAAACTCGCAACGATCAAAGCTGCAGGAAAAAGTCGACTTGCGGCGTTGCTCCCGGAGATCTCACATGACCCCGCCCAATTCTGACGCTGTTTGCTTTGGTGCGCGTGATCAGGCAGGGGAAACAGGAAGTAAGTGGAAGGGAGGAAACGTGAAAGAGAAAACAAATTCAACTTGGCGGCGTACGAATACGGCGCTCGTTCTCACATTTTGGATGTATTTAGTCCACTTGCTGCCCCCCCCCCTAAAAAAAAGGTCAGATTTTAATGCATATTTGCATTGATCTCAGGAATGATAAAATTCAGTGCCGAAAAAGCAGAATTCCGCATTTCCGCGGAAAAGTAACATGTCTGCAATTAGAAGTGTTATAATATTTATGCAGCATTGTATTTCTGTTTTACTTTAAAGTCATTATATTTCTGATTTGTTGCTGTATGTTAATTATCTTGTATTGTAATGTCATTTGTTATGTTTAAATTAGTTGCTGAAATATTTCATTCAGGAAGTACATTGGCTCCACATAGCGAGCAATCTGTAAAAAAAGGTCATTAAGCTGTGGATCTACTAAGCATCCCCACTAGATTCTCATACTCCACCCAACCTATGTGGTGGCTATTAATCAAATCAACTGTAATAATGATGTTAATCAGATTCAAAATTTATGTTTGTAAGTCCATTTGATGGTTAAGAATGAGTAAAAACTATTAAAAGGAATATTCAACTCTACAGTCCATTTCAACCATGACAGTTTTGTTGCCTCTTCCATTTTTAAACTGATATCTTTATTTACTGTGTACGAATTTAAAAGTATTTCTTTAAACTTCTACTGAAGTAGCTCTAGATATGCTTAACATTGATACTTTTTTTTCTTCTCCCATACATACTTTTATAATAGCTGTTGTAAGATTACTCTCATATCTTTTTTTTTTTTATCACATGTCTTGTTCTTATTTTAGTGCATGCGATGTTCTTAAGCCTACATCGGCAACTTTTTCCAGCTGTCGACGCTGCTCTTTCCTAAGCCTAACTACGGCATTTCGGAGGAGCGTTTTCTCCGGTAGTGTCATTCCAGTGACATCACTGCGCTTTGTGCGTGCACCCTTTGAAGTTGGTTTTTCTTCCACGTTAGCGCTCATACAAAGAGTGTTTATTTTGTATGAATTACAAATTGTGGTTTGGTTTCTTTTTTTAGATTATTTGTTCTTTAACATTTATAGTCATTTTTTAATTAACTAATGAATTTCAATTTTCTCATACTTTCACTTTGGGCATCCCACTTGTTTCATATTTATACGATATGCAATGGTATTTTCAGTCAGATACTGATGTGATGACGCAAAATTCAATGCGGTGGCATAGAATCCAGTCAGTTTGTTTTGAAGTCTTGGCCTCAGTGCCTGCTTCAGAATTTACTGTTCAGGAATTTAAATAATACAAGAATTCATTTATTCTAAAAATTTCGGGTGATGTCGTGTTGTGTTAAAATGCCTTCTGTAATTCTAAATTGTTTAAATTTATAAAGATATTTGCTGACCAACTTATATCAAAAGTATTTCTGATCCTATAAGAGCTCACTCAGTATTTGAATTTCTTCTGATCATCATGACCAAAAGGTGAAATACTCAACATATCTTCCTTGTTTTATTACCAAGTAAAAGAATTAATCCAACTCCAGCTTTGTCATTCTTCAAGCCTAATAAGTTTTTGTCTCCTTCATCACAAGTAAAAACACTTTTAATTACTTTTACTTTCTCCATTGACTGTAAAGAAGCACATACCACTTCGGTATGGGGTTGTTTCTAGAACTTGCTTTTATAACGCATTATTTTCATCACAGCTATTGAGCAGATATGAATTATTCTTGCATTCTGCTTTAGCACCAATTTATTACTTTTAAATTTATTTGTAAAAGAAGAATGAGAAAATAAGGGAATCATTCTTTTATCTAGAGAAAATTATGTTTGCTATTACTTACTTGTACAGGATGGCCACAAATATTGTGAAAAAAAAAGGGCCCTGATTTCCATTATTAACAATACACATACGGTATTTTTACTTTCTTCTATCTTTACAAGAAGAAAGTATTGGATTCATGAAAATTTTCGACGAATTTACACATTTTAGAAGGTCTTGAATACGATTTGACTGTTTTTAGAAAATGTCTGAGTGTATGACTCAAAAATTTTGTGGACGCTAATCTCAAGAATTAATGTATGAAATTTAATAAAACTTTATATTTAGTTAGTCCCAGATATAAATTTGTGCTGATTAGTTTTTGGTGAAAATCACCCAACAGGTGGCGCTGCTATGCTGCATTTTTTGCAATTTCTACAATAGCTATATCTCAAGAACTAATGCACTTATTTTCATCAAACTTCAGATTCAGTTAGACCTTGACATAAATAGACACTGATTACGTTTTGGTGTAGATATCCCAATAAGTGGCACTGCTATACCACTTTTTTCATTATTTTCACCAGGGACCCGGAGCCGGACAAAATTTTCAGGCTCTGCTCCCAGATAATAAGCTATGGCTCCGGCTCCGGCAACAGCTCCGATTCCACGCTTTTGAGTTTCAGATTTTAAACTTGCAATTTTTATTATAAAAAGGAACATTAAAAAAATAATAACATAATCATCAGCTCACTCTGAAAATACAAATTTAATTAAATTCACAGTTGAATTATTTGTTCATTCTTAAGAAAAGAATTGAATCTAATAAATCTTCCCTCATATTTGATCTTAAATCATTATAAATGTATTTAAATGCCGAGAATAGTCTTTCTACAGCAACTTGGCTAATCGGTAATGCCGTTACAATGCTGCAAGCCTCTTGAATGTCTGTAGGATACAATGAAATTGCTTATTTTTGTCAAATTCTGCTTATACTTTTTTCTTTCTAGTTTCTCATTCTTCATCTACATGTTTGAGTTCTTGTGCTTCTTTCTTATGATTTCTGTCAATATGCCTTCTCATGTTTGAACTCTGCACAATTAATTTTTTGCTCACAGATCCTTCCTTTATTTTCATTAAAGGTCTGACAAAATACATTTTTCTTCTCATCAAATTAAAATGCTTCTCAGAAAATCTGAAATCTTTTAGATTTTGCTTTTAAAAAAAGAAAATTTGGTGGAATTTTAAACACAAAAATCTTAAATATTTTCTACATTTTTCAAACAAGCAAAATTGTGCAACTGCACATGTAACGGACGGTCATATTTGTTTTCAAGTAATGTTGTCACTTAGCTCAAGTAGATAGTAGAAGTGAAGTAGTGTTGCCCAAAGTTTTCAAACTCTAATTTAAAAAAAAAAAAAAAAAAAAACTTAAAAAATTATATAATTAAAATTCTGAGTAATGATGTAATTAAAATATTTTAAGCCTGAAAATTTTAAAAGACCGAAAAAAAAAAGATTTAAAAGAACATTAAAAAAACTAAAGGAGCCCTGGAGCAGGGGAAAATTTAGAGCTCCAACTCCGGCTCCAGCTCCCGGGAAAACACAGCTCCAGAGCGCACCGGCTCCGGGCTCCAGCTCCAGCTCTGGGTCACTGATTTTCACGATAGCTATATCTCAAGAACTAACGCATGGAATTTCATTAAATTTCAGATTCTGTTAGACCTTGACATAAATAGATGCTGCTTACATTTTGGTGTAAATTTCCCAAAAAGGGCTGCTATGCTACTTTTTTCCTTACTATCACGATAACTATATCTCAAGAACTAATGCACGGAATTTCATAAACTTCAGATTCAGTTAGATGTTGACATAAGTTGTTGATCAGGTTTTATTGTAAATTTTCCAACAGGTGGTGCTGCTATGCTGCATTTTGCAGGATTTACACGATTTTAACGATAATCATATCCCAAGAACTAATGGACAGAATTTAATAAAACTTTAAATTCAGTTAGACCTTAATATAAATTGGTGCTGATTCTTTTTAGTGTATGCAAAACCTGTGTGAGATAGAAAGTTTTGGGATTGGCACATTCGACTAGTATTTTTTAATATATGCTGCTTCCTCGTATAACACACTTACCCAGCTCTTGCTAATACATCATTTGAGAGAAAGAACAAAAATTGCACACTATTCATAAAGTACTGGTTCACAGCTTCAAAAATCCGAACTTAAAATTAGTCCAATAACTTCATATAGTGGCCAATAAATATATGGCAACAAGAAAATATCCTCATTTCTTGAAGACTGTTCAATTCTAAGACATATCCATATCGGAGGGGATAACTAATTGGATTAAGCTGGCTACCTGGTCAGCTAATGCTAATGTATCATAAATTTTCAAAAATTGGTAAATTGCCTTTAATATAAGAACTATCCACCGAAAATGAAGACATCTGATCACTTTGATTTGTGTTAAATACCAGAAACTCCTATCATCGTTTTAAAAATATACAAAAATTTTACTTTTCTTTATCATGTACTATTATTGGCTTAAATATCACATGTTTGTCAACAAATCAGTCTAATGTGGAAACAAATATTTTCGAACATAGAAAAATTTCCCTGATTTTCAAGTACTTTTATGAAATTCCCTGACTTTTTCCTGATTTTCCAAATTGATAAACCTCTCTGATTGTTCCTCCCGATTCCCTGAATCTGTAGCCATCTTGTTGTATAAAAAAGTGACTTATACTAAAGGTTAAAACTCCCGGTCGCCACCGGCCACAGGGCGACTAAATGTAAAAAATTGGCGACTTTATGTCATGCATCTGATCGCCAAACTGGCAATCAGTCATTTCCAAAAAAAAAAAAATTGGTCATAAATCCAAAAATTAGTTTAAAAGATCGCGAAAAAACGGCAATTATCTTTAACAGATCGCGAAAAAAACCCAGCAATTTTCTTCAACAGATCGCGAAAAAAACGGCAATTTATTTCAACAGATCGCGAAAAAAAGGCAGATCTCACGAAAAAAAGAAAGATCTCGTGAAAAAATGATCACCAAAATGGCAATCAATTATTTCCGAAAAAAAAAAGGCCGGTCATAAATCCGAAAATTAAGACATAAAATATATCACAAGTTTCGACAAATGGTTGCCAAAAACAACCAATTTCGTCAATCGTTTGAAGAAAAATCACCTATTTCGTCAAAGGATCGTGGGAAAATGTGAATTTAATCAGAATATGTCGTCGAAAAATAACGAAGAAAAGGCAAATTTCATTTAAAAATCGCAAAAAAGATACACTTCGTCAAAAAATTGAGAAGGTACGATAAATTTCGTCAAAAAATCGCGAAGATAGGGCAAATTTCGTCGAATGATAGCAAAAAAACAGCAAATTTCTTCAAAAGATCGCGAAAAAATGATAGATTTCGTCAAAAGATCACAAAAAAAAAGTGAAATCCTTTGAACAATAGCAGAAAAAAATTTAAAAATTCATAAAGTGGTCGAAAAAAAAAAATCATTTTCATAGTTGGTGATGGGGGGAAAAATCATACATTTGAACGAAGTTATGGTTTTCTGTACATATAAAATAATTGTTAACTATTTAACATTCAGAGTATTTGCTTCTAATTAGAATTATATGAAACCAAATTCTATATTTGGGCAAAATAAAGTAGTATGAAATTATACATATTGACAGGTAGCCAGCCGTTTTCACCAACTCAACTATGAAAATGCAGTGTATTTATTATAGAAAAAACTATAAAACATTTTAAGGGGACACAGTACCTTTGAAACTCTCTTCAATGAGAATGGTGGCACAATACTTAGTACTAAAAATTAAATAAAAAATTCTTGTAGAACAGCCTATTTTTCTAAAATTAATTTTTTTTTTTAATTAACTTTTTTTAAATCCCTACTACGTTTACAAATATGAATATTTTTGCTTCAATTTTTTCCCTCTCATTCTTAGAATATCCAAGAGTGATTCTGGTCCGAATTTTCCGAAAAATTAAGGCAATGATTTCCGAAAATTAAAAAATATATCTGTCATAAATCCGAAAATTTGGACATAAAATGTATCGGTATTTCGGCATATGATCGCCGAAAAAAATCAATCTCGTCATTCGTTCTAAGTTGCCAATTTTGTCAAAGGATAGTGGGAAAAACGTGATTTTCATCAGAGAATCGCCAAAAACGGCAAATTTTGTCAAAAACATTGCAAAAAGCGGCAAATTTCGTCAAAACATCGCGAAAAAACGGCAAATTTTGTCAACAAATCATGAAAACGCCAAATTTCGTCAACAAATCGTGAAAAACGCCAAATTTCGTCAAAAAAATGCGAAAAACTCTGAAATTTTATCAACAAATCTCTAAAAAACTGCAAATTTTGTCAAAAACATTGCAAAAAACTGCAAATTTCATCAAAAGATCGCGAAAAAACGGCAAATTTTGTCAGAGGTCTTGAAAAAACGGCAAATTTCGTCAAAAACATTGCGAAAAAACGGCAAATTTCGTAAAAAACTTTGCGAAAAATGACAAATTTAGTCAAAAGATCGAAAAAAAAACGGCAAATTTTGTCAACAAATCGTGAAAAACGGCAAATTTCGTCAATAAATCGTGAAAAAACCGTAAATTTTATCTCGAAAAAGAAACTGCAAATATTGTCAAAAACATTGCAAAAAACCACAAATTTCATCAAAAGATCACGAAAAAACAGCAAATTTTGTCAGCAGGTTTCGAAAAAACGGCAAATTTCGTTAAAAACATTGCAAAAAAACAGCAAATTTCATCAAAAACTTTGCGAAAAACGGCAAATTTAGTCAAAAGATCACAAAAAAACCCGGCAAATTTTGTCAACAGATCGCAAAAAATGGCAAATTTTGTCAAAATCGTGAAAAAAACGCAAATTTTATCAACAGATCTCGAAAAAAGTACAAATTTCGTCAAAAACACTGCGAAAAAACGACAAATGTCGTCAAAAAGATTGCGAAAAACGGCAAGTTTCGTCAAAAGATCGCGAAAAGAACGGCAAATTTTGTCAACAGATCGTGAAAAACGGCAAATTTCGTCAAGAAAAGCAAAATTTTTATCACCAGATCTCGAAAATCTACAAATTTTGCCAAAGGATTGTGAAAAAACATAAATTTTGTGAAAGAGACAAAAAAAAAAAAAAAAAAAGTTGCGGTAGTGGACACCCCCCCCCCCCCCCCCCCGTTGAAACTTTTCAGAAAATTTGCTGTTAATTTCAGAATTTTTTTTTTTTTTACTCAGAATCACCTCTGTGAATATACTACATGAAACTGTATGTATTTTTAGATGTATGGGATTTTACATTTAATATATTTTTATTTTCTTGTGTATATCAAACAATTAAAGAAATTCAACAAACTCTCAATTAAAATATTTTTTAAAAAATAACTATAAACTTGAATGTTAAATCCATACACAAAAATATTAAATACACCATAGAGAACAAGTAAAAAAAAAAAAGAAAAAAATTCAAAACTATTTCGGACAAGCAAGTTATTAAAACATAAACAGGGAGAAAAATCAGTTTAAAGTTTTTATTTATATGGTATATGGGTAATTGCGCTGGATCTATAAACAAAATTTACAATATCTCGCAATATAACTGTCGTATAGGTAAAAATGCGAGGTGTCAAAATATTCACAATTAAAGAAGCTTTCATTAATATTAAAAGAAGAAAATCTATATTTTGACCAATTTCAAGGCACTATGTCCCCTTAACATAAGAAATATGTCAATGTATTTATTTTATATCCAATACAATTCACAAAATCTAAGCATAAATGTTGTGAAAAATGTCGTAAATTTTTCCTTTACATAATATTTTCTCAGTGGCATCCCTGATAGTAATTAGTGGCCACTAACTTGACAATAGTGGCTACTAAACATGCAGCCTCTACCGGCCACTGGCTACTAATACAAATATTGAATTTTAACCTTTAACTTATACGATTACTCAAAGAACATTATTTTGACAGTGAAAATTATAATAGATTTAATTGAATATCAGTTTTTATATGAAATACTTTTTATGCTTGATAAAAAGGTGTTACCCACAAGCTTACTGTACTTTGTTATTTACAAGCCTAAGGAATTAATCTTGCAGACAATTATTTAAAAGTACCTCCAATTATTTAATAGGCAAGATATCTTTAGAAACAATTTACATTCATTTTAGATTTTAACATTTTTTCACATCATTTTAAAAATTAAGAAAATCTATCTTAATCAGTGATTTACAAAAATAAATAAAATCAGTTGACTTAAAGCTGATTAAAATCAATGACACCCTATTTCAAACAATTTTAAATTTAAAAACAAAAATTATATTATTTTGGGGGGGGGAGGGGGGGTTAAAAATAGAGGATACAAATATATTTTTAAATAAAAATTACATGAAAATGTTAAATAATTTGTTGTTATACATATAGAGAGAAGTTGAATTAACCAAATTTGTACATACCTTGATACTCCATTGCAAAACACAAGGCACTGAGCAAATCTAACTGTCTTTAAAATCCTTTCTAAGGCAGCTTGTTTATCTCTATATGTTATTATATTCACTGGACAGTAATCCACAACTGTCGCATAATGAATCATTCCTGAAATACAACAAAATTAAATAAATAACAGTTTCAACTGTAATAAATACAAACATTTTCTCAGAGAAAATTAACAATAGCCATGTATACAAAGGGAATATTACTTATGAGAAAACAAGTACATTTTTTAATATTTTGAAGAACAAATTAAACTCAAAATATAGGAGGTATTTAAATCTATTTCTAATACCTGATGAATAAACTCAGCAATATTGATTTCATCACAAAAGCATCCAAAATTATTGCACAAGTACAACAAATTTCCTTGTAAAAATGAACTAAAATTTTCATATTTTTGAACACCGTGTTTTGAGTACCACTCTTTCTGAAAATCAATCTTTGCCTTGTAACAACCATCCTATGATTTTTTTTTTCCAAATCCTTTTTAAAATTGAAATTTAAGAATTAAAATGCTATTCAAGATTGTAAAAAAATATAGTACTTTGTTACAGTGGCACCCACTAGTACGATTACAGAGTTGCAATCAATTTCACCAAGATCATAGCCAAATTCATGAAACATGAATATAGCATGCACATATAAATAAAGATACAAAAATAAATACCATTGTAATAAATATAATATTTTATGTTAATAAGAATATATTACAATGTTTCATAACAAATTTATACTAATGTTTCATAAAAAATTCTTATACAAATAACTTCCTTCACAAAATAACTTTTTTATGTTATTTTTTAAGGACTGCTGGAACTGTTATTTTTTAATAACTAATGCCTATAATATAGTTTTACACTATATTATAGGCTGTGTTTCTGAAATTGATTTCAATAGTTCATCAAAAACATTTTCTTTTCCTTTGGTATTTTCTCCTCATAAATTTTGTAAGATATGATTTGAGATGGTGGCGAGCTGTGCCTACCTTTATTGTGTTATGTGCGAAAGTCTATTGTTGGATCAATGAAACTGTACTTACTTATGGTTCACAATAAAGTGCTTGTAATCGGCTTATTCGCAGAATTGTATACTTACTAACAGTCAGTGTAGATTACTGATCTATCTTCTACATGTTCACTAATTTTTTGCATTTCTATTTGAAATTTGGAACGAGAAAGCATTTGCCATTTGTCTTAAAAAAATCTACTGTTGTGGGAGTATCCTGCCACTGTTGTTTTTTGATACACAAATAAACTTTTGTCGTCTTGACAATTTTATTGTCATCACCAATTCGGCCATTAAATCTGTGTATTAGGTGTAGGGAAACACTTCTCTCATGTTACTATTCCAACCAACTATCACATTTTCACCCATATATATTTGTCTCTTACACTATTTTATGAGTGTTAATTCATCTTCCCAACACTACATAAACCTTAAGGTAGTTATGAACTGTATTTGTGAACCATTAAACCAATTTCCAACAAAGAGGATTTTTCTTTTTTACAACTTTACATTGCATCTCTAAATAGCTTCATCATTAGTAACATAGTTTCATATCATGGCCATTTTCTCATAGCTGTTTGTTGGGTAAAAGCACCCGCTTGAAAAGTCTTCTTAGTACTAGGTCAATTGAACATGTTTCAATATTTATAAAACAATAAATACAAGTGATTAAAGAAAAAAAAAGAACATTACAATATGCAGTGTTAGAATTCTTAAAAAAATAAAAAAGGTCACTGGTCCCAAGGACCAGTAAGCATGAGAATTTACTGGTCCGCTACATAAAATTATATTAAGTCCTTTTAACTCGTTGAGTGATCCCTCCTAGAACATAAACCACACTTATTTTGCAGTTATCCAAAATTTCCAGCATAACAAAATGTAAAATTATAATTTGCTAAAATTTAAATAAAAAACAATACATCTCTATCTCTATAAAAGAGTAAGTGTCTGTCTGCCTGCCTGCCCGCCCGCGGATTTCTCCGTAATTATAACACCTAGGACTCAAAAATTTTTGTCATGTGTAGATGTTGTCACCGGACAGTATACCTCGGGGCCGGATTTTAAAATTTGAATTTAGATTTTTTTTTTTTTTTAATTAAAACGTGTATATGGAATTTTGGGTTCGAGCCTATTTCAAGCTCCTCCCATGAAATAGCCTTGGCAACGCCATCCGTGGCAACGAAGCAGCCAGCCAATGAGAGCAGTGTAACGACCGAAGAAATCTATGGCCTAGCCTGACTTGTGAGTTGCTGGCCTAGAGTTGTCCAGTTTTTGTCCATGGTTTTGTCGCCTAGCTTCAGAGGTTGACTGCCGTGTAATCGAATCGAAAGGACAGTTTTCGATATGCAAAGAGACTGCAAGAGATGTTAGTTGGCAGGTCAAAAAGAAGTGAACCGAGCTACGCTAAGAGAGATGCAGAGAGAGTTGAACAGACGATGGTGAGCAGAAAATGATGTGTGCACGTGAACAGTATATGATGGTTGTGTACGCTGGGGTTTTGATGGCAGAGTGTAATGTTTTTTAATTGTTCATCTTATTTTAACTTGTGTATCAACGATAAAAGTGCTGGATGTTAATCATCACCTTGGATCACTGGAGTTCGTTAAGTCATTACAGTATGGCTCTTTCCACCCGACATCAATAGAGCTTACTGATTTTAGTTCGGATTTTCACCACAGGGTGCGCTTTCGTATCTTTGGTTCTATGGGCTGGATCAAGACCTCCTTATCATAGTATCAGACCTCTCAATCAGCAAGTTGCCTTTGACCGCTATACTTGTCCTGCTACTAGCGCCATCAATCATCAGTAATAGTATTTACGACACGAAATAACACAAAATATTTTCACAGCTCCATTTGTTCTATGCATTTGCCTATGAACTAGTAGTTTTCCTACCACTAAAATTTTATAGTAAATTTTATCTTATTAAATTGACAATATCGTGTGATTACATGACGAAAAAAATTCTATTAAATTTTAGTGGTAAGAAAAAAGCGTAAAAGTTGGCAGCTATGCAGTAGCAGACCAGCTAGATTTTTGTATAGATTTTTCTATTATCTTTTTGGATACCAGTTTTTTAGTAGAGAGAATTTTGTTTTGTTTGATCGGAGAATTCTGGGATTTAAAAGAACAACATTTTCTCTAAAAATATACTGGTGTTCAAAAAGCCCGAAACATGGCAACTGTGCGGTAGTATCCACCAGGCGGCGATACTTTCCGGAGAAAGTCAATGAATAAGTTGGCAATTACCGCGGACATTTTCTCCCATAGACTTTCTCCGGATTGTCAAGTCTGATCTATGATAAGGGAGTCTTGGGCTGGATCATGACGGGGTATATGCCTCATTCAACTCGACATCGATAACCTTAATGAATTCAGTTATGTTCGTATAGAACTTATTGTGCCCCCTGGCGGTGGAAGGTGTAACTAAAGGATTTTGCAGCTAACTCGGGTTCTATGGGTCACATCACGACACGGTTTGGCTCATTCGACACAACATCAATAGAGCTTACCTATTTTAGTTCTGAATTTCACCACCAAGGGGTGCTTTCCTATCTCTGTTTCTATGGGCTGGATCACAATGGGGTATGGCTCTTTCCACTTGACATCGATAGAGCTGACTGATTTTAGTTTGGATTTTCACCACAAGGTGTGCTTTCCTATATCTGGTTCTATGGGCTGGATCATGAAGGGGTATGGCTCTTTCGACTCGACTTACGGTAATATATGGGAGTGTGTATGGCACGCCCAGTGTTTGCTGTCTAAGGTAGTGGGGCCCCCAACATTAGATTTGTTTAAAAATAAAAAAATGTTCAACACTGATTTCAGGTACATTTAAGGTTGTTGGCACGGGCAATGCCGGGCGGGTAAGCTAGTAAACTATAAAATTATTAATTAGATATTTTATTTTGGATTATTTCAACTGACTAAAGTTTAATGCATTTTTTTTTCTTTCTCCAGATTGAAGCCAGAGTGTTATTGGTGGAATTGGATCAAATTTTTCAATCTCTGGTGTGTCCAAACAAACTCTCATTAAATATGAAATAGTTTCATTGTTTAACTGTTTCTCCAGTCATTTTTAATTTCCCCCAAGATTCGAAACCCTTTTTCTGCTTCAACGGATGTAGAAGGAATGGAATGCAATACATCAATTACAGCCAAAATATTTTTGTGCCCAATATGGAATTCAGAATTTCTAGTTTCCCATGAATTTATAGTTTCTTGGGTTTCTTTGTACTAGCATAAACAGCTTTCACTAAAGATGCCCATTCAAATGTCAAGTTCTCTGTTTCAATATTAAAATTTTTTAATACTATCTCATATTCTGTAACAACAGCTTCAAATTCTTCCTTCCCAAAATTATAAGAGCATGTGCTAAGCCATTCGGCAAAGGATAATATTTTAGTGATGCTTCTTAAGGGTGCTCGTCAGTTAAATTTCCTATTTCCGTTCTCCATGTTAATCCAATGAATGGGGATAAGTTTCCTCACTTTTCTAAGGATATCTCATGAAAAAATGGAGTTATTTAAATTTTGTTTTTTGCATACAATTCTTAAAACTTGTCGTTCTTTACCCCAGTTTTCATTTTTCATTAAAAATAATTTTAAATACTTGATTTCATGTGAAATAATCTGAGTATGATCAAAATAATTACTATGCCTCAGTAAATTGGAATTTCTGGCAGTTCTAATAGGTTGTTTGAAAATTTAAAAAAACGCAGAAAAAAACTAGTGTTTCTGATTTATACATTGATATAAAAATATTTTATTTTAATTTATTAGGGAAGTAGCTATGATTAAAATAAAATATATATTTATATTTTGATCAGCTCGGTGCTTTCCCCCAGCTAGGCAATCTATCACTCGATATGAAAGGATTCCCCGCTCTCTTTGTTCGATTTGAGTAATGACTTAGGTAGGGGAGATGTTTTAGGGGTTAGTATTAGGGGGTAAAGGAAAGACATTTTCGAGCTAGTAAGTGTATTTCTTATCCAGAATTCTGTTTTTCATAAGCACAGTTTATTTCCACGTTTTTAATTTGATTATTTTAAATCTTTATGTAGTTTATTTCAATAATTTTCAAATATATTTTTAACACTTTGTTATATTGTTTGCATTATAGTTAGTTTTACATAATTTGTAACATTTGTTACATAATTTGTTACTGTTTTACATAATTACATTCACTTTTAGAATTTATATAAGGTAGACGAGTTATACTTGAAATAATACATCAAATGGTATCATCAACATAAAAATTAATTATTTTTATTATTATGTTAATTTTTATCACATTTTTTTAAGCACAAATTTTAATTCTAGCCTCTGTATGTTTTTTCACATTTTTTTTTTAATTTAAAGATGAATTAAAATTTTTCACCTGTGTCAAAATAATTATATATAGTCTCTTCGTTACTAATAATGCAATCATGAAATAAATTCATTTTACAGTTTCTTGAAACACTGCCGTCAAGCGTTATTACTATGCTATATACTATTTGGAAATTGTATATTTGTATTTGGCAAATGACTATTACTTGAGCATAATGCGAAATACAATTTTGAATGGTATTGTTGACCCGGCCTGCCCTGTATAAAAATCCGTAAAATTTGGCCTGCTTCAATAATTTTTGCAAAAAATAGGCAGATATTTTTATATCGACATTATTCTACAATTGAAAATTTTCAAGCTGATTACTGAATTATTTACGAAACTCTTTCATTATGATTTTTGTTCTATTTTATTATTATAATACCAGTGCACTCGTACGAAGCTTTCCTACACAATCTTTGAGACTGTGTTTTTCACTAATTTTTATTTAATCGCAATTATTAATAAAACAACATGTTTTAACGAAATGTGAGTGTACTATATAAAAAGCCGTCTTTTCAAAAACATTTCGTATGATCATTCATCGTTCTGCGTTTTGTATATGTACATAGAAAAAACAATGCTGATATTGATATCATATATTCTAATACGAGCAAATCTTGTGGGTGGTTATATATATATATATATATATATGCAAAAATTATCTTAATAACGGCTCTAACGATTTTGACGAAATTTCGTATCCTACCGTTTTGGGGCACCAGAAAACCATTGGGCTAGGTCACATGCTCGAGAAAATTAGATTAGTGGGTCATTTTGGTTCATGGTCTAGCTAATTGTATCTAAAAAACGGTTCAAACGATTTTGACAAAATTTTGCATCCGACCATTTTCGGGCATGAGAAGTCAATTGGGCTCGGTCACAGGTTCGAGAACTTTCGATTAGTGGGTCATTTTTGGGTCAACGCGGGTCAAATTAATTTTATCTAAAAAACGGCTCTAACGATTTTGATTAAATTTTGTGTCCTACGAGTTTCGAGCACGATAAAAGCATTGGGCTAGGTCGCATGTCCGAGAAAATTCAATTAGTGGGTCATTTCTGGGTCATTGTGGGTCAAGATCTAAAAAGCGGCTCAGTTTACGCTAAATTTTGCATCCAATGGTTTTCGGGCACGAGAAGACTGTTGGGCTAGGTCACATGTTCGAGAAAATTCAATTAGTGGGTCATTTTGGGTCATGGTCAAGCTAATTGTATCTAAAAAACGGTCCAACCGATTTTGACGAAATTTTGTATCCGACTATTTTCGGGCACGAGAAGACTATTGGGCTGGGTCACATGTTCGAGAACTTTCGATTAGGGGGTCATTTTTGGGTCAAAGCGGGTCAAATTAATTTTATCTAAAAAACGGCTCTAACGATTTTGATTAAATTATGTATTTTACGAGTTTCGGGCACGCGAAAGTCATTAGACTAGGTCACATGTTCGAGAAAATTCGATTAGTGGGTCATTTCTGGGTCATTGTGGGTCAATATCTAAAAAGCGGCTCAATTTACACTAAATTTTGCATCCTATGGTTTTCCGGCACGATAAGACTGTTGGGCTAAGTCACATGTTCGAGAAAATTAAATTAGTGGGTCATTTTTGTCATGGGTCATGATATTTGAACTCAAATTTAATTTTGACCGAGCATAGCTCTGTCTTCCCTGCTCGATATATATATAAATATATAATATAGAATATATATAAAAGAATATATATATATATAAAAGAAGATATATATATAAAAGAATGCTGATTTTTAAAATATTTTGAAAGAAAACTAATCAAATTAATTTTGAGTAAAATCGTAATGTATAGCTACTTATCGTTATCTATGATTTATTTTTACTAGTAATCTATTATTTATTTGTACATTATATTGCTTGCATTTTTCAGTGGTTTTCATAAAGTTTTTTTTTCTTAATTTAAAAAAAAAAATGTTGCAGTATTAAAAAATTGTATGACTATTTTTAGAAAATGACCTAATTTTATTAGAAAGTAGGTTATAAATTAACCGTTTACTAATTTATTTTTTAGAAATTATTTTTACCTATATGCAATCTTTAAAAGTATCCAGTATATTTTTTGATATATCTAGATGGATTTTGTTTCAAAAAATGTTTTAATAACAGATGAAAAACTTTAAAAAATAAAAGAATAAATAAATAAAAATGGATTTCGTTAGCTATGTATTGTTGTATAACGGGGGAGAATAAAAAAAAGGTCTCGGAACTTTTTTTTTTACCCCATATCTCATTAAATTAATCGGTTTGATTTTTATGTAATCTTTCAGGAAAATCTTCTACGAGAAAATTATGAGAATTTTCCTTATCCGTAAATAAGGCCATGAAATCCAGAGAGATACCCTGCTTTAATTACCCATGCATTTTTTCTGAATTTTTTAATAATATAATGCTGCATATATATTGTATCTATATATTGTATATTGTATAATTGTAAAGATAACAGTGGAAGAATTCGTAATTTTGAATAAGTTTAATAGTGTTAGTTTTATTGAAATATGATCAAAACAAATAATAATAATAATAATAATAATTTACTAAAATATGTGGGAGATAACTATGAGTCTTCCTAATGAATGGAAAAACTCTACTATGGTAAATTTGGAATAATTAATGATTATTAAAATCTTGTTTAGTTGCTAAGTTTCAATTTACATAAATACTGCTCTTTAAATGTCCTGTATAAAAAAAGGAAAATTCAGATATTATTTATATTCAGAATGTAACTAGTATATATATACATACAGATATAATATAGAAATTGTAGCAGTTTCTTATATGTTGTTTTTGTGTCTATATTTACAATTGTATAATTTTGAAAATGAAAAATTTGAATATGCAACGTCAAATATATTATTTTTCTCTTTCAGTTAATATTGTTATAGATATTTTTGGTGGGAGAAAGAGGGGGGGGGGGGGTCTTGCACAACACTAATTTTTATTTAATGATTTTCTTTTTCTCATATGTACATATATTAATAGTATTATACTATAGTATTTTTTTTTTTGGTGAATTATATATATATATATATATATATACTGCTGCATATCTATATAATGTATTTATATTGAATATTGTATCCTTTAATTATAGATGACAATGGCAGAAATAACTAAAAATTAGTATTATGTATTGCGCTTCGGAAATTTTAATATTTTTTATGGTACTTACGTATTATCCGTGCCAGTTTTAAGCCAACTGCGCCAGGCATGGAGCCAATATTACTAATTATAGTAACCCTTATATATATTTTTTCTTGCTACATGGTACATGCCTGGGAATAATCTATAATATTATTCTTTCTAATTTACTATGCTATTTGCCATTTATTAATTTTGCTAAAATAATGTTATTTACTATTTTTAACAATGTTATAAATTTAACAAACATATTACATTTTATTTATTTTGTATTAATTACCATTTTTAATAATGTTATTTGATAATGTTAAATTACTGCATTTGAAAACATGATTGGCAACGATAAACAAGATTGGTACTTGGCAACCATTTTTGGCGATCAATCTCCTGGAACGGATAATACGTAAGTACCTTTTTTATTAGTGTTAATTTTATTGACAGATGATCAAAACTAAAAAAATCATGCGTCAAGCATAGATTATGTAACACTTTCCAACGCTTCCAAAATAATTTTACAAATCATACCGTTTAATAAGCTAAAAGATATCATCTAAGTAATCCGAATACTTTTATTCAGCCCTGTATAGGATCTATAGATTTGTATATATACTACATAGGATGTTAAATTTTAGTTCAGTTAGGAAACGCGTAGCACAGTTTAAAATTCTCCGTCTGGAGTTATATAATACGGAAATGTGTTCACGAACTTTTGTGCTTCCCTGTATAGGCTATACAGAATTTATACACACCACATAATAGACAAAAAGCGAGTTAAAATTAAAATCGCGATCAGTAACTTAAAACGCACTTCCAGGAATTATTGTTAACTTACAGTAGAGAATTCTTTTGTGTGTCCCTGTAAATGAACGATGGCTGCTGTACACACACTGTTCTGTAGTAAGCCTCTTGAAATACACCTTAGTGATATATATAAATTTCAATGCGTTTAAAATAGGGAAACATTATTTAAATAAACCGCAGACGATTTTTCTCCATAGACGTAATGTAACAGAATTCTTTTGACTATCCCTGTAAAGTAACTATAAGTGCTATGCACATTCTATTCCATATTAAGCTTCTTCTAATGCACCTTAGTGATATATATAAATTTCAATGATTTTAAAATAGTGAAACATTATTTAAATAAACCGTCAATGATTTTTCCCCATAGACCGCAATGTAACGGAATTCTTTTGAGTGTCCCTGTAAAAAAACTATAAGTGCTACACACTTCCGTTGAAATAGGGAACATGCTATAGATAACGACTATAACATATAAAAATTGCAGAGCAATCCGAGCATATTTACTGGAGTTAGAGGACGGACAGACGGCAGACGGCCATACGGCCAGACAAACCGAAGTCATAAACACTTTTCAACTAGGTTGGAAAGTGTTAAAAAGAATAATAAATTTTAAATATTGTAGTAATGGCCGCATTATTGCATTATTGTAAATCTCATACTATGTTTTTGCTAAATAAAGCTCTATTAGAAAACACCACTTGGAGTATTTTTGGTATAATTTATATTCATTTTGCACTCTAGTTTAATTTGATTATGAAAATGCTAAAATAAATGCCAATGCATTAAATAATTTCAATAATCAAAGATATTTTGTTAAAATTCTTTGACGTCTTTTCCCTTTTTTTGTTTTTTGGTTCTTTTTTTTTAAGAGCGGAAGTTACTACATTCACAATTTCACAAAAGATTTTCATTGTTTTATCCAATGCGAAATACTAATGGCTATATATTATCGTTTATAAAATGGGCACAAAATCCCATGAAAATATCGAATTTTAACGTATTTGATAAATTTATGGAACATGTTTAGATATCTTATATTGAAAAAAGAATATGCAACTCACAGACTTACTAAAACCTTCACTCTCCCTCCATTTCATTTACATGATGATGTCTAATCATTTTTATCTATAACAGTACTTTGTGTTTGTTTGTTTAAAATACACAATGCAGTAATTATAAAATCAAATGTGTATTGGTTTTTCAGTAGTAAATTAATGTTGCTTTACGCAATCTAAAGAAAAATTTTAAAAATATTGCACATTATCTAATAAAATTTGGAAAATGTTCAGAAACAATTTGGTTTAATGTATATGTATTTTAAAATTTGAAGATAAAGGTTAACATACAATAAAGATAATATAGAGTAATCTAAATCATGAAACATGTCAGCAGTCTAATGAAACTTATTTTACTGTCTATAATGTTTTTATTTTACGCCTTTTAGAAAGAAGTACATCTAAATAATTTTAGCCAGAAAAACTACATTGAATCATTTTTTATTGCCAAATTTTATTTCATCAAGTATTTGCTAAAGAGCTGGTATTTAATAAATTTATGCCGGTATAAAAGTCGAAATTATTCTGAATGTTTCAAACTGCCTGTTGAAAGTCCAAGTTGCACACATAACAATACTCAGAGTTCAAAATTCTCTGCAAAATCCTTCTCACCCTAATAACGAAAATAGATCACCTTCCTCTAAAGGGGGAGAGAGCTGCGGTCACTTTCCCCTGACCACAGAGTCAAAAATTCTGTCAACAGACTGCCGATACAGGTTGTTGTACTTCAGGGCATTTAACGGTAAGGCCTCTTTGACAGCACGGGGGGGTAAGCACTGATCTGCTATCTGAGCGAAACAGGATTTTAAAAATGAGTGACGATCAGCCTTAAACCTTTGTCAATGTCGGGAAATTTCCTTTTCAATTGTTCAATAATATCTATCAACTTTGTCAATTTACTTTCATCTTCGGAAATGCATTTCCTACTGCTTACTGGTTTTAGGTTTAGTTTTTTCATTTGATGATTTCATCATTTTGTTTTAAATCCTCTAATAAATCTATTGCTGTGCATACTATATTATAGGCATGAAATAGTGTAATGTCTCTGATCTGCAAAGTTAGTGAACTTTCTCAAGATATGAAACAACTTCCGAAAGTTCTATAGCAGACTGCATAAATGTATCTGACTTCATTGATTTCAGAAGCCTTTTAGAAATAGATGCTGATTCTGTTTTAGAGGAGATACTACAGTTTTCGAGTTGCAGTAAAATAGAATTGTACAGCAGAAAGAAGTTTTTGAATGCTCTGTGAAGATGTGGTAACCAACGAGTATCACCAACTCGAGTTGGAACTAATTCTTTCAACTTTAAGGCAATGGACGCTTCTTTCAGCTGTGCCCGATTTGTGGGGCTATTATGGTAAAATTTGAAGAGTTGTAAAAGAAATGCTTGAATACTTTCAAATGCTGGAAAATTGTTTAATATGTCTTTGAAGGCCAGTTCTAATCTGTGTGCCATGCAGTGCATTTTTATTAAATTTGGTTGATTTTCTGACAATCTCTGGCTTGCACCTTTTCTTACTCCTTGCATTGTTGGTGCACCATCACCCGCAAAAGAGAGAAGTTTGTCAAAAGGATTATTTTCATTAAGTTGAAAAACATTAATGCAAGTGTCTCTTATTGCTGCATAAATTGCTTCTGCATCTGCTTTGTTCAAAGAGCACAAGTTTAAGAACTTTAGCTCTGTTTTCCATGGTTACAGTACATTATGTATATAATTAATTGTTCCTTGATTGATGTGTCAATAGATTCATCACAAATTAGTGAAAAACATCTGGTATTATCAATCTCACTAGTTGTTGAAGGCATGCTTTTGCTATGTAGGAAGTGAAACCTTTGCAGGCCTTGTCAGTTTGATCTAGTTTGCAATGCCACACAAAATCTGTAAAAGGACGAGCGTTCTTTGCTAATGCATGAGCAGTGCGAAATAAATAAATCAAACGATCTTTTTGTTTTTCATGCATCATCATCAAAGCTTTGCTGGCTTCAGATGTGCCTGGTGCTTTCTTCAAATTTTCTACTGCTTTTGCTGCTTGCAAATGTAGAGTACTTGAATGATGCGCTTTAAATGGAGTCAAGCTTAAAGTTGCTTGACCCATCAATAAACACCAATTGCTCTGCAATTTTTGTAGACTTGCACACATTACAGAACATTTTATTGCTCTGAGCATCAAATTTTAACCAATCATACACTCTAAAAAATAAATGTGTAAATTAGACAATGTTACACGTATGTATGCGTAAATTTCTAAAATTACACGCTTGTCATACAAATTACACATTTTTTGCAAAATTTTACCTGTTTTTATGTGTATTTTAGCTTATGAAAATAAGTGTGTAATTTGTTATCACTTGGAAAAACCCCAAAAAGTGTGTAAATGTAGTAAAATGCATGAATTTACACTGATGTGTTATTGTAATTTACACATAATTATATATAGACGGATAAGTGTGTAAATGTTAAGACAGTGACAATTTATTATTTGAAAAAAAAAATTATCGTCTGCTATTTTTTTTTTATTATTATTCTTTCAAAATGGCGGATACAAATAAACTTAGTCAAAGGCTACAGTTTTGTGCTTTTCGTTAAGAAAATAACTATCGTTGTGAAAATCCTTTCTTCAAATTGGAATTAAATATTTCATAAAATCATTGTGAATTTAACGTCCTAATCATGCACATTTTTAGAGCATCTGTTAAAGTTATAGAACAAATAACACCTGCAATCAACATCACCTGCCATAAACATCATCCGACGAGCGGGAAAATATGCTTTTTCGGTTTTCATGAAGTCCCAATACAGTACATTATATAAAAACGAGATATTTAACTGTTGGAAAAGATTAGAAATATTCTCTAGAAAAAAATAGGTGAGTATGACTTTGGATTAAAAAAAAACACGGGATTACTCCATATCGTCTTATCAAAATAGGTATGTAAAAATATAATTTTTCCTATTCTATGTAGTTAAAATGAACAGCTCCAACAACAGGGCTTGATAAAATGTTTTTTTTTTTTTTTTTTTTAAATCGAAAGAATTTAAGTATAATTTTACTAAAATATTTTAATTATCCAAATAATAATATAATGATACATACACTTGAAGCAAAAGAAGGATAAATTTATTTTTTATTTTTACTGTGCAGGGCTCGAAAGCAGCGTGCAACAAGTAGCGAAACTACAGTAGTCTCTACTTTTTACAGTAGTTTGTAGTGTAGTGCGCAATATTTTTAACAATGTAGTTTAGCGAGTAGCACGATTAAAGATGGGAATGTTCTAAAAAAAAGTTTTTTTTTTCTTTGAAGGGGTGTTTTTCAATTTTTTCCAAATTTGAAAAAAAAATTTCAGCTATAAAATAATGTATTCAAATTTTTATTATGGATACATTTTGATATCCTGTTTTATTTCTTATTTTTTAATGTTCAGTGTCCTATTTTGAAAATGTTTACATGGGAAATATGATCTGTAAGCAATTTAGGAAGAACTTGAGTAATTTAAAGGAAACTTCACATTTTTTTTATACCTTAAAACATTGGATTTTTAAAATAATAAAACTTGTCACATAGCAGCTGAAATCATCAATGAATCTGTTATCTAGCTGTATATATGTACAAAGAACCTTATTAAAAATATCTAAATAGGAACCTAAATATAATCATAATTTCTAACTCACAAATTTCTGATTATGTTTTTTATAAGTATATACAAAAGTTCAGAAAAATAAGATCGCGTGAAAAAATGTAAGCAGACCCTTGGAAAGGTAATTAAATGCAACTTCTCTTGTTAAAAATGAAAATGCCATTTTCAATGAATGTGCCATTTTTTTTCGATAATACCAATAGGTTGAAAATTTAATATAAAATTTGAAACATGCATTTATTTGTATTCACATAGCTGCAAGTTTTCATGTAATCAGATGATAATCGCCAGAAATATTTAACAATTATCTTAATCGAATTTTTTTTTTTTGATAACATGCAACTGTAATGATTTGCATTTCACTCTTATCTTTCTTTTCCTTAAATGTAGATTCTTAGACTTATCTAACTGTATTTTTATTTTAAATATAAACGCTTATAAATAAACTATAAAAAGAAAATTTAAACAATTTTCTGTGAAAAACTTTGCTTAAATCAATTTTTATAAGCATTAAAAATCCCCCTGTTTTATTCCTTTAATTTAAAAAAAATATTATATATATATTACTTTCATATTAAGAATCTAAAGTTTAAACTAAAACCAAAATGTTTAAGTTTAGTTTAGACTGGAAAGCTATTCCAAAATTAAATATACTGGAAATGAAAATTTTAATTGTACGAAAAAAATATACTATAAATGATTACCAATTTTTAAGTAATAGAATATTTAAAATGGCATCATTTATATACTTAAAAAAATAATGCTATGTAGAGAGGATCTATAATGCAATTTAATTTTTCTTCAAAACTGCAATGATATTGATTAAAACTCATAAAATTATATTTTGTTGTTGTTATTTTTTAAATTAGCTCTCCTGGTAATTGAACAAATGCAACTATGAAAAATAATTTCAGCAGAGACATGATATATTACAAACAATGGTGTTAAATTAAGCAAGAAAAGCTATTATCAAAATTCTGAGGCTGAAAGACTAGATATTTTTTATATTTTTTTATTTAATTTTTTTTTTATTATTAATATATTCAGGTAAAATTGAAATGATTATATATAAATAAAGAATTTTTTTTTTATTAATTTATATTCTTTAAGAAAATATAGCTTATTTTTGAGAAATATTTGTAAGAAATCAATTTTTTCAAAACTTGTAATTTTTACAGAAAAAAAATAGAAAAAAAAACTTTTGTTTTCGACATTTCAAAATATCCGGAAATTTTACATCTCTAAGCACGATAAAAAAAAAATATAAAAAATCAGTAGTTTGCAGTGAGAACCGATGCACCTTTCCACGCTATTTCAGGGGGTAAAGTACCATTCTATAAATCACGTGATCGTAACTTGTTTCTTTTGTGCAAAATGTGTTCTTCGGAACAATTTGTGAATATCAGCGACAGTGTAAAGTGACGCATCGCATCAAATCAAAGGTTTTCTCCATTGACACTTGCTGCTAAAATCAAGTATTAACCCACCAAACGAATTACTTTTCTTGCTCTTAACACTTGTCTATTTGCTCGTTATTAGGTCTTCACATTTTAAAGTCAAGTTTCTTATTATATGGAATTGCTTTGGTTTCAGATTTATTTGATGTTTACATTAGAGTTGTTTTTGTGTAATTTTCTAGATTATAAAATTAGACAACTCAATATAATTAACAATCAGCAGAACTCAATTCATTTGACATATTAAGATTGTATTGGAGAATTAAATAAACAAATAGGGTAGATGTGCCAGTAATGGACACCCTTAAGGAATTTCTTTAAAAATTAGTTTTTAATTAATAGTTATTGTTATATTCCACATTTTTTAATATTATATTAATCTATTTAATATTATTTAATCTACCAACAATATTTAACAATGCTCATAGTCACATTTACCAATGTGAATCTAAATTTAATTGTAAATAACAGAAATAAATCCAAACACCCTAAATTCCAGTAATGGACACCCCACAAAAAGTAATAGATAATTGATATTATGATTGTATTTAAAACTAGAATTTAAAGAAAGCATATTAATGAAATAAAAAAAGCTGAATTTTTATTGGTCATTTTTTTATAAACCAGAAATGATGAAGGGGGCCCATTACTGGAAGGTGGTCCATTACTCGTTCATCTACCCTTTATTGGTTAAATACAATAAATCCACCATAACGGACATATTTATTTCGAGGAAATTTTTTCGATACCCCACACAAATATATTTACCTCTGAATAGCGGAGAAATTCCGAGCTCCATAGGTGTCCCTTATTCTGAGGTTTTCTGTATATGTCAATATTAATCTTATATCGCAGTGCATAATTACTATAAGAATAATAAATCTAAATTATGCAGACAGTCTCCACACTGTAAGTGGCTATTTATTCAGATTATACATATACACATTCTACGCATATATTGTGACGATATGGTTTCTCAAAACAAACTAACAAAAAGATGGCATGTAGTAAGCATAAGTATAATTACAAATATATTTTCATAAGTATAATTTAAGACGATCCTGTTTTATGCTTAATTTTAAAACAGGTATATCGATGATAAAAAAACGACTTGTCTTGTGAAATTTGCCAAATATATATTCTGGGTACACTGTTTCATGGCCTTAAATCAGACCTGCTAACAAACACATCAAGCCTATGAGTATGTTCTTTGTGCAATTTTGTTTTTCAATATAAAACACCTAGTTTACAATTTACCCAAAGTAGCTATGTATACAAAAAATCTGTATTTTGAATATTATACAAAAATATGTGTACATTGAATATCACACTATGTGTGTTGCATATTGTGCATAAATATGTGTAAACAGAATATTACACTTAAATATATGTATTTTGCACATTACACAAAAATATGTGTATTTTGCATAACACACAAAAAATGTGTATTTTGCATAATACACCAAAATATGTGTAATCACAAAATATTACAGATATATATGTAAGAATATTACACAGAAATGTGTATTCTTATGCAATTTACACATTAAAGTGTGTTTTTCAGGAGTGATCAGAACTTTTACACACTTAGTGTTATCAAATTACACACTAAAATGGGTATTTAGAAATTTACACATTAAGTGTGTTTTTTGGCAATTTACACACCACTTTACACACCTAGACAAATCGTTTTTGTATCATCGATATACCTGTTTTTATGTGTAAATTTACACATTTATTTTTTAGAGTGTAGGTTTCCAACCACTTGTCTTGGAAAACAGATATTCGCCGATTGGCGTCATAATACTTGTCTCTTTCAATTTTCGATGAATCATCCTTTTTTCATTTCTTCGCTGGAGACTGCCCAATTCCATATCGCCACATTTTAGAATCAATCCAATTCAAATAAAGTAAAAATCACTGAATATAACTGAGGTCCAGCAACCGAAAAACACTCATGAAAACTAAACAAAACCAACTCCACTTATCAGACTGCCAAACTTTCATCCCCTTCCCCTGCTCCTATTCAAAGCGCTTGCACTATTGACCAATTAACGGACCACATTGTGATTACACTCTCTCACACCCTTCCCATTATTACTCAAGCTCCATCATGATATGACAATCTATTCTGAAGCGATTGCGTAATCACTGCAACTGGATGAAAACATGGTTCATACACTTTAGAAAAAGGAAAATTAAAGCAATTTCAAATAAACTCTAACTCGAAAATATTTTCAAATTTTGTTTAGATACATGCAATATTACATGCATTAAAATGACTCGAAAATAATCCACTATGAGAGAAAGAATCGCTGTTCATTTCAAAGAATTCTTATCAGATCTACAAAAAAATAGGAATTGTAATAAAGAAATATTTGTCCTCTGCAACTTTTTACTCTTTCACGATTTCTCTGAGTTTTTATTTTTTACATTCTTAACTAGTTGGATGTGTCAATCTCAAAATTTTCTTCTAGCTCAAACAGGTTTCACATATACCAAAAACGAACCTGCACCAATTTATATGTAGGTCTAACTGAATCTGAAGTTTGATGAAATTCTGTACATTAGTTCTTGAGATATGTCTATCGCTAAAATCGTGAAAAATGCAGCATAGCACCGCCACCTGTTGGGAGATTTACAACAAAATCTGATCTACAACAACTTATATCAACAAAAAATTGAATCTGAAGTTTGATGAAATTCTGCGCATTAGTTCTTGAGATATAGCTATCGCGAAAATCATGAGAAAAGTAGCATAACAGCGTCACCTGTTGGGATATTTACACCAAAGCATAATTTATATTTATTTATGTCAAGGTTTTAACAGAATCTGAAGTTTGATGAGATTCTGTGCATTAGTTTTTGAGATGTAGATATAGTGAAAAATGTAACATAGCAGCGCCACCTGTTGGGCAATTTACACCAAAACCTAATTGGCATCTATTTATGTCAAGATCTAACATAATGTAAAGTTTGATGAAATTCTGTGCATAAGTTCTATAGATATAGCTATCATGAATAATGTAGCATAGCAGCACCACCTGTAGGACGATTTACACGAAAAACTAATCAGTACCAATTAATATCACGGACTAACCAAATCAATTTTTAATACATTCCATGCATTTGTTCTTGAGATAGAGCGCCCACAAAATTTTTGTCACGTACATACAGACAGACATTTTCTAAAAACAGTCTAATCATGTTCAGAACCTCCTAAAACGTATAAATCCGTCGAAAACCGGAAGTCAAAAATTTTCATGAATCCAATACTTTCTTCTTGTAAAGATAGAAGAAAGTAAAAAGGAATATTGTTTCAATCATTTAGATAAATAAAAAAAAATATCTGTAATTTTTACACATTACACGCCGCACTTTTTTTTTTTTTTTTTTTTGTGCCGATGTGCCCTGCCCCTTTTCCAAATATGTTCTTAGCTCTGTCCTTTTTTTTTAATATTTTGCCCTTTTTTTTTTCTTTTCGTAGAAAAACACGTGACATTAGAAAACAGAAGTTGATTTTAACTCTTATACGATTATACATTATTTATCTATAATGAAACAAAATTATTCACCACAGCATCAGATTACTTCGTTAAGGATGAAATATAAAACATCCTATTTTGAATTAATGCTTTTACATTCAGTTTTTTCCTTCAATTAAAAAAAGAAAAAAATCTTTGGCACAGTTCCCTTCAGCATAACTAAACAAATTCATCCAAAGCTGGTGATCTGATTTTGATAACGTTTCCGACTTCACGGAGTTTGAATAAACAAAATAAATAAACCACATTGCTTTTTCTTTGAAGTTGCTCCTATAGTGACCATTTTTGTGGAGGGGTCTCTAATTTTCTAATAACTTATTATATTATAATAAAAATTTGTTACACTGCCTAATTTACTATCATTGCGATTTGCTGAAAATTTGAAAAAATTAACTGAAAAAACAATGGAGATATAAATTCTTTTTTTTAATAGTAAGGAAAAAGTGGTTTTTTGCATTCCTTTTCTTTTAATTATTTTTTCTGTTTGCTTGCTGCTCAATAATATTCTTTTTCCCCACGCTCAAACAAAGCAAACTTTGACACATTCACAGAGTTTTTTATACATAAAATAATAGAATTTGAATAGTTTCTCTCTCTCAGGGGGGAAAAGAATGAGACATGTTTTGCAAATCACCACAGCATTTTAAAGCTATTTTCGAATCCAAAGATGCTATTTTCTAACACATTTCTGAAAACACTTTTGTTCGGAAACGCATGAAATTGGCAGGTGTTCTAGAAACTATGTAATCGAATACAGTTTTCCATATTTGGTAAAAACAAAAGATCTTTCAGAAGATATTTTCAAAATTGGTATTTTGAACTAAATTTCCAAACGTGTGGAGAAAAACCTGTCATCAAGAGACAAAAATTGCCTATAACTCAATAAGTAATTTATTTAAAGCCTTTTAAAACGAACATCCGAGAGTACTGAGAAGATTTTATGCGGTCAGGAAAAAATATTTCGAAAGGAAATTTAAGGAAGCCATCCCGACAAGACTTGAGTATCGTTGGCCAGAGAAAGCATTATGGAAGAACTGATTGATAAATCATTTTTGTGCCCTCGATTTAATGCCCTCGATGACTGTAGCGGCATGCACACTCTTCTTTTCTTTCTCTCCCGGCAGATTAGGCATTAAGCGCCTTTCGTTTTTTACAGCCAAAGAATGCATAAACTGCAGCTATGGATCTATTGTTTAAGAGAGGAAAAGAAAATAAACCATACAATTAAAGGTTGTTTTTTTTTATATATATATAACATTTGTGTGATTTGCGATCGGTTTTCTCAGGGCTGGGAAAATAAATGTTTGCCTGTTTGAGAGGGGAAAAAAGTTACTGGTCCTGCGGGCCACTAAATTTTATAAATTAGTGGTCCGATTGAATTCTTGGTGGTCTCGGACCAGCAGACCACCAAGGATTTCGAACGCTGATACACAATTTAAAAAAATAAAAAGTGTTCCGGAACATCAACAAAAAAACAATATGAAAATAAACTAACAGGCTGTTTCTTTAGGACTGCAAATTTGTTTGATGATATTTTACAACCAAATTTGGCAATATATCTCTGTCACATGCTGATTCATCCTTGGGGCCATTATAATAAAGGAACATCAAAATACTTTATACCATATATAAAGCCAAGTTTCAAGGTGTGTCACTCAATATAAAATTTAGTCAAACACTGGTTTTAAAACACTACTTAGTTAGGAACTTCATATGAGATTTAAATTAACAAGGTAAATTATGATTAATCGCAAAATGTGTAATAATTTTTCTGTGATAAAATAAAGCAAAGATTACTATTTGAAAATAGTGGTACTCAAAAGTAAGGACTGTACGCATCCTGTTTAACTGTACTAAATCTTATTAGGACATCAAAGGTACTTAAATATAAAAGTACTGCTTATCTTTAAACAGCAGAAAAAAAATTCAATTATCTAATTGAATTATCTTAAATCTGTTTTCAAATCCAGACTCACCCCCTTTTAACATGTTCAAAAAACTCAAGAAAGGAAGAATGTTTAAACTATTCCAATTCTATTTTCACAAATTTTTGGGACAACTTCGATAAACTGCCAACAACAGGACCACAGTGGTTGTTATGGCCAACAACGGCCAAGTGACCATAATATGGCAACTCTTACTTTATGTGGTCTCTCTCTCTCTCTCTTTGTTGTTTCTTTTCTAAGGTGTTAGTTTCTTGTCTTCAATTTTATATTATAGTGAGTTTTATTACAGTGATCTGCTTAAATAAAAAAAATATTGACATCAATAGAAAGAAAGACCTTTGTGTTGCTTCCAGTAAAGGAAACTTTTCCATATACTAGAACTCGTAAGAACAAACATGAAATTAAACTTTGTACAACTCTATGCACATTTGTTGTAAATAAATGCCTTAAACAGAAGAGCTTACAAAATGGAAACTGCTTTCATGGATTGATAACACTTTTTTTTTTAACCATATTATGTTTTATTTATTGTTGGTTGGGACGAGAGAAAAGACACCAATCATGAGGTGTGAAAAACAGTTACATAAATATCGGTAAAATACAACCATTGATTGGAACAATTTTTATGAGGGAGGTGTGTTCAAAACATCTGAAACTTGCTAAAAGTTGAATTAGTGGACAAAATAAAATAGAATTGAGAGTCCGTATCTTTGCATACAGTAAACAGGGCCAGAAAGATTTTATTGAAACTGTGGATATCTTGGGTCATTTGCTGCAAAACATGGAAATGATTTCTGGCTGAAGTAAATTCAACAATATGTGGTGGTTGGAATGCTGAACAGACAATCTTGAAACAAGGGGTGTTTAAATATTTTATTGAAAACCATTTATATAACTTTACAATATAAAAACTGGCAGTGTGCACAACATACAGAGAATGTAGAGATCAGCCAAATAGTGCAACAAGAAATAGAAGAAAATAATGCAGCAACACTTGGGAAAGTATCTTATCAAATATATGTAGCAACAGCATATAAGTATTAAGAAAAATGTTTTGAATTTATTCTTGTGGCAATTGCAGAATCATAGTCATTGGAATTATCCTGTGTTTATATTGGCGATCTATTTTAGAGATTTGGCAAATAGGTTGCCCTGTAAAAAGTGGTTGAGGTATTGTAAAAGCTACAAATAGTACTTTCAGCTATGACAATTATTTATTCCTTTTTTAAAAATAACTCTTCACATAGTTGAAAAGTGTTTATGACTTTGGTTATTCCATCTGCCAATGCTCTAACTCTTGTAAAAATACAAGGATTGCCATATAACTGTTACAGTGATCTCCTGCTGGTGCAGACTTCCAGGAGAGGCTACTTTTCATCTGCAGTAACCGAAGTCTGCATCAAACAATGCAAACATTTGAATGGTAAATAATCTCTCGCATTGCATTAATTTAATTCAGTTTAAGAAATTAAACAGGATAGAACATTATGCTAAAAGAAACAATGTTCTTTTGTTTTGGTATTTTTAATAAAAAGACAATTGAGAATTAATGACAATATTGCTAAGCCAATACAAAAGAACAAATTACTCATGACAAACAAAATATACAAAATTGCCAGACTTGCACAATTTAAATAATTAAATCAGTTTTCTTTGTGAATGTGGAACAAGTGATATTTTTACTGCACTGTTTTTAATTTTACAGCACACCCCAAAATTCGTTCCGCTACGCCAGATTTTTATTGGTAATATCTGTGAACAACCAGCAGCATGGTTTTAAATTCTCACATTGTCGGTAGTAGAATATTATCTTTATCTTCGTCTTTGTCATTAACAACTTCTTGATTTCTCAATAAAAGATGTGGCATCAAAATTGCTTTTTTAAAAGTAATGTGCAAAACGGGTGTCTTTAGATTCTGCCAGGTTAATTGTAAAAAATTTAACTGCATAATCTGATGAGTAGTGCACATTAAGTAATGCCATTAATATTAATTTAAATTAGAAAATAATGGGGAGAAACCAGAGATACATTTTAAATGGAGAATCCACTGTATATAGTATAGAATGTACTATAGCATGTTTGCTATTGAAATTAAATTGTATAAAATTTAGAGTTTTTACAGGAAACTCGAAAGAATTCAGTTACATTATGATCTATGAGAGAAAACCATTTGCAGTGTACTTTATCAGTTTTATTATGCATGACATAATCAAATGGCATTAAACATTACTGTGGTGCACCACAATATGCTTTTTGAGAATATGAAATGCATAGAATTTACATGGTTGCACAAAAGAATTCTGTTACATTATGGTCTATGGGGGGGGCGGGGGGGGGGGGGGGGGATTGTTTGAAGTATATTTTAGTGATGTTATCCTATTTCAAACATAATGAAATTGACATGGATGACTGAGGAGAACTACAAGAAGCTTACTTTAGAATATAAAGAGCAAAGCATTTATTGTTCATTTACAGGGACACAAAAAACATTTGGTTACAATACTGTCTGAGCGATAATTGGTAGAACTGCATTTTCAGTTGTGGTATGAATTTTTAAGTTTAACTAAATTTTTGCTTATTACATGGTGTGTAGAAATTCTATATATTATATACAGAGTTGCACAAAAGAATTTGTAAGTAGTACTGATTGTGTATGTGAATTGCATAAAAGTGGAGTTTAATTGTGTTATGCATATTCTAGATCAGCCATACTCAACCTGCGGCCCGCAGGCCGCATGTGGCCCGGAGACCTTTTATGTGCGGCCCGAGATACATATTCAATGGCCTCTACTTATTACATTAATTGAGATGTGCATAAAAGTTTTGAAGACCTTCAATGTTCTTTTATATATTTTCATGGGAAGACAAAAACTGTCCTGTTATTTAAAATTACTAATTTAAAACTATCTTAAATACCGTTTCCTTAGTCAAAAGTTCTTTTCACATGTAGTTCTATTTCTGCTATAGTGGTGTATACATTTCTTAATCTTCAAGGCTAAACCAATATTATTCCAAATTTATTACCTTTGCACTGTTACATTTCTACACTTTAAAAAAAGTTTTTGTATTGAAAAAACAATTAATTTATTAAAGCAAATCACCTTATTTTTTTTTCTTTAGAACTTGGAAATGCTACATTGTTATATTATTACATTTAACTAATAAAGTTTATTAGGGTTGAACGCTTACCATGGAAAAAATTGGCAGCAAAATGCTTTATACCACTATTTGTACATCATTTGCAATTAAAATCTACCACAAAGTTTATTGTTTGGAAATAGTGGTGTTAAAAGTTTTGGTAATATTTCTTTTTCGACAAACCTTCAATCCTAGTGATTATATTAACTTTATTAGGTTTGTTATATACTACTTTTTTTTAAAATCTTACTATTTAAATTACTCCTTTTTTACATTATAATATAATTGTGTTGCGGCCCGCAAGAAAAAAAGGTTGAGAATGGCTGTTCTAGATGATCTATGTTTAGCATTATAAGATATAGATGCAAAATAAAATTCGGCCCTCTTGCCTAATATTTAATTGGTCAACTGCTGAACAGCAGTTGGCTGAATATCTGTGGCTAAATATTATAGGATATTTAGCCAAGTAAATTCAGGATAGTAAGTTCACCCCCCCCCCCCCACCCCATTCAATTTTTTTTTTCAAATCCAAATTGGCCAATGACTTATTCATGAAGCCATTTTCATTCGTAAACGCACAAAATTTACTGTTATTTTGATTCAGATACTAAAAAATCAAATGGAATTTACTATAAAGGCTCAGGATCTTTTAGAAAATAGTGTCAAAATTAGAGATTTAAATCAATTTTATAGACAACTGTTAGGGAAAGGTCTTCATTAGACGAACAGCTGATTACAAGATGTGCAATTATAGAAAAATGCTGTTCAATTCTAAATAAAACACTTTGATATCAATGACTAAATTTGATGCACATATAAAAATGATGTTGTGATTGTCACAAAAATTCTCATATTTCAGAAATATATATTTTTAATATTTTTAAGGAACAGCTTTAAATATATTTAATACAAAATACTGCAGAAAATTCAAGATTATTCCAAGTGTTTGTCTCAGTTTCTGTGTGTACTTTCAATGTGTGTTGATGAGAGTAAATTGTAGCAATTTCTGTGTTGTACGCATGCTGGTTAAACTTAAAAGTTTTGTAAATATGTATTTTCTACTTTTTATGAATTTGTTTATCAATAGCAACACAAACTCCTCACAAGAGCTATGTAAAAATGTCACAGACACACTACATTTTCATTTTGGCACCAAAATGGTGATTTTTTGCAATACGATTTTTGCTTCATACGTCCACCTTGTGTTTTATAATACAATTAAATGTGTGTAAATAAATAAAATTAAAAGTGTGTGTTGAATAAAAATAATGTGTGAAAATAAAAAATGTGCATGTTAAATTAAATGTGTTTTATAATAAAATATAATTTTAAAAAAATAATAAAACTAACATGCTGTTTTCACACACTAGACTTATCAGGTATTCAAAAACTGGGTCTTCTTGCCCAAAAAAGGCAACATCCCTGGTGCACATGCAACATTTGTTCCTAGGGCTATTTCAGGAGGTATCTTATTGTGAATCCTGTAGGACAGTAAAAATTAATGAGCCCTCGCAAAGTTTAATGGAAGGAAGGCTACAAGTATCACTAAATAGTAGAAGGGAAGAATTTCCATTAGATTTTAAGTGAAATATTAACTTACCATCCAGACTTAGAGAAAGACAATTTGATATGTCTAAGTATAGAAGGATAAAATTCAAATTCTTAATTTTTTGTGATGTTTTCTAAATAAAAATAATACATTTAAAAATCACATTTAACAGTGGTAAAGAATTCTTATAATACATAAAATATGCTTGAATTGCAAGTATCTGTAGATAAAATTATGCTACTAGTAATTTTGACTTAGTAAAAGTCATGTTTCATAAAGGTGTTTGAAAAACTACAAAAATATAATCAAGCTGAAAATTTTTTTAAACATACAAATAAAAAAAAATAATTTTAACTTGTGTTTTTAACTTAATTAATATGTACGTTTTATGTATATATAATTAATATATAACATCAAAATGTATATATATATATATATATATATATATATTTTAAATGTTACTATTTCGCTGCCAAATGTTCAGTAATCAGCCTAAAATTTGGCTGAATATTCAATATTCGGCTATATCACTATTTTCTAGCTGAGCTAAATGTTAGAATACTGTGTGGTTTATAATCTGTACAAAATAAATCAAATTCCTTACCAACTATATGCTGCAATTTCTGAAATTGAGTATTCAAATTTGTTATGCCTTTTCCTAACTTTTGTTTTGTATCTTCTTTCACTTTATTAAATAGTGAAGTTTCTTTACAGTAAGTACTATGTAAGTCTTGGAGAATGTTTGATAATCTAAATATAACACATGATTTTCCTTTCATATTTAGACTTCAATAGGAAAAAACAAAATAGACAATTAACATTTTGGGTATAAGTTTAATCTAGAGGAAAAAACTACAGAAAAAAAAAAATCATAACGTGAGGAGAAAGGAGAGAAGACAAAATTTGAATTTTTAAATAACTATTATGTATATATCCAACTTTTGAATTAATAATACACATGTATTAATAACATAAGAACTTACCTAATAATGCTAAATGTTCAACATCCAGACGAATTTCCTCGTAAACACCTAAGTATTTTACCATCGCTTTTTCCACATCAGAATTATAAGTGGCACTTGTAGCAATTACTTGTTTCACATCTGGTAGCACGGTAATGATATCACTGAAAATTACATAAATTAAAAAAGATAGATTATAATAACAATTAGGATACCACCAAACAACAAATATTAGGTTGCTTGGAAATTTATACAGCATTTTAACTTTTCAAAATTTAAAACACTAAATTTATACTAAAACTGTACTTTACATTAATCGTTTTAATCATGATATCATTCCTTTAAGGTTTTTCCATTAAACTGCCACTTTAATTTTTGTTTTACAGGTAAATGATTAAATAGCACAGGATAATTACTCATTAGTACCTGGTGACCAAGCTTCACTCTGGACAAACGAGAAAACTCCTTCTAGGGTTGTTTTGATGGAAGAAATTTCTATAATCTGGTCCAAAGCCAATTGATGCATTTAATATCATTTTTATAATTCTTACACAATTAACATTGTTAGCATCATTTTTGTTTGAAGCTAATTTTGCCCATGGACCTGATTATGGATTAACTATTTTCTCTGAGTGGATTTAACACGATTGTTTCATTTCGCATATAACAAAATATTTGCAATATATATATATTATATATATATATATATATTTCTCTTACGTTGGCGCGGAAATAAGGTTGAATTTCCAGCTTAGTGTTTGGCAAAAAATGTAGTTTCCAGAGCTCAGACCAACAGTCTAGATTGGGTAAGATCAGTGTTCAGGTCTTCTAGGGTTGTAATATCGTTAATTTCAAACGAATTCTCAACTCTTATTTAGAATTTATTTATGAATTTCAGTCACACGGAAAGTGGAGCGAATAAAAATATCAACTGTCTAGATTGCACCTGCTGCCATCTGTTGCTTTCTTATGAAGTAAAAAATAATTTATTTTCCAAAAATCTATAATACAATGATTGATGATAGATATAAACTATCTTCCTGTCACATAGTGTTTTAATGAATTTAAGCCGTGGTATACAATATTATAGGTGCAATGAGTTTTAAATTGTGTTTCCAAGATAATTTTTTGATAGTATTTAAATTTATTCCCACTGGTAGCACCAACTAAATGCATTTTAAATCGTGTTTTCAACAAAGTTTCCATTTAACTTTTTTTACATTAAAAAAATTGTCAATTTCATATGTTAAAATGATTTATGATAGCATTCATTCTGGCTAGAATTGCTGAAAAATGTGACGAGCGAGCAAAGCGTGCTGGGACCACGTAGTGTTCTTAATGTGAATTGCGTGGCAATTCGTTATAGAGTATAGAGTGTCATTTTGTGGTTTGTATTAATGTTTTCAGTTTTGAATTTCTCAAGTTCTATCAGACGTAGAGAGTTGTTTGACCATCGTTTTAAAGATAATTTCATAAGGTTTAATTTGATATGCTAGTTGACTATGCTTGGTTAAAAAAAAAAAAAAATTGAAAATTTTAAATAAAATTTTTTTTTTATAATAGTGGTTTTTTTATTTTTTTTTTAAATTATGTTTTTTATAACATTATAAACTTTAAATTCTGAAAGTTATAGAGTGGGATCTCAATGGGATCAGCAGTTATGTTTAAAAAAATCAATGTTAAACACCAGTTGGGGATGGTATTTTAAGTTGGCACCTCGCCAACTTTATGATAGTATTGTCTTATTAAGTTTAATCTGTTGCTTTCATCAAAATTGCAATCCTTTTTGAGAAACCCAGTATCTATCAGACAGACAGACAGACAGATAGAAGAATTGCTAATTTAATAGTGTATGTACTCCGTTTTTGGCAATCCTTTACTTTATACACCTTCAATTCCTTGGATTCTTAATTATTGGTTTGGGAAAAAAAAAAAAAATTATTTCATTTTTGTAACAATAGTTTAATTTCTCATACAGTTAAAATTGTATATTGTTGTCTAGTTTGATGTCAATCTTTGCTGCTAGTGGTCAGATTAAAGAAAATTTGTCACTTTACCCATGCAAGAACAGGTATAACAAATTATTTCATTTCACAAACTATTTGTAATATTTTTATGTTTCATTTCAATTTTTGACAGTTTACACTTTTTATGCCTTTTGCAATAATTTCCACCCGTGCAAAGAGTTGATATTGTATGAAAACCATTTTTCCCGAATATGGCACCCAGACAGATCAAATTCTAGATCCAACAAATCCCTAATTTGTCCTTTTCAGGAAAATAGAGCCATTTTCAAGAACCCAAAAATATATATACACACAAGAACTGCTTGTTTAATAATATAAGATATCATGCTTTTTGAGTTTAGATATCATGGAAATGCTACTAATGTAACTCAAAAGATTTGTTCAGCATTATAATTAGTTAATACAAAAATTGATGGTTAAAAAAGTTCCAAGAGGGAAAAAAAATTAAAAATGGACAAAAATTAATTGGCCAATGCAGGTTGATAATAATGAACTGAAAGCAACAGTAGAGTAAGATACTAGTATCACAACTAGCTGAGAGATTCTCATGTGTGCATTAAAAAAGTATGGAATGATTTATAAATGATAGAGTCTTTTTCATGCTATGTTTGTGCTCCATGTGAATTCTCAATCCTGCACTACTTCCAATCAACCTAATATTTTAAAAACATTCTCAATAATTAAACTTATATTTAAACAAAAATACAGGTGTTTAATAGTTTTTTTAAACTTTTTTTTTGAGAAAGCAAAAAGGCAATTATCTCTGTACATAGAAAAATTCTGGCAGTATGCATGCGTTTAATTTAAAGATGTATCTAAAAAGAAAATATAATGACAAAGTGATTATTATAACATGATTCACTTCACACAAAACATTATACCTTTGATTACAAACAAATGCTGCAAAGTACCGATTATTTAAATACTGGATGTTTAGAAAGTTTTCAATCAAACATGTTTTATTAGCACCCCCCCCCCCTTCCGGAAAATTTTCACACACATTACTTTAAAAGGGGGTAGGGAAGAATTACATTTGCATGGAAAATATATCTGTTTGGATTTCATTAACACGTTTATAAGTGCCTGCTCTTAAAGTAGGGGTGCACAACCTGTGGCCCGCGATCGGATTACTGGTGGCCCGCGGATCAATTTCGCCGATCAGACGCAAAAAATCGCGAATTTCGCCGATCGGGTGCATAGAAATCACAAAATTTTCCAAATTTCGCCGATCGGACGCGTAATAATCGCGAATTTCGACCATCGGGTGTGTAAAAATCGCAAATTTTGCCGATCGGGTGCGTATAAATCTTAAATTTCGCCGATCAGGTGCGTAAAAATTGCGAATTTTGCCGATAGGGTGCGTATAAATCGCGAATTTTGCCAATCAGGTGCATATAAATCGGGAATTTTGTCGATCGGGCGCGTACAAAACACGAATTTTGTCGATCGGGCCCGTAAAAATCGCGAATTTTACCATTCGGGTGCGTATAAATAGTTATTTTTGCCGATCGGGTGCGTGTAAATTGCAAATTTCGCCGATCGTCTGCGTAAAAATAGCGAATTTTGCCAATCGGGTGCGTAAAAATAGCAAATTTTGTCGATCGGGCGCGTAAAAATCATGAATTTTGCCGTTCGGGCACGTAAAAATCATGAATTTTGCCAATCGGGTGCGTATAAATCATAAATTTCGCCGATCACCTGCGTAAAAATCGTGAATTTTGCCGATCGGGCCCGTAAAAATCGCGAATTTTGCCGATCAGGTGCATATAAATCATAAATTTCCCCAATCGTATGCGTACAAATCACGAATTTTGCCAATCGGGCGCGTATAAATCGTGAATTTTGCCGATCGGGCCCGTAAAATCGCGACTTTTGCCGATCGGGCCCGTAAAAATCGCGAATTTTGCCGATTGGGCCCGTAAAAATCGCGAATTTTGCCGAATGGGCCCGTAAAAATCGCGAATTTTGCCGATTGGGCCCGTAAAAATCGCGAATTTTGCCGATTGGGCCCGTAAAAATCGCGAATTTTGCCGATCGGGCGCGTACAAATTGTTAATTTTGCCAATCGGGTGCGTGTAAATTGTAAATTTCGCCGATCGTCTGCGTAAAAATCGTGAATTTTGTCAATCGGGTGCGTAAAAATCGTGAATTTTGTCGATAGGATGCGTATAAATTGCGAACTTTGCCGATCAGGTGCGTATAAATCGTAAATTTCGTCGATCGTATGCGTAAAAATTGCGAATTTTGCCGATCGGGTGCATAAAAATCGTAAATTTTGCCGATAGGATGCATATAAATCGCGAACTTTGCCGATCAGGTGCGTATAAATCGTAAATTTTGCCGATCGTATGCTTAAAAATCGCGAATTTTGCCGATCGGGCGCGTAAAAATCGCAAATTTTGCTGATCGGGTGCGTATAAATCGTTGCTTTTGCCGATCGGTTGCGTGTAAATTGTAAATTTCGCCAATCGTCTGCGTAAAAGTCGCGAATTTTGACGATCGGGTGCGTAAAAATCGCAAATTTCGCCGATTAGGCGCGTAAAAACCATTAACTTCGCCGATCGGGAGCGTAAAAATCATGAATTTTGCCGATCGGGTGCGTATAAATCGCGAATTTTGCCGATCGGGTGCGTATAAATCGTAAATTTCGCCGATCGCCTGCGTAAAAATCGTGAATTTTGCCGATCGGGCCCATAAAAATCCTGAATTTTGCCGATCGGGCCCATAAAAATCCTGAATTTTGCCGATCGGGCTTGTAAAAATCCTGAATTTCGTCGATTAGGCGCGTAAAAATTACGAATTGCGTCGAACGGACGCGTAAATTCATGAATTTTACCGTTCAGGTACGTAAAAATCGCGAATTTTGCCGATCGGTTGCGAAAAAATCGCAAATTTCGCCGATCGGGCGCGTAAAAATTGTGAATTTTGTCAATCACTAGGAAAAAAACAACTGTGAATATTGTCAATCACGCAGGGAAAATAAATGCAAGATTTTTCTATCCTGAAATGGGTTATATTGACTAAGGAGGTGGGTGAGTATAAGCAGACTTGTATAAAATCAAAAACTTTCTGCGCACATAAATATTGAGTCAAAAACTTTCTGCAAATTAATTTAATGTTTAATAAAATTACGTGTTATATTATTTGGACGATATAAATTAAAAAAAGCAGTTTAAAATAATTACCATTTAAAATTAATTAATATTAATTAAAGAATTATTATTTTGGTTAAAAATAATAATAAAACTAAAAATCCATGATAGGAAGAGCTGAATTCTTATCAATTAAATTTTTTCAATGCACTTAGAAACAACCCAATCCTTAATATTTTGACCTCTTTGCAAGCGTCTGTAATGTGACAACAATGTTTTGCATCTTTAAAATGTTGAATTGTGTGCAAACAGTAAATAAATCGTACATAAATTGGGGAATATTTTTAATTTTTTGGCCAAGTGACAGAACTATCTTCAAGTGTCTGCAACGCTAATAATGTTTTCAAAAATAGTCTGCAATACGCAATATATCATACAAAATTCGCTTTTTTCCCCGCGATCCTCCGACGAAATTTGCCGTTTTTTCGAGATACTTCGACAAAATTTGCCGTTTTTTCGAGATACTTCGACAAAATTTGCCGTTTTTTCGAGATCATTCGACGAAATTTACCATTTTTTCGAGATCCTTCGACGAAATTTGCCGTTTTTTCGATATACTTCGACGAAATTTGCCGTTTTTTTTCGAGTTCCTTCAATGAAATTTACCGTTTTTTCGAGTTCCTTCAACGAAATTTACCGTTTTTTGGCAATCCTTCGACGAAATTTACCGTTTTTTGGCAATCCTTCGACGAAATTTGCCGTTTTTTCACGATCTGTCGGCAGAATTCTTAGTTTTTTTCGCGATCCGACGACGAAATTGACCGTTTTTTCGTGATCCTTCGACGAAATTAACAGTCTTTTCCACGATCCTTTGACGAAGTTGGCGTTTTCTCCGTAGCCCTTCGGCAAAATAAGCATTTTTCGCAGATCTTTCAACGAAACTAAAGTTTCTTTGACGGCCTTTTGACGAAATTCACGTTTTTTCACGGCCTTTTGACTAAATTTGCGTTTTTTTCTTGATCTGTTAACGAAATTAGCCATTTTTCGCGATCTTTAAATAAATTTCGCTTTTTTTCTGCGATTCTTCGACGAAATTCGCCGTTTTTTTTGCGATCCTTCGACGAAGTTTGCCTTTTTTCGCGTAAATTACGCACTATAGCGCTGAATGTCCTTCTGTCTGCAGGTGCCCTAAAAAGTCTGCGACGCCCGTCGCAGCGTCGCGTACATTCTGCCACGGGGTTTTTTAGTATTTAAAAAAAAAAAAAAAAAAAAAAAAATTCCCCTAAAAATATTTTCTGCAAAGTTCCGAATTTTGCAGAAAATTTTCCGCGCACGGCGTGCGTCTATATTATACAACTCTGAGCATAGGGAGCTAACTCTCCTTTTAAAATTAGCCATTTTTATGAACTTTTAGGCCGATACTCCCCCTCCTTCCCCGAAACAAAATTTTGTCCACCCTATGGATGTTGGCTCTCGACAATCCTGTCATTTTTGTGACTGACCCTCCTCTTAATAAGGTTGTGCACCCCTACTTGATATCCACATTTTATGACTGAATATGTTAAGAAGTACAATTTAGAATAATATATGTTTCTCCTCCTCTGCACCTTCATTCATGAAAGCAGAATTTTTTTCAGCACTGGCAATCTTTAAAGCTAAATTTACACCCTCAAATAAAGTCAAGGAGTATTTTCACTCTTTGAAAATAATTTTAGCTATATCTCTTGTCTAAATACAAACGTAAACTGTTGATATACCCTTGCCAACAGAACTGAATACGTTGACTGGGAAGGAAGGAACCTAGGGGGCTACCCCCTGTCACATCTCCTGTAATTCTATTGATGGTGGCCCTCGACAACCCAGTCATTTTTGTAAGTGGCCCTTCGCTTAAAAAGGTTGTGCACCCCTATCTTAAAGGATTATATAGTTTAAAGAGTAATATGAAAGTTTTCATTATCTTGAAACAACCATGAGTAGCTTAGAACTCTACAGACATTAAAAAATAGATTTAGTTGATGACAAACATGTTGATGGATGAAATCTAAAGATAATTTCTTTTTTTTTACTACATAATAAAAAAAAAAAAAAAAAAGAAAAATTATATACAAGTGAGACTTCGAAAATCTAAAATTAATTCCAAATAAATCATAGAAACCATTTTTAGGGAGCACTTGCATTTTTAAAAATATCTCCACCATGCCAAATTTCAAGTTTTTAGCTCCAGCAGCATCACAAAAATCACAATTTTAGAATGTTTTTTTCTTTAGCACCTTTTTAGATTTTGAATTTTATAAAAACTGTTCTGTGCGAACATTTATGTTTTACAAATAACAGACATGTCAAATTTTAAGTTTCTATCCCTAATAATTCTAAATAAATCATAATTTAGAATGTTTTTCGTTCATTTCACACCTTTTAATTTCAAATTTTTAATAAACTGTTTATATTGAGCATCTCCATCTTAAAACTAAGCACTATACTAAATTTAAAGTTTCTAACAATAACAATTCCAACTAAATAGTAAATTAGTTATGTTTTCTTTTCATTTTAACCTTATAAATTTCGAATTTTGTTTTAGCAAAAATTTTCATCTTAAAAGGAACCACCACGCCAATTTCCAAGTTTAATTTTTTAGAAACCATTCATAGCAAGTATTTACATTTTAAAAGTAACCACCACACCAAATTTCAAATTTTTATACAAACTGTATCACAAAAATTGTAATTTAGAAATTTTTTCCTTTCATTTATTAGTATGAACTCTTTAGAGTACAGAATTAATATCTACCCAAATTCATGGTACCCAATGTACCCAAATTCATGGACATTTTGCTTAAAGAAACAATATTAAAGATTTTGCTAATTCTCAAACTATCAACAAGCTGATAAAAATTTTCTATAAATTTCAGTGAACTTGGTGGATATTTTCAATAAGAAATGTTTTAATCCATAAATAAGTTTATGTTTAAAAAATAAACTTAATATATATCTGTACCAGCATATTTGCAAAACCTTTTGGGGCAAATGGATGTGTTTGCAGTTTGCAATTTTATATTATGATGCTTATACGGTCAACCTACATATACAGTCATTTTTGCATGCTTCCTAAAGGTGATCCTATAACAAAGATTAAATGTATTAATTAGCACACATGACAAATATATCTTAACGTTACTCAAAAATAAATAACTACATACTGAATATCATCTTTGAAAGTAGGGTTGTCTAATAACTCATCAGCTTCATCAAGTACTAAGAGATCAATTAACTTCACAGGCAAAGCCTGTTTCTGTATAAGATGTTTCAATCGTCCTATGATAAGAGAGGAGAAAACAATATATTATTAAGCTATGAATTGGTTACTTTTACAATAAAAAGTTTAAATTTAATGCTAGTTGATAACAGTAACACAGTAAGAAATAAAGTACAGTGGTCAGACAACTTTAGGGAGAAATTTGTAAATATTTAATTCTGCTAGTTAAATTAATTTTTTTAAACACTTTCCTATTACAAATTAATTTTATATTTCAAACATTTGATAGAAAATTCAATAAATAGTTGGCTGGATTAGTTGGCCCTAATTGGCCAATTACTTTGTTATCAGGGTTGGTATTTTTGCCAGGACAGTGGCAAAAACTGGAAAAAACCAGGACAAAAATGGAAAAAAACTGCAAAAATGGCAAATTCTTATTGGCCTTTAATGTGTAGCAAGATCTATAAATTAATAAGGATCATAATGGTATAAACAATTAGATTTAATAACATATATGATTTAATATTTTTAACTTTGCTAATTAATAAATATAATTAAAATAGTTTTATATATTTTAAATGTTTATAAAATAGGTGGGATTCGGTCCAATACTTAGGAACTTAAGAACCAAATTAAAAATTGGATTTTTTTTTTTTTCTTAAATAAAATATTTTGTCAACCAATTAATATTTTTTTAATTATCAAAAGGTTTTATATAACATTACTTTTTTTTTTTAATGTAATGTGTCCTAAAATTATGTAAATATTTAAGTATTTGGTACTAATTTATAATTATTTATCCAATGAAACTAGTTTGTTACAAATAAAAAAGTAATTAAACTAAATTGAAAATTATATATTGCAAATACATCTCTCTTACACCTTGTTAGGAAACTAGAATTTTTTTCTCTCCATCTTCACTCCAAGAAAGGGACAAAAAGTTACAATCTTTACTTTGAGTAAATAGCCTGTAGCCATTTTATAGTGTATCTTTAATTATAAATTTATATTAAAAATTTGAATTTAGAATATAAATGTTTATTTGAATTTCTTACACATATAAACAAACGCTTTACACATTTACAGTCTGCACATTTCTATTGTAAATAATCATTAATAATTATTGTAAAAACATGAATAAATAATTAGGTTTTCTATTTATTTATATAAAATTAGTAGTTTTTAATTTATAATTTTGTTATAAAAGTTAGTATTCTTTCAAAATGCATAATTTCCTTAAAAGTTCAAAAATAAATTTAGAATATTGATTTTTTAACCAAGTTTTTTTTTTTCTTTCATCAAATATTTTAGTTTTTTTTTTTTCTTCCATCAAATATTTTAGTTTTTTTTTTTTCTTCTGGGAAAAAATTAAATAAACAGATTATTTTTGCCACCACTTTGGCAAAAACCTATTTTTGCAGGGATGTTTTTTACCAGGGGTTTTCCCACCTATGGCAAAAACTTGACAACCCTGTTTGTTATACATATTAAGGATGTAACGAATGGTGATTTTGTAAAATAAATGAATATTCATATATCACAAATTATAACACCCTCTAATAATATACTTGTTTTAATTGCTGAAAAGTGAGAAATAAAAACTTTAATATTAAAAAAAGTTTTATTAAGACTGTTTACATGAATAGATTGTGCAGTTTTTGAATATTCTTATTTGTTTTGATAATGGATTCGATAGAGCAACATGCAAACAGTCTGATAATTTTTTATTTTTAATGTTTATAAGGTTTTTATTTTACAGCTTTTAGCAATTAAAACAAATATCGAATATTCAGCCAAATTTTAGATTGACTATCAACATTTAAAAAATATATATTTTGGTTATAATTTTTTTTAATTAATAGAAATAACATTAAACACAAATAAAATTTGATTTTATATTTAAAAAATTTAACAACTTGTTGTACTTTTTTAAATATTTCAAACACTTTAATGCTAATAAAAAAAACATGACTTTCGCTAAATCTAAATTACTCATAGCATAATTTTATCTATAGATACTTGTAATTCATATGCATTTTATCTAAAGTAAGAAATCATCATCATTAAATGTCTTTTAGGGTAGCTTCCATTTAGGGATTACAATCCCTAGGGATTGGGAACCCACTTTATTTTCAATCCCGAACATCTGGGATTTTTTCTGCCAAATCCCAGAATTTTCAGGGGGGGGGGGGGGGGTATGGAACAATATTCAGCTGAAATTTTTAAATATATAAACTTTCAGCTTTTGGAGGGAAAAAAAAAAATCCATTTTTATGAAATTTATATATTATTGAAAAAGAATACATAAAGTATTTTTTACATATATTTCTAAGAAATTAAATCTTTTAACATGGAAATATTTTGATTTGCAAACAAATGTAACACGCACAGCTATTAGTCAGGAAAAATGAAATCATTTGTTTATTTAGATTTTGCTGCACTTGTAAAAAATATCTTTCACTTTGTAAGTCATTTTCGAATTGGAGTTTACTGATAAGCATCGCATTTGTGTATCATAATCATTATTATGTGCTAACTTCTTTGCTTTTTGTGAGTTTATACCTATTTTGCTTTAAAGATGTCTAATGAAAAGGATTTTGTAGCTCATAGGAAAGATAGTGATACATCATGAGTATAGTACTACTATTTAACGTCAAAAGATGGAAAAAGCATTAAATGTAAAAGATGCAGCACAGTGCTTAAAACATTAGGTGAATCGACTAAGGGGTTGTATACGCATTTATCTACGAAACATGGTACTAAAGTTCATAAAGAATTTAATGCAACCTCTCTTCCTTCCACAAGTCAAGATTGCATAGAAAATGTATTGCTTTCTAAAAAGCAGAAAATAGAAGATTTTAGCAGTGATAAGGATTTAATTTTATTGCGAATGACAGCTAAAGACTGTTTCTCATTCAACATTTTCACCACTTCATCTGATTTAAGAAACTTATCGATAGCTAAAGGCTATAACAGATTTGCCAAAATCTGCAGTATCAATTCGAAATCATGTAATGAACTTATAGTTCCATAATAAAGGAGTTAATTACAAGAGAAATACAAACTTTTAAAGTTTCATGAAAAAAATTTAGTTTGACTTTTGATGAATGGACATCTACTGCAAACAAGCAATTTATAAATATTAATGACCATTCAAGAAATTTAAATTTGAACAAATTCTGGAATTTAGGCCTTATGCGCATACATGGATCTTTTATAACAAAAAAGTATTGAAATGCTAACAGAGCATCTAAACCCATGCAATATTTTACTAAAAATGGACATCGTTGTTATAATAACTGATGGACCAAATGTAATGCTTAAAGTCAAATAAGAAATTGAAGCCAATCATCAGCTTTGTTTCACTCATGGCATCCATTTAGCAATTTGATGCTTTATATTATAATAAAAGGCAGAGACAGAAACTTCCTCCAGTAAAACAGTAACTGAACTACGGAAGTGAAAATTTAGACTTAAATGAAGATTATGAAGATGTTGAATCTTCCAAAAGTTTAGAATCAGGGTTCGTATTAATTTTTGGAGATTAACAGGACTTTGCATACTTTCATGAATATATCAATGAACTCATTAAAAAAGTTCGGAAATTAGTAATTTATTTTAAACGATCTCCAACAAGGAATGCAGTATTTCAAAAGTATGTTAAATCTGAAAAAGAGAAAGATCTTTCCATTCTTTTAGATTGCAAGACTAGATAGAATAGCCTAGTAACTATGCTTGAACGATTTTATTCTTTGGAAAACAGCATACAGAAAGCTTTAATAGATTTAAAGCCTCTGACTTGCTTAGACGATTCAGATTTTCTACTTATAAACAAAACTTTTTAAGTCCTCAAACCTCACAGTAGAATCAATCTGTGGCAGGGATTCTAATTTGTTAACTGTGGACGTGTGGATGCAGACTTAAAAAAAATCTTAAATAAATTGTCAGAGAACATTAAAAAAAAATAAAAATTTGCACATAAAATGACAGACACTCTAAAACTACGCATCACAGAACGACGACACACGGAATTATCAGTGTCTTAAATTACTTGCATGATCCTAAATGAGATGACCCGAGTGCAGAAACTAGCAGTATATTTTCTATTCCTAATAAAACTGTTATTAAACAGCAAGTAAAAGAAATAATTGAAAGGCATATAGTGTTGACAATGAAAATTCTGAAGATAGAGAAATAATGCACAGTGAGCCTACTGCAAAAACGGCAATCCAATAACCAAACATAAGAAAAAATTGCAAGAAAAAATAGAAAAAAGCATGTTAACTGTAGAACCTGAAACACAAAACAAATAGATTTATTAATAAAAATTAAAAATGAGATGTCTCTTTTTGAAAGTGGAAGAGTCTGCAGCCATTATTTAGCTTATCAATATTTGTTGTTGATTTCTCCAATGAGCATAGAAGCAGAACGAGCATTTTCAGCAGCAGGTTTTGTTGTGAACAAAATTAGAAGTAGACTTGGAGATGATTACTTTAGACGCCTTGATATTTCTTAGATCATATTTTCAAAAGGAAACCGATTAGTTACGAAACAGGGAACTATTCAAATTAATCTTTTTTTTCTCATGGTATGTAATCATTTTTTATATTATGCAACATTTTTGAATTTTAACAACTATCTCTATTTAGAAATTTAAACTATGCATGTATGTAATTTTTTATTGATTGTTTTATTGTAGATTTTATTGTAGATTTTATTGTTCTTTTATTCGAAGAAAAAAAGTTTTATGTTAGGGAAAATCTTGTGTCTACGATATCCTAGAATCTTTAATTATGTGGTTATGAGAATAATTCAAAATTTAATTAGTGATGTTATTTTTTAATGTTGTAAATGTTAAGCCATTCAAAAACTTGTTCAACAGAAAATAAAATTATCTAGAAGATGAAGGACAGATATTTCATATTTTTTCTTACATTGTCGAATATCAACAGCATTTTTTTTTATTTTCAATCGTTGTAATTTATCCTATACTTTTTTTTTTATCAAAGTCATAAATTTTTAAGTTGCTATATTTTCATATGCAAGTTAAACTGTATTTTTGGTTTAACTTTTTTTATATAAGATTGTGATATTTAACTATTGTAAAAATTGGCGATATTAGAGAAATTCTAATTTCCGTAATCCCGGGATTGAATATAAGCAATCCTGAAAATGGCAATTAGTCTCGGGATTGTAATCCCTACTTCCATTACAAAAAGTAAGAGGCTACTTAATATAATCATCTGCTAGTGTCAAATTTGCCAAGCGTGGCAACACTTTGTGAAATTTCGCCAAATTTGATAAGAAAAAGCAAATTGCATAAACAAAACCAACTTGACTATAGCTGACTAATTCAGTAAAATTCTCATTCAAATTCAGTATTCATGAAAACTGGGAATGAATCTTCTATAATCTGTTTCCCTGCATTTTAGCTTCATATTTGCGAGTAAAAATTAGCTAAAATCTTAAAACAAAGAAATAGGGCAGCTACTTTTTCCTCCTGGTACAGGCCAGGACTTTCATTTTAAATTTATTATTTTTCTAATTTAGAAAACTTTGTTCAGCAGGAAAAAAAATTTTAATTTGCATTTTTTTACTTTTGTATTTAGAAATATCAAAAGGACTTTCTGTAAGTCGGGATGGTAAGATATTTCCATAAAAATATAAAGAATATTCTTCCCTTCCTCAGTTCACCAATACTTTCATACTTTCTTAAATTCAAAATTAAACAGCCAATATACTCTGCAATCATTGCAATACTGTCAAATCAATTTATTTATTAAATCATATATACTACACACACCCAAAAATCTACAAAGCCTGGGACCAAGAGCTTAGCAGACTTCTAAATTTCACGAATTTTAAACCATCAGCGATGAGGAAAGCAAGAAAATGCTTGCTCTCCCCCAAAATTCATAATGAGATAGATACTTCCTAAAATAGCTCTTGGTCAAGTAAATTTTATTGTGAGGAGTTTGTGTCCCTATTAATTAACAAGCTTGTAAGTTTTTTTTTTTTTTTTTTTTTTTTTCTGAAACCAGTTTTCAACTTTAAATTACTTTGTATAACTTAAATTACAAATTAAATTAAAAAGCATATTTAACAAAATCTTTGACAATTGAAACAGCATATACAAGAACATAGAAAGTTCTACAAATTACTCCTCACATACTGAAAATATACACAGAAATTGAGAAAGACAATATGAATGATCTTCACTATACTGCGATATTTTGTATTAAATATATTTAAAGCAATTTTACAATTGTGTGTCTCGCTTATTTTAAATTTTACTTTTAATTAGCTATAACAAATACTTAAATAAAAGCTGTTTCTTTTAGGCTTATGCCTTAAACCACAAAAAAAATATGTATATTTTACGCAGGAATATATATTAGGAGCGATGAAGCAGAGTAGGTAATCAGAATAATTTTTAATGAAGAAAGTTATGATACACTTTTCTTTACTTTCAGTGATAGTATTAAGGGATTTATAAATAAAAACAAGTTTAACTGCTTTTGCATTTCCAAGTCGGTTCAAAATTCAGACTGCACTAATTCCTGTGTAAAATGAAATAAATAAATCTATGTAAGGAGATTGTGTTCTTCTACTTAATAATTGATGAAGTTCTGGGCAAAGGTGAAAATTGACATTACAGTTTTCATTCAAAATCTTTCTCACTAATCAAGTAGAGAAATTCGACAAAGCATGTTGTAACTAAAGAGAAACTCATAAAAAAGATCTGGTTTTTTACCTAATATTTTTTTATCACAAGAATAAAATCTGAAGAACATTGCTCTTGCAAATAAAATGAATTTCTGTCGAAATAAATGATATTTGTACCACAAAAATAAAGGACACTTACCAAATAGAATGTTCCCAGTGCTTGTTTATGTTGCAAATAAAATGCTTTTAAAGTGGATTGATCTGCATCTTTATTTTCTAAGAATTTTAAATTTTGTACATTTAGGCAAATACTTTTTTAATCAAATCTATATAGATTCTACTCACTTTAAGACAAGATTTGAAATAGCATGGATGATTATGTAAATCGTGTAACAAAAAGAAAAATCTTATGCACATGATTCTTCAGAGAATTATTTTTTGCAGAGTATCAAACAATCAATACGTCAATAAGGCATGGAAATAAATCATGAATTTTGACAACTGGTCGCAGGAAAAAAAAACATGAATTTCACCAGTCAATCACAGAAAAAAAAACTCAGTGTCAAAAGATAGCGGAAACAAATAGTGAAATTAGTCAATTAGTTGAGGAAAAAAAAATATCTAATTTCGTCAAATGATCGCATAAAAAAATAGCAAAGTTCAACTGGTCATAAGGCAGGTCAAGAATCTCCTCAATCAGTAGCAAAATTTGCAAAAATTTTATTCCATAGGCATAAGAAAATTTTCATTAATGATTTTCTACCAGCAAAAAATCTCAGTAAAAGTTTAGAAAAAATGCTTTCAATTTCATTTGAATCAAATTGTAAAATAAACTTGCAACAGTAAAGAAATTTAAGGAGGAATATATTAAATATAGGAATATTATTTAGTATTTAGAAAATTTCTATTTTATCACTGAGAAAATGTCAGTATTATTGTTTGCTAAAGAGAAATACTCTACTTTGGTGATGCCTATTAAAGTTTGAAGCAAAATCTGAAACATTCAATGAATTTTTGCTTGAACCTAATATAGTAAAAGAACTCCGTCATTTACAATGGTAGAAGGTACGTGTTGCAGTTATCAAAAAGGATGATACTAAAAAACTAGAATTTATGATCAACTAGCTTTTTACTGCAATAGCTCCATCTGCTTCAATAGAAAGATTCTTTTCTGCTTTTGGTTTGGTATATTCGAAAATTAAGAATCTCTTAGGAACTAATAAAGCTGCTAAATTCGTTTTCCTGTACCAGCACTTTAACAAAAAACATCGGTTAATATCTTTATTTGCTTCCAAAAATATTTAAAAATTTTATGTGCTACAGTTATTTTAACTAAAATATTTAAGGTTAAATTGATTTTTGACAATGATTTGTAGTTTTCCATGCATTTTGTGTAATAAAATATTTTACCTCTTAATCATTTAGGTAAATTGTATAAAAATATTAATATATATTGGCAATACTTATAGCATACACGTGTGTATGTGTATTTTTGCTTTATAAATTGAAAGAAAGGTCATCAAATAATGTGTGGAATTGAAAATCAGATTTAAATTTTATGAAATCAGATTTAAAGAAAAATCTGATTATTATTTTTTAAATAATTTTAAAAAAAATCACAAACCCTAATTCCACAACTTTAGGCAAAATTAGCTGCATTCCTCTTTTTCTTTATATCTTAAATTAGCTTCATTATGTTTAGTTTCTCATTATTATAAAAAGTATTTTGCTGCATAAATCCTTTATATCTCATTTAAATCAATGATTTTTTTTAATCTATTGATTTACATCAAGATTTTAAATAAAAATATAGACAATCTCATTTATAGACAATTTTGAAAGTTTTCATAATTTTTTATGGTTGGGCCTTAAATAATTCTACAATTCACTTATAAATGTACAAGGAAAAGAAATTTCATGATTTGACAGATTTTTTATTTTTTTTTAAATTGATAGATAGCAAGATTCAACAGCAGATCGATAAAATGATCAGGAGAAACATTCCTGCAACAAAGAAGAGATTCACATAGTTCTATGCATAGAAAAGGACTCCATAAAGAAGACAATCAGACAACTATGCCATTTCTTGTCCCTTTTTTTTATTACGACTTGAGAATTTTGAATACTGATGAGGATAATGAAGAAAAATCTGAGACACTAAAATTTTAAACATATCAGAAACAGTTTTAGGACATCTTGTAATCTTTAGAAATTTATCTTCGCGTTATGAAAGATTGGATATCACAGACAGAATATGCTAAATCCAAATAATCAAAAACAAAACAATCCCAAAACAAAGCATCTTCATATTTTATGATTCCTCCTGTATTTTCAGCTTGAACTCATATTTTTCAGCATTTGCCCAATTCATAGATGCTGAATTTACTCCAAAACGCAAAATCAAGGATTGTATTTTCAGGTGAAAGAATGATTTTTCATTTGAGAGTAAATTCAACATCCACAAATCAGATGGACGCAAAAAAATATGAAGAAATTAAAATGAACAGTTCGAACCAAAAAATATGAGATCAACCATAATACATACAGATGTAATAACTTTGTTTTGGGGTTATCTATGAGAATCCGGAATAAGCAAATTTAGCAATTATTGGCAGAATAATGATTTATCAGAGATATTTGAATACTTTGAAATATAGCCTATGTCAAGTCAATGACAGGGGTAGTACTAGCCCTAGATGATATTTCAGGACATACTTTTGATATTTCAGGACAATTTCAGAACACATTTGCTTGGCATACTAACGGAAAAAACCTTAACACCTTCAATAGATTTTATCACAAATAGTACACTATATACACAATTTTTTTGTTTTAAAAGTATAGGTACATTTAAAAGAAAAGTTATTTTACCACAACCCTTTGATCAAGCTGCTAAAAAAATGCAAGTTTTGCATTACTGAAGGACAAAAATAGATTTTTTCTTCGCTGATCAACAAAAATTACAAAATTTTCTTTTTTATAACTGATTGGTAAAAATTGCGATTTTTTGCGACTGACAGACGAAAATAGCAAGCTTTTTTTAATGACTAATCGATATAATATGCGATCTTTGGTAACTGATCACCAAAAGTAATTTTTTTTAGCAAATTGACGAAAATCAGTATTTTTAACGATTGAAAAAAATTGTGAATTTCGTGATAATTTTGCATCAGTAAGAAGGTACACCAACCCCCCTATTTGATGATATCGAATGCCAATATAGCAAAAAACTCGCAAAATTTCAGGAATTTTAGGACAGACTGCCATATTTTAGGACATTTCAGAACATTTTTATTTTTTTCAAGAATATCAGGACAAGTACTACTCCTGCCAGGGATCATTCTAGAACATAAAATAGGGCAGGGTGCACATTAAATAATAAGGGCAATTTTGTTGAAAAGGGCACATGATTTCATAAAAAGGGCATTTTTGTAATAAGTGCATATACCCATATACTGGCGGGGAGGGAAGTCTGGAAACAGCTTAAAGTACTCTTTAATTTAAGAAATCCAATAACGTATCTAATTTCCATAACTTCACCATTTGAAAAGCATTAAAAATAGCAAAATGAAACTTATGTTCTCGATTTTATTGTAAAATTGTTTACTATAATTCACAGTCATTTCCCCTTTTTTCTACGATATTCAAAAACGTCTCTCTCAAACTTTTTCCCGGTTTTAGCTAAACTGGTTTTGAAAAAGCTACAAAATAAAAGTTCTAAAGCTACTTCTCAAATTTTTTATAGAACTTATGTAAGTTTTGTGGTCAAAGGCCAGAATATGCCTGATCTAATACTACATTTCACTAGAGAAGATGAAATTAATCAATGACCCTTAGTTACCCTTTATGTCTTGTTCAGTGGAAAAAAATGATAAATAAAAAGATGAATCACTCAAAGTCAAAGATTAGACATGCCAGGGCATTTCACAGAGAAATAAAGAGGGAAAGAGGAGTACTCCTGATGTACCATTCTAGCATTCTAAAAATAAGATAGGTAAAGAATTTTTGAAAGTACAATGCAAACAAGGCAGGATTCTACCCAGGAGTAAAAGGAGGGTTGGAAAGTTCTGGAAAAAGGGCAAGGATGGTAGAATTCTACTTGGAAAAAGGGCAAGGAGGGTGGTATTTTATCTAGAAAGGACATGAGGGCAGGCCGCCCCTCTAAAACTCTCTAGAGCAGCCGTACTCAACCTTTTTTTTCTCGCGGGCCACAAACAAATATTTGCGATGTTAGGCGGGCCGCAACACACTTGTATAATAATGCAAAAACATATAGATTTCTATTGCAAATGCCACGAAGATTGTTGTTTTGAAATAGTGGTATAAAACTTTTGGCTGCCAATTTTTTCTGCGACAAATATATAAACCTAATAAGCCTTATTAGCTATATGAGAAGTATAAAACGTAACAATATAACAATGCAGCAATTCAAATTCTCAAATATTATATATATATATATATATATATATATATATATATATATATATATATATATATATAGTAAGGGATTTTTTCTAATAAATCAGTTTTTTTCTCAATGCTAAAACTTTTTTTAAAAATTTTAATATAGAAATATATAGTTTAAATTAAATAAATTTGGAATAATGCTTGTTTAGTGTTTGGGATTAAGAAATGTATACATTATTATAACACAAGTAAAACCACCTGCAAAAAAAACTGACTAAGGAAACATCATTTAAGATATTTTAAGGTAATGTTAAATTAGTAATTATATATAACAGGAAATTGTCTTCCCGTGAAAATATATAAAAAAGCAGTGAAAATATTAAGAAAAAATTGCACACATCTCAATTAATTTTAAAAATAGGGATTAATGATTATGTGTCTCAGGTCGCACATGAAAGGTCGCCGGGCCGCAGGTTGAGTATGGCTGCTCTAGAGTGATCCCTGCCCCTGCAATGATCTTCTGTATTGAATAAGTACTATAATTACTTTGCTCATGGTCAACCGATGTTGTTCTTTAGAAAAAAATTATATCCAATTATCTACTCTGCAGTAAGATTCAAGCACTAGATAAAAATTCTTTCTGGAAATTTTGGTCATTAATACTTTTGTTATGAATTTTTGAGCTTTTATATATAACTTTTAAATGCTCAAGAAAACAGCAAAAATGTTTAAATATAAAGGAGAAATATAATCCCAAAAATAAAGGAGTCTCCTTCAAAAAACAGGAGATTTGACAGGTTATTTGCCAATTCTCTTGTCTAGAAACAGAGATAATTGTGCATAATGTGTTGATTTAGCACCTTATTTAAGATCCTGAATTTACTTTCTGAAAACAAAATTAAAGTAAAAAGGCAGGGAAATGAAAATAATAGCTTGCTTAAAATTCCTCACCTGGAGTTCCAACAACAATTTGCGTCTCAAGAGCTTTTTCCTGGTCTGCAAACACGGGTAAACCACCAATAAAGCTGTCAACAGTCAAGTTACGGAAACTGGATCCGACTGATTTTACTACAGAACATATCTGTGTAGCTATCTCTCTGGTAGGCGTAATTATTAATACCTGAAAGAATAACAATTTATTAATAATAATAAATAAAAAAAAACAGATTATGAAAAATGACACATGGACATGACATTGCATTAAATACTTCAACAAAAACATAGGAAAAGCCCAATGATTCAATTTTTGTGCTGTAACAATTTATTTCAATACTAGCTGCATAGCAACCCATTGTGCTGCATTTAAATTACATGAGGACTATGAATTGTTTGGAGGTAAAATAAATCTAGTCTTATACATTTCAAGTTTCTGGCACTAATTCCAAATAAACCTTAATTTAGAAAGTGTTTTGTTTTAGAGCATTTTCTGCTCATTTTAACTTTTTAAAATTTAGATTTTTTTTTTTTTTTTTTAGAAACCATTCTTACAGAACATTTACATCTTAAAAGTAACCACCATGCAAAATTTCAAGTTTTTAACCCCAACTCTATCGCAGAAATCATAATTTTAGAACATCTTTTGTTCCTGCACCCATTTACAATTTTTTTTTTGTTGTTGTTTAATACCTTAAAAGTAACAATCATGTCAAACTTCACGCCTCTAGTATTAACAGATCCAAATATGAAATTTAGAATGTTTTCCCACTAATTTCACCCTTTTAATCCTTTGTACTACTGTGTTGCATATCTCTAACATATCCAAAAATCAATGTTACTTATACAGTGGGATTTAAAAGACTTATTTACTGGTGCTAAGTTCCAACACAACAGTTAACACAAGCTGTTCATAGAATTCTCAACAATCGGCGATACTCTATTAACTTTTCATTATACCAAAGTTTTATCATTTGAGTAGTTTCGCATCTTTATTGCTGAAGTGAACTTTATAAATTTTGTTAAATTAGGAGGTTAGAGACATCCAAAAATATGTTCGTATACTTATTTACTAACACTTTATTATGATTAGCAATGAAAAATTGCTAAATTTTCATAACTTTAATATGTTGTTCACGGTGAAATAAATACGAAGACTAATGACATAGATTTATTTTAAATACTCTTCCAAGCATGCTACACAACAGAACACCCTCAAACTGAAGGGAAATGAATTTATACTGCAGTTGAATGCTCCAGAAACTAGGACTGGATGATACTAAGACTTCTACACCACGATACATCGAGACTAAATCGCGATGCATCACAATATTAGACATTTGGTAGTACAAACATGGTCGTAATTTTAACATAAAATTTAAGAGTCATACATAATTATGTTGTTTTAAATAACCTTTTTCTTTAGGCATATCTTTAACGACAAAAACGCAAAATATAATAAAACTTGCTGCAAAAAATAAATAAATAAAATTTTGAAAAAAATGTTATAATTAGAAGAATCTTTTTTAAAATGAGCTTTAATTCTTAAAATAATATCTACAAGAATTTTTGATATTTAGATATATTTCACTTAACTATTCACCCTCATATTTTTATGCAATTATCTTTAACGATTTTATTAATTTGCGGGTGTAGACCACCTCCTGTACTGGCCAAAATTTAATTTCTGATATTTTAATGTATTACACTTAACTATTCACTTTCAAGTTTTAAGTAACTATCTTTAATATTAACGATTTTATTGATTTGTGGGCATTTCTGTACTGCCCAAAATTCAATTTCTGATATTTAGATAGGTTATAATTAACTATTCACCTTCATATTTTTATGCAATTATCTTTAATATTAATGATTATATCAATTTGTGGGTGTAGACCACTTCCAGTATTGGCTAAAATTTTATTTCTGATATTTTAAGATTTCACTTAACTATTCACTCTCAAACTTTTAAGCAATTATCTTCAATATTAATGATTTTATTGATTTGCAGGCAAAGTCCGCCTTTTTGTACTGGCCAAATATTAATATCTGATATTTAGATGTATTACACTTTCAGTGCTAATGAATAACTAATTCCTAAAGAAATTCTAAATAATAGAATAAGTACTATAACCCATAATATTTTACTGTTCTGGCTTTAAGGGGAAAAAAATGATTTTCATTTCAGATGAAAACAAATTGAAAATACATGGAAGGGGGAAGCAAATCCCCCTTGGCACTCATACCTCTTAACCAAAATGTGAAATAATTCACAATTGGTTTCCACAGCTCACCCCCCACAGTTGAAAATTAATCAGGTTTTGAATACTCATTGCACAAGTTCTAAGTGACTAATTGATGGAAGAAAATTTCTACTTCACAAATCACATCGCCTTATTTTCTCAAATGTACATTGTGGTGCTACTCACTGATCATTTATACAGCTAGAAAAAGAGACTTGTATTTGAGCATGCAGTGATTTGCAATCAGCATCGATTTTGGATAATCTAAATTAACTATGAGATCTAATCAACGATGCTTCATGGGAGCATTTGTTTATCCACTTCAAAGACTGGAGGAGAAACAAAATCGCTTTTAGCCACCAGTCTTGTTCACACATGCGTTGTTTATCCATTTCAAAGATTGTGGAAGAAAGCTTTGCCACCATTCTTTGTTCACCATCGATCTGGTGTGATACATCGTAGGGCCACGATACATTGCTAAACGAAAGATCAAGAAGCCGGTTTAACGATTTATGATTTTATTTGATTTTCCACGATATATCGATGCATCACCCAGTGCTAACAGAAACACTTTCCAGAACAACTAAAACTGGAATTTAAGAATGGAAAGCGAATGAATAAATAAACTTTTTTTTTTTGTGCAACTCTCACTTTTCCTGTTACGATGGAATTGGCTGGATTTGAACATGGAATTTTTAATTTACAAGCTGGAGATGCTACTGCTAAGATACAGAGACTTGTTGACTTTGCAGCAATATACTTTTTAATAGAACAGCCATTTATAAGCATTTTGGAGATATATGGTCTATGTTTCCTGGAATATCCAGTTAACTATAGCCTATGACACTCAGAGAGCAAAACCAAACATTTTGGTACCACATAGTATATATATATTTTCAGCAGGACTGAAACTGCACATAAATTTAATAACACTGACTAAGGATGTGAATTAATTTTCACTTTGTTTTCAGTTGCAGCCTTGCCAACGTATAAGTGAAAAATGCCAGACTGGATGTCGTCCAGATGGCTTAAATGGTAAAGTATTTGGTGCACTATACCAGGGTATCTGGGTTCGATCCCCGGTCTGGACACATTTTTCACTCTGTTGGTTTTTTAAAAAAGGGAATAAAGAATCTTAAATTGTCCATGTTCAAAAACATTACTCTCCTTTTCTGCATGCAGTTGGGTAAAAAGAATCACAGCAAAACTTTATTGTTTCTACATTATATCTGAAGCATACAAAATATAATGAAAACTAGTGTTCCTTCAAGGCCTTTTTAAAAAATGGGTGCAGTGCACTGTTCTATTTAAAATTGGCAAAATTAACCCTGCCCTTTTAAAAAATAGTAAAATGAACCCTTAGTTTAAACAGCAAAACTGGGAAAATTAATTTGTAGTCAGTGGCCAGCAGTAAAAAGTTCATTAGTGGATACTATTTTTTTTTATTTAAAAGTGTTAAACAAAACAATAAAATTGTGTTTAAATTTCTATTAGTATATTTCTAAAAAAAAAAAAAAAAAATAACTAATGCAGCTACTGCTGGCATAATTGAATTTATTGTGACCAGGGCTCTTTCTTGACTTATATTTAAAACACTATTGTACAGTAGACTCCTTTAAATCTGCATAGTTTAAAACCACAGATTGTGCAGATTTTAGAATTTTGCAGAATTCTGGTCACTTTTGTTTTTGTTTATATTTTTAACACAATAATTTGAATTGAATAATGCACTTGAAATTATAATGAATGCTTACAATAAAGTAAAATAATAAAAATTAAGAAAATTTAAAAAAACATTTAAAATTTTAAAAGTAAAGGTCAAGTAAATAATAATGCATAACTAAATATGTCCAAAATACTTATGAAAAAATTGAGCCTGGAATTTTCCTGAAATACTTTTGGGTCTCTGAGCAATACTATGAAATCATTGACATCAACAATAGTTTCATCTACAGCTTCGGAAAAAATTAACTGATTTCCATTCAATTTGTGTCTTATGAATCTTACTTTAATAGAATCATCACCAATTAAACTACAGTTATATTTATCAAAGGCAGTAAATACAAAACAAAATATTTCTTACTATGTTAAATAAATTGTTATTTTTCTTTGTTTATTTTACAGTTAAATAACTACTTTTAAACAATATTTCCTTATAGTAAATAAGCAATTAAATATTTTGAACATTCTGCATTACAGGAGCAGAGTGGATTGTGCCCCATGTTGAAGTTCAATAAATAAACATATTAATATTGTTTATAGCTTTCTTTTAAACATTAACTTTAAAGTTAAATAAAAACAAGTATCTTAGCTTTGCAAAAAAGCTGTTTTATCGGATTTATCTACAACCTTTAATTACTAAAAAAATTAAAATATGAAAAATTTTACTTTTAGAAGCTCAAAACTACCAATCAGGATAAAATAGTTCAATCTGAGCTAAACATATTTTCTGAAGGCTATAAATAATCAGTACACTGGTCTATTAGGATAGAAGAGAAGCTTTAAAAAATTTTAAGAAATAAAATATTAGGAGGTGGTCCACTGTTCCCATAGGTCCAGTGTGTACCGGCATGAACCTATATACCTGGACTTCTAACGAAATAGCCTTTCCAAGAAGGAAATCGTTCCTCGAAAAAAGCCTCAAATAGGTGGCGCATGTGAGGATGGTTTCTGCCTACGTCACTAAATTCGTCTGCTTCACCGTTCCGTTTGACACTGACAGTGACATGGCACTAGTGCAGCACGGTTTCTGGCCAGCTGCGCAGAACGGTGTGCGTAGCTGTGCAGCTGCCATTTCGTGCCGAAGTCTCGGCACGATGTTATCACACGGCGTTAGAAGTCCTGGTATAGAGGTTCATGGTGTACCGGTCTCCCCTACACTAATAATTCGCATAAAAATCTTAAAATAAACTTTATTTCATGTTAGTCATACTTAACCAAAAAAACTTTATTAATACATAAATTTGGTAAAAATATGGCGATCGCCACTGATATCAGCACTATCTTGAATTTTATAAGAAATAAATTTATACTTCCTTCTTAGAAAACATGAGTTGAATCATATTAAACAGAATTCTGTATTAAAATGTGTACAGAATGATATAAAAATAAAAAACCCTTGAATTTTTCACCTATATCTTAACTAAGTTTTGTTGTTTACATCGTAAACAATGTGCGGATTTTAAGGGGACGGATTTGAGGGAGTCTACTGTATATAAATATGAAAATAGGTAGTTTACTACAGAAATGTATGATAAATACTGTTGAAACTGGTTAAAATGTTTCAGCTTAAAAAGTTTATAGGATCAAAAACTATACACTGCACTTTAACCATCTTTAGTAGGCAGATACTTGATGAAATTGCAGTGTGCAATCATTTTTTAAATTTGTCTTTTTATTTTAATTTTGTACTTAAAATTTCATTATCTGAATATAGATTTATTTCATATTTTGAAAACATCATTTATTGACCTATTGTTGAGAGATATTAAAAAAGCACAAATAATATTTCTTTTCAATTAACAAATATATTTACACATAAATTACATTATTGCATGTGAAAAACATTAAAGGGAGAAAAAGTATATCATATTTAAGAAGTTGAAATAATATTGCTGAACACTTTCAATTGAAACATGCTTCTATTACAAATTTTAAAAAAATAAAGTTTCACAATGCAAAAGTACTTAACTTACGATCGTGCTATAACCCAACCAAATAAAATTATACCACAGCTCGGACATTTTTTGCTCTGTTGGAATAAAGCTCAACTATGATGCTCCAACTATACAATATGCTTTTTTATATTAATAAAATTGCTTCTGATTACATGTATTAGATATACCTCTGTTTGTATACAATAACAGATAAATGGCTTCTGCATATTGACCTTTCTTTGCATGAGTTTTTCTTTTACAATTGTGTTTTTTTATACATATAATTAAATACTAGACACCAGAAATTAAAGTTAAATAAACAGTGATGGAAATTTACATCACTATGCAATTAAGGGATAAATGAATGGTATATAAATATTGAAAAAAAAAGAAAAAGCTTGAATGTATGAAAGAAAACAGTGAATAGATTATCAGAAATGTGTGAAAATTTTCCTTCTTTTGCCAACGTCCCTATAACTAAACAAATATCACTGTTTTTATAGTATCATAAGTCAATGTCAATACTATCTATGGCTCAAAATGTTTATATTTTTCTGATTAAATAGAACAAATATATTCTACCTGTGGTTCGGACACCTTGCGCTTCAACATCTCTAAAGCCGCTATGACAAATACCAATGTTTTTCCGGTTCCTGATTTTGCCTGAACCATCAAACCTGAAGAGAAACAAGAAAAATGTAAGCTATCATACATTACATATTACATAGTTTGCAGTTGCAAGAAATTGCACCATGACATTTTCTCTTAAAATTGCAAAGTAAAGTACAGTTTCTGTATCTCTACAAAGTATTTATGGTGATTATTAACTTGCTACTTTTATATTTAAAAGTGCTAAACAATAAACTTTTTTTAAAATTTCTAATTAGTATTAATCTAAAATTAAATAAACTGAAATATGTTAACATTTATATTAGAGATGCACTGAATATTCTGTATTCGGCTATATAACCAAATATTCAGTTAGGCCGAATATCAATTGGCCAAACTGAATACTTCAAGAAAACTTTTAAAAATAAATTTCAAAACCTTAGATAACTTTTAACTGTCAGTAAATAAAGATATTCAGTTTAATTATGAAATAGAATCATATTTAAATAACAGAGATTGGTTTTACATTATTTATTTGCTGTTTTAAAAGTAACAATTAAGAAAATTAACAATTAAGAAAATTAACTGTTAATGATGAACTAATCATAGGAACTAATGATGCATAAATGCAATTTTTTTTTTATTTAACTGGAAAGCTAAGTAATCAAATTTAATTTTTTAAAAATTGCTCTTACCAGAATGTAATATTTTTTTATAAATAGCTTTTTTTATTAATTTCATGTAATTAATAAACTTAAGATTTTAATCAGATTATTTTTTTAAACAATGCCCTGCATATTTTATAATGTGGCAATATACATCCAATCAGGGAGCAGAGAATAATATTTACGCGCACAGAAAAATGGAGGGCTCATGGAGCTCAAGCTCTCCCCCATTTAAATAAATACAATTTTTTAAGTCACAAGTTATTAAAAATCTATTATTTTCTTTCTTAAATGTTTGATTATTCATCTCTGACAAAACAGCTAGTACATACCAAAAAAAAATTAAATTTATAGTAGCAATAAAACTAGTAAATCTGCAGATCAAGGGGCTCATAATCTCAGTTTTGCAATTTTATTTTGAAATACTTTTATTTAGTATTTAAAAAATATTTAACCCACACTTTCCCTTATTTGATACTTTTTATACAAATTACTAAAAGTGATATATAAAGGAAGGCCATTTAACTGTTAGGAATAATAGGGGAAAAAAAAGACTCCATGCGCTAGTACTCCAAGACTTATTTTTAAAAAAAATTTAACTAATCCTTCTAATTCCATTACTGGCACATCTACCCTATATGGTGAAAAAAAGATGGTTTTAAAATCCAAAATTGCTCTTGGGACATGGCTTTTTATAAAATTCAATTTTAAGTAAAGCTATTTAAAAAGTAATAAATGCAATTTATCTAAAATTTCAGAATTGCATTAAATATTTCTGAATTATCTTTTCAAGTATTTGAATTTAATTTTGGAACAAAATTGTGTGAAATATAACCTTACAAAATGTGGGACCCCAAAAGGGTGCTTTATTTTTTGAATGACTCACCTACAAAACGCAGCCAAGTTTAAAGAAATATTAATACAAAGTTCCAACGTTATTATGGTAGATAATTTATTTTTCGAAGAAATATTCATAATTACATTTCATCAACCAAATCTACAAATTTTAATTGAATTTTCTAAATTGTATTTATTTTAAAAATTAATTTTAACACTCTGGTCTGTTAATCTTCATCCAGCAAAGGCATAGCTATCAAGCTTCAGTGTTTTCTTCATGTAAAAAATAAACATATTTTGAATCAGAAAATTTGTTTAATAAAATGTGTCTTGTATCTATGTGCTACTTGTTTGAATTAATTTATTAAATACATTTTCTGGCTCAAATTATGCTTATTTGACTTTTAAAAATAACAAAAGATTGTCGAACAAAACACAAAAAGGCGGACATTTGTGGGCGGATACGTAAATATAGCTCTCTATTTTAAAATTCGGTGGAGTGATTAATAATTACAAGAATTTTGAAACCCCATATCCATATATTTTCACTCTAGTATGGACATCCATCTGGAGTGCCATCTAGTATATCCGTATATTTTCACTCTAGTATCGCACTGAATTTTGATACTAAGACTCTAGATACTAATAATTCTAGATGCGAGGTTCAAGTGGGGAGTTTAATTAAGATTTGTCTGTTAAAGTTAAAGCAAACAAAATTAAACACGACTTGACATAAGAATAGAACACTTTCAGTACAATTTTAAATAAATGTGCGTAATATAGACATATAATAAATTTAAAAAAGCTAAAAATTTACTTGAGCCAAATCTAGCCAGAGGAATAGCTTTTAACTGAATAGGAGACGGGTTTTTGAATCCTGCTCTGTTTAATCCATTTAATACGCTTTTACTTAGAAGTAAAGCACTGAAGTCCGCTTGTTCCTCTAACCGCACATCATTTGAGCGCCATTTTTTATTAAAAGAATGCGCCATTTTAAATTATTTTACGAATAAATTGACTTAAAATTAATTTCAGCCACAGAGCAGGATTGTGAACACAGCACACAGCACAGATTCATAAACCTTTGTTAGCTTTGCCCGTGCGTCCCGGTATAAATCTTACTGTGTTGCCAATAATAATAATATAATATTACGAAATAAAAGGAAACCGTGAAATCACTGGTTAGGGTGCCTAGATACCACAGTCAGGGCTAGATACCTGGTTTGCTCAATCATTCTCATGGCGTCACAAATAGTGGCTGACGATTTGTAAAAGCGATTGGTACAAAACGGCGTACCAAGGACCTTACCTAGGGCTCCTATAATACATATATACGAGTATGTATATATAGAAGCCTTAACCTTACCGACAAGTGGCAACAACCAAGTCTCTGGGGGTAATTTTCTTCGGAAAAAGGCTGTTTATTGGACGAAGGGGAAGCTGTGTTAAAATGTTCTTCACGCCTATTGGTGTTTTCTTCTCTTTACCCGCAGACAAGGCCGTAGCCAGTGGGGGGAATCACCAGGGTTTGATCCCCCTCCGAAATTTTTCAGGATGACTATAAATAAGTCATTAAGTATCAATCAATAAAGTCAAAAATCTGACATTGAAAAACTGAATGCAGTTTAAGAAAATTGAAAATAGGTAATAAACAAAAGAAAGTTTCAAAATTCTTCTCCTTCTTCTTTTTCTTTTTTTTTTTTTTTTTTTGAAATGGAAATGTATAAAAGCGCGATTTCCCTGCTTTCAAACAAATTGGTGGAACATTCAAATATATTCTCCAACTAGTTTAACTGAAATGCTTAAGAATATAATGAGCGTCTAATTCCAAATATCCACAAATTGGCAACGTAACTGTTTTGACATATGCTCCTGGGAATACATTTCTGACAAAATACATTTTAAAATATATGTAAAAATCTTCTGAAATCTTCAGATTTGGTTGACGCTATTGTTGATACATTGGCGAAGTAGAATCACCATCAACACAAATGAAATTTTAAATTTCTTTGCAATGAAGAAGACTCAAATATTCAATTTTCTTTTGTGATTAGTATTGGTTACTCAAATTCACAATAGATAACTTTTAAATAATTTTACCTTTATTAAAGTATTACAAAACCAATATAAAATACGATAATAAAAATAAAATTTTGAACCTACAAATCCCCCTCCGAAATATTTTTCTGGTTACGGCCTTGCCCGCAGATGACGTGACATGGGTAAAGTCAAGGCTAAGGCTCCTATAATAGGAGCTGACGCATATCCATTTTGTTTCGCATTATTCGGGTCTCAGTTCAGCATCTCAATCTACCGCTGCCGGAGCTGGGGTTGCCTAAGGCCTCGTTCCTCCACCTTCTGAAAGAGGCTGGATGTTAAATGGCGGAAAATTAGCTTGGTTTTTCGACTTTGAGACACATATCTGCGAGGATGCGTCAGCCTGTATTATAGGAGCTCTAGTCAAGGCAACACTAGATACCGAACTTGCTCATTCACTCTCAAAACGTCACAAATGGTGGCTGGCCGCGACCAGCGATTGGTCCAAAGCAACGCGCCCATCGTTTTGTGCCAATCGCTGTATGTTTTTCCTCCTAGTCAGCCACCTTTTGTGACGTCATCATAATGAATGAGCAAGCCCGGTATGTAGTGTAGCCTTGGTAAAGTCGAGGCTAACGAAAAAGAAAGGCTACCGCGGTACTTTATTCATATTTTTTTTTTACAGACCGCGGGAGTCACGTGATGCTCGAATGCACCAATGAAGGTGCACGAAAAGAGCATCACGTCACTCTAGCGGTCTGTAAAAAAAGATAAGTGGAATGTACCGCGGTAGCCTGTCTTTTTCGTTAGCCTCGGGTAAAGTCCATAGACGTCAAGTTGGAGGTCACACACTACGAATAGGCAGTTCTGATTGGGGGAAGTACCAAGGCAACACTAGATACCGGGCTTGCTCATTCACTCTCAAAACGTCACAAATAGTGGCTGACCGCGACCAGCAATTGGTACAAAGCGACGCGCCCATTGCTTTGCGCCAATCCCAATATGTCTTTCGTCGCGTCCAGCCACCTTTTGCGACGTCATGATAATGAATGAGCAAGCCCGGTATCTAGTGTAGCCCTGGAAGTACCCTGACCTTCAAGTGAAGTACAATGGTTGATCAGCTAATTGCAACTTCCCTATACTACAGGCTGAATCACAGAGCTGTCCTTAGTGAAAGCGAGGCCGGGTGCAATAACTTTTGCAAAGCCCTTCCCTTCCAAACTAGTTAATCCCATCCCATTCCCACCATGTTGTCAATTTAACAAAATTTTTTAATTCATCTTCTAGAAATTTCAAATAATAATTTTTGCTTTATTTAATTATTTAATGGCATGTTTCGTGATTAAGTAAAGTGAAGGTAACTATTCGAAAATTCTGGTAGATATTTTGAATAAAAAAATCCACTAAATTGGCAGCACTACTTCCCTCAATGCAATAACCTTTCAAAAAACCCCTCATGGAGTGAAGCTCAAACCAAAGCTCACAGTGGCCCACCCAGGATCGCGCTTTTTCTTTGGGAAGGCTAGGGGGGGGTACATTTTAGTAGAGCTTTATGTAGACTCGTGCCAATTTCTTTTCATAACTCTAGGACTGGATCCATGTTATTCTTTCTTCTACATGTTTGAGTTGGGCGGGAATTCATTTTTACCTGTCATGCCGAAACGGCATTCCTTACCTCTCTCTGTTTTTTTTATCTGGTAAATTGGTGAAAAAAAAATTCCTCATACTTTTTAATCGCTAAAATTGCCGCAGAGAGATGTAAAAGGTACTGTTTGGTTGGGAATCGTGTATCTTTTTCGAATTTGCGAACAAATTTTGAAATAGAAGGGATCTGCATATTAAAAATTGTATCGACATTGAATTTTCCAATAGTAACACCTACTTTTCCCACAATTTTTCATTTCCATTGATCAACTTAGCCTGGAAAAAGGCACCGATTACATACTTTTTTTAAATCTTTGTATAATTAGATTCGTTCAAAGTTCAAGGATGCTAATGTTAATTCACGTAAAATACTTTTATTTATTACCTTCAGAAAAAATCCTGTCATTGATTTTTTTTATTTTTCTAAATTTTTGGATAAACTCCTAATACATTTTATTTTATAACTCTTTGACGATTTAAGAAAAAGTATATTAATAATATTTTCTTCCTGGGTTGCCTTGATTCAAGGAACTCAAATAGGTGTTAAAAGCGGGTGATACTACTTGAAAATTTAAAGTTGACACACTTTTTAATATGTAGATTACCTTCATTTCAAAATTTAAATTTATATTCAGAAAGTATAGAAAATTCTGCATGAAAAGATACCTCTTGCATCTCTCCACAACAAATTGTCGATTAAAAAGTATGGGGTGTTCTCTCTCTCTCTCTCTCTCCCTCTCTTTTCTGTTTTGACAGTCGTAAATTTGCTTACAGAATTTTTAGGATTTTATTTTAGCTTAATAAATTAAAGAGAAAAATTTTTAAAAATCTACTTTTTTCTTTATAGAGCTTCAAAATTATGACTTTCTTTTTAATCACCATTTTCTTTTCTTCTACACTATTTTATTTTAATGAGTCTTTATTAACCATTGGGAAAATGGTTGTTGTTTTCGGTCGAGAATTGATCTCTTCGAGGCTAACGAAAAAGAAAGGCTACCGCGGTGCTTTACGCGTATCTTTTTTTACAGACCGCCGGAGTCACGTGATGCTCGAATGCACCAATGCAGGTGTACGAAAAGAGCCTCACGTCACTCTAGCGGTCTGTAAAAAAATATAAGTGGAATGCACCGCGGTAGCCTGTTTTTTTCGTTAGCCTCGGATCTCTTGACATGACGTCGTCACTTTATTTTTTTAAGCGTTTTTAACAAAATTCTACAACTTTAGAAGAATTTTTAACGAAATTCTGTAACTTTAGAAGAATTTTTCTTTGAATAGGCAATGGAAATGCATAAAATCGTTACAAAAATGTTAAAGTTACAAAAAGGGTAGATGCAAAATATCAGATATGAAAAAAAAAGAATTAAAAAATGGACGTCGGATGAGAAATCGTCTTATAAAGCAAAAAACGTGGTCTTCAACTTTAATTTCCTCAAAATACCTTTAGCTCAGACACAGGGGCGTCGCTACCGTGGAGCAAACTGCTCCAGGGCGCAAAATTAGAAAGAGCAAAATAAAGATTTGTAAAGATATTTACAATTTTTTTTCATTATTTATCAGATATTAATGATGAATCAGAACTGTTACAATCAGCATATTTCCTATGATATTTTATTTTATTTTTAACCTCAAGAACTTCGATTTAAAACATGTTTTTATACTCAGCTAAAAAAAATTACATCTATTCGCGAAGCTTAATTTTAATTCATACTGTACCGCAGACTCAAAGAAACATCTCCAATACCGTTTCAGAATGCCTGTTTTTTTTTAACTTTGCCATTGACGACAGTTGAAGATTTTCAAATCTTAAAGTAATCAACTTATTTATAGGATTCTCAGCGGTCGCTTTATTTGCTGGTACTATTTCCAAACAGTAATCTTCCTGGCACATTTATATTGAAAATGTTGCAGAAATTTATCATGATGATTACTGTACAGAAATAATGGCAGCCAAAAAAGCAACTACTGAGAAATCTTTTAACATGTAGCAGCAATGCCTTAGCTATTTAGCTATGTTACGGATTGAAAGAAAAAACACTCTATACTAATATCATAAAGGAGTAAAGATTGTTTGTTTGTTTGTTTGTTTGTTTGTAGGGGGTAATCTCTGGAACTACCGAACCGATTTCAAAAGTGATGGTGGCAAATTGATGGTGACAACCCCTGCTCCAACATAGGCTATATTTTATGTCAGTGCCACTAACCCCAGGGGGTGCAGGAGCAAAAAACGTTCTAAAATTGCGATTTTTTGGCTATCAAACTGGCTGTCAAGCCCTGAGAGCTTGCCAGCCGGTTCTGTATGTATGTATGTACGTACGTAATGCGATAACTCTTCATAGAAATATCCGTTTTCCTTCAAATTTTGTTTATAGGTTCACTGTGTTAAGGCGCTTCCCTGATTAGTTTTCGGGATTGATTGGTTAAGTATAAAGGGGGGGGGGAATGGGGGGCTAACCCCCCCCCCCCCCTTAATTTATATAAATGGGTTTTTCATGCAGAATTATTCCGTTTTCCTTCAAATTTTGTTTATAGGTTCACTGAGTTAAGGCGGTTCCCTGATTAGTTTTCGGGATTGATTAGTTAAGTATAAAGGGGGAGGATCGGGGGGCAAATCCCCCCTTAATTTATATAAATGGGTTTTTCATGCAGAATTATCCCATTTCCTTCAAATTTTGGTTAAAGGATCACTGTGTTAAGACGCTTCCCTAATTAGTTTTCGGGATTGATTGGTTAAGTATAAAGGGGGGGAACGGGGGGATAATCCCCCCCCTTATTTTATATAAATGGGTTTTTCATGCAGAATTATTCCGTTTTCCTTCAAATTTTGTTTATAGGTTCACTGAGTTAAGGCGGTTCCCTGATTAGTTTTCGGGATTGATTAGTTAAGTATAAAGGGGGAGGATCGGGGGGCTAATCCCCCCTTAATTTATATAAATGGGTTTTTCATGCAGAATTATTCCGTTTTCCTTCAAATTTTGTTTATAGGTTCACTGTGTTAAGGCGCTTCCCTGATTAGTTTTCGGGATTGATTGGTTAAGTATAAAGGGGGGGGAACGGGGGGATAATCCCCCCTTAATTTATATAAATGGGTTTTTCATGCAGAATTATTCCGTTTTCCTTCAAATTTTGTTTATAGGTTCACTGAGTTAAGGTGGTTCCCTGATTAGTTTTCGGGATTGATTAGTTAAGTATAAAGGGGGAGGATCGGGGGGCTAATCCCCCCTTAATTTATATAAATGGGTTTTTCATGCAGAATTATCCCATTTCCTTCAAATTTTGGTTAAAGGATCACTGTGTTAAGACGCTTCCCTAATTAGTTTTCGGGATTGATTGGTTAAGTATAAAGGGGGGGAACGGGGGATAATCCCCCCCTTATTTTATATAAATGGGTTTTTCATGCAGAATTATTCCGTTTTCCTTCAAATTTTGTTTATAGGTTCACTGTGTTAAGGCGCTTCCCTGATTAGTTTTCGGGATTGATTGGTTAAGTATAAAGGGGGGGAACGGGGGGATAATCCCTCCCTTAATTTATATAAATGGGTTTTTCATGCAGAATTATCCCATTTCCTTCAAATTTTGTTTATAGGTTCACTGTGTTAAGGCGTTTCCCTGATTAGTTTTCGGGATTGATGGGTTAAGTATAAAGGAGGGAACGGGGGGCATATCCCCCTTATTTTATATAAATGGGTTTTTGATGCAGAATTATTCCGTTTTTCTTCAAGTTTTGTTTATAGGTTCACTGTTAAGGCGCTTCCCTGATTAGTTTTTCGGGATTGATTGGTTAAGTATAAAGGGGGGAACTGGGGGGGCTAATCCCCCCCTTAATTTATATAAATGGGTTTTTCATTCAGAATTATCCCATTTCCTTCAAATTTTGGTTAAAGGTTCACTGTGTTAAGACGCTTCCCTAATTAGTTTTCGGTATTGATTGGTTAAGTATAAAGGGGGGAACGGGGGCATAATCCCCCCCCCCTTATTTTATATAAATGGGTTTTTCATGCAGAATTATTCCGTTTTCCTTCAAATTTTGTTTATAGGTTCACTGTGTTAAGGCGCTTGCCTGATTAGTTTTTCGGATTGATTGGTTAAGTATAAAGGGGGGGGAACGGGGGGATAATCTCCCCTTAATTTATATAAATGGGTTTTTCATGCAGAATTATCCCATTTCCTTCAAATTTTGTTTATAGGTTCACTGTGTTAAGGTGTTTCCCTGATTAGTTTTCGGGATTGATTGGTTAAGTATAAAGGAGGGAACGGGGGGCATATCCCCCCTTATTTTATATAAATGTGTTTTTCATGCAGAATTATTCCGTTTTCCTTCAAATTTTGTTTATAGGTTCACTGTGTTAAGGCGCTTCCCTGATTAGTTTTCGGGATTGATTGGTTAAGTATAAAGGGGGGGAACGGGGGATAATCCCCCCTTAATTTATATAAATGGGTTTTTGATGCAGAATTATCCCATTTCCTTCAAATTTTGTTTATAGGTTCACTGTGTTAAGACGCTTCCCTAATTTGTTTTCGGTATTGATTGGTTAAGTATAAAGGAGGGAACGGGGGCATATCCCCCTTATTTTATATAAATGGGTTTTTCATGCAGAATTATTCCGTTTTTCTTCAAGTTTTGTTTATAGGTTCACTGTGTTAAGGCGCTTCCCTGATTAGTTTTTCGGGATTGATTGGTTAAGTATAAAGGGGGGAACTGGGGGGGGGGCTAATCCCCCCCTTAATTTATATAAATGGCTTTTTCATTCAGAATTATCACATTTCCTTCAAATTTTGGTTAAAGGTTCACTGTGTTAAGACGCTTCCCTAATTAGTTTTCGGTATTGATTGGTTAAGTATAAAGGGGGGGAACGGGGGCATAATCCCCCCCTTATTTTATATAAATGGGTTGTTCATGCAGAATTATTCCGTTTTCCTTCAAATTTTGTTTATAGGTTCACTGTGTTAAGGCGCTTGCCTGATTAGTTTTTCGGGATTGATTGGTTAAGTATAAAGGGGGGGAACGGGGGGATAATCCCCCCTTAATTTATATAAATGGGTTTTTCATGCAGAATTATCCCATTTCCTTCAAATTTTGTTTATAGGTTCACTGTGTTAAGGCGTTTCCCTGATTAGTTTTCGGGATTGATTGGTTAAGTATAAAGGAGGGAACGGGGGGCATATCCCCCCTTATTTTATATAAATGTGTTTTGCATGCAGAATTATTCCGTTTTCCTTCAAATTTTGTTTATAGGTTCACTGTGTTAAGGCGCTTCCCTGATTAGTTTTCGAGATTGATTGGTTAAGTATAAAGGGGGGGAACGGGGGGATAATCCCCCCTTAATTTATATAAATGGGTTTTTCATGCAGAATTATCCCATTTCCTTCAAATTTTGTTTATAGGTTCACGGTGTTAAGGCGTTTCCCTGATTAGTTTTCGGGATTGATTGGTTAAGTATAAAGAAGGGAACGGGGGGCATATCCCCCTTAATTTATATAAATGGGTTTTTCATGCAGAATTATCCCATTTCCTTCAAATTTTGTTTATAGGTTCACTGTGTTAAGGCGTTTCCCTGATTAGTTTTCGGGATTGATTGGTTAAGTATAAAGGGGGGAACGGGGGCATAATCCCCCCCTTATTTTATATAAATGGGTTTTTCATGCAGAATTATTCCGTTTTCCTTCAAATTTTGTTTATAGGTTCACTGTGTTAAGGCGCTTCCCTGATTAGTTTTCGGGATTGATTGGTTAAGTATAAAGGGGGGGAACGGGGGATAATCCCCCCTTAATTTATATAAATGGGTTTTTGATGCAGAATTATCCCATTTCCTTCAAATTTTGTTTATAGGTTCACTGTGTTAAGACGCTTCCCTAATTTGTTTTCGGTATTGATTGGTTAAGTATAAAGGGGGGGGGGACGGGGGGATAATTCCCCCCCCCCCCCTTAATTTATATAAATGGGTTTTTCATGCAGAATTATTCCGTTTTCCTACAAATTTTGTTTATAGGTTCACTGTGTTAAGACGCTTCCCTGATTAGTTTTTCGGGATTGATTGGTTAAGTATAAAGGGGGGAACTGGGGGGGCTAATCCCCCCCTTAATTTATATAAATGGGTTTTTCATTCAGAATTATCCCATTTCCTTCAAATTTTGTTTATAGGTTCACTGTGTTAAGGCGTTTCCCTGATTAGTTTTCGGGATTGATTGGTTAAGTATAAAGGAGGGAACGGGGGGCATATCCCCCCTTATTTTATATAAATGTGTTTTTCATGCAGAATTATTCCGTTTTCCTTCAAATTTTGTTTATAGGTTCACTGTGTTAAGGCGCTTCCCTGATTAGTTTTCGGGATTGATTGGTTAAGTATAAAGGGGGGGAACGGGGGATAATCCCCCCTTAATTTATATAAATGGGTTTTTGATGCAAAATTATCCCATTTCCTTCAAATTTTGTTTATAGGTTCACTGTGTTAAGACGCTTCCCTAATTTGTTTTCGGTATTGATTGGTTAAGTATAAAGGGAGGAACGGGGGCATAATCCCCCCCTTATTTTATATAAATGGGTTTTTCATGCAGAATTATTCCGTTTTCCTTCAAATTTTGTTTATAGGTTCACTGTGTTAAGGCGCTTCCCTGATTAGTTTTCGGGATTGATTGGTTAAGTATAAAGGGGGGGAACGGGGGGATAATCCCCCCTTAATTTATATAAATGGGTTTTTCATGCAGAATTATCCCATTTCCTTCAAATTTTGTTTATAGGTTCACTGTGTTAAGGTGTTTCCCTGATTAGTTTTCGGGATTGATTGGTTAAGTATAAAGGAGGGAACGGGAGGCATATCCCCCCTTATTTTATATAAATGTGTTTTTCATGCAGAATTATTCCGTTTTCCTTCAAATTTTGTTTATAGGTTCACTGTGTTAAGGCGCTTCCCTGATTAGTTTTCGGGATTGATTGGTTAAGTATAAAGGGGGGGAACGGGGGATAATCCCCCCTTAATTTCTATAAATGGGTTTTTGATGCAGAATTATCCCATTTCCTTCAAATTTTGTTTATAGGTTCACTGTGTTAAGACGCTTCCCTAATTTGTTTTCGGTATTGATTGGTTAAGTATAAAGGAGGGAATGGGGGCATATCCCCCTTATTTTATATAAATGGGTTTTTCATGCAGAATTATTCCGTTTTTCTTCAAGTTTTGTTTATAGGTTCACTGTGTTAAGGCGCTTCCCTGATTAGTTTTTCGGGATTGATTGGTTAAGTATAAAGGGGGGAACTGGGGGGGGGGCTAATCCCCCCCTTAATTTATATAAATGGCTTTTTCATTCAGAATTATCACATTTCCTTCAAATTTTGGTTAAAGGTTCACTGTGTTAAGACGCTTCCCTAATTAGTTTTCGGTATTGATTGGTTAAGTATAAAGGGGGGGAACGGGGGCATAATCCCCCCCTTATTTTATATAAATGGGTTGTTCATGCAGAATTATTCCGTTTTCCTTCAAATTTTGTTTATAGGTTCACTGTGTTAAGGCGCTTGCCTGATTAGTTTTTCGGGATTGATTGGTTAAGTATAAAGGGGGGGAACGGGGGGATAATCCCCCCTTAATTTATATAAATGGGTTTTTCATGCAGAATTATCCCATTTCCTTCAAATTTTGTTTATAGGTTCACTGTGTTAAGGCGTTTCCCTGATTAGTTTTCGGGATTGATTGGTTAAGTATAAAGGAGGGAACGGGGGGCATATCCCCCTTATTTTATATAAATGTGTTTTGCATGCAGAATTATTCCGTTTTCCTTCAAATTTTGTTTATAGGTTCACTGTGTTAAGGCGCTTCCCTGATTAGTTTTCGAGATTGATTGGTTAAGTATAAAGGGGGGGAACGGGGGGATAATCCCCCCTTAATTTATATAAATGGGTTTTTCATGCAGAATTATCCCATTTCCTTCAAATTTTGTTTATAGGTTCACTGTGTTAAGGCGTTTCCCTGATTAGTTTTCGGGATTGATTGGTTAAGTATAAAGAAGGGAACGGGGGGCATATCCCCCTTAATTTATATAAATGGGTTTTTCATGCAGAATTATCCCATTTCCTTCAAATTTTGTTTATAGGTTCACTGTGTTAAGGCGTTTCCCTGATTAGTTTTCGGGATTGATTGGTTAAGTATAAAGGGGGGAACGGGGGCATAATCCCCCCCTTATTTTATATAAATGGGTTTTTCATGCAGAATTATTCCGTTTTCCTTCAAATTTTGTTTATAGGTTCACTGTGTTAAGGCGTTTCCCTGATTAGTTTTCGGGATTGATTGGTTAAGTATAAAGGAGGGAACGGGGGGCATATCCCCCCTTATTTTATATAAATGTGTTTTGCATGCAGAATTATTCCGTTTTCCTTCAAATTTTGTTTATAGGTTCACTGTGTTAAGGCGCTTCCCTGATTAGTTTTTCGGGATTGATTGGTTAAGTATAAAGGGGGGGAACGGGGGGATAATCCCCCCTTAATTTATATAAATGGGTTTTTCATGCAGAATTATCCCATTTCCTTCAAATTTTGTTTATAGGTTCACTGTGTTAAGGCGTTTCCCTGATTAGTTTTCGGGATTGATTGGTTAAGTATAAAGGAGGGAACGGGGGGATAATCCCCCCCTTAATTTATATAAATGGGTTTTTCATGCAGAATTATCCCATTTCCTTCAAATTTTGTTTATAGGTTCACGGTGTTAAGGCGTTTCCCTGATTAGTTTTCGGGATTGATTGGTTAAGTATAAAGAAGGGAACGGGGGGCATATCCCCCTTAATTTATATAAATGGGTTTTTCATGCAGAATTATCCCATTTCCTTCAAATTTTGTTTATAGGTTCACTGTGTTAAGGCGTTTCCCTGATTAGTTTTCGGGATTGATTGGTTAAGTATAAAGGGGGGAACGGGGGCATAATCCCCCCCTTATTTTATATAAATGGGTTTTTCATGCAGAATTATTCCGTTTTCCTTCAAATTTTGTTTATAGGTTCACTGTGTTAAGGCGCTTCCCTGATTAGTTTTCGGGATTGATTGGTTAAGTATAAAGGGGGGGAACGGGGGGATAATCCCCCCTTAATTTATATAAATGGGTTTTTGATGCAGAATTATCCCATTTCCTTCAAATTTTGTTTATAGGTTCACTGTGTTAAGACGCTTCCCTAATTTGTTTTCGGTATTGATTGGTTAAGTATAAAGGGGGGGGAACGGGGGGCTAATTCCCCCCCCCCCTTAATTTATATAAATGGGTTTTTCATGCAGAATTATTCCGTTTTCCTACAAATTTTGTTTATAGGTTCACTGTGTTAAGACGCTTCCCTGATTAGTTTTTCGGGATTGATTGGTTAAGTATAAAGGGGGGGAACTGGGGGGGCTAATCCCCCCCTTAATTTATATAAATGGGTTTTTCATTCAGAATTATCCCATTTCCTTCAAATTTTGTTTATAGGTTCACTGTGTTAAGGCGTTTCCCTGATTAGTTTTCGGGATTGATTGGTTAAGTATAAAGGAGGGAACGGGGGGCATATCCCCCCTTATTTTATATAAATGTGTTTTTCATGCAGAATTATTCCGTTTTCCTTCAAATTTTGTTTATAGGTTCACTGTGTTAAGGCGCTTCCCTGATTAGTTTTCGGGATTGATTGGTTAAGTATAAAGGGGGGGAACGGGGGATAATCCCCCCTTAATTTATATAAATGGGTTTTTGATGCAGAATTATCCCATTTCCTTCAAATTTTGTTTATAGGTTCACTGTGTTAAGACGCTTCCCTAATTTGTTTTCGGTATTGATTGGTTAAGTATAAAGGGAGGAACGGGGGCATAATCCCCCCCTTATTTTATATAAATGGGTTTTTCATGCAGAATTATTCCGTTTTCCTTCAAATTTTGTTTATAGGTTCACTGTGTTAAGGCGCTTCCCTGATTAGATTTCGGGATTGATTGGTTAAGTATAAAGGGGGGGAACGGGGAGATAATCCCCCCTTAATTTATATAAATGGGTTTTTCATGCAGAATTATCCCATTTCCTTCAAATTTTGTTTATAGGTTCACTGTGTTAAGGCGTTTCCCTGATTAGTTTTCGGGATTGATTGGTTAAGTATAAAGGAGGGAATGGGGGGCATATCCCCCCTTGTTTTATATAAATGTGTTTTTCATGCAGAATTATTCCGTTTTCCTTTAAATTTTGTTTATAGGTTCACTGTGTTAAAGCGCTTCCCTGTTTAGTTTTCGGGATTGATTGGTTAAGTATAAAGGGGGGGAGAATAATCCCCCCCTTAATTTATATAAATGGGTTTTTCATGCAGAATTATTCTATTTGCTTCAAATTTTATTTATAGGTTCACTGTGTTAAGGCGCATCCCTGATTACTTTTCGGGATTGTTTGGTTAAGTATAAAGGGTGGAACGGAGGGCTAATACCCCCTTATTTTATATAAATGAGTTTTTCATGCAGAATTATTCCGTTTTCCTTCAAATTTTGTTTATAGGTTCACTGTGTTAAGGCGCTTCCCTCATTAGTTTTCGGGATTGATTGGTTAAGTATAAAGGGGGGGAACGGGGGCTAATCCCCCCCTTAATTTATATAAATGGGTTTTTCATGCAGAATTATCCCATTTCCTTCAAATTTTGTTGATAGGTTCACTGTGTTAAGGCGTTTCCTTGATTAGTTTTCGGGATTGATTGGTTAAGTATAAAGGAGGGAACGGGGGGCATATCCCCCTTATTTTATATAAATGGGTTTTTCATGCAGAATTATTCCATTTTTCTTCAAGTTTTGTTTATAGGTTCACTGTGTTAAGGCTCTTCCCTGATTAGTTTTCGGGATTGATTGGTTAAGTATAAAGGGGGGGGGAACGGGGGGCTAATTCCCCCCCCCTTAATTTATATAAATGGGTTTTTCATGCAGAATTATTCCGTTTTCCTTCAAATTTTGTTTATAGGTTCACTAATTTAAGGCGCTTCCCTGATTAGTTTTCGGGATTGATTAGTTAAGTATAAAGGGGGGGTCGGGGGCTAATCCCCCCCTTAATTTATATAAATGGGTTTTTCATGCAGAATTATTCCGTTTTCCTTCAAATTTTGTTTATAGGTTCATGGGGTTAAGACGCTTCCCTGATTACTTTTCGGGATTGATTGGTTAAGTATAAAGGAGGGAACGGGGGGCATATCCCCCTTAATTTATATAAATGGGTTTTTCAAGCAGAATTATTCCGTTTTCCTTCAAATTTTGTTTATAGGTTCACTGTGTTAAGGCGCTTCCCTGATTAGTTTTTCGGGATTGATTGGTTAAGTATAAAGGGGGGAACGGGGGGATAATCCCCCTTATTTTATATAAATGGGTTTTTCATGCAGAATTATTCCGTTTTCCTTCAAATTTTGTTTATAGGTTCACTGTGTTAAGGCGCTTCCCTGATTAGTTTTCGGGATTGATTGGTTAAGTATAAAGGGGGGGACGGGGAATAATCCCCCCCTTAATTTATATAAATGGGTTTTTCATGCAGAATTATTCTATTTGCTTCAAAATTTGTTTATAGGTTCATTGGGTTAAGACGCTTCCCTGATTAGTTTTCGGGATTGATTGATTAAGTATAAAGGGGGGCGGACGGGGGGCTAATACCCCCCTTAATTTATATAAATGGGTTTTTCATGCAGAATTATCCCATTTCCTTCAAATTTTATTTATAGGTTCACTGTGTTAAGGCGCATCCCTGATTAGTTTTCGGGATTGATTGGTTAAGTATAAAGGGGGGAACGGAGGGCTAATACCCCCTTATTTTATATAAATGGATTTTTCATGCAGAATTATTCTGTTTTCCTTCAAATTTTGTTTATAGGTTCACTGTGTTAAGGCGCTTCCCTGCTAAGTTTTTCGGGATTGATTGGTTAAGTATAAAGGGGGGGAACGGGGGCTAATCCCCCCCTTAATTTATATAAATGGGTTTTTCATGCACAATTACTCTATTTGCTTCAAAATTTGTTTATAGTTTCATTGGGTTCAGACGCTTCCCTGATTAGTTTTCGGGATTGATTGGTTTAGTATAAAGGGGGGGGGGAACGGAGGGGGCTAATCCCGCCTTAATTTATATAAATGGGTTTTTCATGCAGAATTATCCGATTTTCTTCAAATTTTGTATATATATTCATTGTAATTAGAGATTTATCTGATTAGTTTAAGGGGTTCATTAGTTAACTATGGGGGGGGGGATAACGGGGGGATGACCCCCCCCCCTTAATATATTGTTTATTTCTTTATTTTTCGATGGGCTTATTTCAAATTCTTTGAAATAAGAGTATAATATACAATTAGTGTGAATAGCCTGTGAACTCAATGCCCTCAGTTTAACTGGGCAGTTTTATTTTTATTTTTCATACTGAAGGAGCTAGAAATTTGAAATTTGTCATTGTAGTTACTTATAAGATGTAAATGCTCTCTAAGAACAAAATAAAAAAGAAATTTAAATTTAAAAGGGTGAAATGAGCGAAAAGCGTTCTAAAAACAGTCTAAATTATAATTTCTAAGAAATCTCTGGAACTACAGAACCGATTTCAAAAGTAATGGTGGCAAATTGATGGGGACAATCCCTACTCCAACATAGGCTATATTTTATGTCGGTGCCGCTAACATCAATGGGGTGGAGGATCGAAAAATGCTCGAAAATTGCGATTTTTTATACTGAAGGGGCAAGAAATTTGAAATTTAGCATTGTAGTTACCTTATAAAATGTAAATGCTCTCTAAGAATAAATTTAAAAAAAAAATCGAAATTTAAATGGGTGAAATGAGCGAAAAGCGTTCTGAAGTCATTCTAAATTACAATTTCTATGGAATCTCTGGAACCACGGAACCGATTTCAAAAGTGATGGTGGCAAATTGGTGGTGACAATCCCTGCTCCAACAGCCTCTTTAATAAAAAAACTATGCGTTGCTGACGACTGGGTTTTTCGCTAATTGTTGCACCAGATTAATCTCGGAAAATGAACATTTGAAGTTACTGAAAAAAATGATAGCTCAAAAAGTATTTGTCAGAAAATTGTTAGACAAACTGCGTTTGAAAGGTAAAAAATTGTATTTTTCTTGATATAAATTTCAAATCTAATGATTATGCCGTTTTTCAAATATTGAATTTTAAAAATTACCAAATTTTCCAATGGAGTACCATAGCGAAACCTTCATGCGTAAAAAGATAATGATAAGGGCGACGTGTCCTGACGTGTATATTGGCTATAGCACGAGTCACAAATTATAGTAGCCTTATTATTCTGTTAAAATATAAAAGTTATTTATGAAATGTCAATATTTTGTTTGATTAAAGGTTCGTTAAAATAAATTGACCAGCGTAGCTTGCTAGTAGTTTAATAAATTTACGAAAATTATTGAAGATTTTACAAAAGAAAAATTAGAAGGGGTTTTTCTTTTGTGGCAACTAAACATGTACATGGTTTATGGATACAGATTAAAATAATAATAAAAAAAAACAGCCCGAACTAGTCATATTCCGCAACCGCATGAATCCATGGCGATAAAATTTAAAGGGAGAGGGAGAAGGGAGCGACGAATGAAATTTTGTGCGCATTGTTTTCCTGAATTTGAAAATAATGACAAATCTCAAATGTAGAATTTATAAGGATTTTTTTAATTTCGAAAGGAAAGAAAAAGTTAATTATCAAAGCAATGTTCCCTGCTAATGACCTGTTTATAAAAAAAAAAAGAAAATCTGAAGTTACTCTATTCAACATTCCAAACACTTTACAAAGTACTGGTGCATTCAAATGTATATAGTAATATAACAATAAATAAAAACGCAGATCCTAATTTTACAAAGGCAAATTATTGTCATTGGTAATAAAGACATGTTTTAAAGAAAACGTGTACTTTCATTCATAAAACTTAAACATTTTTCTAAAAATAATTTTCAATAAACTTTCATTCCGCCCGTGATGAAATAAAGCCTATAAATTAACAACAACAATAATAAAAATATTTTACTAAATTAAGTCACATTTATACAGGCTCGGACAACTGACCCGCCGGGCAACCGGCCCGTGGCTTAGTGCACACTCAACCAAGTAAAGCTGTGCCCTCTCTCAGGTGAAACTAATAGTTACAAAATTTGCTGCAAGCGCTAGATTTGAGCATTTAAATTATTTAATATATATTTTCTAAAAAAAATCACTTCTTTCAATCATTTTTTATCAGTGATTTTTTTTTCTTTGCAAAGCAAAATAACTGCACTTTTCTACCTTGAAAGTATTTTTGTGTCATAGGAAAATTCAAGTCTTTTAAAACCTAATTATATCTAAAACCTAATTATATCTAAAACCTAATTATCGTAGTATATTCTATCTGCTACCAATGGCGGCATTCTTTTCCCCAAAAATCTTCAGCCGCTCTGGCACCTAAGAGCGTCACACTTGTTTAAAAAAAATACATATATATATATTTTATTTAGTTTTTGTATAATTATTTATCAAGAAAAATTGCTTGAAGTGTGTAGGGGCTTCGTGTATTCATATATAAATTCAAATGTTGTAATGGTAATTTACACAATATAAATGTTTATTATATAGATTTTTGTGTCTGATGCAATGATGCACAAAAATATTTACAAAAAATATTTTCGGAAAAAAAAAGATTATAGTCAAACTTTCTTTTTTGCTAAAAATTACATTTTAAAGTGTTAAACAGGAGAGTTTCAATATAAAATATGATAATCAGAACGCCGGTAACCAATTTTGTATATACGTTAGAGAAAGGTTGTTCAACGCGGCGCCCTTTGAGTGTGTTTTTTGCGCCCCTTCGATGGTTATATCAGGGGTCGCAGCGTCCTATATTTTTTTTAATAATCCCCACCACTATTTTAAAAATATAATATTCACAATATCCTTCTATTGCACATTTTAAAGAAATCTACCAGGAAATTTATAGATTGAAAATAGTGGTGGGGATTATTAAAAAAATATATAGGACGCTGCGACCCCTGTTATATTTGTCGTAAAAACATGATCCGAATCCGCCCGAGTGTTCACATTCTAAGCGATTTTTTTTCAGTTTTTATTTTTTGAATACTTCTTGTCGTCCGAATGTTTCGAGATTTTTATAGGTGATGTAAAGAATTGAGTCTCTTCACCCAGGTGCAGTGTGTGTCATCCTAGTCTTTCCTGTGAGAACGCTTAAAAGGGACCTTTTCTTGCATACCTTCCCACGCTAGCGTAGCTTTGAAGAAAGGCAAAACGCCGAATATCTTTTGTGCTACGAGCGAAACGCTCGGACATTGATGCATCGAAAAGCTGGGAAAGAGATAGCATCTGCAGGGGGAGACGAACTCTGCACACGATTCTATGCCCTTTGTCATAGAATATCCAATAACGGACTTGTTATAAATGGGAATGACGTATCCCAAAGCTGCTGAGAGGCTGAAGAGTTTCAAGATGCTCCCCATCGACAAAATCCCCCCCCCCCCCTAGTGAAAAATCCCCTGTGAGAGATTAAAAGTTAGAGAGATGAGTTTTGGAAAAGATCTCAACAAGAGAAGTTGCTCTTTGGTGAGAGGGTAAGAAACATCTGTTTCGAACTTAGCGTAGAGACGCTAGAAAGGTCGATCCTCTGTTGTGTAGTTCTTAACTCTGATTCATCGTAGCAACGAAGATATTCCGAGGAACAGAATGGGTACATCTCAGCCCGAGCGAACTTAACACTGTAAATACGACAGACTGTGCTATGCAGAAGACTTTGTTGTGTGAGTTAAACTCCGAGTCAAGGGATCATTAATGGAAAGTTGATGACCCACGAAAAATAATTAAATGATGTAACTACCCCTTGTATATATTAATATTAGAATCGATATTATTCATAATAAAAGTTCTATTTTCTAATTCTACAAAAATTATCTTTGCCATTGATTCGATTCGCTACCATTTACCAACATTATCGGGTCGGCTTAGAGGAGAAGTTCAATCTGGTGGCTTGCGGTGAGATTAATCAGCAAAAATTAATGACAATCTCTAAAGACAAAGAGTGAACTCTGTAATTTGAATCATCAAAGTGCTCCAAGAAAGAGTCTCCTTGTAACAAGAGTTCTGGAGAGTTCCCCATACAAGAGAGAAACCTAACAAGAGTAAAGGAGAGTGTCCCGTCCGAAAGAGTCTGACAAAAGGATCTTGATAGAGACCCGCATCTGTGCATCCCTGAAAATCTGACGCCCTGAAAGATACTTGGTAATGAAGGTAAGCTCTTTTTATATTCAGAGTGGCTTTAATTATTAATAGTGTTTGTACAGGTATTGCAGCGACAGTATTGTAGGCTTTAGAAAAGAAAAGAGTTGTATGTTTATTTTTGTGAGAGTAAATATTTTGAAAAATAAATGAGAAGTATTATGAGATATATTTCCGATATAACTGTAACTGATTTAATAGGCAAATTTTGTAGGTAAGATTAAGTTATTTTAGAATTAAATTAATGCAGACAGAGAGTTGTGCAGTGTTACAAAATTTTAGCTGAAACTGTAAATGAGAGATCTTTGAAAAAAAAAATATCGAACTCATTTCATATTTAAAGACAACAGAGTTGATTTTATATTTTTTTGTGAATTATTCTAAATCTTTTAAGAGTGGATGCAGAGATTAAGACCCCCATTGATTAAAAGAAAAAGGAATTGAATAAGACTTTTGCAATTTAAATATTTTTACTGTACTTTTTGAAATTGAAATTGTTGTTTTGTGTAAAATTTATCCCATATGTATTTTATAACCAAATACCAAGGTGAATGTAGACGATAGAATAGAGTTGCTTATTTTTATATGTTGCATATTTCCTATATATTATTGTTATGCGTACTTTTTATGAGTGTATATTTCAGTAATATTTTAGCGCACTTGGTAGGAATAGCATTAAATCTTATTGTATTGTTTTATAATTGTGGGAAAGATAATTTCTAATTTAAACTTTAAAAATGTCGGAGCTTAAATATTTTAGGAAAGCTGATTTGCAAACGTTAGCTTACGAATTTGAGGTCATTTTAGAAGAGAATGATACAGTACCGAAAATTATAAAAAAGATAGAATCGTCAGAGGGATTTGATAAAGAGCTAGCCTTAGCGCAAATTAAACTGTTAGAAAAAGACAGGGAAAATAAATTATTGGCAGATAAGGAAGAAAAAGTTCGTGAACATGAGTTAGCTAGGTTAAAAGCGACACAAGAGTCAGATGACCGGAGTACAGCATCCAGTGGCATCTCAGTTAGAACGAATCATTTACCCCTAAAAACAATTATGCATCGCTTTGGTGAAAAGAATTCGGATATTTCGTTGTTTTTGAATTTATTCGAGAGACAGGCAAAAAAATGTAATCTAAATCCGGATGAGCTGGTGACGAACATACTATCATTATTACCTGTGGGAATGGCCGAGTTAATTTTGAGAGAACCTGAAGACAAAATTGATGATTTTCATTATGTGAAAGAAAAATTGTTAGAGCGCTATCGCTTGAATGCAGAGACGTACCGACAAAAATTTAGTCAATATCCGCGGAACCCTAATTCAGTCTGGAAAGACCTGATCTTCGAACTTAATAGTTTTTTAGAAGGTTGGCTGTCATGCTTACAAGTTTCGGATTTTGAAGGATTAAAAAATTTGCTTGTCACAGACCAAATCAAGAGGAAGGCGTCTCCAGAAATGCGCGAACATTTTATGGATAACTGGGCGGAAATTAAAGACCCGGAAGAATTAGTGAGGTTTTTAGATGCGTACGAGGCAATCAAACGCCCGTCTAAAAAAACGTGGAATCCGAAACTCCCTTTAGAGAAGAAATTTGAAAGACCCAGGACTTTTGAAAATGTGCGAAATGGTAAAACTAGAAAGCGACACCGGCGCCCTCACGGCACCGAGCGAGCACTCCTCCTCGTCGTGCCCAAGTTCTGGAGAACTTTTAACGCACCAGCGGCTTTGTCTCACCGCGGCGTTCCGACCGATTCAGAGGGATCGCGTTCCAGCGAGGCCTCTCAATCTTTGCCCAAGTATCGACGACATAGGTTGTTGCGATTCGGCGGAAGTTCCAACTCTTAGAGGAGACTTCCCCACGTGACACCTGATGAACCGTAGGGACTGTCGAACGGCTTCCTCGCCGAAACCGCATAAGAGAGTCGGGGATTTCACCATATGTCCGGCATCCCTACGGCCCTTGCTTTCCCGCAGAGTCCGATCGTGAACATGCATAGAAGGGCAAGCCACTGGTCTCTTCTTCCGCGGGCGACGCTACGTGCGCCGGAAGGAGCCTCTGCCGAACCCTAGACCACGAGGAAAGTCGGCCTTTGTCTCATAGACGAGACTCGGCCAGGTTGCCCTCGGTGAACGGCGCAAATCTGAACCCCCCCAGGCGGAACTGGGCGGTAGATCAGCGACTGGGTCAGAGACTGACCCCCGTTACACCGAGTAAGGCGACATTGACAGACACACAGACACATATCACAAAAACAACAAATAACAAATTAAACATTTAAAAACACAACAAGGAGGGAATCAAGGAGCCGCTATCGGACTCTAGAGGACGCGGAAAGCTCCTCTAAGCGCGCCGTAGAGGCGGGCCCGATCGAGGTTAGTGGTTGGTTGAAATTCAGGAGGCGAGCCACTCATCCGCCTGCCTGACGTGGTAATTCCTGGCTGCACAAGAGACGTGCCGGACTAGGTTTCTGTCCATGATTTGATTTCGAGCTCAGACACCGTCGTTTTACCGACGAGCCACCGGTCCGCACTCCGTGGCCCTATCTCGAGAAAGGTCCCCCCTCCCAGAATCTCCGCAAGACACTTATCGCAGGCTGAGTGCCGTGCTCCCGTGTCGTTGCGTCTTCTGGTCGGGCAATCTCGAACCAGGCTTCGAAGGCGACTCCAAACTGACCCAGCCACAGAGGACTCGCAAGGCGACCTACGGGGTCCCAACCCGCTACGGTCGCTAAGTTCTTCACTGGGAACCAAGCAAGTCGTGTTCATCAGGTCCTGCCTGAGCCTTCGTCTCCTCATAGACAAGTCTTGCAGCCGCCCGATCCGATTTAGTTAACTTTTGCCCTCGCGTCACCTCCCGGCAGCTCAGTGCTCCGGGCACGAGGGATCGGTCTACGCGGTGTCCTTTCACCACCTTTGTCGTCCCGAAGGTCCCGCAGAACAAGCATCCCGTGAACCTGACGCCTCTCGGCGACTACGACACAGGGAGTACTGCACTAAGGACCCTCAAGGGACGGCATCAGCCTTCTTCCTGGAACACGAAAACCGCACCAATATGGAAGAGGGTGAATCTTCACCGGCTAGACAGATACCGCTTTTAAGGCGCCCCACCACGACAAGGAGATCGGATTCGTCGGCTGCTGCTCCCCTCGTGTCGACTTCAGCTCCATGCGTCAGGCACCCGGTAATCTTCCCGACTGAACGGGCCGATTCGGAGAAACCCAACGGAGCGTCCGCGCAATGCTCGGCTTCCGGTCACCTCCTCCACCAAAGGAGTCGGGTCAGAAACACCGAGAGGGAGCACGGGGCACTGTGCGAAACGGTAACAGAAATCCGGAGATTAACTATATTTGGAGGGATCGAAATGACAATAAAGAAAGGGAAAAGGCGTTCGAAAAAAAGGCAAGAAGTCAAGTGTTACGCGTGTTTGCAAAGCGGTCACTACAAAGTAAATTGTCCGGAAATTAAAAAGCGGGAGAAAGATGCTGCGCGGGTCATTCACTTAAATAGTAAGCCGACATTTGAGGAAGCCTTCTCCCCATATTTGAGTAAGATATTAGTGAATGGAATTCAGGCAACTGCTTTGAGGGACAATGGTAGTGAGATAGATTTGCTTCCATATGACTTAGTCAGTCAAGATAAATTGAATGGAGACCACATATGGATTAAAACTCCGCTGGAAAGTAAATTATACTGTTTACCTATAGCAGAGGTTACGTTAGAAATTGAAGGTGTGGGGGTCGCTGAAACCAAGGCAGGAGTAAACAATAGAGATTCAGACATGAATTACTATTTGTTGGGTAATGAAACTCAAAAGTGTTAGAACTGGCGAAGAGAAAACCCGAATTAGTGAATATAGTTTTTACACGCGCTCAAACGAGAGGAAAGGTTGACCAAGCTCCGAATCCGGTAAATAAACAAATTATGATTTCCGAGGGAGAAAAAGAAATTCCTAGCGGAAGTATTGAAGCGGAAGCATTGAATTAAAAAAAAAAAGAGGGTGAAGACCTAGAAAATCCTATTGAATTGGATAGTTTAGATAAAGGATTACTGCCATTGTTAATTGAAGATGGATTTACGAATCTGGCAAAGATAGGGAGAGAGGATTTTAAAGTGGAACAGGACAGGGATCCATCTCTCAAAGAGATTAGAGTAAAGGCTAAGGTTGAAAAGTCCCACTTTGAAATAAGAAACTCTCTGATAATAAGAAACACGAAGGATAATCGCGGGAACGAGAGAACACAGGTGGTTGTTCCTTTGAAATTTCGAGTTGATATATTAGGCGCGTGTCATGAAGGAAGTTCGTCTCACCTGGGGGAAACGAAAACTAAAGATAAAGTATTGCGGTATTTCTTTTGGCCTAATGTGATAAAAGAAATTGAGGAATTTGTCAAAACTTGTGACCCGTGTCAAAGAATCAAAAAAGCTGGGGAAAGGAAGAAAGCGCCGCTCAAACTTGTACCGATAGTGGGTGAAATATTTTCGAAGCTAAGCTGTGATCTTGTAGGCCCCTTACCTAAGTCAAACAAAGGGAATAAATACATGGTCACTGCGGTATGTTTAGCATCAAAGTACCCCGAGGCTGTACCAGTGTCAGACATGAGGTCTGAGACCATTATCGAAGCCCTAATGATGATATTCAGTAGATTAGGATTTCCAAGGAAAATCCAGACAGACCTGGGCCGGAGTTTCGTTAGCGATTTAACGACCACCTTTCTTAAAAAGTTCGGAGTTAAGATAGGAAACTCAAGTGTGTGTCGACCTGAAAGTAACAGTGTTGAACGATGGCACAGGACGGTTAAGAGGCTTTTGAAAGTGCTAGGTGTAGAAAACGGATCGAATTGGGAAGCAAACTTGCCCTATGCATTGTTAGCGTTACAGACGGTGCCGCATAATTCGACTGGTTTCAGCCCCGCTGACTAGTGCATGGAAAAAATTTGAGAACCCCGGAAACATTATTGTTTGAAAAATGGATGGGAGAAGCGGAGGAAAATGAATTCGTGACGGAATACGTGTTTAATCTCACGAACAGATTAAAAAGGTGTCAAGATTTAGCCGTTGAAAACATGTCAGCAGAACGTGAAACGGAAATTTTGGTTTGACAAAAAGGCGTTTGAAAGAAAATTTAACGTGGGAGATGAGGTACTGGTTTTGGCAACCAGTAAACCTAATAAAATGTCAGTTAGCTGGATAGGACCGGGAAAGATTGAATCAAAAATCTCGGAAACCAATTATATTGTGAATGTTCCCGGGAGGCGACAGAAATCCCAGATTTATCACGTGAATTTATTAAAGCCTTATAAAAAGCGGGTGGAGTTAGTAAATATTTTAACGCGAGAGATAAACGAGGTTGAGGATAAAAAAGATTTAGATATAGTTTTTCCCTGTGCCGATTCCGAAGTTTATAAGTTCGATGAAGTCGTAAGAGAGAGTGGTTTAACAACTAGATGTACTTCCGAACAATTGAGACAGTTATAAAATTTATTGGATCGTTATGGGACAGTATTTTCGAATGTCCCAGGACGTACGGATCTTAAAGAGCATGATATCGAATTGTCTGAACTAAAACCCGTCCGTTCGAGACCCTATAGAACATCGCCCCGACAAACGGAGATACTTCGCAAAGAAATTAAGCGGATGTTAGAATTAAATCTTATAGTAGAAGGCGAATCTGAATTTAGCTCCCCAATCATACTCGTGGAAACTCCAGGAAAGGACCCGAGGCCCTGTATAGACTACAGAAAACTAAATGCCATCACAAAAGTAGAATTTTATCCTTTACCCAATATTGAGGAAAGAGTAGAAAAAGTCTCTAGTGCTAAATATATTACGGTTTTAGATCTAACGAAAGGCTACTGGCAAATTCCAATGACCCCAAGGGCTCAGAAATTAGCAGCTTTTGTTAAAAGCTTTGGATCCTATTTCCCTCTGGTCATGGCTTTTGGACTCTTGAATGCCTCCTACAGGTTCTCAAAATTTATGGATAAAGTATTGAGAGGGCTTGAGGAATTCTGTTTACCGTATCTAGACGATATGGCGATTTTTTCAGATATTTGGGAGGACCACATCCGTCATCTAGAAATTGTACTTAAAAGGGTTAATGACGCGAAACTCAAAATCAAATTGGCGAAATGCAAGTTCGTTCAGAAAACCGTAAAATATCTTGGGCACGTTGTAGGAGAGGGAGTCGGAGGCCAGCTGAGGCAAAAGTAAAAGCAATTAAGGAATTACCGGTTCCGAAATCGAAAACTGAAATTCGTAGATGTTTAGGAATGGCTGGATATTATTCCCGTTACATAAAAGATTATGCAGTGGTTGTAGAACCATTGACGAGAGCGCTTAAACGGAAAAAATAAAAACGAAAAGATCGCATGGAGCGACGAAATGGGCAAAGCCTTTGAGACTTTAAAAATGAAACTTACGGAAGAACCGGTGCTATACGCTCCTAATTTTCAGAAAGAATTCATAGTGCAAACTGATGCTAGTGACTTAGGTATTGGCGTTGTTTTTGCTGAAAGAGAGGGATCGGAAGAACACCCCATAATATATTTAAGCCGCAAATTTACCGATAGTGAGAAAAGTTTCTGCGCCACTGAAAGAGAGTGTGCTGGAATCATTTTCGCGATAAAAAAATTAAGGCCTTATATTGATGGACAAAACTTTTCTATCGAAACCGATCACAATCCCTTGGTATTTCTAAAAAGAAATTCTGGAAATAATCCTAGATTGTTAAGGTGGTCCTTGGCTCTGCAACCTTATAATTATGCAATTTCTCATCGCCCAGGCAGAGACATTCCGCAAGTTGATTGTCTGAGTCGAATTTAATGAGATTTCTTGATAAACTTTTGTATATAATTATTTTAAGCTTTTTATTTTTTATCTCACTGTGTTTTATTTCAAAATTTGTTCATGTTTCATATCAGAGCGCGAAAAAAAGAAAATCAAAGTAGTGTTATTTTATTCATGTATGTTTTATTTCTTGCCACTCTCTGATGTAATTTGAGCTTGCAATTCTTTATTCGCCACTTAAAGATTCTTAGTGTTTCACCCTTAAGAATCGTCATAAGGGGGGGGGGGGGGGGCTGTAAAGAATTGAGTCTTCTCACCCAGGTGCAGTGTGTGTCATCCTAAACTTTTTCGTGAGAACGCTAGAAGGAACTTTTCCCTGCATACCCTCCCACGGTAGCGTAGATTTGAAGAAAGGCAAAATGCCGAATGTCTTTTGTGCTGCGGGTGAAACGCTCGGACATTGATGCATCGGAAAAGGGTCATCCAAACAGGGGCCTTGTACTTTGATCTATGCCGAAGCCGTGGCAGAGATAGCATCTGAAAGGGGAGACGAACTCTGCACCTGAATTTCTGTCTGCACACGATTCTATGCCCTTTGTCATAGAACATCCAATAACGGACTTGTTATAAATAGGAATGACGTATCCCAAAGTTGCTGAGAGGCTGAAGGGTTTCTAGATGCTCCGCCTCGACTAAATCCTCGCCTCTAGTGAAAAATCCCCTGTGAGAGATTGAAGGTTAGAAAGATCAGTTTTTGAAAAGATCTCAATGAGAGAGGTTACTCTCAGGAAAGAGAGTTAGAAACATCTGTTTCGGACTTAGCGTAGTTGAAACGCTAGAGAGGTCATACCTCTAACGGATTGATACGTCCCGTATCAAGAAAAGCCCCAACGAAGAGAAAGCACGACAAGTGCTAGGGCAGGAGTTCTCAACTCTGATTTATCGCAGATCGAAGATATTCCGAGGAACGGAACGGGTACATCTAGGCCCGAGCTAACTGTACTTAGAAACTGCGGCAGTCTGTGCGTTGCAGAAGCCATTGTTGTGAGAGTTAGACTCTGAGTCAAGAGACAATTAATTAATAGCTGATGATCCACGAAAAATAATTAAATGATGTAACTTCCCATATAGCACCAAAGCTCCTGAAAACCTCCCCAGGAGTTCCAATTCATCCCAAATTCCTCCTGAAACTGTAATGACGCTATCAGGCGTTCCTGGGGAAGATACTTTAATCACTTCCCCAGGACTGATCTCCCAGATCCCTCCCAGGGAGCAAGCTCCTCAGGACTGATCTCCCAGATCCCTCCCAGGGAGCAAGCTCCTCAGGACTGATCTCCCAGATCCCTCCCAGGGAGCAAGCTCCTCAGGACTGATCTCCCAGATCCCTCCCAGGGAGCAAGCTCCTCGGGATGATATTCCTAGGGAAGTACCTAGGAAGAGACGGTGCTGGTGCCATCTCATGGGTGATTTTGACACTAAAATAACTTATAATTTTTTATTAAAAAAAATATTTGATTTGATGTGGTTCGATTTTTTAATTAATGAAGTTTATATTATTATTTTATTCATTTTATTTCCTAAGCACATCCGGTTATTGTTTAACTTTTAATTATTGTTATAATATTTAATTATCCTTATTTAGATATATTTTTAATTTATAAAATGCAATCAAAATGTAGTTAAATAAATAATTAAAATAAATGAATCTTTAAATATAAATTGAAAATTTATTATTTATTTTATTTCTGATCTTTTAAAAATTAACTTATATATTAATTCATTTTATCATTACATTCATTAATTATTTTTTCTGAACTTTCAACAATTACTTATATATTTTTACTATTACTTTTTCATCTAACTAATAATCTTACATTGATTTCACTTATATACTTTATTAGTTTCTATAGAAATAATTTAATTTTAAATATAAAATTGATTTACTTTCTCCTAATAAATTATTTTTATTTTCAATTATAAGAAATCAGAATTATTTTTTTCGAAACACGAAATTTAATATATATTTATATATTTGTATATAACCATATTTTATAAATTGAGGATTAGGGATACCAAGTAAAAATTATTTCTTCTGATCCTTTAAATATAGTCTTATATATTGAATTATTATTATTATTTGTATTAAATAATTAATCATTTCATATTAATTTGAATTATATATATAAATAATTTTTGGATCAATATTTAATTTTAAAATATAAATTCGATTTATTATTTTTTTTTTCGCTGACCATTTTAAATTATCGTATATATATATATATATATATTTCTTTTATTATTTCTAATAAATGAGGGTTTTTTTTTCCGTAACTGTAAGAAATCAAAAGGAATCAAAAATTTGTTACAAATAAGGGTTTTATCAACAGTTTAATATATATTTTACATATTTGAATCTATTCAGAATTTGATAGTTAATAGATTAGAGATAAGCATTTTAAAATTAAACAATCTATTTTTAAAAATCTTATTTCGATTGTAAAAGTTAATTTTCATGTAAGTTTCAAAATTGAATCATATTTAAGTCATATCGAGCATATTTACTCTTATTATTATTATTCTATTAATTATTTTTTTCTGATCTTTTTAAAAATTACATATATATTTATGTATTTTATTATTACATTTTCAACTAATTAATAATTTTATATTTATCGTCATTATCAAATCAATAATTTTATTTTAAGTCTAAATTATAACATCAACTTAAAGAGATTACATGCTCTATTTAAATGGCACATTTGGTTTTAAAAAATACAAACATACCCCCCCCTCCCCCTGAATAAGAGTTTTGCTTGAAAGATTTTTATTTAAAAATATACATTCTTACAAAATCGGGTTAAAGATACAAATTCGTGCTGATTATTATCACGGACCTGGTCAATACCACTTGTCTCATTTAATATACTTCATATATGGTAGGCGGAAAAAATCACCCTGGAAAAAATCACCATGGAAAAAATCACCACGGTAAAAATCACCAACGGAAAAAAGCACCATCGGTAAAAATCACCAAGGTAAAAATCACCCCCGGAAAAAAGCACCATCAGTAAAAAGGTCCCTGATTAAAAAAAGGAAGGGGGGCTTCAAGTTCAGATGGAAAAATACCACAAATCACATTTATGAATAACACGTCTTTGAATAAGCCAATTATAATTTCGGGTAAAGCACGTGCTAACCATGTGTATTTACTAACCACGTGTACAAGGTACAATCAGAGAATTATATACTCATATATTCTAATATACGAGAGCAAATCTTGTGTGTGGGTGTGGGATGGGGAGGGGTGTATATAAATGCAAATTTTATTTTAAAAACGGCTCTAACGATTTTGACGAAATTTTGTATCCTGCAGTTTTGAGGCACCAGAAAACCATTGGGCTGGGTCACATGTTTGAGAAAATTCGATTAGTGGGTCATTTTGGGTCGCCATGAATCAGAGTCAAGCTAATTGTATCTAAAAAACAGTTCAAACGATTTTGTCTAAACTTTGTATCCTATCATTTTTGGGCACGAGAAGACTATTGGGGGGCTGAGTCACAAGTTCGAGAACTTTCGATTAATGGATCATTTTGGGTCAACGCGGATCAGGTTAATTTTATCTAAAAAACGGCTCTGACGATTTTGATTAAAGTTTGTATCTTACTAGTTTCGGACACGAGAAAATCATTGCGCTAGGTCACATGTCCGAGAAAATTCGATTAGTGGGTCAATTTTGGGTCACTGTGGGTCAAGCTAATTTTATCTAAAAAACGGCTCAGAAATAAAATTAAATATTTAGTTCTTTTACCTCTCTTTTATTCCTTAACTTTTGTTAAAGTTTATCCCTTCATTCTATCAGTATATACAGTATATGAGTGAAAGATTATATTATGAGAAAAATCTTAAGTTTATGAAAAAACTCAACAACAAAATGTAGTGAACATTTTTTATTAATGTGTCTAAATTTTTTTATATTATAAGATGAGCAATAAGTTTTTGAAAATTACATAAAAGATTCTTTTAGTTAAAAATTAAATAAAATATTTTTAATATTGTTATTATAAGTTATTTTTATATGTATTTTTTAAGATCAAACGGGCCAGAATGACCGGATACAGCATGCTCACCCAAAATCCTCTGTATCCCTAAATGAAACAGGTACAGATGAAAAAATTCAATTACATTTTAAAACTAATGGATAATACTGCCTTTTCGAAAGGGAATTTCTCCTAGTACAATTCAACAAAATTAAAAGTGTGATGTATATGCACTTTCAACACTTTCCAACTATATTGGCAAGTAGATTAATTTTGACGGTTGTTGTGCTGATTTAGAAATTGGTTGTGCTGAAATTGGGTTGTTGTGCTGATTCAGATATCAGACCAGATAGTGTGATCATTAAGGTTAACTGGGTGAATTAGTTCAGCCATATTCGTCTGGGATTACTCAGTTGGTAGAGCATTGTCAGCTTCAACCAAGGGATCCCGGGTTCGAATTCTGGCCCGGATATTTCCTCAGTTGGAAAGATTACATCTCAGATGTTGGCAAGTGTTTAAGTGATATGGTGCCGTCTGGCATAAAGGACGTTTCCAAATCAGAGTTAAATACATCTACAATAAATTTGTGATTGTAATATCATAGATACTAAGATTTAAAATTTTAAAACAAAATGTAGATAACATTGCAACATGAAATCCCTACCCGCTTTTTATTACAAGCACTGTTTGAACTTTGAGAGCTAGCATTTCTGGATGTTTATAAAATTCTGCAATTTTGTTATCAAATTTTCTAATTTTTTCCCTACCCGTTATTTATTACAAACACTGTTTGAACTTGTCAGCTAGTATTTCTTGATGTTTATAAAATTCTGTAATTTTTATATAATTTTCTATAATACGAAAGGTTTCGATTTAAGCAATATTTGTAGAAATGTTGTAGATTGGAAAAGTGTGTGATAAAAAGAGGTGTCCACTGTTGGGGAGGAGGCAGAAAGTCGTATCTTCCTTTTTACCCGAAAAATTCTCACAAATAAAATATTATTGAAAAATGATAAGGATTGATATATAGGTGTGTCCACTAATCAGGAATCAACTATCAACCCCTGAATAACTATATAACACCTTGAAGCAAGGACTCATGTGAGGGCATCCAAGTCGTCTTTGTAGCTACAAATTGTACTCATTTAAAGAAAAAATACCAAATATTTTACTTTGAGGATCCCGGGAAGCTTCCCCCATTTGCCCTTACAATAATAAGTCACTGTTCTATATGGAGGTTTTACTGTTAAACGATACGAGCAGGATAGACCGAGCTGTGCTCGGTTAATTAGCTTTGAGTTCAAATATCATGACCCATGACTAAAATGACTACTAATTAAATTTTCTCAAACATGTGACCAAGCCCAATTGTGTTCTCGTGCCCGAAATCCGTAGCAAATAAAGTTTAGTCAAAACAGTCTGATCCTTTTTTAGATAAAATTAGCTTGACCCACAGTGACCCAAAATCGACCCACTAATCGAATTTTTTCGGACATGTGACCTAGCGCAATGATTTTCTCGTGCCCGAAACTAGTAAGATACAAAATTTAATCAAAATCGTTAGAGCCGTTTTTAGATAAAATTAACTCGGCCGCGTTGACCCAAAATGACCCACTAATCGAAAGTTCTCGAACATGTGACCCAGTCCAATAGTCTCGTCGTGCCCGAAAATGGAAGGATACAAAGTTTAGTCAAAATCGTTTGAATAGTTTTCTTTAGATACAATTAGCTTGACCCTGACTCATGATGACCGAAAATGACCCACTAATCAAATTTTCTCGAACATGTGACCTAGCCCAACAAACAGTCTTCTCGTGCCCGAAAAATGGTAGGATACAAGGTTTAGACAGAATCGTTTGAACCGTTTTTTAGATACAATTAGCTTGACCCTGGCTCATGGTGACCAAAAAGGACCCACTAATCGAATTTTCTCAAACATGTGACTTGCCCAATAGTCTTCACGTGCCCGAAACTCGTTAGATACAAAATTTAATCAAAATCGTTAGAGCCGTTTTTTCGATAAAATTAACTTGACCGGGTTGACCCAAAATGACCCACTAATCGAAAGTTCTTGAACTTGTGACTCAGCCCAATAGACTTCTCGTGCCCGAAAATGGTAGAATACAAAGTTTATTCAAAATCGTTTGAACTGTTTTTTAGATACAATTAGCTTGACTCTGATTCATGGCGACCCAAAATGACCCACTTATTGAATTTTCTCAAACATGTGACCCAGCCCAATGGTTTTCTGGTGTCTCAAAACTGTAGGATACAAAATTTCGTCAAAATCGTCAGAACCGTTTTTTAGATAAAATTAACTTGACCCGCGTTAACCCAAAATGATCCATTAATCAAGTTCTCGAACTTGTGATTCAGCCCAATAGTCTTCTCGTGCCCGAAAATGGTAGGATACAAAGTTTAGTCAAAATCGTTTGAACTGTTTTTTAGATACAATTAGCTTGACTCTGATTCATGGCGACCAACAAAATGACAAAATTTCGTCAAAATCGTTAGAGCCGTTTTTAAAATAAAATTTGCATGTATATATAACTCCCCCCCCCCCCCCCCCCTCACACACACAAGATTTGCTCTCGTATTAGAATATATGAGTATATAATACTCTGATTGTTCCTAGTACACGTGGTTAGTAAATACACGTGAGTAGAGAGAAAATGGGGCTCCGACCCCAGGAGGAGGTGTGAGGTGCGAGGAGGGAGGAGGGCTCCTCCTCACGAAGTGCCCTCCTCCTCCCAAAGTGCACCTCACACCTCCTCACAAAGTGCTCTCCTCCTTCCGAAGTGCCCACCTCCTCCCGAAGTGTCCTCCTCCTCCCGAAGTGCCCTCCTCCACCACCTAAGATAAGGGGATTAATTAAGGATTAGTGTTAATTAATTTTAATTAGGGAACTTAGAAATTTTTTTGAAGCAATTTTTTTTTTTTCGCGGAGAATTTCCTACTAGAGTATGAGGTGTGTTTCAAGGGATTTATTTTAGCGAATTAGAAATTTAATTAATTAATTTTAATTGCGAGACTTAGAAATTTTTTGAAGCAATTTTTTTTTTTTCAACTAGAGTATATAATAGCGGGTAGAATTTTAGAGTTGAATGGAAAATAACAATACATTTTTGGTGCTACCATCTATCGTTTGAATTTAGTACTTTTACAAAAAGTCTGGCTGAGGATCGAACCCTCACAAAATGAAATCATAGCACACTGATTTACGTTATCTTAACCATTGTGCTATGATTTCATGTCTCAGAAAGTATTTTAAAAGAAGAGGTCTGTGATATCACCATATGTGCAGGTCATACGTTTTTAGTTTGCGAATTATTTTTGTAGATTATTAACCAATGATAACTATTTATTCACGAACCAATCACACAGGAGTTTTTATAATCATGCGCGCCCCCTAGATTGGTATAAATTGATGTGAATCCTGTTCATTACATTATTCATTACATTGTCGTTGATGTGTAAGGTTGTATGATTTAAGTGGAACTCGATTTAAAAAAATGTCTAGTGTAGAAAATCAAATATCCTTCCTGATACCCAAAGAAGAACCTCTAACGATGGACATTACCCCCAAAGAGGAACCTGTTTCGAGTATTGAAGTGAAACCGTCATCGTCAGGAGAGATCAAGTTACCCCATTTTTGTGAACTTTGCAAGAAAGGCTATTCTACAAAATTTGCGTTTAATAGGCATATGACTCATCACTCAGATGAAAAAGTTCTTACCTGTGGTGTTTGCGGAGAAACCTTCATTTGGAAATATGATTTACGAAATCATGCTAAGACTCATTCAAGGACATATAATTGTAAGCTGTGCAATATGGTGTTTCCACGATATTGTGATTTGTATAAACACAAGAAGATTCATAACACTTCCAAACCGAAGAAAACGACCAGGTCTTCCAAACAGCAAAAAGATGAACAGCGTAGAATACTGATTAATCGACTTTGTAATTTATTGCAGCAAGTATGCAATTCCTATGAGCAAACAAAGTAACTTATGACGTCATCTATTTTTCGAGTTATATGATTGGATTAAGCCTTTTAACTGTAACTGAGACTGATTTTTTAACCTATATAAGCAATGGATCCAAACACCTCAGCTAATTCTGTATAAACTTTAAAGAAGATTGTAACCAAGTATCATGGCAAAAAGAAATCACGAACAAGTGCTTTCGCCTAATAAACGTTCTTGTGTAGATTCACCTTTAGTATCAAGAATTGAAAGCACTGAAGGCCTTGTCTACATTGACGAAACAACCTCTTTTCCGGACACCTGTTGTGAGCCCACCAAGGATATATTGAATGAATTTTTCATTGACTTTAACTTTGCAAAACCTTCTACCCCAACGACATCCCATGAACTTATTCAAGAATCTTTGCAAGAACCCATTCAAGAACCACTACAAGAATCAACTGCTCATGCTTCGAATGATGACTCATTTGTATTTTGGAAAGAACTTGGAAACTCAATCTTTTTAGGGTTCGAGTTACAGAATTCTGATTATTCTATCCATATAAGGGAATTTACGTCTGAAGGAATTCCCACCCAGAATGGAATTACTATGGACATCCAGACTTGGTATGAGTTCCAATATAAAATCGTTGCCTTTAATTTAAGATACAAAAGTTCCTCCTTCGTTAGCAATAACAAAATGTTAGTTTTAAATGAGGATAATTCTGTTATGTGTCTTAAAAGTTTAACGAACGATTCTCATATCAAATTAAACAATTATCAATTAGAACAATTAAAAGAAAAAGCCTATAAACTGAATAAGAAATTGATTCATCACCAGTATGAAAAACATTTACCTAACTTATTAAAGAAAAAATGTAAACAGGCTACAATGACACAAGAAAATGAATTTGTGTTATGGTCTAAACTAATTTTCTACATAGAGAATAATATTATAAGTATATTTAATGAAATTTATCAATGTACGGGATGTGTTTTTAGACATCCAAGTGTTAGCCTGCATTCGTGTTTTACATTTAACAACCGTGAAAAATTTAAACAGGTTGGAGATATAATTTTAATGCTGGTTAATTTTGATGATGTACTGTCCATGTTTTTAAAGAAAGTGGATTTTGTTAGCGATCACTTTTTATGTAACCTGAATGTACAAACTTTTAAAAGCGTATTGTTTGAATAAACTATCTTGATTTTACATCTGTGTCATTATTTCTATCAAATACATGTATAAACTTAATTAAAATATATGCAATTAAACTTGATTAAAATATAATAAACTGAATGACTATACAAATGAATGAAAAAAAAAATACTTACACACCAGATTGAAGAAAACATGCCTTGTACTGATCACTGCTTAAACTGTTCATCTTATCTAATGGGGAATCCCCACAAGTGAGATCATCCTATCCTGTGCCTTCATGACATCACCTGGGATATCACTACACATGCGCGAGCTTATCTAATCAGTGATAAGATTATCAGATAACAACCCCTATATAAGGTCGAACATATCGTGAGGAATCATTGCTTAGCTGTTCCTGCCTCGGTGTTCCTGCTTAGTTCGTGAATATTCCTTGACTTGCTTGCTCAGTGATTTTCAACGTGTAAAAATGTCTTCAATCATCTTTTCGGATAATGGCTTGAACGTCCAATATATAAGTGACTTTATAGAGAAAGCCCATGCTGATCGTTATTTGACGGAGTTAAAAACATTACCATTCTACAGACCTACTTTTCATTTGCGAGGAAAGGATGTAAAACCTAAGCGATTGGTTTTAGCTTATGGAGATCCCAATACCAGCTATGCCTTCAGTGGAACAAGTGTGCCCTCCAAACCTTGGACTTCACTTATGATTGAACTTCGTGATAAAGTGGAAAGAGAAACAGCCTGTACTTTTAACTATGTGCTACTTAATTTGTACCAGGATGGAACTACCTATATCAGTCACCACAAAGATAATGAATCCAGTTTAAATGCTATGTTCCCTATCACAGTACTCAGTTTTGGTGCTCAAAGAACTATTGAATTCAAGAGACCTAGTGTACCCTCGACATTTATCAAACTAGAACATGGATCCTTCTACAGCATGTTGCCACCTACCAACGAATTATTCACACACGGCATCGGAGCAGAACCTGCTATTAAAGACGTTCGAATTAGCCTCACTTTTCGACATTTAATAGTTCATCCTCTTGATTTGAAAAAGCCAAGACTGGACTTGATGAATGATCCTGAACTGAATTTAGACTTGTTTGCTGACTATGCTCCACCTACCACGTCTAAACATGTTTCACCATTAAACAGACCTGAAGAGAAACTGTCTACACATACATTTCATGAATCAGATGGATATTTCTCAATTCCTTGGAATCTTGAATGGAATACCTGTGCTCAAATTGAAATGGATAAAAACTGTAATTTGAAACTGCATATAAGAATTTTTAAAGAAGGTGCTCGCGGCGAATTATTTCCAACCAAAAATGGCATTGTAATGACACCTTTAACGTATGATCATTTCCAACAAAATATGATCAAGTTCAACTTTTATTCTGTGAAAGACAGTTACGTGTCCAATAATCAACTTTTAACAGCATTTTCCGATGAAGGACATTGCATATTACAACAGATTTTCAAGGCTAACCAACATAGCTTTCATTTTAAACCAGAAGGAATACGTTTATCTATAGATCAATTTTTAAAATTACGTGAAGCAATTCCTGAAATTACCGACTGCATGATTGATATGCTTCTTGTAAAAGCGATTCCTATGTCTGTATTACGAAAATCAAAAAAGTGTATTCAGACACACACTAATGAGGATAGTGCGAAGAAGCATTTCCTTTCTTGTTTTGACCAAGAATTAGAAAGATCTCTTAATCAAGTATATACTTGTTATGCCTGTACCATTAGCCAGTTATCGCAATTAGACCATGACTGCTTAAATACTTCATTAAGAGAAAAATTTGTTCTGTATAGAGATAGTGCATTATTAAATTTTAATGTCTATCAGTTTGTGAAGAATCTCACAGCAAACTGTCTTTGTCACTATACACCTGCATTTTTTGATACTTTGAATTCAAACTTTTATGTAAACTATTTAGAAACTGTGTTTGTAAATTCCCATGAAGTCTTTTAAAACTACAAAATGTTTGTAACATTTGCTTGAATAAATTTTTTTTTTTTTTCCCTAAATAATTTCTATGTGATTATTTCATATCTTTAAGTGTTTCTTTTTTTCAGATATGAGATATGTAGAAAACAGTTTACAGTTACGAAAAGTAGTTTTGAACTAAGAAAAAAAAAAAAAGTTTTAAATAATTTTTGAAAATATATTAATGAATACTCTACAAGAGTTATTTAAGAGAGAAAAGTTTTATTTATGAGAAAGTATTTATATTTTAAGAAAGTTTTAAGATTGTTCTCAGTTCAAAAAAAAAAAAAGTATACTTTCTGACACATTTTTAAATTTAATATTTATTCACAAATGTGTTAGAATTTTTCGCGTTGAGAACCATCTTAAAATAGTATCGGTTTATTAAAAAGCAATGATTCATTCTTCACTTGATTGAAACTTTATAAAGGAAAATGTTTTACGTGAAAAAGTTAAGCATATGAAGAAAAAAAAATTATTATTATTTCAGATACACTTACTCGTTAAAACTTTGTTTTTACACTCAAATAATTATTTTTTTGTTAATAATTAAACAAGAATTTAATTTACAATCACTCATTAAGATTTTGCTTTTAAACTCTAATAATTATTTTCAATAATAAATGTAGAAAAAAGATTACATACTTTCCAAAATCACCATTTCACGTAGAATGCTGAATTTAAAAGGGTATGAAAGAATGATTTTTTTTTTCCAAGTATTATAATTATAATTAAAATTTTAGTGAATACTATTTCTAATTAAACAAAGAGTACTTCTTAGTTAGAGAAAATTTCATATATGTTCATATCAGCTATGATTCCCCGATAAGCAATCGCTCGGAAAAACCTTATCAGATAACCGATAAGATGAATCACACAGCGCAGATAAAAACAGATCGCGGGCGAATTTTCAGTTATAGTTTTTTCCTACTTGTGTAGTGTTACAAGCTCTTGGATATACTTTTCTACTTGTGTGTTTCTAAAGACTATTATGGATTCAAGAACTCAGCAGCAAATGTCTTTAAACTTTGATAATGAAGTAAGTGTATTTTAATATATATATTTTTTATTATATAATTTACTTTCAAAACTAATTTTAATTCAGCAAATTTATTAAATAATTTGTGAAATGACTTAGTCTAAAACAAGAATGATTTTTACCCGAGGGGTACATTTACTTAGCATAAAGCATACTAAAATCTATTTTCAAATTTTATGAAGGGACCTGTTTGTATATGCTATAAAATTACTATTCTAAGCTGTGATATTTTACTTAATATAAAGCATGAATAATTTTTACCCGAGGGGTATATTAAATAGAGGTACTTAACTAAAATTTTATGAAGGGTTTTGTATATGCTATAAAATTACTATTCTAAGCTGTGATATTATTATTTTTTTATATATTTTACTTGCCGTAAATCATGAATAATTTTTACCCGAGGGGTATATTAAATAGAGTTACTTAACTAAAATTTTATGAAGGGGTATCCGTATATTATAAAATTGATATTTTACGTATCGTAAAGCATACTAAAATCTATTTTTTAAATTTTATGAAGGGGAACCGTATATTCTAAAATTACTATTCTAAGCTGTGATATTATTATTTTTTTGATATATTTTACTTAGTATAACGCATGAATAATTTTTACCCGAGGGGTATATTAAATAGAGATACTTAACTAAATTAAAATTTTGTGAAGGGTTCTGTATATTCTAAAATTACTATTCTAAGCTGTGATCATTATTTAATGGTATATTTTACTGTAAAACATGATAAAATCTATTTTTCAAATTTTTATTAAGGGGATCCGTATATTCTAAAATTACTATTCTATGCTATGATTATTCATATATTTTACTATAATGCATGACAAAATCTATTTTTAAATTTTATGAAGGATTCTGTATATTCTAAAATTACTATTCTAAGCTGTGATCATTATTTAATGGTATATTTTACTGTAAAACATGATAAAATCTATTTTTCAAATTTTTATTAAGGGGATCCGTATATTCTAAAATTACTATTCTATGCTATGATTATTCATATATTTTACTATAATGCATGACAAAATCTATTTTTAAATTTTATGAAGGATTCTGTATATTCTAAAATTACTATTCTAAGCTGTGATATTTTACTTGCCGTAAATCATGAATAATTTTTACCCGAGGGGTATATTAAATAGAGATACTTAACTAAACTAAAATTTTATGAAGGGGTCCAGTATATTCTAAAATTATAAAGGTTTTATTTACGAGACAGGAGTATAATTTTTTGAAATATAAGATTGATTAAGTATAGCAATGATTTTATTAAGGGTAACTATTTTTAATACCTATTTAAACTATTTTTAATGTATATTTAAAATATTTCACCTTAGTAGTGTATATATCTTAATAATGCTACTTGTAATTTATTTTCATACCAGTATAATGTATTAGTTCTAAATAATTTGGAAATATATATCGAAATGATTTTATTCTGTGGAAATATATCTCAATATTTTTAAAAGTTTTGTGGAATGCTATTATTTATATGGAAAACTTTTAGGACTCTATATTTTTAAATTGTTAGTTTAAAAAGAACTTTGTATACATTTTAATACTTCTCACAAGTAAATATGTTTATTATAAAATTTATATGTAGTAGGGAAAAAGTTATTTGAAACAGTTTTTCTTCTTATTATAAATTTTTAATCCAATGTGTGGACCTTCATTAGAATATTGCAAAGTTAGTTTATAATGTCAGCCATGAATATTTAAAATAGATCCTTTTTATTTAAAGTTTTTACTTGAATATTTAAAACAGTATTCACATTTTTTTCAACTCGTTAAGTATTCTAATTAAACAATCTTCATTAATTAGTAGCGATATCTTGTAATGACTCATTGTGGGAAATCCCATGACGTCATACTTGTGAAAAACCGATGAGGTCATAGATAAGATTCTCTTATCTGATTAAATAGATAAGCGCGCTGAGGTGGATTCATTCTTATAGTAGTTGTCCTAGAGATTGTATGCTATAATTAGTGCTCCAAGCATTCTACATTATTAATCTTTGTGAAAAAGTAATAAACGATGAATTCAAAAATTCAAACTCAAGTAAGTTGAAAAACTGTTTAGTATCATCCTCTATTTTTTTATAAGATTATTTTCCTTTCTAAATGATTTTAACCTAAGAGTTTTCCATATGTTATTTGATTGCTAAACGATTTATTTTTGAAACTCTCTAAATGAATCTATTCAAATACCTATCTATTGTAATACTAATTTTCTTGAAAAACTTCTAATTAGAAAAAAAAAATTGTTCTTTTAGAAAGATATGACTTTTCTGTTTTGATCTCGCTATTAATATCTGTATGTGTGCTAAATGTATAGTTATTTTAGTGAATGAAATTTTAACTTAATTTAAACTATAAACAAAGTCATTATTCCCTAGCACTATTCTATATGAATTTTTTTTATAACATGTTATTGATGAACCCTTTTCGAAAAATAATTTATGTTTTCTAATTTAGTGGGAAACTGATTTAAACATCAGTCCCAGAAAAATCGACGCCATAGAAATAAGAGTTCTGAAGGAAATGGCTGAAAAAACCCCAGCACCTTCAACGCAAGAGTCTTCTCTGGTATATTATTATTATTTTTATTTATTATTAGTGTGTAAAAATTTTAATAAATGTAGATTGTAAATAAGAATTTTCTTTTAAAGTGGGACATGGATTTTTCCCTCACACCTAACCAAACAAATCTTATGGATCAAGTTGAGAAGATGTATAGAAGTGAGAGAGAGAAAAAAAATCAAATGATGGAGTCTCTGAAGGTATTTTTTAAAACTTTATAAAACAACTAAAGTTTAAATTAATTTTTTTTTTGGTAAAATCTTATAGGGGATATTCTTTTTTTTTTTTAGCGTAACCTGCCCAGTATGGTTCAACCAACCACATCAAAACCCCATTCTGATGTTCCTAAGGTATGTTTTCTTTAGTATATAATAATTATAAGTTGTTTTTAAATTACCTATTTCAAACTTGAAAAGATAAAGTTTAAATCTTGATAAGATAAAGTTTAATTCTTGATAACGCAAAATTTAATTCTTGATATCTCAAAGTTCAATTCTTAAAGCTTAAAGTTTAAATGTTGATAAAGTTTAATTCTTAAAGTTTAAATCTTGATATTACCTTTTTTTAGTAGGCATGTTTATAAAGCTAGGGTATGTATTTCTTTTCAGGATCAGCATGTGTGTGAATTTTGTAAAAAATCGTTTTCACGTAAGGACAACTTAAAGCGACACCAACTGATTCACACAAAACAAAGAGGAGCTCAATCTGATCTTAACCCTTCTGCCCCAGTCGCAGGCCCATCTAATGCCCGCCCTTCTATCGCAGGCCAGTCAAACGTGGAGTCCTCTAAGGTAATTCTTTAAATATATTTTTTGTCTTTTTTTTTTAATGTTAGTCCTCGAGAAAGATTAAATAGTTTTAAAGAGTTTTTTTTTAATAGTATCATTTAGAAAATTGGGAGGGTTTCGAGAGACTGAAATACATTTTCTGTTTAACTTAGGTTTTGTTTAATAAAGCTTAATGAGGGGTTTTTTTAAATAAAAAATTAATTCTTTAAAAAAAAAATGTAAAAGTTTAATGAAGACTTAAATTTTAATGAAAATTAATTCTTTAAGAAAGTTAAATAAAATTTTAAATGAGGGTTTTTTCATCTTTTCAGGACGTTTACACATGCGATGTGTGCCAAAAATCTTTCTCCAATGCCTTCAGTTTGAGACGTCATCGTGCTACCCACACAAAATCATCTAACAGTCTGTTTACCTGCGAAATTTGTCAATCAACATTCACCAGAATCGACAATTTTCTTCGACACAAGAAGTCTCATTCAGAAGATGAAAGCTGTTTTAAGTGTGATATTTGTCAAGAAATGTTCACCCGGGCTGACAACTTAAAACGGCATTTAATATCACATGAAAACCCCCAATATAGATGTCCTGAATGTGGAGGAAAATTCCCAAGAAAAGAAAATTTAAATCAGCATATCCGCACGCAGCATAGTAGCACTTCTGAATACGTCTCGGTGAAGCGACCCAGGACAAACACACGATCCAGTACAAGACCTCGAAAAGAAACTACAGCCTTAAATGTTTTTAAAGTAGTCACGATTGATTCTGATGAGGACACTCACCATGACATCACAGTTTTCTTTGACTCTGCTCGTGAAGAATTAAGGGAGGCTCTGGAGGAAGCTGTTGCAGAAAGGGATGCAATCAAGTGGCATGTGATGATAAAGGTTATACTTGAAAAAATATCTGTAGAAGGCGAGCAGGAGCTACTCTCAACGTATTTCCACTCAGATACTTACGAACAATTTACGAATGATTCCATTGAAGAAAATTTAGAAGAAGCACATCGGAAAATTATCAGTTCATTCGAAAAATTTGTCCAAAGGGGGTCCGGATGGCTTCTCAAGGAAGTATCATATCTTGAACTTAAAATGGGAAAATATTCCCCTTTGAAAGGTAGCAGCTATATTCAACTCCCAAAAGACTTGAAAGGCAAAGAAGCCATACTTAATATCCAAAACTTCGAAGATCAGAAATGTTTTCTCTGGTGCGTCCTGGCACACCAATTAAACCTAAATTTTAAGGAACATCCCAACAGAGTCACCAAGTATCAACCGTTCGAAGATACAGTCAACATGAATGGCATATCCTATCCTGTACCATATCAGAAGATTCCTCTTATTGAGTCAATGAATGATTTAAGAATCAATGTTTTCGGGTACGAGGAGGGCGAAATTTACATCCTATATGTATCTAATAAAACGAACGAGGATGTGATTAACTTACTTCTTCTTTGTGATGGTGAAAATACCCATTACACCCTTATAAGGAACTTTTCAAGATTCATGTCACATCGAAGTGGTCATAAAAGTACTGCCTATTACTGCTATACCTGCTTACACGGATTCACAAGACCTGAATTACTAGAAGATCACAAGCCCTATTGCAGTAACCACACCCCGCAAGTAATTAAAATGCCAAAACCCGGTGAAAATATACTCTCATTTACAGGAATCCATTTGCAAGCTCCTATGCCCTACGTCATCTATGCAGATTTCGAATCCCTCCTCGTACCCATTCACACTACTGAACCCTCCAATAAGTCATCTTACCAAGTAAAGACTGCTCGTCACGAGGCTTGTGGGTTTGCGTTCGTTATTGTGGGCTCTGACGGACGCACCTATAAGAAGATAGAAGTGTATCGTGGTGAGAATGCTACAGAAGAATTTATTAAAGCCATCCTAAAATTCAAAGAAGAAATCACATCGAAATTATTAACCATCGCCCCGATGAATCTCAGTGACGAAGAGGAAGAAGCTTTCCAGCAAGCCACAGAATGTTGGATATGTCATAAGTCATTGGGCAAGGAACGCGTCAGGGATCACGATCACATTTCTTCAAAGTATAGGGGAGCTGCCCACCCCTCTTGTAATATTAACTTCAAGCAGAGTAAAGTGATTCCTGTCGTGTTTCACAATCTAAAAAAGTATGATGCACACCATATAATGCGTAAGCTAGGTTGCTTTAAACAGCTGAAAATAAGTGTGATTGCTGCCAATTTAGAAGACTACATCACATTCAAATTACAAGAATATCATTCCTCTATTCAATTCTCATTCATTGACTCACTGCTCTTCCTCCCGGCCTCCTTGGACAAGTTAACATCAAATCTGAAACAGTGCGACTTTAATATATTAAGAGAAAACTTTGCTCAAAATACAAGAACTGAACTACTATGTCGCAAAGGTATTTATCCCTACGAATATATGAATTCGTTTAAAAAATTTCAAGAAACCCAGCTTCCTCCACCCTCTGCTTTCCACAACACATTATCCAATCAAGATATCACAGAATCAGACTATGCACATGCGAAAAATGTATGGAATACTTTCAGAATAAACAATCTCGGGGAATATCACGATCTATACTTAAAGACCGATGTGCTTCTACTAGCCGATGTATTCGAAAATTTTAGACGTCTCTGCAGTCAATATTATAATATTGACCCATCCCACCTCGTCACTTCACCAGGCTTGTCTTGGCAGGCCTGTTTGAAAATGACTGAGGTGGAGTTGGAATTATTGACCGATGTGGACATGCTGCTGTTTATTGAAGAAGGCGTACGCGGGGGTGTGTCGCAGATCTCCCACAGGTTTGCGACCGCCAATAATAAAGATGTTCCAAATCATGTCCCCAGTGAAGAAACATCCCATATCATGTACTGGGATGCCAACAATCTTTACGGTTGGGCGATGTCCCAGTATATGCCCCATGGAGGGTTCCAGTGGTGTGATGGCTCCAACTTCACAGAAGAAAGCATATTACAGATACAAGATGACTCAAGTACTGGTTACATTTTCGAGGTGGACTTTGAGTACCCTGAATCCCTTCACGATGACCATAACGACTATCCTCTTGCCCCGCAAAGACTCACTGTACAGGAAGAAATGCTGTCTGATTACGCAAAGAATCTTCTACAGAAGGGGTTCAGAGGTACTCCGAAACTCATCCCCAACTTGATGAGAAAAGTCAAATATATTTCTCATTATAGAAACGTTAAATTATACATTGAATTGGGGTTAAAGCTAACGAAAATTCACAGAGTTCTCCAGTTCCAACAGTCCCCTTGGCTCAAACAATATATCGAATTTAACACGGAAAAACGCAAGCAAGCAACTAGTGCCTTTGAGAAGGATTTCTTCAAATTACTAAATAACAGCATTTATGGCAAGTGCATCGAAAATCTGAGAAAGAGGCGAAATATAGAGTTATCTAACCAAGAAAGAAGATGTGAGAAACTAGTCGCCTCTCCCTACTTCAAAAATTTCAAGATATTCGATGAGAATCTCGTAGCTGTTGAAAGGCAGAAGCCCAGTATCTTGATGAACCGGCCTATTTACGTCGGGTTTTCGATACTAGAGCTATCAAAGGTGCTCATGTACGAATTCCATTATAAATTTATCAAACAAATTTATCCTGGAAATCGTTCAGTTCTGCTTTTCACGGATACTGATTCTTTAACCTATCTCATCACGACTGAAAACCTACAAAATGAGATGTATCTCAATAGGTCGCGATTTGATTTTTCAGATTACCCCCAAGAACACCCCCTTTATTCTAACACGAATAAGAAAGTCTTGGGAAAATTTAAAGACGAATTAAATGGTGTGCCTATTCATCAGTTTGTAGGTTTAAAGTCGAAAATGTATTCGATTAAATCCTCCAAAGAAGAAAAAAAGCGAGCCAAGGGGGTCTCAACATCTATAGTTAAAAATAAATTGAAACATGAAGATTATGTGAAATGTTTGGAAAGACAAGCTACAACCTTTGAAGAACAGTCAAGAATAGGGCAGCAATCACACATACTTTACACCCTTAAACAGAATAAAAAGTGTTTGTCACCCTTTGACGACAAGCGTTATCTGCTAGAAGATGGAGTAAGTAGCCTAGCTTACGGACATTATAAAATTCCAAGATAATTAGAAAAAAAAAATCTAAAATCTTTAGAAAAAAAAAAAAAAAAAAAAAAAAAAGAAGAAGGAAGATATCAAAATCTTCCAAACAAATTTTTGGGAATCGATTGTGTGATCTACCTCCCCGTGGTGATTCCTGGGACCAGGAAGTTTTGACTCTAGGTCACTTCTAGCTAAAAGCTCACACCTTAAGGCAAAATTCATTTCAGTTGAGAGTTTATATCTTAGATTACTTTCAGTTGAAAATCCTACTTTTGGCAATTTTTTAAACTAAAAAATTCTATTTTAACTCTAAATTCTATTTTTGGTTTAAAAGAAAAAAAATCTTAATACCTTTTTTAATGCATGAATCATTATTTCTAACATATATATTGAATAGCATACTCTAGTTGAAAAAAAAAAATCGCAAAAAAATTTCTAAGTTCCCCAATTAAAATTAATTAAATTTGTAATTCTTTAAAATTCACCTTGTACTGTAATAAATATTTCTCGTTGAAAAAAAAAATCTCGCGAAAATTCTGAAGTTTTGCAAATAAAATTAATTAATTACTATTTTTAATTAATTAATCATTCACTTCTACTGCATATACTCATAATCAAACTGCATACTCTCGTTGAAAAAAAAAATTGCTACGAAAAATTTCTAAGTTTCCCAATTAAAATTAATTAAATTTCTAATTCGTTAAAATAAATCCCTTGAAACACACCTCGTATTCTAGTAGAAAATTCTCCGCAAAAAAAAAAAAAAAAAAAAAAAAAGCTTCGAAAAATTTCTAAGTCTCGCAATTAAAATTAATTAACACTAATCCTTAATTAATCCCCTTATCTTAGGTGGTGGAGGAGGGCACTTCGGGAGGAGGAGGACACTTCGGGAGGAGGTGGGCACTTCGGAAGGAGGAGAGCACTTTGTGAGGAGGTGTGAGGTGCACTTTGGGAGGAGGAGGGCACTTCGTGAGGAGGAGCCCTCCTCCCTCCTCGCACCTCACACCTCCTCCTGGGGTCGGAGCCCCATTTTCTCTCTACTCACGTGGTTAGCACGTGCTTTACCCGAAATTACAATTGGAGTATTCAAAGACATGTTATTCATAAATGTGTGGTATTTTCCCGTCTTAACTTGAAGCCCCCCCCCCTCTTTTTTTTATCAGGGACCTTTTTACCAATGGTGCTTTTTTCCGGAGGTGATTTTTACCGTGGTGATTTTTTCCGATGGTGCTTTTTTCCGTTGGTGATTTTTACCGTGGTGATTTTTACCGGGGGGATTTTTTCCGTGGTGATTTTTTCCAAAGTGATTTTTTCCGGGATTCTTTATATATGTGTTGGTAATGAGCATATGTTCGCTAAATGATGTCAATTTTTAATTATGTATGGATTTTTATGAAGCGTCTATTCTGGAGGTTTTACCATATTAATTTTATTTTATTTTTTAAATGCAAATTAGTTATTTTCTATTACCTCTTTCAAATTACGATACATGGTATATATTTTTTAATTCTTAATAATGAAAGTGAAATCTCAATTTAGTGAACTTAAGAAATATTAACAACATACAGATTCAGAAAATATAAATAAATATTTATCTTTCTAAATAACAAATATTTCTCCAGAATTTAAAACTGAGTTGTGTTTTGCTTTAGTTGTTAAAACTTTCATTTAAGAAACCTATTTTATATTTGGCAAACTTTTTAGTTTAGGATATTTATAAAAAATTATTTTTCGTGCAAATTCTTCACTCCTGTTTAAGCAAGGAAATACTTCTATCCAGATGTCAAGAACGATTATATAATCAGCTGCAAAAGTCCCATAATGCAAATATGTTTAGTCAGGTAAGGGTAGAATTTTAACTACAATAAGAACATGAATAGTACTGAGCAACCTCCAATTCCTTTTGATGGATGAAGAATGGATATGTATGCTTACTGGAATGCATGCAATACTTGCAAAGAAAAGTAGTTGAAAGCATGGAACTTAGTTCCATGGTTGAAAGGAGAGAAACGTTCTTCTTCCCAGAATAAGGAGTAAGCTATTTCAAATTTAGCTTTGAGATAACTAAAATAAACAATTGTCGGTACAATAGAAAAATAATCTTTAAAGCAGTCGACCAATGATTATATAAAAGACAAAAGTATTGCTTTTAAAGGATTTCCTTGTTTAGAATTTTTACACAATACTTCGTTGACAATCATAACAAAGAACTCAAATTTTATGTCAAAGTATCCGTACATTTAAGCATTTTAAATCTCCTGAAATATTAGTTTTGTTAGCTAAAATGAAATTATATTTCAATGAAAAATAGTGCATAATGAAATTTCTATGTATTGAATGTTTTCACAGGATTTCAAAAGATCGCTAAATGGAGATTTAATTGTAAATTAGTTTTATTTATTACAATAAGAAAAAAAATATTTTTGTTACAGACACAAATTTTATTAACAGTACTTTTTTTCATATTTAACTAGTTACAGATATAGAGTAGAAATGCCCACACTTTAAAAATGAAGAGCTAAAGAAATATTATTGTCATTTTAAACAGCAGTTTCATGTAGGTAATTGAAAATTAAACAATGTATTTATGTATCTTAGGGTGTTTCTCAAATGATCTGCTCAACAACGCGAAACTTTCTGACACATCTTTTGACTTATTTTTAAACGCAAAGACATAAAATTGGCTGGCCTGACTATTGAATTGATTTGAGATCGAAATGAATTTTCCAGTTTTGATAAATAAATTACTTATCGGGTTATAAGTGATTCATGTTACATGATGACACGTTTTTCTCTCTTCTCGTGCTACGGCGTCGGAAATTCAGCTCAAAACACCGACTTTGACGGTATTTTCTGAAAGATCTTCTGTCTTTACCAAAAAAATGGAAAACATCTTTTGATTACAAAGTTTATAATTAAGAACACCTGCCAATTTCAAGCGTTTCCGAACAAAAATGAACTAAAAAATATGTCATAAAGTAGCCAATTTGAATTTGAGAACAGCCTAGCATGCATAAACTCAGAAAAGCTTTTATAGATATATCGTTTAACAACTTGTAATATGGTAATATCAATATTAGAAATCAAATTGAGTTTTGCTTATTTTAATTCTAAATTTAAAATTATAATATTTCTAATTTAAAAAAAAGTGCATTTTGAATTTGTCTTTCAATTTTTGGTTCATAAAAACGTCAATTTTTCTCTTACTTTGTTTAATTGGGATTATTTATAATTTATAATTTAATTTATTTAATTTTAAATATTTTTATTTAATTGGCCCCTTTATCATAGACTCCTGACCCTGATATATGTGGCTCCTAACTAAAATGATAAAACGCATTGTTGTTGCAAATGATAAAACACCCCTTCCCTTTTCCCTTTTATTGTGATGCCGCGTGGGGAATTCGGTTCAAAACGACGACTTTCACAGTATTTTCTAAAAGATCTGCGTTTACAAAATAATAATAATAATAATAATAATAATAAATAAAAATTAAAAAAAGGAAAACATTTTTCTAGTATTACATAGTTTCTAAATAAGACCACCTGCCAATTTAATGCATTTCCGAACAAAAACGAGTTAAAAAATGTTTCAGAAAACAGCTCCTTTGGGTTTGAGAACAGCCTTAAAAAATTGATACGCTTTTTTTCTAGTTATCAATTTAATATTGTATTGAATATATATATCAAAGGGTATGCATCTTTATTTGCAATAAAAGTTACAGAATTCCTGCTATACGAAGCATAAAAATATGCATGTTTTCTATTTACTCACTTTCATAAGAAGAGAAAGAAATACATGAATACCTTATAAGCGATTCAGTTACAACGACCGAGTAGCGTAATCACTGGAGCGTGTTTCTCGTATGCGTAAGTACCCAGGTTCAAATCCAGTCGGCGGTAAGAAAGTTTATTCCGTAAAATCTGTATTGTAACTGTCATGTGATTCTGTGTGCGTGATTAATAAAAGTAATGTGTATTATGTAAATTTTTAAAAGATAATGTCCGTATTTATTAATTTAAAAAAAAAATTAAATACTTTTTACATTACGTCGAATAATAACTTCGGATGTTTTTTATGCACATTAAGTGACCCTGAAGTCTCCCAAATTCCTCCGGTATTACTTCCTGAAATCTTCCCTAGCACAACCTGAGGAGGAACCTGAAGGAGGTCCTGGGGAGCTCCCTGGAATGCTATGAGGCGGACATTTTCGGTTCCTGAGGACCTCCTGATGACAAATTTTTGCATCCTCAGGGATGCCTAGAGGATGAATATCAATCTTCCTGGGGACGTCCTAGGGAAGCACACGTGCTATATGGGTTCACCTTGTATATATTAATTTAAGAATCGATATCGTTTTACAATAAAGGTTCTATTTTCTAATTTATACAAGATTTCTCTTTGCCTTTGATTCGATTCGCTACCCCTTACCAACATTATCGGGTCGGCTTAGAGGAGGTGTTAGACAGTCTATGGGGAAAAATCAGTTGCGGTTTACTTCAATGATGTTACACAATTTCAAACATATTGAAATTGATGTATATCACTGAGATTCACTACAAGAGGCTTACTATAGAATATGGTGTGCATAGCACTTATAGTTTTTTACAGGGACACTCAAAAGAATTCCGTTACATTACAGTCTATGGGGAAAAATCAGTTGCGGTTTACTTTAATGATGTTACACAATTTCAAACATATTGAAATTGATATATATTACTGAGGCGCACTACAAAAGGGTTACTATAGAATATGGTGTGCATAACACTTATAGTTCCTGTACAGGAACACTCAAAAGAATTCCGTTACATTACGGTCTTTGGAAAAAAATTCTTTTGGGGTTGATTTTAATAATGTTTCACTATTTCAAACATATTGAAACTGATATATATCACTAAAGTGAAGACGGCCTTGATAAAGTGAAGACGGCCTTTACAAGAGGCTAAATATACAATATTGTGTGTATAACATTCATCGTTCATTTACAGGGACACACAAAAGAATTCGGTACTGTCTGTTAAGAATAATTGCTGGAACTGAGTTTTCAGTGGCTGAACGCGTTTTTAAATTTAACTCCCCCCCCCCCTTACTTCGTGTGCATAAATTCTATCGATCATATACAGGGCAGCACAAAAGTTCTTGGAGCACATTTCCGTTTATTGACGGAAATTCCAGAAGGGGACTGTCCTACGCGTGAATCTAGGAAAAAAAGTAAGCGGAAAAAAAGTAAACGGAAAAAAAGTAACTGAGTCAACAAGAGCGGAAAAAAAGTAAACGGAAAAAAAGTAATCGGAAAAAAAGTAAACGGAAAAAAAGTAAACGGAAAAAAAGTAACAAGGTATTGATAAATATTGAACTTATTGATAAATAAGTGTTAAAAGATAACGAAGTAACATATGTCTGATTTATATAATTCCCGTAGGCGGATATTTGCGAATGCTGTTAGGAATTGAGTAAAATCACCCCCTGAAAAATGCCCCATCGGTAAAAAGCTCCCTGATAATAAAAAAAGGGGGGTGGGGGGATAGGCTTCACGTTAAGATGGGAAAATACCACACATTTATGAATAACACGTGTTTGAATAAGCCAATTATAATTTCGGGTAAAGCACGTGCTACCACGTGTATTTACTAACCACGTGTAGTGTACTAGGAACAATCAGAGCATTATATACACCATTTATTCTAATACGAGAGCAAATCTTGTGTGTGTGTGTGTGTGTGAGGGGGGTGGGGGTGGGGGTTATATATATATATATATATATATATATATATATATATATATGCAAATTTTATGTTAAAAACGGCTCTAATGATTTTTGACGAAATTTTGTATCCTACAGTTTTGAGGCACCAGAAAACCGTTGGGCTGAGTCACATGTTTGAGGAAATTCGATTAGTGGGTCATTTGGGTCACAATCTGTCAGGATCAAGCTAATTGTATCTAAAATACGGTTCAAACGATTTTGACTAAACTTTTACTAACATTTTCGGGCACGAGAAGACTATTGGACTGGGTCACATATTTGAGAACTTTCTATTAGTGGGTTATTTTGGGTCTACGCGGGTCAAGTTAATTTTATCATGAATCATGATTCTCAAATCTTAGATATATTTCAAAACACTGGGATAATTTTAAGTATTAATAAAAATAATTTTTAACCAGGTATAAAGTTGTTAAAACTGCACTGTAAACTGAAATGTCTTAAATTCAGACACTTAAGTGTCTGAAACGGATGGTTAAAAAAAGAGACACTTTAAAGTGTCTTAATTTTTTAAGACACTTATTTGTGTCTGAATTTAAGACATTTGAAACTCCTGAATTGCGGCCATTTCCGTGCTCTGATCTGTCGGCAATAATTAGTAATTTCTGACCACAATTTTTTTAAGCATTAAATGCAGCCATATTTGACCACATTGCATCCTCAATAAATGGGACTATATATGATCACAAAGCAGGGCTGGTAATTTTTTAAGAAGAACAAGAACCTGATAAAAGCATGGGCCCATGGCCTCGCCCCCCCCCCCCCCCCGATTTTATGGTGCCCAAAATTTAGAATGCAATTTTCGTAAAGCTGATATTTTAAATCTCTTTCGGCATTGTACTGATTATATTCAAGGTTTTGAGCTTTTACAGTAAGATAAGATTGAAAACAAAAATTATATTTATCTAAAAACAGTAAAATCTCTCAATAGGGGATACTTCGGGAGCACAGAATTTTCCCGCTATTCGGAAGTGTCCGGTTTTAGAGGTAAAAGCGGATACCTCTATTTAGCGAAAATCCACCTTTTCAATACACAACACATACATGTTTGAATATTTTTACATCAGAAATGTGGACACCTCCGAATAGTAAAAAAATTTTGTAGTCTCGAAATGTCCGCTATTGAAAGGTTTCACTGTTTTTAGATAAATATATATATTTTGTTTTTAATCTTATCCTACTCTATAAGTTTAAAATATTGAAAGAAATGTCAAATTTGGGAAGCACCTAAATTGTGAGGGGAGGGGGTCAAAGCCGTGGAAGAGTTTGCCCGTGCAATAATCAGGTCTTGCTTCTGGAAGCAACCCAAACCTGATTTATAGTTCGCTAAATGGAGGTATATAGAGAACAAACCCAGCAGCCCCGAGGTATCCGCTATTGAAAATTTTAACTGCATAAATTCATTTTGCAGTTCATTTTCTTAGTAGAAAGTACAAGTTTCTATCATTTAAGTATGCTTTAACTTATTTTAACATTTTGAATAGAATAGTTTAATAATAATAATAATGAAAAATCAAGTTTTCATTCTTTTTCTGAATGTATTATATTTTTATTCAAATATTAACATCCATAAAAACCATGCTGGTGTTATGAGACCTTCTTATTAAAATAAATAAATAAATAAAAAAAAATAAAAAAGATTTTTTTTTTTTTTTGTAAAAATGTTAAGAGTATATTAAAATTTGCTAAAGAACTTTTATTTTTATCTTGTACAGAGCACACTTAAGCAGTTATACAAAAAGAACCAATTTAATCCTAAATTTTATTACAAAAATGAAAACAAAATATTTTTCTCTGCCATGGGCCAAACATGGTTCTTATCTACCCAATTCTCCCCCCCCCCCCATACACACACACACACAACACCACCACCACTCTTTTTTTTCTTTTTTCAATTATCTTTATTTAGTTCCACATTATTTTGATTCTTTATTTAGAATCTTATTCAATAAGACTTTTTTAATTTTCCCAGTTCATATATGATTAAGTAAACCGATTTGGATTCTTTGTTTGTGTTGCATTTTGAAAATGGCTGTGTGTCCTGAAATTTAAATATGTTATTTAGATGGAACACAGTAAATACATATAAATACAGTTTTTGTATTTTGAACAAGTTTTCATGAGGAAATACTTAGAAAAAATCCATTCCCATAGGAAATATTGAAAATCATTTATAAAATATTCAGAATTTCGCAACAATTTGATTCGGATGATTTTGTGATTCGTTTTCTTGCTCTATATTCCTCTTTAAGCAACAATGTTTTTAACAGTTTCAGAACATAAATTTAATTTTGTTTAACATGAAAACATTGACTTCGAAAATATAATCTGTAAGAGAATTAACCGATCTGTCACTAAAATTAAAAATTCACATACAAAAATATATCAATAATTCAAAGTGACTGTGTGGAAAGAACTTAATAACTCAATATCATTTAAAAATTATATATATTATATATATATATAACCATAAATGAAACATTACCATAACACCAACTTAAACAATGAATTAATGAATAAGTATGTAATAATTAGTTGTAAATGAAAGATTCCCCAACACACTGAATATGGAAACAAAAACATATTAAAAGAATAAGAAATTAAATTAAAAATTGAATAAATGGAATTAAATGAATGAAATGAAATGAAATTTGTGGAATTTAGACAGAATTATCAAGTCCCAAATGCCCAAATACCACAAATAAAATGAAATGAGAGGTTTCATCATCATATTAGTCATACATTGCTAAAGAATATGATTTGGGGACTACCTGCTCATAAACATTGAATCAAACCTGTGAAAAAAATAAATACAATATTAAAAAGGAAAGAAGCCATACCTATAATATACAGAGAAAACATGAAATAGAGTCAGAAAGTATAACATCCATTATGATTAAAAAAGATACCTGTGCACCACATGAACCACACATGAAACACAACCAAAACAAGGGAATGGATTGCAATAAATCATTACATGTTGCCAAATTTAGAATTAGAAAATGATTTACTATGTTGCCAGAAAAGATGTTAGAATAATATGAATATTGTAAAGCAAAAAGGAACATTAGTGCTGCCATCTATGTTGGTAAAAGTGAATATAATCTGAATAAAAAGTATTGGATGAAAATTAATGTTTAATAATTAAACCAAATTACTATCGGAAATGATAGCAATTAGTTAAATAATAAATAAATGAAATTAATTAATAAATAGAATATCTAATTACATTAAAGTAATGGATGTATTAATGAATAATTCTATGTTAAAAATAAGTTGTAAGATGGAAAAATTAATAAGTAAAGCAACATAAAATATATGTACCATTAAATGACAAAAACTATTAAATAACTGTGCCAAAAATGCAACATCACATAAATTAAATTAAAATAAAATACTAAATATTGGAATTAAGATACAAAGAATTTAAAATTAATATTAATTAAATAATGAATATGTAAATATAACTAAATTAATATACATATGAAAATATCACATCACAGTCCATTATAAAATGTGTAATATCAAACAATTGTGTAAAACAACCCCCCCCCCCTTTTTTTTAAATAATATAAATTAACCATGCGTTTTTTCCGTACAACTCCACCACACACCATCTCAATCTAACATCTACCCACCCAACCGTCCTGTTATAATTTTTTTTTTTTTTTTTTTTTTTTTTTTACTATTTTCTAAGATTATATGATTTTTTTTATACATTTTTTAACGCATGTGTTAATTTGGTTACAATTAAGATTATCATATGGACATTTTTTTTTTATATAAATAAGATGATAATTGTAAGAGCTAGTTAATAGAAAGCGTTAGCTCTCCTTAAAAATATATATCTATTCTTTTTTAATAACACTAGGAAAAGTTCATTCAAGTTTCAAAACTAATTAGGTGTTAAATATACATCTTAACTGTATGTAAGTAAATATATTAAATTGTATCTTTTTTTCTGATTCCCATTTTTTATTTCAAATAACTTTTTTATTTAAAAAAAAAAGAATAAAAAATAAAAATAAAAATTAATTTACATTTTCTCCAGGTTTTATAGCGTAAAGCTTTCAAAATGAATTTGTGTCTTGAAATCTAAATATGTTATACAGATGGAACATAGGATCTAATTGTAGTTTTTATTTATTGAGTAAGTTTTCAGATTAAAAAAAACTTCTGCAACTAAATATAATAGTAATTTAAATTTTTTTAATTAAAATTTATTTATAAAATATTCAGAATTTTATGATAACTTCATTCGGATGCTTTTATGATTATTTTTCAAGTTTTATGTCCCCCGTCTGAGAGCTGTTTTTAAAATAAAATTTGTATATATATATATATATATATATATATATATATATATATAACCCCCCCCCCACACACACACAAGATTTGCTCTCGTATTAGAATATATGATGTATATAATGCTCTGATTGTTCCTAGTACACGTGGTTAGTAAATACACGTGGTAGCACGTGCTTTACCCGAAATTATAATTGGCTTACTCAAACACGTGTTATTCATAAATGTGTGGTATTTTCCCATCTTAACGTGAAGCCTATCCCCCCCCCACCCCCCCTTTTTTTATTATCAGGGAGCTTTTTACGGATGGGGCATTTTTCAGGGGGTGATTTTACTCAATTCTTAATAGCATTCGAAAATATCCGCCTACGGGAATTATATAAATCAGACATATGTTACTTCGTTATCTTTTAACACTTATTTATCAATAAGTTCAATATTTATCAATACCTTGTTACTTTTTTTCCGTTTACTTTTTTTCCGATTACTTTTTTTCCGATTACTTTTTTTCCGCTTTTGTTGACTCAGTTACTTTTTTTCCGTTTACTTTTTTTCCGATTACTTTTTTTCCTGTTACCCCTACGCGTTTACTAGGGTATTTTCACTCTCAGAACTGGTTCCAAAATTGAAAATGTCCGCTTATAAAAAAAACTGTAACCAAAATCAAAAAAGTAAAAACTAACAACGTTAGAGATCAACCTCAGCTATCCTATGCAAAAAAAAAAAAAAAAAAAAAAAATCGTTTAAAAATATTATAACCAAAATCAAAAAAGTAAAAACTAACAACGTTAGAGATCAACCTCAGCTATCCTATGCAAAAAAAAAAAAAAAAAAAAAAAAAAAAAAAATCGTTTAAAAATATTAAAATGCGAGCGAATAATCTGCCAAGAACCTTGCCATAGACTTAACATTAGCTTGAGCGTTTTTTCACGCGACTAGCGTAGGCTCTTAACATGTTCATTTACTAAGCTCTTCAATTGTGCACTCACATTAAATTATTATTAGAATATCTGAACACGTTTATGCGTAAAAAACATGATAATTAACCCATTTAATCTGGTTAATAGAGTTTCCTGCCAACTTATATTTTAGGGTTCATGCCATTATTTTCCTATAGTAATGTTTGCCTTATTTAATCACAGAAATTTACTATAAAGTAAGATGAAAATTACTATTTGGAAATAGTGGTATTAAAAAGTTAAAAACATACGAACCCCGTCTTTTGCATTTATTCCAGATACATAGAATGTAACAGCAACAGTAATTTATTTTCCACTTATTTTTAAATATCCATTATTATGCCATTTTTAAAATTTATGAACAAATTCTGTTTACTGGATTTAAACTGTGTTAAGCTTCAGCGGAATCTTTTATGTGGCCAGTAGGGTGGAGCGAAAAAAATTAATTTTTTTTTACAAAAAACGGGTAGGTGCCAAAAGTTGCCTTTATACTAGTACATCAAATATCTGAAATTTTAGCGCTGAAAAAAAAATGCCTTGAGTCTGCGCTTTTGGTCCAAATGTCGAAATTTTGGGTAAAATTTGACAATTTTTCAAAAAAAATAAATAATTTCTGTAGAACTGACTATGATTTAATAGTGTCATTTGAACCTTTATTAATAAATATTTAAAATATTGAAACGATAAAACGATATCTTTATTATTTTTAACTGGAGCAAAACTGACAAATTTCGGTAAAAAAGGGGCGTTGCCATTCTGGTACAGCATACAACGATTCGTTGAAAAAAAATTAATAGAAAGAAGAAGATGCTGCATGTGAAATTGAAATAAACGAATCAGTATGCAATGATTCAATAATAGATAAAATTTAATTCCCATCTTCATCCTCATATACCGAAACTCGAATGAAGTTTGAAACTTTTTCTAGAGAGTGTGATAGCTATAGAATTTCTGATAAGTCTGCTGTAGTTCTTGCTTTAGCGGTCCTTCAGGATTGTGTATGTACAGCAAATGACACTGGAAAACATAATGTACCCGTACCAGATAGAAGCAAGGTAAGGCATGAAAGCCAATCAGCTTGTTTGTCTCAACGTAAAGAACAGAACCCTAAAAGAGAAATAAGAGCCTTATATTTCGAAACCTGAAAATATGACACAATGTGTATAGAAAAGAGAAGTCATAAACATGCTTATCATAGAATTATGAAAGAAGAACGTGTTACTATCTTAGAAGAGCCTGGCTCCAAATATTTGGGGACTAATTCTGCCTAACATTTCCTCATCTGGAGCATCAAAAGATATTTTTAAATGTATATCAAAGTTTTTAAAAGATGAAAATATTGATTTGTCCAGCCTCTCATGCTTGAGTTATGATGGGTGTCAGGTGTCCTGTGAATACGGGGAAGCATACTGAAGAAATCCGTCAAATGGAAGAGAACCTTGCAAGACCATTGCAATGGATCATATGCCAGCTCCAGTTAAATGAATTGCCTCTGCATCATTTGTTAGGCATGATTGATGAGAAAACTTCTGGCCCAAATGTATTAGGGAAATCCTTGTCCACGTGCCATTCACTCCCTATTGCAGTTTTTGAACCTATAAAGAGTAATTTAGAGAACATATTTCCTGAAATCGATGAAAAGGCACTCAGTACAGACCAGAAATACCTGCTGGACATTTGCAAAGCTATTTCATCAGGATATTGCTCTAAAGAACTAGCGAGAAGGAGCCTAGGAAAATTGTCCCACGCAATATGGCTCACAACGGTGAATAAAATTCCTCGCCTTAATTATTCGCATTGACTGCACGTCAGAGTCTTTATTTTCACTCACAAAGTATGTGATCTAAGTTCATGCCACAGGATGGTTTATCAAATGTAATCCACAGCTAAAGAATGTATCTAAAACCTTATGGAAAACTACTCGGCTACTAAAGAACACAGCAAACGCCATAAAACGAATAGTTAAAAAAGTTATTCAGGACAATGGTTACTTTGCACACTCAGTGCAAATTCCGATTGGAATCACATTAAACAACTAGCTGCTCATCCCATAATAAATGCAAGAGGTAGAATAAATGATGACATACGCATATTTGAAATACTGAGCATCAACATTGAAGCAGATAATTATATAAATCTAATTGATTGGAAAACTATTGTGATAACAGGACCCCCAATCATTATGCATTTATCGGATGCAAGTTTGTTGAATATAATAGACGGCTGGATAGATTCCCGTACTAACATCCCCAATGAGTTACTTTGCATGCCTTCTCATACTCAAGCAGTAGAAAGATACGTGAATTAAGTCACAGCCAGCATCATCCAAAGTCTGTGGATACGAAAGAAGAGATGAATACACAAAGACTAGTTGATATACAGAAAACTTGTGCCAGTCTGATAAAAAATCACAATTCATTATATAAATAAAACATTGCGCTCAGATTTTAGGGTGGTTGTGCTGGTTACGGGTGGGACATGATATGCACCCACCTCCACTCCTGGGTAGTTGTAAAAGCAACTAGCGAAGAGCTGCATTCAAAACAACAATTCGTTGTATGCTGTATCAGAATGGAAATGCCCCATTTTTACTGAAATTTGTCAGTTTTGCTCTAGTTATACAGAATAAAGATATCGTTTTATCGTTTCAATATTTTAAATCTTTATTAATAAAGGTTTAAATGACACTTTTAAATCATAACCAGTTCTACAGAAATTTTTTTTTTTTTTTTTTTTTGAAAAATTGTCAAATTTTACCCAAAATTTCGACATTTGGACCAAAAGCGCAGACTCAAGGCATTTTTTTTCAGCGCTAAAATTTCAGATATTTGATGTACTAGTATAAAGGCAACTTTTGGCACCTACCCGTTTTTTGTAAAAAAAAAATCATTTTTTTTCGCTCCACCCTAGTGGCCAGTCTCTCTCTTTGATGTGGTCAGTCTCTCTCTTTGATGTGGCCAGTTTTCTGAAGCTGGGCTAAAGGTCAAAGGTCAGAGGAGAAGATGCCTGACATGTTTATCACCGCTCCTTTCTGTTGCTGATGACCACAGAACTTATCGAAAGAAAGACCAGCGAAATAATTTATGACTTTTAGAAGCGGATTTACAAAAAAAACTACTAATTACTCAACAATAAATCCAACTCTGTCCTCAGGCATTAATAACAGGTCACAAAGAAAAGAAATGCGAGTTTAAACTGCAAAGAACACAAGAAATAATTCTCAGAACAGATGCGTTAAGGGGTAATCAGTGTAAATCAAATAAATTTTCGAGTTCTCATAAATTTTTAAATAGTTATTGAAGTTACGTAAACCTCTAATATATTTAAGCCATATTTCAGGCTTTATAAAATGTAAATATAAACACTTATAATATAATAAAAAATACAATTCAGTTAATATTGAAAAAAAAATCACATGGTATGTCACAATTTGCACAATAACTTAACTTAGAATGGTTATACGAACATAAATCTTAGGTTAAAATAACCTCTAAACTATTATATTTTATCGAATAAATTAATTATATATAAATTCTTTGACAAAAACTATTTTAAAAATTCAATTACATTTGAAAAATTGAAAGAAAAAACAGTTAATCATTAAAAAATAAAGAAAATATCCCACTATCTCAATAATAATAATTGATTCTTTGTATAGAATGAATTAATGATATACAAATTCTTTAACAAAAACTATTTTAAAAATTCAATTAAATTTGAATAAAAATCGGTCAAGTGCGAGTATAACTCGCGCTCAAATAGTTACGTACATTAAATTTATTAATTACTATTTATTAATTAATAAAGTTCTACTACCCCTAATTCTTTCATAATTTTTAGTTTCAGTAGATTCGGAAATAAAGGGAGATGGGGACTTATTTTTCCAGTATACTTTCGACTATATCTCTGAAAATATAATGCCTAAATTTAAAACAAATATATTTTTGAGTTCGATGTTTCAAGATCTTTCGAACGATACTCTACACGATATATAAAAATAAAATTTTATTGTTAAGTAACTTAATTAATATATCATCTAATTGCCGACAATTAAAAAAAAATAATTATCAAATATCCTTGGATGATTATAGGGTAAATGGGGGATGAATGGGACGTTCTCAATATTTCAGGCAATAAACATTTTTTTTAGTTGCTTCCTATCCTCACAGATTTCACTGCCATGGTGTGCTTCAGAACCAAAAGCAAGACCACATGGCTGTTTTCAGTTTCCTTCAAATTTTCATTTCCTGAAAACCCTGCTTAAAAGTAATTTTTTTACATTTGAAGTTACTTAAATATCTTGTGCAATATAAACAATTAAGATATGTTGTAGTTTTTTATTTCAAGGTTCAATAATGGTAATTAAAATGAATGAATATTAACCACTGTGACAAAATAATTTTTCAGGCAAAATGGCTGACAATTGAATATTATGCATCACGGGGATGATTGGGACATTTCAAATGGGATGAATAGGATTGTCTCATTCATCTCTAGAGGATGCTGAAAAATATATTTATTAGCTAAATAATATTATATAGTTTGATAAATTAATAATTTATAGTAATTATTCTTTTAACATTTCATCCTCATTGTAGCCATCGTCTTCAGCCATTCAATGCTTCCGTTTATGGGGCTTTTAAGGTAAAGCTGAGATGAGTCCAAGATGATTGGCTAACAAATAATCCTGGAGATCATATTACAATTTACAATCTCTCAGCTTTTGCCAAGGAGGCATTTTTGTCAGCTTTTAGTCCTTAACATTGAATAAAGGGAGGAAAATATTTGTGTCCCATTCATCCCTGCTGTGGGGATGATTTGGACATAGAACAACTTTTTTTTAAATTTCATAATATATTTCTGTATAATAATAATCTTGAATAAATATTGTGCATAAGATGTTGTCAAACACGTAACATATGAAATGTAATATATAATATTGATAATAACTTAAATTTAAAATAAATATTTTTGTGAAAATGTCCCATTCATCCCCCATCTCCCCTTAGAGGTCTGCAAGGGCCAGAATTTCCAGGCCCGGGCCCGGCCCGGCCCATTTATATTTTCACAGTTTATGGCCCGGGCCGGCCCGTACAGAAATCAATGAAAACAGGCCCGGCCCGGCCCGATATGACCTGACACAGTTTCTGCAATTTCTACTATTTTGAAGAAATTGAGATTTTTAGCATATAATTAAGATTCCTTTAAAGAATACTGCATACATAATATTTATGGGATGTGTTCGCAAGACAGAAAATACACAATACCAACATTAATAATTACTTAGATTCGAAGACTTTCAACCTTCAAATAAGGGTTCAAAAAATTACTCTAGTTTAGAATAAACAGAAAAAAGAGGGTTAAAACATCATAACTTTTGAAGCTGTATAATAAAAAGTAGATTTATGAAAATATTTCTCTGTCATTTATTAAAGCTTTTCTCAAATGCAAAGGAGCTGCTTTCTGATACATTTCTAAATTCATTCCTTTTCGGAAACGCATAAGATTGGCAGGTGTTCTTATTACGAAACTGTGTAATTGAATGGTGTCATCCATTTTTTGATAAAAGCAATATATCTTTGAGAAAATACTGTCAAAGTTAGCGTTTTGAATTTAATTTCCGGAAGCGACAGCATGAGAAAGGGGAAAAATCTGAAGCCACGTGAAAAGAATATCTTATATATCGACAAGTAATTTATTTATCAAAAATGGAAAACGCTATTCGATTCCATATCCCTTCAGTAGTCAGGCTTGTCAATTTTATGACTTTACAGTTAAAAATTAGTCAGAAAATCAGTGAAGGTTTCGCGTTGTTGAGTAAGAATTTAAGAACCACCTTTAAGGTACCTTTAAGGTATATTTTTAAAGATTACATTAACAGAAGTTCATTATCGCTATTAATACTTTTACAAAACATATTGCCTGCCCTATACATCCTGAAAACAATTAAGTCCAGTTCCGGCCCGGCTCGACTATGTAGAAAAAAAAAATGTAAGCCTCATTTCGGCCCGGCACGAGTCTGCTAAAAAAATATTAACCCCATATAACTGTCCGGTGTCGATCTCTACGGTGGACAACTTACATTTCTGTATTATGTTGTTAAACTAGCATGGGCTCGTGACGCTCATTTATAGTTATTCTTGCGAAAACCATATTCTTTGAAGATAGCACATATTTTATCGGTTCTGATTAAATATTTATATCGGGCCGATAGGCCCGCTAAATTTTTTTATCGGCCCGGCCCGGCCCGGATAGCCCATTCAATTTTTTTGCTGGCCTGGCCCGGCCGTTTATTTTGTTTGTCGGCCCGGCCTGGCCCGTTGAAAAAATTGTTCTAATTCTGCCGGCCCGGCCCGTTTAAAAATTCACCTTCACTCCGCCAGCCCGGGTACGGGTCTCGGGCCAGACCCGGGCCCGTGCAGATCTCTATCTCCCCTACGTCGATGGATACCTAGAGCACCCATCAACTCTCTCGCTGACCGCCCGAAAAGTAAAGTTTGTGTGCAAAGGCAAAAATGCGTTTTTCTAAAAAACTATCTTACTTAGGAAAATCGCTGTAGTTTTCCTGCAAGGATTAAATAACCTCGTACTATCCCGAATATTTTCATAATTTTAGTTTCAGTAGATTCGGAAATAGATGGGAAGGGGGGGGGGCATATTTTTGCAGTACATTTTCGACGATATATCTGAAAATGTAATACCTAAAATTAAAATAAATATATTTTTGAGTTCGGTATTATGAGATCTTTCACACGATACCCCACACGACATACGCACACACGCAAAAAAAAAAATGTTTAGCCCCCTATCCCTAAATTTTTCTTAAACATATTTATGAATGACTAACAATCTGAAAATATGTTGGTAAAAAGGCTTTATAACCAGGGCCATAACTAGACGGGGGCAGGGTTGGCTGATCCCCTCCAAGAAACTTCTTGATCCCCCTCTCGACTTCAAAATCTTTCAACACGACTAACATCATTTATTACATTTAAGAATTTTGATTGAAGAATTTTGAAGAACTTTTGATTATAAAGTTTTATGACAGTGAAGACTTGCTTTCTACTTTCTGTCTATATTTATAAATCCTTAAAATATAGGGGAAAAGACAAGCTGTGAATTAGCCCCATCAAAAAAATTCAAAGTCCCCCTCTGACTTTGCCGACTGGTTACGGCCCTGTTTATAACTTTCCCAAGTTTGAACTTTCTACGTCCCATAGTTTACGAAAAAAAAAAAAGGCTCTGACAGACAGACAGAGCGACAGACACAGGAGTGATGTTATAATGGTTCTGTTTTTACTTTTTAAGTACGAAACCCTAAAAATTGAAAAAGAAAATTAATCATTAAAAAAACAATGAAAATATTCAACTATCTCAATAATCATAATAATTCATTCAATGAAATATTGTTTAGAGGTCATTTTAACCTAAGATGTATGTTCGTATATCCATTCTAAGTTGTGATGTTATAATGGTTCCGTTTTTACTTTTTAAGTACGAAACACTAAAAATAAAAAAAAAAAAAAAGTTAATCATTAAAAAAACAATGAAAATATTCAACTATCTCAATAATAATAATAATAATAATGATAATAATTCGTTCTATAAAACATTGTTTAGAGGTCATTTTAACATAAGTTCGTATATCCATTCTAAGTTGTGATGTTATAATGGTTCCGTTTTTACTTTTTAAATACGGAACTCTAAAAATTGAAAAAAAAAGTTAATCTTTAAAAAAACAATGAAAATATTCAACTATCTCAACAATAATAATAATTCATTCTATAAAATATTGTTTAGAGGTCATTTTAACCTAAGATTTATGTTCGTATATCCAGTGGCGCAGCCAGAATTCGGTTCTAGGGGGGGTTTTGAATTTATAATAAAGATGGTCGCCGGTTATATGAATCATCGGTTAATGGAATCAGTCTTTTAAATGAATGAAATCATAATGCTTTTCTCCGCAATTACGTTGGTTATGATTCATTTAAACAGCGTTTACAATATTAGAAACGCGATACAATTAAAAATAGCTAAAAGAGGAACTACAACTAATTTATAAAATTTTAACGATAAATATACGAATCTCCATCATAAGCAAGAGGTCGCTGCAACATTACCAACAAATGAAATATAGTCTTTAAATTTGTGTACAGACCCCCTCAGGGCTCGGAAGTAGCGCGCTACAAGTAGAGAAACTACAGTAGCCGCTACTTTTTCCAGTAGTTTGCAGTGTAGCGCGCTACATTAAAAAAGTGTAGTGTAGCGAGTAGCGCGATACAAAATATCAGTAGTTTGTAGAGCGCATCGACGCTACTTTTGACGCTACTTTCGGAGGGAGGGAAAAAAGGTCCCAATCTTCAAGTCACATGATTATAACTCGTTTCTTTCGTGCGAAATATGTTCTCTGCAACAATTTGCGAACGTCAGCGACAAATCTCATTTGCAGTGTCATATATTTCTCCATAGACGACGGGCACGGTCACAAATTAGCTGTCATTTTCACAGTTTGGGTGTCAGAAACTTCGTGTACTGTTATTTAAATCCATAGAAATCTTCTCAATATAATGTATTTTTATACGACTACGATTTTTTTTCACCAAAATATAGTCGTCTGGCTATGTTAAATCTTTATCTGACTAATTTCTTCTACCTTTTGCCTCCCACCCCCAGCAAGCGAAGAAATGTAAAATCCTTATTAAAAAAAGAAAAAGAATGGATTTATCTAAACATAAATCCTCTAAATTATCCCTAATCTCTCAAATTCACGCTTCCCCATAGTAGCATACAAAGGAGTTTAAAATATTTTTAAATCTTTATTTTTATACAAAAATAAAATCTTTCACTCATTTGTCTAATGACAACAAATAAAAATTATTTCCTTGTCCCCAAAATTTACACTTCCCTTTTTGCCCCTCCTCCAGCATACAGTTTCAAATATTTAAAACTCTTTATTTTAAAAAAATGTCCACATTTGTTTCTACCTAATAATAATATATAGGTAACTATCTAAATTGTCCCCTAACTTCCCATAATTTACTCTTCTCCCCCCCCCCCCCCCCACAAAAAATTTTAAGTTGTTTTTATTTCTATATAAAAAAAATCTTCTGCACATGTTACGTGTGTCTAGATTTAGAGGTGTCCGCTATTCAGAGATATAAGCGTTTTCAAATATATAAATTTTAGGAATTAAAAAGTGGCGCTAAATAGAGGTGGCCGCCTTTCGAGAGAAAAACCAGAATGGGGGTCTTATTGTACATAGATTTTTAACCTGAAAAAATATTTTGGACATTCGGGTCAACCCGACCCCTACCCGCTACCGCTAGAGTCAAAACCCAACCCGAAACCGATCCGAACTCGAAATAATGAAATTCAACCGGATCCACAGTAAATAAGTGGAAGTCAACCCGATCTGAATCCGACCCACAACAAAAAAAAATCTAGAGCCGGGTCGGGTCGGGTGCGCGTAAATCGACCCGATGCAGGACTCTAAACGGTATAAAACTAAAAATCTAATCTTTAAATGTTTTCTTAAAATTAGTTGCGGTTTCAAAACTTCCATTTATAACGAAATACTATAAGAAGCAAAACGCTAAATAATCGTTTCCTGTCTTCCTGTCGATCACACAGTTTTTTGCCATAACAAAATTAGAAGTATCAAGAATTAGAATTGTAACTATTCAGCAGAAATGTTTCAGCTGTGCAGGAGCATTCGTTATAACCATTATCGTACCAGTAGTTGAAAAAGTATGTTTATATTAACTTCCTGATACGAATTCTAAGATTAACAAAACAGACAGGCACGCATTTTGCTTTTGTGAAACTGTGATCTGCGGTTTATATAGACTTTTAATGTGAAAAAATATTTTGGACATTCTTTTAAAAAACCGGGTCAACCCGAACTCGACCCGCAAGATTCAAAAAGCCAACCCGAACCCGAAAGAATGAAAGCCAACCCGACCCGCAACAAAAAATTTGAAGTCAATCCGACCCGAACCCGAACCGCAACGGGAAAATATAGCCAACCCGAACGGCGGGTCGGGTCGGGTTTGGGTAAAAGCGGGTAACCCGTCCCGATGCAGGATTCTAAGCGCTACTGTGCTACATCACTCTCATAAATGTGTAAGATTATTACAATTTTTGTTTTCAAATTTCCTCTTTTAAAAAAAATTCCAACATAATTAAAAAGGTTCTATGAATTTGCTTTGTCTGTCTGTCCGTGCTCTAACTCTCATAAATATACTCCGACTGCCATGAAAGTTTTATATGTTATTGAAGTTTACCATAGAATTTTCAGTATTGAAAATGAAATGTGTAGCATTTATATCTCGCTTACAGGGACGTTCAAAAGAATTCTGTTACATTATGGTCTATCGGGAAAAATCGTTTGCGGTGTATTTAATTAGCGATGATTACTAAAGTAGCGAAGTAGTGACTACTTTTGGAAAGTAGTTTGTAGTCGCTACTTTTAAAAATAAGTAGTTGTAGTTGTAGTTAACTGCATTTTTTATAAAGTAGTTGTAGTTGTAGTTCGTTACAAACAAAAAGTAGTTTTTCCGAACCCTGGACCCCTTACGAAACAAATGATTCGAAAGAAACACCGATTGCAAAAATCTGCTCATAATCGAAAAATAGCTTTTTATAACTTTAAGTACTTTTTTTAAATTCTTACTTTTGCAAAGATTTTTTTCCTGGGTACGCACATAGCTTGGTCTTAGATATAACTGAGAGCAAAAAACGCAAAAAAAGCAGCTTGAAACTGAGATAGACTTACAATGTGTATGTTTTTTTTCTCTGGAATTTGATGATCTGTTATTGTTTCGAACGTGGAACAAAGACAGAAATGCAATTAAGAAACAGACCACTGTATACTATATAACTCAAAGCGTCTCTGTGAGAGTATATGACCCATCTTTTAATATAAGACGTCTCTACAACGTGACGCAGTCCAAAAATCAAGTTTTGACATAACCTATGCGTGTAATATGCGTTTTCACAGTTTTAAGTAGAATTTTCGCCGTTTAATTGAATCACATTGTTGAATAGAATTTGATTTAAGAAAGCGGTGGATTCTGCCAAGGCGGAAAGGCCAAAAAACTTAATTTTAACTTTAGTTGTTTTGATTCATATAAGCGGCAATTATAGTAATTTTTTTAGCTCTGGGGGGGGTTTTAACCCCCAAACCCCCCCCTTGGCTGCGCCACTGCGTATATCCATTCTAAGTTGTGATGTTATAATGGTTCCATTTTTACTTTTTAAGTACAGAACCCTAAAAATTGAAAAAAAAAAGTTAATCTTTAAAAAAACAATGAAAATATTCAACTATCTCAATAATAATAGTAATCCATTCTATAAAATATTGTTTAGAGGTCATTTTATCCTAAGATTTATGTTCGTATATCCATTCTAAGTTAAGTTAATATCGTGCGGATTGTGACATACCACGTGAACTTTTTTTGCAATATTAACTGAACTGTATTTTTTAATTATATTACATTATAAGTGTTTACTTTTATATTTTATATAGCCTGAAATATGGTTTAAATATATTACAGAGTAATATGTGAAATTTCAATAATTTTCTGTAATTTCAATAAGTATTTAAGAATTTATGAAAACTCGAACCCATATCGCTTTTTACTGGCGGTGGAAATATTTCACAATGTATAAGCCCCCCTTAATTAATCTTAAAAGAAAAACTCGTCGGCCGTTTAAGTTTCAGTTGAGCCGAAACTTTTTGTTATTTTTTAATTTACACAAAAGCCTGTTAAAGGTAATAAATGGTAAACATCTGTTAAAGATAGAAGATTCTGGACAAACTTTAGCAGATCAGTGTAAAAGATAGACTTAGTTATCTGTAATCTATTGCATGTGTACATTTGTTAGAATGATCAAACATCTGCATCTGCAAAGAAAAAAAAAGATAGAAATAATTTAAATATATTACTCACCTGAAACCTACAATCAATTTAGTTACTCTAATGAACTTTCTACATGTGGTGCTTGAGCTTGACATGCACACATTGCACACGGTTTCTTTTATCCCATTATGGATGTAATGGGGATGGAGAAGAAGTTGAAAGAAAAATCACCCTTCTCTCTTCTGGTATCCTGAACAGGCAGCTTATTTATTATATAATAGAAATAAATTGACATCCATCCTGGTCCTGCAAGGGAGCAAAACTTTCAAGTTTTAGGGTATTTAAATGGAAGACCCCCTACCATTGTATGGTACATCTGCCCTCATTGTATGATACGATAGTGCAAGAAATAATGCTGTAAAACTGTCAGTGAAAAATAAATATCTGTGCAGTATACTGGGGAGTAATTTCTTTTCTTTTACTCATTCTTCATCCATTCATTTTAGATTCATGTGTTTTAGATTTTTTTTTTTTTCGTATTTCAAAATTCATCTTTATTTTCATTTTTATTACAAATTAAAATTTTTAGGAAGCAAAAAATTATTTTTCTGAAAGAAATTGATGCCATTGTTGGAAAAAAAAAAACTGAAAATTTTGCTGAATATTTGGTTTTATAATAAGTTTTGTAATATGCACGACCCGGTTGAAAATATCTACGGGAAAAATAAATCCTAATTGACTCGTTTTTGTAAAATATTCATTTTTATGGGCCAATTTAAGACTATTCTCAAATCCAAACTGACTGCTTTTTGACACATTTTTAAATTGTATTTTGTTTGCAAATGTATCATATTGATAAGTAATATTTTCAAAAAACTATGCAATTGAATTTTTTTTTTTTTTGGTAAACTCAAACGATTTTCAGAAAATGCTATTAAAGTGAGCGTTTGAACCGAATTTCCGGACGCGACGGCGCAGGAAAGGAAAAAAAACCTGCCGTCCTGAGACAATAACTTTTATCTCTAATGGTAGGTAATTCATTTATAGGAAAACGAAAAAAATGTTCTATTACAAATCACTGCAATTATCACATCTGCAAGCATCATGATTTTGTTTCAAAATGAGTCCGGAAGTTTACCGTTGTTGAGCGGTAATTTTTTTTTTCTTTCTTTTTTTTTTTTTGAGAATCTCCTTAAGGTGGCTCTCAAATGACTTGCTCGACAACTCGAAACATTCTGACACATTTTTAAATTCAAAAGAATAACAATTAGCAAGCCTGACTATTGAAGTGGTTTGGAATCGAAATGAGTTTTCCATTTTTTGATAAATAAATTACTGATCGAGTTATAAACGATTCGTGTCACGTCCCGACACTTTTTTTCTTTTTCTCGTGCTGCCGCGTCGAGGATTTGGTTCAAAATGCCGACTTTGACAGTATTTTCTGAAATATCTTGCGCTTTATCAAAAAATGGAAAACGTCTTTCGATTACATAGTTTCTGAATAAGAACACCTGCGAATTTCTTTCGGAACAAGAATGAATTCAGAAGGCGGTCTATAAGATCACCATTTGAAAAACACTGTTTTGAAACCAAAACTAACGGAGACGTTTTGTTTGTATATTTTCATCCATATATGTGCATAATAATTTTAGATAGATTAAGATTACGAAAAAAAAAATCATTTTTTCTATAAAATTTCCGCATTTTTTAGTAAATACTGTGAAAGTTGATGTTTTAAAGTGATTTTGCACGGTCATTATATTTAAGAGACTATAACGAGGTTGCAATCGGCTTATAATTAAACATGTTTTCCCTTTATAGAAAATTCTGTTACATACTGACACATTCATGAAATCATTTCCATTCGTAAATGCGTGCAATTTGCATACGGATACAAAGAAGGCGAACAGAGTTTTTTGTTCGAATGTAAAAGTAACAAAACCTTCAGGAAATGCCATGAAGTTTGCATTTTTAACGTATTTTAGGATATGGAACTGACGAAAAAGTGATCACCAGAAAGCAATTAGCTGTAATTGAAGATGTATTGAAATTATTGGAATATTAAAAGCGTTATTTGTGTCTTAGATACATGAATGTTAATACCTGAAATTTACAATTATGATTGTGAATGTGTCAGAAAAATTAACACAGTTCAGCTGCACAGGGAAAATAAAAAATATTGTATGTGTATTACAGATAAGCTTGAACTCCCGAGTCCAAAAAAAAATGTGTGTGATTAGAGCACGGCATTGAAAGTACTCAGTAGAAAATTTTTAATAACATTTTAAAATTGTTCAAGATTAATTTTTTCGTTTAAAAATCTTTTATTTCATAGAAATAAACATTAATCCTAACTACTCCCTCATCAAAAGGTTTCGTGATTTTTTTTTTTTTTTTTGTCTCTGAAAATCTGTTTAAAATAACAAATTTGTTATTTATAGCCAACCATTTGCAGAAATCTGCAAAACTCACAATTTATTCTTATTCTTTTAAAATATCATCATACCATTGTAGCAGAAAGACGTGAGTTCTGTTTTCCAGTAATTTTGGAAAAGGACTTCAAACAGAAAACGATGATAGAAAAAAAAAATATCTGGCGGCTTCTTTGTTATTAACAACCATGCAAAGGTTTTAGAATCAGATAGACTATTTCTCTTTATATATTCCCCCAGTAACAATTCAATTCCGTTTCAAACTGATTTTTAAAGGACAGTAAAACGCTTTAAGGCTGTTCTCAAATCCAAAAGGGCTATTTTCAGACATTTTTTAATTCATTTTTGTTCATAAAGGTGTGGAATTGGCAGATCTTGTTATTCAGAAACTGTGTAATCAAAAGACGTTTTCCATTTTTTGGCAAACGCATCAAAATTGACGTTTTGGTTTTGAAGTGAATCTCTGACGTGGCTGCGAGAGAAAGGCGAAAAACCAGTTGTCATGTGACCACGAATCGCTTATAACTCGATAAGTAATTTATATATCTAAAAATGAAAAACTCATTTCGATTCCAAATCGCTTCAATATGCAGGCCTGTCAATTTTATGCCTTTGCGTTAAAAAATGTGTCAGTTTCGCGTTGTTCAGCTTGTCATTTGAGAATCACCTTAAGAAACTTGGACTCCATGTTGAATTCAAGAGGTGGTCGGGGGGGGGGGGGGGGAATTATCCCCCGGGAGCACTGAAATGTCTGCCCCCCCCCCCCGAAACTCTACAATGTTCCCTCTGGAACCCCACAAATCCCTCCCCGAGAAAAGTGTCTGAATTCAACACTGTGCTGGACTACAATATTGTTTTTCAAATAGCAAGTTTTTATTTTCCGATTTCTGAATAGATAAAATTTTCATTTTGAGCCAGTGCCTGAAGATTGGTATAAAAATAGAGCTCAGTTTGAGCTCGAACATTTGTGCAAAAAATTTAAAAGGCAGAATTTTTCAGATTATATGTTCACAGACCATGAAATACGGGATATCTATAATCACTTACATGCATTCATGCAGACTCATTAAAAAAATAGTGTAGTTTAAAGTCACAATCTGAAAATTTCCAAAGGTTGCATTACCCCTACCACCTTCCCGTAATCTGCATCTATGGTAGGATTAAAATGTATGGAGGGCTCTCTCCCTTTTAAACACTTTCCAACATAGTTGAAAATTATTTATGACTTCGGTTTGCCTTTGTCTGACCGTGCTCTAACTCCCGTAAACATACTCGGACTGTCATGCAATGTATATGTTGTTGAGGTTTGCAATGACATGTTCGGTAATGAAAATGAAGTATGTAGCACTTATAGTTCGTTTTACAGGGACACACAAAAGAATTCCGGTACATTACGGTCAATAGGGGAAAAGTTCCAATTTCATTTTGATGATGTTACACCATTTCAATCATGAAATTTATATGCGTTTATGAAGTGCACTAAAACATGCATTCGGTAAAATATGGCGTGCAAAGCATTTATTTTCCATTTACAGAGCCACACAAACGTATTTCGCTCCATAATGATCTACGAAAAAAAAAAAAAAACTATTTTAATCGTATTTTAATTATGACACTATTTCAAATATAATGAAATATATATACATTATAGAGGATATAGATATTTGCTGTAGAACATGATATGCGTAGCATTTATCGTCCATTTATGAGTACACGCAAAAGATTTCGAATAGAATACTGTATCCGATGTACTGTCCAGTAGCGATAATTGATGGAAATGCGTTTTCAATTATGATATGCATTTTTAAAGTAACTAAATTTTTGTATACTATGTAATTGACATACAAATCTATAGAGATCAAATACGGGGCTTTACAAAAGAATTGCAGTACTTTTTTGGCTATGGACGGTAATTGCAGAAATCTAGTTTTCAAATATATTATGGGTTTTCTGACATGTTTACTTAGGTAGTTTATTTACCTTTTTAAACAGAGACGTTTTGTTAAAATATTCTGAAAGTGTTTCATAATCCGCGTTTGAAGCATGAATTTTTTTCTTGTTAAATATGGAGTAAATACAGAAAAAAAAAAAAAAAATAATAAGCGGAAATATATATAACTGAAAATAAAAACCAAATACCGTATATACTCGTGTATAAGTCGAGGACTTTTTGACAAAATTTGGGAGTTGAAAGTGGGGGGGTCGACTTATACACGAGTTAGTAAAAACAAAAATAAATAAAGAATATTTCAAACTCCGAAAGAAGTGTGAAATAGCGGAGTGAAATACTGGAGTCACCTGGTCTAGGTTGGAAACAGAGATAAAAGCAGACAATGGTCATTTCCTTGTGATTGACAAAAAAAAACTGAACAATAATGTCTGTGTAAATGTTCTGCACCCATTTTCTCTTGTGATAGAATTTTCTTCAAAATACAGGGACATTCCTTTCAATATTTTAATCCCCTTTTTAAAAAGAGTTCAAATAGAGAATGTTTCTAGATTTCTCTCCTAAAAGTCCTACAACACAAAGAAATACTATATTTTAGCAGTCTAAGAAGTTGTTTACCCTTGTAAATAAGGGTTGAATAGATTTTTCAAACATTTTTTTCTTTTTAAATATCATTAAATTGATGTGAATAGGCTTCAAAATAGTTTAAGCATCTCCAGTTTTACATAATTAAACAGTTTTAAAACGTTGAATTTTAAAAAAAGTCTGATTAGAAACGTTAAAAATAAAATGTTTGCTAATTTAATGAATATTTATTAATTTTTTTTTTTTAATCCTCGATTACAAATCATTTTTCAAAATACTACCAGAAATGTAGTTCGACTTATACACGAAAATTTGATTTTTTTCAAAATTTTGCGTAAGAATTGGGGGGTCGACCTATACACGAGTCGACTTATACACGAGTATATATACGGTAATGATTTTGCCGATAGTCATATATTTTATACAATATAAGACTAAAATAACTGTCTATAAACATTAAAATGAAACTTAAACAAGAAAGAAATATCATGCGTTTAGTATAGATTATGAAACGTTTTCTGACACTTCCAGAATACTGTAACGGAACTTACTTAATAAAGATTAACACGGTAACTTAAGTAAACAGTTTTAAAAACGCATAATAACTGAAAACGTACTTTCAGAAATAACCACCCATAGAGGGCAATGTATCCAGTTTCATGCATAGCTATGTATTTGAATTTTTTTTTATATTTTACATTACACAGATTTTTAAGTATATTAAATGTAGTTCAGATGAAAAATGCATAAATCAATTAAAAATTATCCTTAAGCAATGCACGCCCATACACAATAATGCTTACGAATTCTTTTGTGAAGCCCTGTATATGATCTACAGAATTTATACACCACCACGTAGAACGCAAATAATATTTAAACTTAAAAACACATATCAAAACTAACAGCGCACGTCAAGCATTTATTGCACACATACAGCAATGTAATCGATTTCGTTTGTGTGGCCTGTAAATGAATGATAAATGCTTCGTAGTTTATATTCTACAGAAAGCATGTTTCAGAGCACTTCAGATATGCATATCAATTTTATTATGCTTTAAATAGTGTAACATCATTAAAATACACCGCAAGCGATTTATCTCCAAAATGTAAAGGTATTCTTTTGAGTGTCCTTTGTAAACGAACGATAACTGCTACATGCTCTATTTGCAATAGCAAACATGCCATAATGAACTTTAATAACAAATATCAATTACGACTACGAGTCTATTTACGAGAGTTAGAATATGGACAGACGGCAGAGAAACCGAATTCATAAATACTTTTCAATTATGTTGGAAAGTGTTAAAAATTAAACTGTTTAAAACTCAATATTTTTCTTCAAATCTTCTGTTAATCTTCAATATTTTTCTTTGAGTTCTTAACAAGAGCGCATCAACAATTTTTCTATCTGAAGACTGTTCTCAAATACCAGCTGGAAACACTTTGACGACTTTTAGCAAGTTATTTTCATTCGTAAATTCATAAAATTTGCATGTTCCATCTAGATACCAAGAAATTAAATGGCGTTTCCCATTTTCTCATAAAGGCAACGAATCTTTCAGAAAATGTTGTAGTTTGTATTTTCAACAAATTTTAGGAGCATAGAAAAGTCGTCATCAGGCAGTAATTGGCTTCAATTAAGATGGAATCACATATAGATAGGAATATGAAAAACGCTATTCGATTCTTTAGTGCTAAAAAATGCAGTTCGTAAAAAAAATATTTATCTCCGCTCTGAACTACAAAATTTTCTGACACATTCACAAAACCAATTTTTAAAGCAAAAAGCATGCAATTGGCAGGCATGATTATTAAAGTGATTTGGAATCTAATAGCTTTTTATATTTTTCTATAAATACATTACATCTTGAGGTGTAAGCGATTGCTATCTCATGACGACCTTTCTCAGGCTATCACGTCCAGAAATTCCATTCGAAATGCCAACTTTGACAGTATTTTATAAAAGATCCCATGCCTTTATTGAAATAAGGAAGACGCTATTCGTTATTATGATAAATTGGAGTATGTTAGAGTAGACTAGACAGTTCGGACTTAAAACAGAAAGCTTAGCCCGCAAATACCTGTGCTATATATTTTTTTATTGTTAGGAAATAAATACATAAAAGGTAAACATATTGAAACTTATTGTTACAGTAAAACCTGCTAAACCGGAATCGCATGTGTCCGAAGAAAAATCCTGTTTTAGCAGGTACAATTGTATTGTGTTCATTCTATCAGGTCCATAAAAGGTTTCTGTTTAATGCATATAATTAAATTACAGGCAAATTTAGTTTTCACTGTTTTACAGCATTTTAATCTGAAGTAGAGCGGCCCGAACCCGACAATTCCGCCTGAAGTCCCCCCCCCCCCCAAAAAAAAAAAAGTTATATTTTAATATAATTAGGAAAAAACTAAAACAATAGTCTATACTACAGTCATCCTTATATATATATATATATATATATATATATATATATATATATATATATATAGTTTATTCTTCTAATACATATTTTTGGGCTTCCTTTTTTGAAAATCGGTTATACACAACGCGGGACAGAAAAATTAAATAAAACCCGACTTGCAGCCTCGATCGAGTTCAGGTAAAATTAGGTTACCTGACCCTATGCAGGAATTTGAAAACAAATTCTGGACTTTCTTAAAAGGAAAAATTTTGTTATGCCTGGATCAGGAATAAAGAAAACATAGAGTTCCGATCAGAGTCGGACCCAGCCCTCCATTTAAAGGGGAGTCATGTCTATTTTGGAGGAAGGGGGAGGGGGAGGGTGCACATGTCTTCATGACAATTTTCGTATCTTAAGTCCAAATTGGCTATTTTCTAATCTAACATGAATTCATATTCATTTCTAAATGCATGAAATTTTCAGTATATTCGTAATACGGGATTTCTACTGGTCAGAATTTTTTTCAGGGTAAATACCAGTAATTTTTTATAAAAAATCTCTTTATATTTGATCGTGCGATTAGGCAAAAAATTCAATAAGAAATTACTGCTATTTTCTCTGAAAAATTCCTTGAGCCATAACAGCCTTGGTAAATGTATAAAATTTGTAGGTTCTATGTTCTATTCAGATGCCAAGAAATAGGAGTTTCCATTTTCATTTTTTAGCACTTTCCAACCTAGTTGAAAAGTGCTTATGACTTCGGTTTGTCTGGCCGTATGGCCGTCTGGCCGTGCTCTAACTCCCGTAAATATGCTCGGATTGCTCTGCAATTTTTATATGTTATTGTCGTTATCTATGGCACGTTCCCTATTTCAACTGAAGTGTGTAGCACTTATAGTTTTCTTACAGGGACACTCAAAAGAATTCCGTTACATTGCGGTCTATGGGGAAAAATCATTTGCGGTTTATTTTAAAAATGTTTCACTATTGTAAACGCATTGAAATTTATATAGATCACTAAGATGCATTAGAAGAAGCTTAATATGGAATAGTAGGTGTATAGCACTTAGAGTTACTTTTCAGGGACAGTCAAAAGAATTCCGTTACATTACGTCTATGGAGAAAAATCGTCTGCGGCTTATTTAAATAATGTTCCACTATTTTAAACGCATTGAAGTTTGTATATATTACTAAGGTGCATTACAAGAGGCTTACTACAGAATAGTGTGTGTATAGCAGTCATCGTTCATTTACAGGGACACACAAAAGAATTCTCTACTCTCTGTTAACAATAATTCCTGGAAGTGCGTTTTAAGTTACTAAACGCGATTTTAATCTTAACTAGCTTTTTGTCTATTACGTGGTGTGTATAAATTCTGTAGATCCTATACAGGGCAGCACAAAAGTTCGCGAACACATTTCCGTTTATTGACAGAAACTCCAGAAGGAGAATTTAAACTGTGCTACGCGTTTCCTAACTAAACTAAAATTTAGCATCCTATGTATACATACAAATCTATAGATCATATACAGGGCTACATAAAAGTATTCGGATATTTTTCCGAATATTGTATATATTGAAAATTCCTGAAATTACGTTTTTAAATATGTTATGCGTTTTCCAAATTGTTTACTTAGATGTCACCTTTCAGCTTATTAAACGGTAATGATTTGTAAAATTATTTTAGAAGCGTTGGAAAGTGCTACATAATCTATGCTTGACGCATGATTTTTCGTTCTTGTTTTAATTTAATTTTGAGGAAAATGTTATCAAAGTACACATTTTAAGCCGACTTTTGAGGCTCAACAGTCATGGAAATGTCGGCTTGAAGTTGCAATTGGATACGATTCAAGATGTACGACATTTATAGAAAAATATAAAACGTTGTTCGATTCTTTGATGCTTAAACAGTAACTGCAATTTTTCATGCATTTCTGTATAAAAATAACTCTGAATGTACCAATAAGATGAGCATTTTTAACGGAGAAAAAAATATATATCAAAACACCTTTTATATATAGTACTATTTATATTTAAAAAAGTATTGTGTTATAGAAAAGTGTTCGTTTAGAGGGGGGGGGGGTGCGGTCATGACCCCCATGACCTCCCCCTTGGATCCGCGTTTGTTTCCGATCCCAATTCGATTCTTCGCTAAATAATAATAATAATATATAAAAAAATCAATCCATTCTGTTGTAGATAACTTAAATTCTAGAATAGATATCTTAAAATATTTATATCATTTGTGTCATTTATGGGGAAAAAAAACCCGAAATAAAATACTAATTTTATTATAACATATTTTTTGTTTTATTAAATTTTGTGTTATTTGAAAAAAATACTTGCTATTACTGTTTGGTTAATTCTTAAAAACTATGTGATAAAATCTCTTATATAAGATATGTTTTCTTTTACTTTAAACATATTTTCATATAATACTCTTGTGTTTTACACATATAGAATTTTATTTCATTATCGGTATAATTGTAACCAATTCTTTGTAGATAATAATTAAAACTGTGTTCTCTGTTCTGTGACATGATGAAATCAGATAAGCATAGAAAGTATCTTTCTTTAGCTCAACTTGGAAAGGATATTTTCCAAGAAAAAAGAAAATCTTCAAACAAGACAAGACCGAAAACTAATCGTTTGCCTCCCTGTCCCGCCCGAACGTAAAACCTTAGATAGATCGCGCGCGTATTGCGTTGCATTCTGTGTTCATTAAGTTTGAAAACCTTCTGAAGTTTCCAGATGTGGTTAATGATTTTTTCATTGTAAGAGCAGTTAGTAACTGCTGTTTTCTTCAATTATTCATCGACATTTAATCACATACAGCGCAATGAGAGGAAAAGAAATATCGCTGCACACTTGCCCCCCCCCCCCCCCCCGACAAAGACTCCCTCCCCTCTAAAATCCATTTCCTCCTTTCCATCTTCATTTATCTTATCCCGGATTGTCTGATTCACCATACGAAACTCGGGTTACTAAGTGAGAAATCACAAACAAACGACACAAGAGTAAAGTACTAAAAAGAATCGTCAAAACTAGTTCGTCAACTTCAAAAATACCCTCAAACGCTGTGTTCAAAAATACCCGCAATTCGAGTAATTACCCGCAAATTGGCAACACTGATCAAAAAGATCTGTATAAAAAAGTCAGGCAGAAAAAAGAAAGAAATCGCGCGTTTTTTAGTAGAGACATATTCTGCCCCTCTACCCTTCCGCTGAAATGAGGTTCCGGAAACTCAGAAACATTATGACCTTTCTGGCGTCAGGAACGACCTCTGAACTACTTTTCGACCTTCATGTATTCCCTCCCCAAGTAGGTGTTGAGTGGACGCATGGCAACTGTCTTGCGGTAGACATTATGTGACCATGAATTTAGGTAAAAACGTCAACGGTAAAAACGTCAACGGTAAGAACGTCAACGGTAAAAACGTCAACAGGTAAAAAGGTCAATGGTAAAAAGGTCAACAGGTAAAAAGATCAACGGTAAAATGGTCAATGATCAAAATAAAGATAATACATTACTTCATTGAACATAAAATTGAGATACGTTATTTATCGGTTTCGGATTGGGTTTTGACTCTTGCTGGTCGGATTTGGGCAGCATGAGTGTAGGAGGGGAATCCCGGAAAAAATCACCACGGTAAATATCAGTAAAAAGGTCAACGGTAAGAATAAAAATAATACATTTATACATTACTTCATTGAACATAAAATTGAGCTATATTATTTATTGAGATACATATATGTTCAGTTATAGAAAACCGATTCTATGTTTTCTCAAGTAAAGCACGTGGTTTAAGCACGTGTATCTGTGAATATCTCTAACATTAAAAGCATTATATTATACATATCTTTATACTAAAGCATACAAATAAATAGGAGTTGTGTATTGCATAAGTATTCGCTGAGCGGAGACGTTGGCTATTCATTAAGGGATCCCTGGGAGGGGGGAGGGTTAAATAGAAAATGCAATCTATAGTTTCTATCAATACGCTACATACAGCAACTTTTATATATTTATGGGAACTTTGACAGAGGGTATTCTTTGGGGGGGGGGGGGGGGGGGGAGCGATGAACATTAAAATAAAGAGAAAGAAATGAAATTTTTTAATTTTTTTTTTTTAATCTTTACAAACGAGGAGAGGGCAGAGTTAAGGGGAGAAACAGAAAATATAAGGAGTCAAAATTTGGAGATTTGGCCCAAAAAAACGCAAATTATGCAACGTACGAAATAAAAATGTTTTTCCAAAAGGTGATTTGAAAGAAAATTTAGGATCTAAATTAAATGGTTATATTGGTTGTAAAGAAAAAGAAGAAAAAAAAAGAAAACACATTTTTTTTTCCGGCTAACAACTAGAGACTGTAAAAGCATGAGTTTTTCAGTTTTTTTCATTTTTTGACAAACGAAGTCTGAGTTATAAGTGAGTTTTTTCCTATGATGACATTTATCGGGTTGTCGCGGGCAGAAAGTCTGTTCAAAAACACAACTTTCACAACATTTTCTAAAAGACCTCCTGCTTTTTTCGAAAAATGGAAAAAACTGTTCGACTTTATAGTTTCTAAATAAGAGCATCTGCCAGTTCCATGGGTTTATGAACGAAACTGAATTCAGAAATCTATCAGAAAATAATTAATTTGTATTCCAATATAGTTGAAAAGATTATACGATTTCGCTATGGGCAAGTGGGGCATTTGTCCAGAATCCCTCATAATTTAGTGTTAAAAAATTAGAAGTAGTTGCAATTTTATTAGTATACTTTTCTTTTCTACTTTAGTCGAAAAACACAAAAGACATTTTAATATATTTTATGTGATATCTAAATATCCTCTAATAAAAGTATTGTTTTAACTATATTTGTCATACAGTATTCACAAATGTACTAATGTACTAAATGTACTAATTCTAATCATATGTCCATGTGAGATGCCTATGTGAGATAGGGGGGGGGGGGTAAAAAATTGGATTTTCAAGGTTTAATTTGCCATTTGAGCAGCATGATTGTGCCAAGTAAAGTAATAATAATAATAATAATAATAATAATAATAATAATAATAATAATAATTTTATGATATAATGCTTTCGTATGTGTTATTGCTAGAATCTGTATGATAGCGACCCTGTTTTTACTTATATTTAAAAAAAGAAAGAAAAAAGGAGATATATTTACACTTATTCATATCTGTTATTTTAATTGCATTTAATCTATTGATATTTGTGAATAATTTGGTACTTGTACTGAACATTAGCATCTTTATTCATATATAGTTACAGCTTTTCAAGGGACTTTTGGGTCTAATTGTGAGGGATTCCAAAGAAACTTTTGCTCGCATCTCCTTGTTTTCAGAAAAAAAATATTTTAGGTAAATAAGTATACTAAAACCAAAAACACTGGCATAACAAAAAAAAAACGTAATTAGTTTTATTATTCAAATAACAAGAAATCGAACAATGTTTCTCTCTCTCCTACGGGCATATGGTCTTTTGAAAGTATATTATCACGTTGATATCTTATAAGCCAATTTTTGGCACACAACTTTCAGAAAAAGATCTGTATCGGGTAGCAATCAATTATAAATCTGGGGGATCAATTATAATATGTATAAGAAAAGAAATATATTTTCAAATCTTTTGCAACTAAATATTAATACTATTTGAAATTTTCGAATGTGTCGCATTGTTTAATAAAATAAAAAATTCGTGAACACCCGTAAGGAACTGAACCCAGTGTCCAAAACAACTTGTAATTTAGTAACAATATCAGTTTTGAATTTTTTCTATTAAAATAGTCTATGTACATTAGAACAATATTTCATAAAAGTTTTTACAAACACATGTAAACTGTTTCACCTAGTTGATGAAATCTTAAAATGCATTTAATAAAGTTCTTTTTTCCTTCTTTGTGCGTGTCTGTTATTTTTATCTTCAAAATGTTAATGCTTCGTCATATATTTATTTAAATATTTAAAAGGATTTCTAGTTGAATATTATATCACATGTAAAAGATTTAAGAATCGGATTTTGAATAGAATTTAATTTATTTATTTTCTTTCTCCCGCTTTCAAAATTTAAATATATTATCATTCATGATTTTTTTTTCTCCTGTGGTTGCTTTGTTTTCTCTTAACTCTCTATTAGACGAAAACTATCCCTTCAGACTCTTCTCAAATCTAAAAAAAAGCCACTTTCTGACACATTTCTGAATTCATTTATGTTCAAAAACGCATAGGAAAGTATTATTATTCAAAAACTTTGTAATTGAAAGAATATTTCCATTTTTTGGTAAAAGTAGAAGATCTTTCAGAAAATACTGTCAAAGCGGGCGTTTTGAACCAAATTCCTGACGCCACAGCACGAGAAAGGGGAAAAACGTGTCGTCACGCGACACAAATCAGTTTTAACTCGATAAGTAATTTGTTTATCAAAAATGAATATCTCATTTTAATTCCAAATCGCTTCAACTGTCAGGCCTTCCAATTTTGTGCCAATGCGTTTAAAAATGGGTCAGAAAATTTGAGACAGTTTCTCGTTGTTGAGCAGGTCATTAGAGAAATCACCTTAAAAACATGTTTCTGTTCCGATTCCCCTTTTCTTTTATTTAATGCTTTTTAATATATATATACATGTATATATGAATATATATAAATAAATAAATATATGTATATATATATTATGATTTTAAAATGTTAGAATGTAGAAATAATGTTAGAAATCAGGAGGTTTTCAGGGTATTTCAATATTAATTGCATTCCTAGTTGCAATAAGTTTTGTTGAAACCGGTTGAAACACATTACTGGATTTTGATACAGTTTACAAACCATTTTCCTCTCTTTAAATACAAAGGGATATGAATGAAATTCATATTTCTATCCTAAAGGTCTTTCTATTTATCTGGCATAGTCTGTCAGAATCACAATACAAGTTTATATTTTACTTACTCAAACATAAGCCCTTTTGTTACTCAAACCTAAAGGGCTCTAGTTTGCACCTGTTGTCTATACCCCCCCCTCCCCCCACGCCTAGAGAAAATAAATAAGTACAGGACAAAACCATGAGGGTACAAGACAAAACCATAAGGATATCCCCGAGAAAAATGTTGTATTTTGATGTTAGTAGACTAATCTCAAAATTTTAGCTCATATTTATCCTCTTCTCTTCGTCATTATTTTATTCTCTTTAAATGTTCCGTACATATTTTTTTTCCTACGCCACCCCCGCCACCACACCCAAACGCCATTCTTGATTAATATATAATTATTCATAATATCTAATCATTCATATAATTATATATAATATATTATATATAATCAGTGCCTGATTTACGGCAGGGCATTTGGGGCACGGCCCCAGGGCCCCCAATTTTCAGGAGCCCCCAAATGTTACTAAAGATTTCTCAATTATTGGCCAAAACAGTTTTAACTGTCAAAAAACAAAATTAAAATAGAAAAATTTGTTAGAACTCCATTTTTGGGATCGCCATATTATTTCATTTTTATTTATTTTACATGTAAGGCCCTCATGGTTAACATGGACAAAGCCGTGTGGTTCTGCTAGTTACTTGTGTAAATTTAGTTTTTTTTTTTTTTTTTTTTTTTTTTTTTAATACAAAGTTTGTATTTGAAAGAAAAAGTTGTTTGATTAATAGGATATGCTAATATTCTAAATAATTATAGCTTGGTACTGCGGTACATTTATTATTAGTTGTTGCCTACTTTATCATTCCAGATATATGGATTTGCATAGAGAAAGGTAATCACCACCACACAGCTTATTATAAAATTCAATTAAAAATTCATAATTATCAAATAATTATTTATAAGTAAATTAGTGATTATCAAATTTAATTTTTTTATTTAATATTTTAAAGAAATTATCAAAGTCAATACTGGTTATCTTAATAAGTACTGCTTTCGATATTATATTTTTTTATTAAAAGAATCTGTGCGAGGGGGGGCCCCCATACTTATCTGTGCCCCCAAATTTCTAAATCGGTCCCTGTATATAATTGTATATAATATAATATAATAATATAATCATATAATATATGTATATAATTGTATATAATATAATATAATAATGTAATCATATAATATATTATATATAAATGTGTGTGTCCTTTCCACCTTAGTTAATGGGAGCCCTTTTTTTTCATGGTGATTTCATGGGAGAAAATTCACTTATAACTCAAGAGACTTCGTTTGTCAAGAAATAAAAAAAAATGAAAAACTCATAATTTTAAACATGCTTTTTTTCTCTAGTTGTTAACCGGAAAAAAAAAAAGTTTTTTTTTTTTTTTTTTTTTTTTTTTCCCCAACCACCATAACCATTTAATTTAGATTCTAAATTTTCTTTCAAATCACCTTTTGGAAAAACATTTTTACTTCGTACGTTGCATAATTTGTGTTTTTTTGGACCAAATCTCCAAATTTTGACTCATATTTTCTATTGCTCCTCTTAACTCTGCCCCCTCTTCCTTTGTAAAAAAAAAAAAAAAAAAAAAAAAATCAATTTTCAAAAAAATTCATTTTTTTCGTCTTTAACTTAATGTCCCCCCCGCCCCTCAAAAAAAAAAGTATACCCTCAGTCAAAGTTCCCATAAATATGTAAATGTTGCTGTATGTAGCGTATTGATAGAAAGAAACTATAGATTGCATTTTTTATTTAACCCTCCCCCTCCCAGGGATCCCTTAATGAATAGCCGACGTCTCTGGTCAGCAAATACTTATGCAATACACAACTCCTATTTATTTGTATGCTTTAGTATAAAGATGTGTATAATATAATGCTTTTAATGTTAGAGATATTCACAGATACACGTGCTTAAACCACGTGTTTTACTTGAAAGAACATAGAATCGGTTTTCTATAACTGAGCATATATGTATCCCAATAAATAATATATCACAATTTTATGTTCAATGAAGTAATATATTATCATTATTTTGACCGTTGACTCTTTTTACCGTTGACCTTTTTACCTGTTGACGTTTTTACCGTTGACGTTTTTACCTGTTGACGTTTTTACTGTTGACGTTTTTACCGTTGATGTTTTTACCGTTGACCTTTTTACCGTTGACCTTTTTACCGCGCACCGTGACCATACACTTCCATTCTTGCTTTCAGATAACATATTTTCATACTTATTTTAATGTTTTGCTGCTGAATGGCTATGTTAGAGGTCTGCATTGGGAATTTCCAGGCACGGCCCGGCCCGAAAGAAAGCTATCTAGGTTCGGCCCGGCCCGATGCAGAAATTAAAAGTTCGGCCCTTGCAAAAATCGCTGAAAACAGGCCCGGCCCGGTCCGACCTGTGCAAAAATCAATGAAATTCAAGTCCAACTCAATTTCCACATAAAATTCTGATTTTTTCTTAACATTACAGTTAAGGTTCTTTTCTAGAATACTTAATACATATTTATGGAAAGATTTAACAGTATATTTTAGATTGCTCAGAAGACAAATCATACAGAATAATAATTATAATAATCGCTTAGACTCGTTTGACTCTTACATTCAAATAAAAATTCATTGAAAACAATAATAGCATTCAAAATTAAAGATTTTTTTTTTTTTTTTGTTACCCTTCCTTAAATGGAAAGTAACAATAAATACAATTTTTAAAATGATACAGATTTACTAAATGCGTTTTAAGTAGATTTCGTAAGAAATACTACCTATTACATTCTCACCTAAGTTGGAATTTTTGAAAAATTTTTGCAGATCTACGCCGATTATGACTCCCAGAACCCAAAACCACCCCCAGTTCAAAACTTTATCTATCTATCTATCTATGTCACTTTTTTATGAACATGATAACTGCAATAATTCTGCACAGATCTCTTCGAAACTGATACATAAAATCAAGGGGCATAAAATCTCGGTCAAGTTCGTTAATAGGCAAAATCGAACCAGGGGGGGGGGAGGGGGGGGGCTTTTTGTGAAAACAGAAAAAACCCCATAATTTCTTAATTATGATGCGTATCAAATCCGTTTAAAGTTATTATTACTTCTAGGAGAAGGGCCGAAAATGTATGTAGGACAGATTTTTGATATAATTAAAAATGGCCCCAAGGGGGAGGGGGGAAAGGGTGTTTTAGAAGAAAAAAATTCGTAACGTCGTCAATTCACAAGGTATCAAATCCGCGTAAATTTATTATAAATCCTCTTAATATTATCTAAAACTTTTATATTGACAAGTTTTTTATAGGACCAACACTTATAGCAAAAAAAAAACTAAAAGAAAAAAAAATTGCGCATCTTTTCGAAACTGATACATAAAATCTCGGTCAAGTTCGTTAATGGGCAAAATCGAACCAAGGGGAGGGGGATGGCGGGGCTTTTTGTGAAAACAGAAAAACCCCCATAATTTCTTAATTATGATACGTATCGAATCCGTTTGAAGTTATTATTACTTCTAGGAGAAGGGCCGAAAATTTATGTATGACAGATTTTTGATATAATTAAAAATGGCCCCAAGGGGGGGGGAGGGGGGAAGGGGTGTTTTAGAAGAAAAAAATTCATAACTTCGTCAATTCCCAAGATTTCAAATCCGCTTAAATTTATTATAAATCCTCTTAATATTATCTAAAACTTTTATATTGATAAATTTTTTATAAGACCAACTCTTATAGCGAAAAAAAAAAAAATCCCTGCTGGCTCCACCTGCAAACAAGTTAGGTTTCGAAGTAGGCGGTTCCAACTGCCGAATCATGGCAAAAAGGTCATTTCTTCCGCAATTCCCAACAAACAGGCACCCCACGATCTGCGTCTTCGAAATCTACCTGTGCCTGTAGGCCGAGCCGTCAGGGATTTTTTTTATATTTATATATGAACGTTTAATACTTGTCATAGATAAAATGTTTTTTATATATATTATTTATTTTATTTTATTGTATTTTGGTCAAATTTAACAAATTTGTATAATTATAGCTTTTATTGAGTTAGAAATTCAGATTACCGAACTTATTCTCTGCTTCTAGATCAATACCACAAGACCAAATAAGTATTTATAATTAAGCATAAACGTGTATTATGACATGCATAGTATGCTAACGAATACAATTTTACTGTTAGGTATAGATTTCGTAAGAAATACTACCTATTACATTCTCTCCTAAATTGGAATTTTTGAAAAAAATTTTGCAGATCTACGCCGATTATGACTCCCAGAACCAGAACCCAAAACCACCCTCAGTTCAAAACTTTATATCTATCTATCTATGTCACTTTTTTATGGACACGATAACTGGAATAATTCTTAACAAATCGCTTCCAAACTGATACATAAAATCAAGGGGCATAAAATCTCCACGTCTTCTGTCCACGTCCAAAAAAAAAAAAAAAAAAAAAAAAAAAAAAGAAAATTAAGATTAAAATTAAAAAAAAAAAAAATCCCTGCCTGCTCCGCTTGCGAACAAGTTAGATTTCGAAGTGGGCTGTCCCTTATGGAACCCAACTGCGGCATCATGGCAAAAAGGTCATTTCTTCCGCAATTCCAAACAAACAGGCGCCTCACGGTCTGCGTCTTCGAAATCTACCTGTGCCTGTAGGCCGAGCCGTCAGGGATTTTTTTTTTATTTTTGGCGCATCAGTTAGAAGTAGTCAAAGATTTAAAACTCCATCCTGTATCATTCATTCTTGGTCTCATAAGAAATATATTTTCATAGAGATTTTTTTTAAGCAAAACATTCAGACCGAATATTAGAGGTCAGTACTGACCGGATTATATCGGATCGCTCAAATGGAAAATAAATTTTGAAATTGGTATGTGATAGTGACAGTGATGAAATGATTTGGTTTCAAAGACGGAAAAAATATGTTAAACTTCCAAATAACTCTGATTCTGACGATGCAATGAAAAAGTTTCAACAAGTAAAAATCTAGAGGTCTGTACGTCCGTTAATTTTTTTCGACCCGACCCGGCCTGTTTGTTTTGTCCATCGGCGCGGCTCGTTTGAAAGTTTGCTTTCAATTTGCGGGCCGGGTACGGGCCTCGGGCCAAGCCCGGGCGCATGCAGATCTCTAGACTATGTGTTTGGTTGTTGAAGGTTAGAGCGATGCCTTTGAGTGTAGATAGCATGAGTTCACATTCCACGTCTTCTTTTCCTCTAGATCTTTATTTAAAAATGTTTTATCAGTTAAAATATTCTATTTCTGTTTTTTATTTATTTATTTATTTTTTTTTATTTAATAAATGTTTTATCAGTGAAATATTCTATTTCAGTTTCATTTACAACTTTTTTATTTACAAATATTTTATCGGTTGCTTTATATTTTTCATGATGAATGGAATGTTTTTAATAAAAGTAAATTTTTATGTTAATAACAATTAAAGATTTATTTTTATTTTTAAAATAAAATACTTAATTAAATATTCTGTTTCAGAATTTTTTTTTCTACTTCTTGATTTCAAAACGTTATGCATGGAATATTTTAATAAAAGTTAATTTTGATATTAATAACAATTAGATTTATTTCTATTAAAAAAAAATACATATTTAAATACGATAAAATGTGCTTAAAATTTTACATTAAAGCGTCTTTTAATATATAAAGTTTCATTTCAGTGCAATATTATGAAATACTTTTTTTTTCTTTTTAAGCAAAGCATATTTAAAGATGTAAAAAGGCAGGAATGTAAGTATGATCAATGTCATATGATGTCTGTCAGGACGCGAGACACTAGGGCACGGCAGTGCCTCCGCCAAGTCGAGAAAGCGCAGACGTAGCAGTCAGGATTCAGGAAGCAACTCAGGGTACTTTTAAGTTTTATTCCACCAATACCAGTAACTTGTACAACTCGGTTTGGGATGTTTCAAATATTTGAAGGGGTCGGGGCAAGAGAGTGCCAAGCCACATTTTTGAACTTCTGAGATATTTCAATTTGAAAATTTGATCCAATACCAAGATCAAGATCTATAACCTAAAGTTTTTTCGCCAATGTCTTAGTAACATTTGAGATATTCTGAGTAACAACATGGCATTACTTTAATGATATCACTCTTACGTTTTTTGTAAATTAGCTATCTTCATTGGGGGCATAAACATCTGGGGCAAAAACGAAACCTGCCACATAGGCTGCCACCAAGTGACATTAGAAACAAATTATATGTTGGATATTATAATTTACACCAGGGCTGTCCAACGCGGCGCCCGCGGGTGCCATGACGCCCTTTGAAGATTTTCTTGGCACCCCTTCAAATGTTTAATTTTTCTAGATTGCTTTAAACAAAATTCCAGCTCCAAAGTTAATTTGCCTTAAAATAATTAATATTTACATACTTTTTTTTTTATTACAGGTGTTATTAAGGTTTTTGCCTCCTTTACATGCAAAAGTCCTTAAAATTCATCCCCCCTTTTTCATCCCCAAACCTCAGAAAAATGTAACGTTAAATTTACTATGATATGTTTTTGTTCAATTTTTTAGATGAGCCACCTCCAACTTAGGCCGCCAATGATTAACCACTGTACATACTATTTTAATAACGCATACCACTTTGTCTGTGTATCCTGTAGACATGTGGGTATCGCTATCACTGCTAAACGGAAATAATCTTGCATTTTTCGAATCATATGAATAATGGCGCCCTTGATTGTGTGCCACAGGCTAAGGTGCGCCCTGGCTTACTGACAGGTTGGACAGGCCTGATTTACACTATTAAGCAACAGATTACAGTGTTAGATTTATTTCGACAAAAATGTGGCTCGGCACTTTCTTGTCCAGACCCCTTCATTTGTGTTTTTGGATTTGGATTATAAATTTTGATTCTCCATCGAAAATAAGGGGACACAACGTTGTTAATGGGATATAAGGAAAATATTCGATCGGATTCTGAAGACATTACACGGTCACTGTTAGTAACAAAAATAAACCGTGGGATATCCCTTGTCTGTCCTCGTTTTCTGTTTGAAGTCCTTTACCAGAATTACTGGGAAACGGAACACATGTCTCTATTCCATAGTTGTACAACGATATTTTAAAAGAATAAGAGTAATGACTTTTCCTGATTTGTGCGCACACTGTAAAAAATATTTGGAACGTTTAGTGTTCTAACAGGAATGTTTCTGATACCGTCGGATATCTGAGCGCTATTTTCACTTTCTGAAACCATCAGAAACCTTTCCGAATGTTTAGGTTTAGTTTTCAGTGTGAATTGAAATCGACCCTCTTTTATACCAAACCAGTTTATGCGCATTCCAAGTACTTCTCTTCTCAACTATTTCAAGCAGTTTACCCCGGCAAAGCTAAAACTGCACGTTGTTGGCTGTGGAAGAGTTATTCGAGCGGTCCAAAAAAATACAATTTTAAAGAAGGAATATTTCGAAAGGTAAGAATTTCTGCTGTTTTAAATACTGTAATAATATTTTTTATAATGATTCTGGTTTACATTCATTATTATTTCATACATGGCGTGATATTTTTCAGTTTATATCAATATTTTTAACAAATGTCTTAACCCTAACTTTTAGGACTATTTACATGAGCATTTAGATATTTTGAGTTGGAAGGATAGTTATTAAAATATACTCTAAAATATAAAAATACAAATTCTTTGTCTCTCATTTTAAGTTTTTTTAACGTTGCTTCAATAAATATGATTTATAAATAGCATTTAGTAACAATTTAATCTCTTAAAGAATAATATCTGCCGGCGGTACTGTGTATTTGTTTATATATTTTTTAACGATGTTCCAGAACTCTAACTTTTATAATACTATATATTGAAAATTGACTTGTCTGACTTTAAAAATATTGTTTTAAAGTAAACAAACTATATTTATTTATTTTATTCTAATTCTGAAAAAAAAAACTTCCTAGGTGTTTTTATTAATCTCAGGGTTATGTCCAGATTTTTTTCACAGGGTCCTGTTTCTGTGGAACTGTGAAGTTTTTTTTAAATATTTTTGAAAATTCCAGTCATAATTTTATGAATCTGAAATTATCGTTATATCAGGTTCCTTTGTATCTATCCTTTACACATAAAAAAAGCTATGCACTTTGATAAGTTCAATTGTTTTGTGATAGGTCAGATTTTATTTTTAAATGATTAAATTTGTGAAAAGTTCAGTTTTTGAGGTGGCAAAATTTTGTGAAAGGATTGTTTTTAAGACAAAGAATTTTGTGAAGGATCCTGTTTTAGAACGAAAAATTTTGTGAAGGGTCCAGTTTTAAAATGAGAATTTTTGTGAAGTGTCTTATTTTAATATGAAAAATTACCTTTTAAGGACCGAAAAAATTAACAGAAAAACAGATCTCTGAAGCTGCATTGCTTTTGGTAAGCTCATACATAAGTTTTAATTATTTTATGTTGTTGGGAGTTAGATTGTTTGAAATGTATCTAAAATATATTAGTATAGCTTTAGTATGTCTATTTCATGTTAATGAAAAGTTTTACAGATTATTTAAGTTTTCTTTCTAAGTATATATGCTATTTTTGTAATATTTTAAAATAAATACTTGATTTGTGAAGCTGTATGAATCCCATATTTTTTTCACGATATGTTGTTAAAAAACAAGGTAAATATCTCCATTCTCCAATATTCGCTGCGTGAATATTCTTAAATATTAGGGTTAAATCATTTGATAAAATTTTGATATAAACTGAAAAATATCATTCAATATACCAAATAATTTCGCCTAGAAAAAAGAATCATTATAAAAAAAGTTTGATTACAGTATTTAAAAGAGCAGAAATTCTTATATTTTCAAGTATTCTTTTAAAATTCAGATAATACATAATAAAAATAGATAAAATTCTATTCAGAAACACTTCAGATATATTTAGACAGGTTTCAGATACATTCAGAAAAGTTTCCGATATATTATGAAAGATTTCCGATATATTCAGAAACTTTTCCGATTCGTAATGAAATATTTCCGATATATTCAGAAAGGTTTCAGATATATTCAGGAAGCTTTCATTACGAATCGGAAAGGTTCTGTGTTTTAGCCGAAACATTTTTCTGATCGAATCGGAAACCTTTCTGTTAGTATCGTGCAGCACAGGTCTCCGTTACTTTCAGAAATGTTTCTGAAAATTTTTTACAGTGCAACCACTGCAGTGGTTGGGTATAAATAGAAAATATTCCATTTTAAACAGATTTTCTGGGACATAAAAATCACGAAACATTGTCATAAAGCAGGGCCAAAACTAGCCCTTTTTTTTTTCCACGAAGGGCAAATATGGATTTTGCCCCCCCCCCCCCCCTTCCTACGCAAATTAAATTTACAAAGAGAATTTCACTAAGTTTCTAATAGCCGACTTATTTTAAAATTAAAAATATGTAATCATAAAATACGTAATAGTGAACTATGCAACCAGCTTTGTCAAATACTTATTCAATAAAGCCAATGAAACCGGAATCGAAAGGAACAGGGGAAAATTCTACTTTAAACAGATTTCCGTCCTAGCACGTTGTAATTGTTGATATTCTTTCTGTTGACACCATGTAATTTTTTTTCATTTAAGACAGGACTCCATTATAGACAGATTTCATTTTTACATATTTTACTGTAGTTCTTGTATTACTTTACAATTGAGCAGGCATTTAAAGTTGATATGAGTCATAATGTCTTAAGAACTGAAACACCAGGATATGATATGTATAATAATAAATTACAAAATCATAGTGATATGAGACGCATTGTCTTGAATTCAAAAATCGGGATTTTTTTGTAGGCATAATGATGAATTCCAATACCATAAAATATCTTTATATGCTATCTACAGCCAATTTTATGCAACTATCACTTATATCACTCTTCTTTTCAACAGTCTGATATGTCTAAATAGTTTTCTGAACCTAGTGCTAATTTTCAAAATTATAATAGTGACTTACAACAAAAACAAAAATCTATTCAGCTTTTACTAAGTATTTTATTTGGGAATACTTAAAAAAAAAATCTATTAAGTTTGTATTAAGTATTTTATTTTGTAAAATTTCCCCCTTTTAGCTTTTAGTGTTCTGTGCAGTCGTCTGACCACGCCCCTCTAAGGTTATATCTGGGTGTAAAAAATCAATTGTAGTAAAATCCCTGACGGCTTGGCCTACAGGCACAGGTAGATATCGAAGACGCAGATCGTGGGGCACCTGCATGTTGGGAAGAAATGACCTTTTTGCCATGATGCTGCAGTTGGGACCATCCACTTCGAAATCTAACTTGTTTGCAGGCGGAGCCGACAGGGATTTTTTTGTTTTTAATTTTGTTTTGCTATAAGGGTTGGTCCTATAAAAACTTGTCAATATAAAAGTTTTAAATACTATTAAGAAGTAATAATAACTTTAAACGGATTCGATACGTATCATAATTAAGAAGCTATGGATTTTTTTTCTGTTTTCACAAAAAGCCACCCCCCCCCCCCCCCCTGGTTCGATTTTGTGCATTCACGAACTTGACCGAGATTTTATGCCCCTTGAATTTATGTATCAGTTTGGAAAAGATTTGTGCAGAATTATTGACGTTATCGTGTCCATAAAAAAGTGACATAGATAGATAGATAGATATATAAAGTTTTGAACTGGGGGTGGTTTTGGGTTTGTATGAGTCATGATCGGCGTAGATGTGCAAAAATGTTTCAAAAATTCCGACAGGGGAGAATGTAATAGGTAGTATTTCTTACGAAATCTACCTAAAAAATAGTTTTCAAAGTTCATTGTCACCTTAAATGGGTAGTTCGATTATATGTCTGTTAAATTCGTATTTTATTCTTTCTTTCTTTCTTTTTTTTTTTTTTTTTTTTTTTTTTTTTTGTGACATTTTAATTTATTTTGGATATTTAATTATGAAATATTCCACGAAAAAAATAAAAAAATAAATAAAAGCTGAGTTATTTACTTCGTTTTAAGTGCAAACGCATCAATCTTTCGTAAATGGATTTCAAGAAGTTTTAAAGATAATGTTGCTTGAAAAAAACAAATAAATCATAAAAAAAATCAATAATTTGAGATAGTTTTCAATCAAATAGCATTTGAAAGTAATTTTTTTTAAATTAAAACGGTCAATTCGTTGTCTCTGTTAATTTCATATTTTATTCATTATTATTATTGTTATTTTTTATTTATTTTTGTGACGTTTTAATTTCGTTTGACAATTTAATTATGGAATATTACACGAAGAAAATAAAAAAAAGGGCTGTATTATTTACGTTGTTTTAAGTGCAAACGAATTAATCTTTCGTAACTGGATTTCACGAAAAAAAAAAGTCTTTCAAATGCAATTTGTTTGAAAACTGCATCTCAATTTACTGATTTTTCATGTATTTTTATCTGAGCAACAATATATTTAAATCTTCTTGAAACAGGGTTCGTACGTTTTTTCCACAATGTTTTAATAGAATTTTTCTATTTAATATTTAAATAGCAGAAATTGTAATTTTCTGCATTTAAATAAGGCTATATATCCTAATAAAAATTGTGGTAAAAGCTTACGAACCCTGTTTCAAGAAGATTTAAATATATTGTTGCTTAAAAATAATAATTGAAAAAGAAAAAAAATGAAAAATGAGTAAATTGAGATGCGGTTTTCAAACAAATTGCATTTTTTTTTTTTTTTTTTTTTTTTTTTAATTTGAAGGCGCAAAAATTTAAATTGAGCGATGTTCAGTAACAATAATTATAGTAAAGTGGACATTTATGTCAATTCTTTGTATTTGTTACTTTAGTGTTTTATTCTTTATTTATTTTATTTATTGTGACGTTTTCATTTCTTTTGTCAATTTAATACGTAATATTCCACGAAAAAAAAAATGATACAGTTATATTGATTTTAAGTGCAAACGAATTAATCTTTCGTAATTGGTTTTCAAGCAGATTTAAAAATATTCATGCTCGATTTTTTTTTTCAGTTATTAAAAAAAATTGTTTGTTAACCCAACATTTATTGGTAAATTCGTTACCTAGGTTAATTTTGTGTTTTATTCTTTATTTTATTATTATTATTATTATTTTTTTTTAATTTCGTAAAAATGTGAACAGTTCTCGATTCGTAAAAAAAAAGGAAAGGAGTTGATGTTTTACAGCTTTTTCAGACAAATGATATAAATTCACTTGCAATAAAGAAGGCTCCAGGGTTACATTTTATTTTGTTATTGAATTACTTGAATATTCATAATAAAATACAGTAAATTCTGTCTAAGGCGGACTCTGTGTAAGCCGGAATTTTGTCTAACGCGGAAAATTTTTCAAGTCCCGGCAAACACATAGGAAATAACATTAATTCATGCTCCATAAGCCGGAATTTGCCTAACGCGGAAACGGAAAGGTTTTTAAAGTCCCATCGAAATCAAAATTTTGCATAAGACGGAAAAAAAATTAAAAAATGAAAGGCATTTGTTTCATGAAACTTCAAAACTGATATATATATACATCAAATGCTCAACATTTTAATTAAATTTCGTAATAGATGAATAAAGTTGATTCATCAGAACGGAAAATGTTTAAATATTTAAAGAATAATTTTTTATTCCATTATTTCTCATATATAAACAAAATATTTTTCCTCTTAAATAAAAGAAAGAAAAAACATCATACCAAGTGCATTTTTTACATTTATCTCAATTAATTATTAAACAAGTTGGAAATTGTACGTCAAACGTTACACACGAGGTGCGTTCGTACGCACGTTTTAGAATTAAATTCATGATATCCCGTGCGTAGAACGGGTTAAACAGCTAGTTAAGTATATATTTTATGACACTGTTCATACAAATATCTTAACTAGTTATATAAATATTCAGATATATATGTGTCAGCTAGTTATATAAATATTCAGATCTTGATGATTTTTAATTCTATGAAATGAATGATATCGTCTGCAGATTAATTTCTGTCATAAAATAAGTATCTCGGTCGCTTGACGATTAAACTTCGGAAGCTCCTATAACAAAAAAGCACCGATTAAAAAAAAAAAATTCAAATTTCTTAATAAATATTTTTATTAATATCTCCTAAAGTTTTGATTCGATTTTAATAAAATTTGAAATGTCTCGACAAAATTCTGCAAAGATAATATATTTTAAATTGCAAACCATTTGGTTGGGTAGTTTTTGCGTTGTTATATGCGGACAGACAGACAGACGGACAGACAGACAGACGGACAGACAGACAGACGGACGGACCAAACGACGACTATAGGTGCTACGTATTTATATAATTACGAACGCACCTAAAAAAAGAAATTGATAAAAAAAAATCTCTATACATTAACATTTCTCTCTTTTTCATTGTATTAGCGAAAGAATATGAATTTTTTTGCTTGCTTCGGATTTTGAGTTCTGATCATTGTTTATGGCAATCAGTCACTTGGTCGCCATAACTCTTTGTCTAATGTGAGAGAGAGGGATGTTAAGCTACAATCATTTACCTTCTGTATGGTAAGTGGGTTGTGGTTTCAGCGGGGGAAGAGGGTGGAGGATGAATTCGAATTGACGTATGTTTTATTTCAATAAATCACATGGTCAGAAAACGAGTTCGTTGCACGTGTTATTTATTCTTCCTCATTTTATATTGTCTACTGATATTACTAAGTGATAGTAAAAAATGACTTCAAAATCTAAACTCAATACGCTATCTCTGCGGGATAAGATAGAAGTTATTAAATTAAAAGAAAAAATTATTCTGTAAAAGATTTTTGTATTAAATTTAAATGCGGTAAAACACAAATTTATGATGCTATAAAAAGAAGAACAGAGTTGGAAAAGGAATTGGAAAGCAAATCATCCAACAGAAAGCAGAAAGGTGCTGTGAAAAATGAAGACATTGATGCATTAACACTTGAATGGTTTTCTAACGCTAGAGCTAAAAATTTGTCCATACCTGGAACACTGTTGCGTAAAAAGGCGAAAGAGATAGCTGAAAAATTAGGTAAAACGGATTTCAAGCCTTCTACTGGATGGTTAATGAGTTTCCTTAATCGGCATGAAGCAAGTTTGCGGAGAATCGAAAGACGTCCCAGACCAAGAAATTCAGGAATGGAAAATAAATTATTCTCTACTGATTGAAGGATATCAAGTTAAGGACATATACAACTGCGAAGAAAAAGGACTATTTTATAGTGCGTTGCCCACACTAAGTCCCTTTCAAAAAGAGGAAGTGATTAATTTCTGTCATAAAATAAGTATCTTGGTCGCTTGACGATTAAACTTCGGAAGCTCCTATAACAAAAAAGCACCGATTAAAAAAAAAAAATTCAAATTTCTTAATAAATATTTTTATTAATATCTCCTAAAGTTTTGATTCGATTTTAATAAAATTTGAAATGTCTCGACAAAATTCTGCAAAGATAATATATTTTAAATTGCAAACCATTTGGTTGGGTAGTTTTTGCGTTGTTATATGCGGACAGACAGACAGACGGACGGACAGACAGACGGACAGACAGACAGACAGACAGACAGACAGACGGACAGACGGACGGACCAAGCGACGACTATAGGTGCTACGTATTTATATAATTACGAACGCACCTAAAAACTAATAGATGACTTAAAATGTGTTCACAGCAATGAAAAAATTAATGAAGAAGAATACGTATCAGCTGACAATATAGTGTGTACTACTGAAGCTAACATTTCTGTGGACATTTTGATTCAGCGATATCAAGATTTGGAAAGTGCTAGTGAAAATGAAGATGAGCACGATTATGAAAAACCATAAAGACAATGGAGAAATTCAAACGTATCAAGACGCCTAATGCTTCGAAAAAAAATTTCTTGCTCAAAAAAATGAAGAATTGATACCCATAATAACGGACTTGCAATGTGCTTCTGAAAAATGCTTGGTAAAAAGAAAGACAAAACAAGCATCGATAAAAGATTATTTTTCGACTGTTTAAAAACTACTATGCCACTATGTGAAGTATGAAGTAGTTGTTAAGGTAAATGATTTTCATTAACTTTTAAAATGGAAGAAATTTATCATTGGTACTACTATTTATTTTATTATTCATATAATGTTTTTGAGATTAATAATAAATTTAATAAGACGTATAATTTCATTTAAAAAAACTGTACTGAAGATTACGAACGTAAAAATAGGACTTGGGCATATATATTTTATTTATTTATTTTGGCTGTTTTTGCCTAAGGCGGAATATTGTCTACGGCGGAAAATTTTCTCGGTCCCGATTGATTCCGCCTTAGACAGAGTTTAATAAATCTTTTAAAACTGTCAAATTGATTTTAAAAAATATTTAAAATAGGATATAAATAGAATTACATTTCGAGTCACAAATCCCTCTCTGAAATATTTTAATTTTCCGACCACGACCTTGAAGCGTACACTTTATTCGTATCGTACATAGTGCTTTCAGTTCATAGAATCGTTCGACTTTTTTTTTTACGTTATTTTCTACTGATTTCTTATCTCAGAGCTCCGATTTTGACCTTTGGTCATCCTAGAGGTTACGTGAAGGTTGCCGCTCCCTGCGTATTTCCCCAGAAGAAATGGGGGGTGAGGGGATAAGAAGAAGGGTACTCTTTTTTTTAATTGCAATTCCAGATGTGTGGGGGTGTTTTGAGACTCATAAATTTGCCGTTTCCTTTCCGATTTCTCCCCGTGTTCTGCTGTTTCACACACTTTTGTGGATGTGATGATGAAAACAGATAGTACACAGGAATTGTTGACAGATTTAAACAGTATGGGGTATTGGTTGATCCAAGCCCGTTGATTTCTCCTCTGGATGCGGCCTTGGAAAGTAAGGGATTTTCAACGCATCAACTGTTGCTACAAAGAATTTCAAATGTAATGCAGTAAAAACTTTTCAACTGTTGCTATCAACACATAGGTGACTCACAAGTTACTTCCGTATTTACGTGTAATTTCTATTAATTACACTGTATAAAAAGACTGACAGATTCTTTAATTCATTTTTGTTCGCAAATGCATGAAATTGTCAGGTGTTCTTATACAGCAGAAACTATGTAATCGAAACACGTTTTTTTTTCTTTTTAAATTTGATAAAGACAAAAGATCGTCCAGAAAATACTGTCAAAGTCCGCGTTTTAAACCAAATTTCCTACGCAGCGGCAAGAGAAGCGCAAAAAACGTGTCGTCACGTGAGCATAGGCGTAGAGTTGTATGGGCTCGGGCCCCACCAATAATTTCTAAAATGGACTTTTTTTACCTTTTAAAATAAAAATTTTACTTTTTTTTTTTTTTTTTTTTTTAACATTCTAGTATTTTATAGAAATTTTAAGTGTTCCATTTTTTCTCATCTTTCTTTTGTTATATGAATAAACAACATTAGGAAAACTTTTTCACTTTATGTTTTATTTTTTTTTTCATTAGACTAAAATGCTCAACGTTTGAACTTTTTATAGAAAAAAATGAAAACAGAAAAAAAAAAAAATCCATATTCTGAAAAAAAAAAGACGTTATTCAAAGTCAACTTTCGTTGTGATTTTATTATAAACGATTCGCGAATATCAGCGAGTATCATTTTATAAACGGGTCTGTAGATACGGATTTTTATATTGTCGTAATGTTTTAAACATGCGATTATTTACCAGTAAATGATTTTGTTTAATTTCTTTAAAAGGCAGTAAAAAAAGCAACATTAAATTGGTAATAGATCTTTTTTACACACACATACACATATTTGTGTAAAAAAGAGTTGAGCCCCACCAATAATTTCCAAAACTGTACTCCTATGCACGTGAGCCGATTCGCTTATAACTCAATACGTAATCGATTGATCAAAAAATGAAAAACGCATTGCGATTCCAAATCCCTTCCATAGTCTTTGTATTTAAAAATGAATCAGAAACTTGAGAGCAGGTCACTTGAGAACCATCTTAAGAAACATTTGTCCCTTTTTAGGTGCATATAAATAATTATATAAATACGTTAATACGTAGCGCCTATAGTCGTCGTCTGCCCCATCCGCCTGTCCGCATATAACAGCGCATAAACTACCCCACCGAATGGTTTGAAATGTAATATATAGAATCATTGCCGAATTTTGTCGAGTCATTTCAAACTTTATGAAAATGGAATCAAAACTTAAAACGATATTGATAAAAGGGGAAAAAATGGGGGGCTTTTTGTGAAAACAGAAAACCCCTCATAATTTCTTAATTATGATACTATCGAATCCGTTTCAAGTTATTATTACTTCTAGGAAAAGGGCCGAAAATTTATGTAGGACAGATTTTTCATATCATTAAAAAGAGGGGAAAGGGGTTTAGAAGAAAAGAATTCACAACTTCGTTCATTCACAAGATATCAAATCCGCTTAAATTTATTATATCCTCTTAATATTATCTAAAACTTTTATATTGACAAGTTTTTTTAGAGGACCAACCCTTATAGCAAAAAAAAAAAAAAAAAAAATCCTTGCCGGTTCCGCCTGCAAACACGTTAGGTTTCGAAGTGGGCGGTTCCAACCGCCGTATATGGCAAAAGGGTCATTTCTTTTGCAATTCCCAACAAACAGGCTCACCACGGTCTGCGTCTTCGAAATCTACTTGTGCCTGTAGGCCGAGCCGTCAGGGACTTTTTTTAATCTGTTAGGTATCTAAGATAAATTATAATTCCTTTATAACATCTACGATTAAAATCTTGAAGCTTAATGAACTTAATAATTATCTTATTTCTAACTAGTAAGATCACAATTCATTAATACTGTATATTTATTATTTACTGACATGTTTGGATGTTACACGAAATTTAATAAAAGTGTAGTAATAACATGCAATGTACATGCAAATTTACTTTTTTAAATAACGCCATATTGGAATTTCATGTTAACGAATTTAATCGATGGTCTCCAGAAATTCGTTATAACGAGATTTTGTTGTATTTTAAAAGCTAATTTTATGAATAATGAAACTGTTAAATAAGTTACTTTAAGGAAGTTCTGAGGAAAAATGCCTAAAAATTAAATTTTATATAGAATTTTATGTACTTCTGTTTCTAGGTGAAATATTTTTTTTCCAAAAACATACATTATGTAAAATGTGGAACATTTTGGTTTGAAAAGAATTTTATTTGTGGGATGCATATCATATATATATATATATATATATATATATATATTATTTCTGTTGTCAACGTCCATTTTTCTAAGTAACCACTAAACGCAGAACGATAAATGAGATACTATATAAAAAGATTTTGAACAGATTTCTGACACAGTACACTTACATTTCGTTAAAACATGTTTTTTTTTATTAAAAAATAAATCAGCATTGTTTTCATAAAGGAAATGAAAAGTTTTTCACAAATCAGTGTTGCCACAGAAATAAAATACCCCATTATATTGTGCTCAACAATGATTATAAAAAAAATAAATAAATAGTACAAAAAAGATAAAGTGAGACGCGTCTTCTTGGGCTTATTTTATATTTATGATTAAAAAGCAAAATTCAAATTCAAATGTTTAGAAGAAAAAGACACCATCGATCGATCGATCGAAGCAGTGTTGTTTCATGTGTAGCCTGAAATGTATGCTGTGTTATATTAAATGAAATTGTTTTTTATGTGTATTATTTCAATTTATTTTTCTTTGTCCCGTGTTTTTCGCGATGCGGACGACGTCATCCTCTAATACAGTTAAAATACGGTTGTTAATTTTTTTTCCCTCGCGCGTGCCTTTTGCTGTCTTCGATCAGTTTTTGCTGTAACTTTGATGGAATAAATGAAGTGATATTCTGGATGGACTCATGTTGTTTTGCCGATATTTTTAATCTTGCATCATGGAAAAATTGCATCCAAAATATATTAGATATATAGTTAAAAAACATTAGTTTGCAGAGCGAAATCCTCGCACGGGTCCACAGGTTAAAATATATTTCTGTGTGAGAATAAAGATACTGTGCATCATTTTCGATAGATATTGATATAATCTCTTGAAATGTAGTTACTTTGATAACTGTTTCAAAAGTAAACTACAGTAACACGTTAAGTAAATGCACAATCTTATATTACTCGAACACTTAAAATGGACTGTTTTAAACTTTAATTTACCCCCTTGGTTTACAAACTTTGGAAAATACACTGGCATAAAAATATACAAGTTCACGGTTTTGGTCAGAAAAAAGAAGTTGCTATTAAAAAAAAAGAAAGAAAAAAAAAAACATAACATTAAAAACAGTTTTTGCTTTCTTCTATCTTTACAAAAGAAGAAAGTATTGGATTCAGGAAAATTTTCGACTTCCGGTTTTCGACGGATTTATACATTTTATAGAAGGTCCTCAACACGATTTGACCGTTTTTAGAAAATGTCTGTCTGTCTGTATGTGACAAAAATTTTACGGGCGCTCTATCTCACAGGAACGAATGCACAAAACTTAATAAAACTTTATATTCAGTTAGTCCATGATGTAAATGGGTGCTGATTAGTTTCTGGTGAAAATCGCCCGACAGGTGGCGCTCCTATGCTGCATTTTTTTGTGATTTCCGCAATAGTCCTATCACAAGAACTAATGCACTTATTTTCATCAAACTTCAGGTTCAGTTAGACCATGACATAAATAGACGCTGATTACGTTTTGGTGTCGATATACCAACAAGTGGCGCTGCCATACCACTTTTTACTCGCCTTTTTACGATAGCTCTATCTCAAGAACTAATGCACTTATTTTCATCAAACTTCAGATTCTGTTAGACCTTGACATAAATAGATGCTGCTTACGTTTTGGTATACATTGCGGCCAGGGTCGTACTGGCATAACAGAGAGAGCGGTGGCAAAATCGATAAAAAGGGCGCCAACTATTTAATAAGTGGGCGCCAATTGCTTATGTATTACATTAGTACATTATATATATATAACGGAAGCAACAATCAAAATTCTACACACGCATACACTATATATATATATATATATATACTATATACACGCACATCAGACAAATTATGTTTGAAAAATTACCATTAAAATTAATTGCTATAGCGAAAACTTTATTATTCCTAAAATATTTATGATATCCAAATTAGTATTATATTCTATAAAAATGTGATATGAACACAAATAAAGCCTACACATTTATAATTGACAGCAATAAGAAAATGATACCGTTTTAGTGAAAAATTTGTGATAATGATATTTTGAACACACACATAACATTTAATAAATAACAGGGCAGATAAATAAATGACTTTTTGAGCACAGAATATAAATTGTAATTTATAAATTAAAGTTATATCTATAATTTATAAATCAAGGATATATACAACAAGCAACAAAGAAATTTCGATTCTAACGCATTCCATGAAAAACATTGCACTTAAAAAATTCTGATGTTAGATCAGTGTTGATCATTAAGAAGAATTTTTTCTACCGCTGTTTTCTGTCGTGAGTGTTACGCTGATTCTGTTGTGAGTTAAGAAATTCTATCCCTATTTTGAATTCACCTTATCTAGTGACAGCCGAATATTATTATTCGGAAATAGTAGTAATTTCTAAGTGAAAAAGTTAGCTCACTATTTTTCAAAAAAAAAAGTAGGAAGCAAAAGCAAAATTATTCTAAAATTATTAAATAGATATAGATATTAAATAGAAATATATAATTCCTAACACTGAGTAAAATCAGGCAAATGACACAGATTTCGGATTTCGCATCAGGAACTCTTTATTTATACCGGCTACCAACGTTTACCGGCTGTAAATTGGAAACACATGCATTTCCAGATTCTGTGGGGTAACAGGAAAAAAAGTAATCGGAAAAAAAGTAAACGGAAAAAAAGTAACTGAGTCAGCAAAAGCGGAAAAAAAGTAATCGGAAAAAAAGTAAACGGAAAAAAAGTAACAAGGTATTGATAAATATTGAACTTATTGATAAATAAGTGTTAAAAGATAACGAAGTAACATATGTCTGATTTATATAATTCCCGTAGGCGGATATTTGCGAATGCTATTAGGAATTGAGTAAAATCACCCCCTGAAAAATGCCCCATCGGTAAAAAACTCCCTGATAATAAAAAAAAGGGGGGGGGGGGATAGGCTTCACGTTAAGATGGGAAAATACCACACATTTATGAATAACACGTGTTTGAATAAGCCAATTATAATTTCGGGTAAAGCACGTGCTACCACGTGTATTTACTAACCACGTGTACTAGGAACAATCAGAGCATTATATACATAATATATTCTAATACGAGAGCAAATCTTGTGTGTGTGTGTGTGGGGGGGGGGGTTATATATATATATATATATATATATATATATATATATATATATATATATATATATATATATATATATATATATATATACAAATTTTATTTTAAGAACAGCTCTCAGACGGGGGACATAAAACTTGAAAAATAATCATAAAAGCATCCGAATGAAGTTATCATAAAATTCTGAATATTTTATAAATAAATTTTAATTAAAAAAAATGAAATTACTATTATATTTAGTTGCAGAAGTTTTTTTAATCTGAAAACTTGATCAAAAAATAAAAACTACAATTAGATCCTATGTTCCATCTGTATAACATATTTAGATTTCAAGACAAAAATTCATTTTGAAAGCTTTACGCTATAAAACCTGGAAAAAATGTAAATTAATTTTAATTTTGATTTTTTATTCTTTTTTTTTTTTTAAATAAAAAAGTTATTTGAAATAAAAAATGGAAATCTGAAAAAAGATACAATTTAATATATTTACTTACATGCAGTTAAGATGTATATTTAACACCTAATTAGTTTTGAAACTTGAATGAACTTTTCCTAGTGTTGTTAAAAAAGAATAGATATATATTTTTAAGGAGAGCTAACACTTTCTATTAACTAGCTCTTACAATTATCATCTTATTTATATAAAAAAAATGTCCATATGATCATCTTAATTGCAACCAAATTAACACATGCGTTAAAATTATGTAAATGTATAAAAAATGTATAAAAAAATCATATAATCTTAGAAAATAGTAAAAAAAAAAAAAAAAAAAAAAAAATTGTAACAGGACGGTTGGGTGGGTAGATATTAGATTGAGATGGTGTGTGGCGGAGTTGTACGGAAAAAACGCATGGTTAATTTGTATTATTTAAAAAAAAAAGGGGGGGGGGGCTTTTTGATTTACACAATTGTTTGATATTACACATTTTATAATGGACTGTGATGTGATATTTTTATATGTATATTAATTTAGTTATATTTACATATTCATTATTTAATTAATTTAAATGAATTTATATTCATTAATATTAAGAATGTTTTTGATTTAATGATTTGGATTAATGCCTACGGTGAACAATATCATATTAACTTCTAATATAATGTATACTTTTCTAAAGTGTTAATATAATATGTTTTAATTTTTATTAAACGTTCTACCCTTACCAGTTATATTAAGTGTTTATAATTTTTTAACTTTGTATGAAGAAACATTATATGTTACTAATTCATTTCAATATTTAATTAATATTAATTTTAAATTCTTTGTATCTTAATTCCAATATTTAGTATTTTATTTTAATTTAATTTATGTGATGTTGCATTTTTGGCACAGTTATTTAATAGTTTTTGTCATTTAATGGTACATATATTTTTATGTTGCTTTAATTATTAATTTTTCCATCTTACAACTTATTTTTAACATAGAATTATTCATTAATACATCCATTACTTTAATGTAATTAGATATTCTATTTATTAATTAATTTCATTTATTTATTATTTAACTAATTGCTATCATTTCCGATAGTAATTTGGTTTAATTATTAAACATTAATTTTCATCCAATACTTTTAATCAGGGACCCGGAGCCGGAAATTTTTTTGCTGCTCCAGCTCCAGCTCCGCTCCCAGATAATAAGCTATGGCTCCGGCTCCGCCAACAGCTCCGATTCCACGCATTTGAGTTTCAGATTTTAAACTTGCAATTTTTATTATAAAAAGGAACATTAAAAAATAATAACATAATCATCAGCTCTCTGAAAATACAAATTTAATTAAATTCACAGTTGAATTATTTGTTCATTCTTAAGAAAAGAATTGAATCTAATAAATCCTCTGTCATATTTGATCTTAAATCATTATAAATGTATTTAAATGCCGAGAATAGTCTTTCTACAGTAACTTGGCTAACGGGTAATGCCATTACAATGCGGCAGGCCTCTTGAATGTCAGTAGGATACAATGAAATTGCTTATTTTTGTCGAATTCTGCTTCTACTTTTCTCTTTCTAGTTTCTAATTCTTCATCTATATGTTTGAGTTCTTGTGCTTCTTTCTTATGATTTCTGTCAATGCCTTCTCATGTTTGAACTCTTTGCACAATTAATTTTTTGCTCACAGATCCTTCCTTTATTTTCATTAAAGATCTGAAAAAATGCATTTTTCTCCTCATCAAATTGAAATGCTTCTCAGAAAATCTGAAATCTTTTAGATTTTACTTTTAAAAAAGAAAATTTGGTGGAATTTTAAAACACAAAAATCTTAAATATCTTCTACATTTTTCAAACAAGCAAAATTGTGCAACTACACATGTAAACAACAGGCGGTCATATTTGTTTTCAAGTAGTGTTGCCACTTAGCTCAAGTAGATAGCAGAAGTGAAGTAGTGTTGCCCTATTTTTGTGAGAAGTTTTCCAACTCTAATTTAAAAAAAAAAAAAAAAAAAAAAAAACTAAAAAATGATATAATTAAAATTCTGAATAATGATGTAATTAAAATATTTTAAGCCTGAAAATTTTAAAAGACTGAAAAAAAAAGATTTAAAAGAACATTAAAAGACTAAAGGAGCCCTGGAGCAGTGGAAATTTACAGCTCCAACTCCGGCTCCAGCTCCCGGGAAAAAACACATCCGGAGCGCACTGGCTCCGGGCTCCAGCTCAAGCTCCGGGTCACTGACTTTTTATTCAGATTATATTCACTTTTACCAACATAGATGGCAGCACTAATGTTCCTGTTTGCTTTACAATATTCATATTATTCTAACATCTTTTCTGGCAACATAGTAAATCATTTTCTAATTCTAAATTTCGCAACATGTAATGATTTTTTGCAATTCATTCCCTAGTTTTGGTTGTGTTTCATGTGTGGTTCATGTGGTGCACAGGTATCTTTTTTAATCATAATGGATTTTATACTTTCTGACTCTATTTCATGTTTTCTCTGTATATTATAGGTATGGCTTCTTTCCTTTTTAATATTGTATTTATTTTTCATTTTTTCACAGGTTTGATTCAATGTTTATGAGCAGGTAGTCCCAAAATCATATTCTTTAGCAATGTATGGCTAATATGATGATGAAACCTCTCATTTCATTTTATTTGTGGTATTTAGGCATTTGGGACTTGATAATTCTGTCTAAATTCCACAAATTTCATTTCATTTCATTCATTTAATTCCATTTATTCAATTTTTAATTTAATTTCTTATTCTTTTAATATGTTTTTGTTTCCATATTTAGTGTGTTGGGGAATCTTTCATTGACAACTAATTATTACATACTTATTCATTAATTCACTGTTTAAGTTGGTGTTATAATAATGTTTCATTTATGGTTATATAGTATATATATATATATTAATTTTTAAATATTATTTTTCCTCCAATGCTATATTCAGCGTATATTCACTTTTTACCCTAATAGATGGCAGCACCATGGTTTCTGTTGCTTTACAATAATATTCATATTATTCTAACATCTATTCTGGTAACATGGTAAATCATTTTCTAAAACTAAATTTGGCAACATGTAATGATTTTTTGCAATTCATTCCCTCTGTTTGGTTCTTTTCATGTGTGGTTCATGTGGTGCACAGGTATCTTTTTTAATCCAAATGGATTATGTACTTTATGACTCTATTTCAAGTTTTATTTGTATATTATAGGTATGGTTTCTTTCCTTTTTAATATTGTATTTATTTTTTTATTTTTTCACAGGTTTGATTCATTGTTTATGAGTGGTAGTCCCAAAATCATATTCTTTAGCAATGTTATGGCTAATATGCTGATGAAACCACTCATTTTATTTGTGGTATTTTAGGCATTTGGGACTTGATAATTCTGTCTAAATTCCACGGATTTCATTTCTTTCATTCAATTTCATTTATTCAATTTTTAATTTAATTTCCTCTTCTTTTAAATAAGTTTTTGGTATCTATATTGAGTGTGTTGGGGAATACTTTCATTCAACTAATTACATACTTAATCATTATTTCATAGTTTAAGTTGGTGTTATGGTAATGTTTCATTTATGGTTATATATATATATATAATATATATAATTTTTAAATGATATTGAGTTATTAAGTTCTTTCCACACAGTCACTTTGAATTATTGATGTATTTTTGTATATGAATTTTTAATTTTAGTGACAGATCGGTTAATTCTCTTACAGATTATATTTTCGAAGTCAATGTTTTCATGTTAAACAAAATTAAATTTATGTTCGGAAACTGTTAAAAACATTGTTGCTTAAAGAGGAATATAGAACAAAAAAACGAATCACAAAATCATCCGAATCAAATTGTTGCGAAATTCTGAATATTTTATAAATGATTTTCAATATTTCCTATGGGAATGGATTTTTTCTATGTATTTCCTCATGAAAACTTGTTCAAAATACAAAAACTGCATTTATATGTATTTACTGTGTTCCATCTAAATTACATATTTAAATTGCAGGACACACAGCCATTTTCAAAATGCAACACAAACAAAGAATCCAAATCGGTTTACTTAATCATATATGAACTGGAAAAATTAAAAAAGTCTTATTGAATAAGATTCTAAATAAAGAATCAAAATAATGTGGAGCTAAATAAAGATAATTGAAAAAAGAAAAAAAAGAGTGGTGGTGGTGTTGTGTGTGTGTGTATGGGGGGGGGGGGGGGATTGGGTAGATAAGAACCATGTTTGGCCCATGGCAGAGACAAATATTTTGTTTTCATTTTTGTAATAAAATTTAGGATTAAATTGGTTCCTTTTGTATAACTGCTTAAGTATGCGCTGTACAAGATAAAAATGAAAGTTCTTTAGCAAATTTTAATATACTCTTAACATTTTTACAAAAAAAAAAAAAAAAAAAAAAAAAAAATCTTTTTTATTTTTTTATTTATTTATTTTAATAAGAAGGTCTCATAACACCAGCATGGTTTTTATGGATGTTAATATTTGAATAAAAATATAATACATTCAGAAAAAGAATGAAAACTTGATTTTTCATTATTATTATTATTAAACTATTCTATTCAAATGTTAAAATAAGTTAAAGCATACTTAAATGATAGAAACTTGTACTTTCTACTAAGAAAATGAACTGCAAAATGAATTTATGCAGTTAAAATTTTCAATAGCGGATACCTCGGGACTGCTGGGTTTGTTCTCTATATACCTCCATTTAGCGAACTATAAATCAGGTTTGGGTTGCTTCCAGAAGCAAGACCTGATTATTGCACGGGCAAACTCTTCCACGGCTTTGATCCCCTCCCCTCTGAATTTAGGTGCCTCCCAAATTTGACATTTCTTTCAATATTTTAAACTTATAGAGTAGGATAAGATTAAAAACAAAAAATATATATTTATCTAAAAACAGTGAAACCTTTCAATAGCGGACATTTCGAGACTACAAAATTTGTTTACTATTCGGAGGTGTCAACATTTCTGATGTAAAAATATTCAAACAAACATGTATGTGTTGTGTATTGAAAAGGTGGATTTTCGCTAAATAGAGGTATCCGCTTTTTCCTCTAAAACCGGACACTTCCGAATACCGGAAAATTCTGTGCTCCCGAAGTATCCGCTATTGAGAGATTTTACTGTTTTTAGATAAATATAATTTTTGTTTTCAATCTTATCTTACTGTAAAAGCTCAAAACATTGAATATAATCAGTACAATGCCTAAAGAGATTTAAAATATCAGCTTTACGAAAATTGCTTTCTAAATTTTGGGCCCCATAAAATCGGGGGGGGGGCGGTGAGGCCATGGGCCCATGCTTTTATCAGGTTCTTCTTCTTAAAAAATTACCAGCCCTGCTTTGTGATCATATATAGTCCCATTTATTGAGGATGCAATGTGGTCAAATATGGCTGCATTTAATGCTTAAAAAAATTGTGGTCAGAAATGACTACTTATTGCCGACAGATCAGAGCACGAAAATGGCCGCAATTCAGGAATTTCAAATGTCTTAAATTCAGACACAAATAAGTGTCTTAAAAAATTAAGACACTTTAAAGTGTCTCTTTTTTTAACCATCCGTTTCAGACACTTAAGTGTCTGAATTTAAGACATTTCAGTTTACAGTGCAGTTTTAACAACTTTATACCTGGTTAAAAATTATTTTTATTAATACTTAAAATTATCCCAGTGTTTTGAAATATATGTAAGATTTGAGAATCATGATTCCTGATAAAATTAACTTGACCCGCGTTGACCCAAAATGACCCACTAATAGAAAGTTCTCAAATATGTGACCCAGTCCAATAATCTTCTCGTGCCCGAAAATGGTAATAAAAGTTTAGTCAAACTCGTTTGAACCGTATTTTAGATACAATTAGCTTGATCCTGACAGATTGTGACTCAAATGACCCACTAATCGAATTTCCTCAAACATGTGACTCAGCCCAACGGTTTTCTAATGCCTCAAAACTGTAGGATACAAAATTTCGTCAAAATCATTAGAGCCGTTTTTAACAGGAAATTTGCATATTATATATATATATATATATATAACCCCCACCCCCCCACCCCCCTCACTTACACACACACAAGATTTGCTCTCGTATTAGAATAAATGGTGTATATAATGCTCTGATTGTTCCTAGTACACGTGGTTAGTAAATACACGTGGTAGCACGTGCTTTACCCGAAATTATAATTGGCTTATTCAAACATGTGTTATTCATAAATGTGTGGTATTTTCCCATCTTAACGTGAAGCTTATCCCCTCCCACCCCCCTTTTTTTATTATCAGGGAGCTTTTTACCGATGGGGCATTTTTCAGGGGGTGATTTTACTCAATTCCTAATAGCATTCGCAAATATCCGCCTACGGGAATTATATAAATCAGACATATGTTACTTCGTTATCTTTTAACACTTATTTATCAATAAGTTCAATATTTATCAATACCTTGTTACTTTTTTTCCGTTTACTTTTTTTCCGATTACTTTTTTTCCGTTTACTTTTTTTCCGCTCTTGTTGACTCAGTTACTTTTTTTCCGATTACTTTTTTTCCGTTTACTTTTTTTCCGCTCTTGTTGACTCAGTTACTTTTTTTCCGTTTACTTTTTTTCCGATTACTTTTTTTCCTAGATTCTTTCTGTGGACAATAGATAACTGATATCGGTACTCTATTCTCATTGATATACTGTATTCCGGCTTTCTTTCAAATTTCAAATGAACAAACTTGTGATCTTGTGAATATTGTGCCCGCCCAAGAGTGAAGTTTTTCCGTTCCTCAAAGATCTTTTATTTTGTACTGTGATTCATGGGTGTACGCAGAAGGGGGCAAGAGAAGACCACGTCCCCTACTTTAAATCTTTTTTTTTTTTTTTTTTTTTTTTTTGAGAATTAAGAAATATATAATTTTTTTCCTAAATGTTATTGAACTCATTACTGCATTGCATGATTACAATTTTATTGTATGATAGTTTTGTTTTAAAGGTTTTTATTAAATTTTATTGCAACTGATGACTGTTTTACGCTGTCGAAATTATCAACTATTTTTATTGTCCCTCAGAAACTTTGTAATCGAACTGTTTTTGCAGTTTTTGGTAAAAGCGGAACAACTTTTAAAAATGCTGCCAAAAGGTGGCGTTTTCAGCTGGATTTCCGGACGCGACGATGGGGGAAAGAAACAAGTTGGAAACTGTACGTCCAACGTGAGAAATGAGGTGCGTTCGTACTATAACTAGTTTTATAAATATTCAGATCTTAATGATCTTTATTTCATTGGAATGAATTATATCGTCTGTTATTAAGGTTTGCTATATTTCCGTAATAAAGTAAGCATCTCGGTCGCTTGACAATTCATCCTCGTAAGCTCCTATAACAAGAAAGGACCGATTTAGAAGAAAATTCAAATTATTAATAAAAAAATTTATTAATATCTTTTTAAGTTTTGATTCGATTTTCATAAAATTTGAAATGACTCGCCAAAATTCTACAAAGATAATATATATTAAATTTCAAACCATTCGGTTGGGTAGATTTTGCGTTGTTATATGCGGACAGACGGACGGACGAACTAAGTTACGACAATAGGTCCTACGTATTTATATAATTACGAACGTACCTAAAAACTTTTGTCACGAGACAACAATCGCTTATAAGGCAAGATGTAATTATTTTTTTTTTTAAAAAAAGCAATTATTGAATTACAAGAAACTTCAATAATCATACCTGCAAGTCTCGTGCTTTTAAGTCTAAAAAATAGTCGGAAAGTTTCGCATTATGGAACGTCAATTTTTTTTTTTTTTCAAGAACCGCATCAGGTTTAAACGTAATCATAACTCATAAATTTCGAGAAATCGAATTTATTTATAAAAAGTTTTCTCAATTGAAATAAGATTTCTTTATGATGCCAGCACCTGGAACAGACGATTCGATGTGTAAGTAAAATAATAATAATAATAATAAGCATTGTATTAGTACTATAATTATAACAAATAAATAAATAAACTAATTTTTCGCAAAACTGCATTTTTAAACAAGGTGACCACGATTATTCTAAAACTATACTGAATTTTTTCCCTTTTAATTTTGTCAGCTTTTTTCCCTTCTATATATTATGCCGTACTTGTATGAAGAATACTTTTTTAATTATTATTATCAAAAAACAGTTTTTTTTTAACATAAAAATTAAATATTCTCTTCAGACAGCCGGTGTTTTGAAAAAAAAAAAAAATCATAATTTGTTTCATCTGTCACTAAGATAAATCTTACTTAATTAAAAACTACCAATTATTTTATTTTCAGATTTCAGATAAGCCAAATTTAAGCACGACAACTCTCTCACACATATGCAGAGAGAGAAAAGTCTCACCAGAAGAGCAGCAACAGCTTCAAATATATTTACCTTCTAAAATATATATATTGAAAATTTATATATATATAACAATAAAATGTATCAAAATTATCTTTAAGCATTGTATTATAAAACAAGTGGGTAAGTGTGATCGACGATCGCACAAGGGGTTTCGTTTAATATTCCTTTCAAAACACTTTATCCTTTCTTTAATAAATCCAAATAAATTTCATTTAGCGACAAAAAAAAAGGTCATGTTTTTTATAAAGTAAAAATTTACCGGTCTATTTTTCCGTTTTTTTCGAATATCTAAACCAACCCGATAGCGGGTGAAGTCTGTCATAATAATATCTGTCATGTGGACTAAATGCGATATTAAAAAAAAAAAAAAAATCAAAATTAAACATGTTGTAGAGCTTGAACATTTCCATAATCGGGTTTTTATCATGATTCAATACGTTCCTCAAACTCATATATTTACTATTCTCTATTACTCATATTGATACTCGCTTTGTATTATTCTCAAACATTTGAGAAATCCGTTAAACTTCAGATAGAACGTCAGATTAATTTTCTTTTTAATTCTCTAATGACGTGATATTAATCTGCTTTCTGTACATACACATACTCATACTCCTTGTATTATTGAGAAATCTTTGAAAATTTCCGCTTTATTACCCATATGACGTCATAATCTTTTTTTTTTTTTTTTTTTTTTTTTTTTTTTCAATTGGTGAAACTTTTTATTTGATTTTAATTTTTCACGGGGAAATCTTTCAATAGAAAATTAATTACTGTAGAAAGAATTTTATTGTGGGTTTTTAATGGTTGGCAACTGCTGTAACGAAAAATGTTTAAATTTAATAGGAAAAGGCTGTTAGAATTTTGGTTTTTTATCTCTATTTATTAAAATAATACGATTTTTTCAAATTTTAATATTTTGAGCTTCATAGCAGATATTCAGTTATGTATACACAAAGTTTCAACTCTGTAAGTAATATAGGTTCTGAGAACGGCTCTGTAATGAACAGACAACGGAGCAGGAGTAATAGGGTTTCGTGAGATGAACGAAACCCTAATAAAAATTAAAGTCAAAGAAAACAGAAGTAAAAAAATACATATACTAGTTTTTTAGTATACATCTTTTTTTCTTCTTCTTTTTAACCGCATGCGCTTTGTGCGTATAGGCATTCTTTCTTACACGAAATCTTTAAAAAAAGGAAATATAGCAAAAAAAAAAAAAGAAGAAGAGGATCAAATTTATTGGCAAAGTTATTTTTTCTTTTAACTTGATCTGAAAATTTAAAGATAAGTAATATGCTGCTATGTATTAATGAGAATTATCTGATAATTTCATTAAAAAAACAATTAAGAATAACCGAGTGAGGAAGAATTTTGTGTAATGCATGACTTGTGTAATTACGCAAAGTATTAATTACTATTCCAAAATTTTCTTTAACTGATATTTTCACTGACGAAATTTAAATTGAAACTAGTTATATTCTGCATCTTGGAATAAAATAAAAGTATTTTTTTCTCATCTTTCAATATGGAAAGAACACAGTTAAACGAAAAGTTGTTTTAAGTGCAGTGAATTGTTTTCGCACTTTTCCTCCGTTAACACTTATCTGCTATAACAATTGTTTTTAACAATTTTTGCTTGATAGACGCCCGCACGCCGAAACTGAGTGCATATTATTTAGTATATCAGGAAAAATTCTTTCACATCCGATTTCTATGTCGTCCTGAAGAAAGCATAGATCACTTCAGAATAAGACTTCGGAACAGACGTACAATCAATAAAAAGTTTCGCATCTGGTATCACTAAAGAAACCAGTCATAGGAAACTAACGAATAAGTAGCTTGAAATCGCTCCGAAATAGTAATTTGTCTTCTTAGAAACGTCTAAGCTATTGACTAGAAGTACTGAAAAATTGAACACAAACACATCTGGACTTCTCATTACGTCTTACTTCCACCAGTTCTTTTTGTGAAACGACCTGTAGAATTTTCAGTGTTCATCAATCATCAGTTATCTATTTATTTTAATTACATGACACATGAGTATTTTCAACTTGTAAATCAGAAGCTGTTTAAAAGGGGTAATTTTACCCAGCACCGTCTAGGTCAAGTGGGGAGTGGCGACCTGTCAAGGGGAGAGTAACAATGGTTCCCTTTTGGTGCTTCTGATCCTCAGAGGAAGAGGTCTAAACTTTTTCTTTTTAATTTAAATATGGTCCCCTAAGATAATCTTGCATGGAGTTTTTTACACCGCACAGTGATCTATGCCGCGAGGGTGTGGCGGGTTGTCAAGGAAAGGAAAATGAAGTACCTATACATAGAAGCATGTAACTTCTTTAACAGAGGTCTTTTTGAAATGCATTTTGGAAAAGGGCTTACATCCTTTATACTTTTAAAAGCTCAAATAGTAACCTGCAAAGGCTATTGAAATATTAGATATCTAAAACCAATGAAGTCGGTGTTGTGTAAAGTACATGAACAATCGGTGTCGTTCAAACTACTTTATCCCTTATTTATTGATTTGAAGGGAATGCCATGGGTTAATGGATTTTTGTGTAAATTCCGAAAAGTTAAAAAAAAAGAAAAGAAAGAAAACAAATGAAAGAACATTCACATATTTTAAACTCATATAGGCAGTTCTGTGATTTTTTTTTCCCACCAGGCAATCACCTAAGTAAAAAACTATGGAACATCGACGTACATATGAAGGAATGAATGGGATTAAATATTTTGTGTATGAAAATCATTTATATAAATTAAAATGTAACAGAAAGTTTTCTAAATATTTTTTAAGTAATTTTCAAAATTGCAAAATAACTGTATCATAATTCACCAATAAGAATAATGCTTCCACAACTAAAAATTACGTCATATTTAAAGAAATATTGTATTAGCATTCATAAAACTAATATTTTTAAAAGATTGCATTAAGGTTGTTCTCATATTCAAAGTAAGCTATTTTCTGAGAATCACGGAAAAAAGCGCACCGGAAAAAAGCGCACGGAAAAAAGCGCACCGGAAAAAAGCGCACCCGGAAAAAAGCGCACCTACATCAGAAAAAATATTCATTTGGAAAAATGCCTACTGTAAATTAAAATATAAACTATTTTAATTAATATGAAAACAAATTATGTTTTGAATGTGAATTTGATACAATTTGTCATTAAAATGACATGCATTAAATGGATGTAAGTTTTTAGCTTACAGGCTATCGAATTTAGGTTAAAACGTCAATGGTAAAAATGTCAATAGGTAAAAGGTCAAAATAAAGATAATACATTACTTATCATTGAACATAAAATTGAGATATATTATTTATTGAGATGTATATATGTTCAGTTATAGAAAACCGATTCTATGTTTTCTCAAGTAAAGCACGTGTATCTATAACCGTATAACATTACTATAGGTTGCATGTATTTGCATTTCCAATGTCCAAAAAAGGGTGAAAGGTATTGCAAACGAGTTTGCAACAGAAGGAAGGGGACATCTTATTGTCTATTTCCCCTTTACTCATTGTTACCCCTTTGTCTATTTGCACTCTGGGATTCAACATGAAAAAGGTGTTAAATAAGTTGGTTTTTGCAATGTAAAGGGGAGTGGAAAAAACTTTGTCTCATATTGTCATATTATTCACTAGATAGGTGCGCAAAAACGAAAAAGCATCCTTTGTAAGCTCGAAATGTTTTTAATACATTCTGCAAAGAAATGTTTTATTTATTATCCATTATTTCATTGTTCAATTAACTACTCTGTATAGGCATTTACATAATTATTATATTTTCAGTTTGACTATCAAAACTATATTATGTAATTAATATAAATAATTAAATTTTCACGCCAAGTTATCTGACATGTATGACGTCATAATCATATATGATGTATATGACATTTTATAAACTTTATGACCAAATTATAGTCGCATTTTTCATTCTATTAAATACTATCATATGCAATTAATTCAGTGATATCCCATAATAGGTAATGATTCTAGGTTGTCATGGTGATTACGTCCTATTTAAGATTGATCATATTACTTCCGTCTTACAGAATTTAAAAACAAAATTTGTATAAAATTTGCGTAAACTTGTTTAATTATAGCAATCCTATAATCTACCAACAGTTTTTGGATAGATATTTCCGGAGAAGAATCTAGGAAAAAAAGTAATCGGAAAAAAAGTAAACGGAAAAAAAGTAAACGGAAAAAAAGTAACAAGGTATTGATAAATATTGAACTTATTGATAAATAAATGTTAAAAGATAACAAAGTAACATATGTCTGATTTATATAATTCCCGTAGGCGGATATGTGCGAATGCTATTAGGAATTGAGTAAAATCACCCCCGGAAAAAAAGCACCATCGGTAAAAAGCTCCCTGATAAAAAAAAGGGGGGGTAGGGGGGAAAGACTTCACGTTAAGATGGGAAAATACCACACATTTATGAATAACACGTGTTTGAATAAGCCCATTATAATTTCGGGTAAAGCACGTGGCACCACGTGTATTTACTAACTACGTGTACTAGGAACATCAGAGTATTATATACATCATATATTCTAATACGAGATCAAATCTTGTGTGTGTGTGTGTGTGGGGGGGGGGGGGTTATATATAAATGCAAATTTTATTTTAAAAACGGCTCTAACGATTTTGACGAAATTTTGTATCCTACAGTTTTGAGGCACCAGAAAACCGCTGGGCTGGGTCACATGTTTGAGGAAATTTGATTAGTGGGTCATTTGGGTCACCATCGGTCAGGATCAAGCTCATTGTATCTAAAATACGGTTCAAAAGATTTTGACTAAACTTTTATTACCATTTTTGGGCACGAGAAGACTATTGGGCTGGGTCACATATTCGAGAACTTTCTATTAATGGGTCAACGCGGGTCAAGTTAATTATATCTAAAAAACGATTTTGATTAAATTTTGTATCTTACGAGTTTCGGGCACGAAAAAATCATTGCGCTAGGTCACATGTCGAAGAAAATTCAATTAGTGGGTCATTTTTGGGTCACTGTGGGTCAGGGTCAAGCTAGTTGTATCTAAAAAACGGTTCAAACAATTTTGACTAAACTTTGTATCCTACCATTCTCGGGCACAAGAAGACTGTTGGGCTAGGTCACATGTTCAGGAAAATTCAATTAGTGGGTCATTTTGGTCATGGGTCATTATGGGTCAAGCTATCTTATCTTAAAAACGGCTCAGACTATTTACACTAAATTTTCCATCCTATGTTTTTTGGACACGAGAAGACTGTTGGGCTAGGTCACATGTTCGAGAAAATTCAATTAGTGGGTCATTTTGGGTCAACGCGGGTCAAGTTAATTTTATCATGATTTTATCATGAATCATGATTCTCAAATCTTACATTGTATTTCAAAACACTGGGATAATTTTAAGTATTAATAAAAATAATTTTTAACCAGGTATAAAGTTGTTAAAACTGTACTGTAAACTGAAATGTCTGAAATTCAGACACTTAAGTGTCTGAAACGGATGGTTAAAAAAAGAGACACTTTAAAGTGTCTTAATTTTTTAAGACACTTATTTGTGTCTGAATTTAAGACATTTGAAACGCCTGAATTGCGGCCATTTTCGTGCTCTGATCTGTCGGCAATAAGTAGCCATTTCTGACCACATTTTTTAAAGCAGTAAATGCAACCATATTTGACCACATTGCATCCTCAATAAATGGAACTATATATGACCACAAAGCAGGGCTGGTAATTTTTTAAGTAGAAGAACCTGATTAAAGCATGGACAAACTAGCCCATGGCTCTACCTCCCCTCCCCCTCCCGGTTTTATGAGGCCCAAAATTTAGAATGCAATTTTCGTAAAGCTGATCTTTTAAATCTCTTTCGACATTGTACTGATTATATTCAGTGTTTTGAGCTTTTACAGTAACTTCTGCGCCATTTTTAAGATAAGAATAGCTTGACCCATAATGACTCATGACCAAAATGACCCACTAATCGAATTTTATGGAACATGTGACCTAGCCCAAACTGTCTTCTCGTGCCCGAAAACCACAGGATGCAAAATTTAGTCAAAATCGTTTGAACCGTTTTTTAGATACAATTAGCTTGACCCTGACCCACAGTGACCCAAAAATGACCCACTAATTGAATTTTCTGCGACATGTGACCTAGCGCAATGATTTTTTCGTGCCCGAAACTCGTAAGATACAAAATTTAATCAAAATCGTTAGATCCGTTTTTTAGATAAAATTAACTTGACCCGCGTTGACCCAAAAATGACCCACTAATAGTAAGTTCTTAATTATGTTACCCAGCCCAATAGTCTTCTCGTGCCCGAAAATGGTAGCAAAAGTTTAGTCAAAATCGTTTGAACCGTTTTTTAGATACAATTAGCTTGACCCTGACCGATGGTGACCCAAAATGACCCACTAATCGAATTTTTTCGAACATGTGACCCAACGCAATGATTTTCTGGTGCCTCAAAACGGTAGGATACAAAATTTCGTCAAAATCGTTAGAGCCGTTTTTAAAATAATATTTGCATGTATATATACCCCCCCCCCCCCACACACACACATACACACACATACACACACACACACGCAAGATTTGATCTCGTATTAAAATATATGATGTATATAATACTCTGATGTTCCTAGTATACGTGGTTAGTAAATACACGTGGTGCCACGTGCTTTACCCGAAATTATAATTGGATTATTCAAACACATGTTATTCATAAATGTGTGGTATTTTCCCATCTTAACGTGAAGTCTCCCCCCCCCCACACCCCCCTTTTTTTATCAGGGAGCTTTTTAGCGATGGTGCTTTTTTTCCGGGGGTGATTTTACTCAATTCCTAATAGCATTCACAAATATCCGCCACCGGGAATTATATAAATCAGACATATGTTACTTTGTTATCTTTTAACACTTATTTATCAATAAGTTCAATATTTATCAATACCTTGTTACTTTTTTTCCGTTTACTTTTTTTCCTATTACTTTTTTTCCGCTTTTGTTGATTCAGTTACTTTTTTTCCGTTTACTTTTTTTCCGATTACTTTTTTTCCTGTTACCTCCGGAGAAATAGATATTAAATGGAAACAAGTACAATAAAAAAAAAATTAAGTCAATTCCTACTTTTTAATCATAAATATATAAAATAAACCCGTGCAACATTAATGTCCCACGTTATCTTTATTGAACATTATTTTATAATCATCGTTGCGGTATTTTATTTTTTGTTGGCATCACTCATTTGAGATAAATCTTTCATTTCATTTATGAAAACAATGGGAGAAATTTTTTTCTCCCATATTAAAATTAATTAATTAAATTTAATTAATGAATAATATTTGAAAAAACTGTATTAACAGCAAGTGTCATCCAGTACAAGTTTAAAAAATTTTATTTGAACTTGTATGGATGAATAGAAAATATTTTATTAACGATTGAAAATTCCAACAAGATATATATATAGAGAGAGTGTGAGCTAATAGTAGGAATTTAAAAAGACTAAATATGGATTTCAAGGTTCTGAAATTTTCAAAGCTGGGCTTAAGTTTCCCATTGGAATTTTCTGTAAATATCACCAAAAGATAAAGTGTTGCCAGTTTAAAATGTACTTATTTCATTACGGAAATTAATCATATCATAATAACAGAAGATATAATTCATTTCACTGAAATAATAACAGTACGAACGCACCTCATTTGTCATGTTTGGCGTACATTTTCCAATTTGTTTGATTTTTCAACGAATGAATTATAAGAAAATGCTTTCTTATGATGACTTTATGCGTGCAGAAATTCTATCCAAAACGCCAACTTTGACAGCAATTTCTAAAAGACCTTCTGCTTTTATTGAATAATGGGAAAAAAAACTTAGATTTTACAGTGTATCAATAAGAACACCTGCCAATTTCATTTGTTTACAAACAAAACTGAATTCAGGAATGTGTCAGAAAATAGTCACTTTGGATTTCAACATACTTGAAAACATTATTCGATTTCGAATACTCGGGATCTTTGTATGGGCAACTGGCACATTTTCCCAGAAACTAGACTTTAATCATGAAAACATTGGTTTCGCCAGCATGATAACGGGGGAAAAAAATATTTTAAAATATTTATTTTAAAATATTTTATTTGTTTTGATTCATTATTGTTAAAATCTTTGTGGTAAAAGTTATTACGTAGTCTTTTTTACGTTCTTCCATCTTTACAAGAAGAAAGTATTGGATTCATAAAAATTTTCGACTTCGGTTTTTGACGGATTTGTACGTTTAAGAAGGTCCTGAACACGATTTGACTGTTCTTAGAAAATGTCTGTCTGTCTGTATGTGACAAAAAATTTTCTGGGCTCTCTATCTGTAGAACTAACGCACGGAATTTAATAAAACATTATATTCAGTTATACCTTGATATAAATAGGTGTTGAATAGTTTTTGGTGTAAATCGCCCAACAAGTGGCGCTGCTATGCTGTATTTTTAACGATTTCAGTATTAGCTCTATCTCAAGAACTAATGCACAGATTTCTAACAAACTTCAGATTCCGTATTAGACGTTGACATAAGTCGTTGTTGGTTAGGCGTTGTTGGTTGTCCCATTCCCTTACTGACTTCCCGTTTGATATCCGAAGATAGAATGAACCGAAATATCCAAATATGATGCCAACTTTAAGTGTTAGCATTGAAATTTTTTTAAGTTTGGTACAATTTCTATTTGTAGATCATCTTTAAGCAAAATGTAAGTATTGCTTTAACTTTTGTTTAGATTGATGTCTGAGCTAAAGGTATTTTGAGGAAATTAAAGTTGAAGACTACGTTTTGTGCTTTATAAAGACGATTTCTCATCCGGCGTCAATTTTTGAATTCGACTTTTTTTCATATCTGATAATTTGCATCTATCCTTTTTGTATCTTTAACATTTTTGTAACAATTTTATGCATTTCTATTGCTTATTCAAAGAAAAATTCTTCTAAAGTTACAGAATTTCGTTAAAAACGCTTAAAAAATTCTTCTACAGTTGCACAATTTCGTTAAAAACGGTTAAAATAGTAAAATGCGAACATCATTTGGTCCATTCTCGACCGAAAACAACAACCATTTTCCCAATGGTTAATAATAATAAAAAAAAGTCTTTATAATTTCTTTTCCAAGTTTGTGCAAGCTATTTAATAGAATTTTTTAATAATTCGCTCTCCCTCCCCCTGCATAATGTAACATTTTTAAATCATAAAAAATATATATATTAAAAAGAACATAAGAAAAGAAATTGGGTGAGGATCGGAACATAAACATGTATTTAAGGTGGTTCTCAAATGACATGCTCAACAACGAGAAACTTTCTGACACATTTTCTGACTCATTTTAAAACACATTGGCATAAAATTGGCAGGCCTGAGTATTGAAGTGATTGTGAATCGAAATGAGTTTTCCATTTTTCGATAAATAAGTTATTTATCGAGTTATAAGTGATTTGGGTCACGTGATAACACGTTTTTCCCTTTTCTTGTGCTGCGGCGTCGGAAATTCGGTTCAAAACGACAACTTTGACTGTATGTTTTGAAATATTTTGTGCCTTTACCAAACGTAAAACGTCTTTCGATTACAAAGTTTTAGAATCGTATAATCTTTTTATATTGGAATTCAAATTGACTATTTTCTAACAGATTTCTGAATTCAGTTTCGTTCATAAACACATGGAATCGGCAAAAGCTCTTATTTAGAAGCTATAAAGTCGAACAGTTTTTTCCATTTTTGAAAAAGGCAGGCGGTCTTTTAGAAAATGCTGTGAAAATTGTCGTTTTGAATATAACTTCTGCACGCAACAACCCGATAAATGTCATCATGGAAAAAAACTCATGACTTCATTTGTCAAAAAAAAAAAAAAAACTATTGGATACCAAATTATTTACATAGTTATGTCTGCATTTTTCATTTATCATTTTGTTCTGTGCTTATAGAGTGTCTCATTGTCAACCAAGTAACAATGTTCTCTTTTTTTTTTTAGAACCACCATAACCAAAAAATTTAGAATCAAAATTTTAATTCAAATCATTTTTTTTTTTTTAATTTGGCGGTGACATTGTGTTTTCTTGTACCAAATCTCCAAATTTTGACTCATATTTTCTGTTTCCCCCTTAACTCTACATCCTCCTCCTTTGTAAAGGTAAAGTTAATGAAAAATTTTCAATTTTCTAAAAATTTCATTTTTTTTACTTTATTTCAACCACATGAAATCTCTGCATGTAAGTTTTATTTCTTTTAATTTCATGTCTACCCCCTCCTCCTCCCCTCGGTCAAAGTTTCCATAAATATATAAACGTTGTTGTCTTTATAAATAAGCTATCCACGTACCGTATGAAAGAAAGTATAGATTGTATTTTCTATTTAAAACCCCTCCATCATTCCCCCCCTTCCAGGGACCCATAATGAATAGTTGACATCACCGGTCAGTGAATACTTTTGAAATACATAACACCTATTTATTTGTTATTTGTATGCTTTAGTGTAAAGATATGTCTGCTTTCATTGTTAGGTAACAGGAAAAAAAGTAATCGAAAAAAAGTAAACGGAAAAAAAGTAACTGAGTCAACAAGAGCGGAAAAAAAGTAATCGGAAAAAAAGTAATCGGAAAAAAAGTAAACGGAAAAAAAGTAAACGGAAAAAAAGTAACAAGGTATTGATAAAAATTGAACTTATTGATAAATAAGTGTTAAAAGCTAACGAAGTAACATATATCTGATTTATATAACTCCCGTAGGCGGATATTTTCGAATGCTATTAGGAATTGAGTAAAGTCACCCCCGGAAAAAAGCGCAGTCGGTAAAAAGCTCCCTGATAAAAAAAAAAGGGGTGGGTGTGTGTGTGTGTGTGTGGGGGGGGGGGGGGGGGTGGAGGCTTCACGTTAAGATGGGAAAATACCACACATTTATGAATAACACGTGTTTGAATGAGCCAATTATAATTTCGAGTAAAGCACGTGCTACCACGTGTATTTACTAACCACGTGTACTAGGAACAATCAGAGCATTATATACATCATATATTCTAATACGAGAGCAAATCTTGTGTGTGTGTGTTTGGGGGGGGGGGGGTTATATATATATACAAATTTTATTTTAAAAACAGCCCTAACGATTTTGACGAAATTTTGTATCCTACCGTTTTGAGGCACCAGAAAATCATTGGATTGGGTCACATGTTCGAAAAAATTCGATTAGTGGGTCATTTTGGGTCATGTTTCACCGTATCTAAAATACGGTTCAAACGATTTTGACTAAATTTTGCATCATGTGGTTTTCGGGCCCGAGAAGACAGTTGGGCTAGGTCACATGTTCCATAAAATTTGATTAGTGGGTCATTTTGGTCATGGGTTATTATGGGTCAAGCTATTCTTATCTTAAAAATGGCTCAGAAGATTTCAACAAAATTTAGTATCCTACAGTTTTAGGGAACGAGAAGACTATTGAGCTAGGTCACATGTTCGAGAAATTTAGATTAGTGTGTCATTTTTGCTCATGGGGCAAGATGGGTCAAGCTATTTTTATAAGAAAAACGGCTAAGAGGATTTGAACTAAATTTAGTTTTCTACAGTTTTAAGGAAATTGGGCTAGGTCACATGTTCGAGAAAATTCGATTAGTGGGTCATTTTGGATCACCATGAGTCAGGGTCAAGCTAATTGTACCTAAAAAACTGTTCAAACGATTTTGACTAAACTTTGTATCCTACCATTTTCGGGCACGAGAAGACTGTTGGGCTGGGTCACATGTTCGAGAACTTCCGATTAGTGCGTCATTTTGGGTCAACGCGGGTCAAGTTAATTTTATCTAAAACACGGCTCTAACGATTTTGGTTAAGTTTTGTATCTTACGAGTATCGGGCACGAGAAAATCATTGCGCTAGGTCACACGTCCGAGAAAATTCGATTATTTTATAAATGATTTTCAATATTTCCTCATGAAAACTTGTTCAAAATACAAAGACTGTATTTATATGTATTTACTATGTTCCATCTAAATAACATATTTAAATTTTAAGACACACAGCCATTTAAAAAATATAACACAAACAAAGAATCCAAATCAGTTTACTTAATCATATATGAACTGGGGAAATTAAAAAAGTCATATTGAATAAGATTCTAAATAAAGAATCAAAATAATGTGGAACTAAAAAAAGATAATTGAAAAAAGAAAAAAAAAAAGAGTGGTGGTGGTGGTGTTTTTTTTTTTTTTTTTTGGAGGGTGGGAATTGGGTAGATAAGAACCATGCTTGGCCCATGGCAGAGACAAATATTTTGTTTTCATTTTTGTATTAAAATTTATGATTAAATTGGTTCTTTTTGTATAACTATTTAAGTGCTATGCACAAGATAAAAATAAAAGTTATTTAGCAAATTTTAATATACTTAACATTTTTACAAAAAAAAAATCTTTCTTATTTATTTATTTTTATTTATTTATTTATTTATTTTAATAAGAAGGTCTCATAACACCAGCATGGTTTTTATGGATGTTAATATTTGAATAAAAATATAAAACATTCAGAAAAAGAATGAAAACTTGATTTTTAATTATTATTATTATTAAACTATTCTATTCAAATATTAAAATAAGTTAAAGCATACTTAAATGATAGAAACTTGTACTTTCTATTAAGAAAATGAACTGCAAAATGAATTTATGTAGTTAAAATTTTCAATAGCGGATACCTCGGAATTGCTGGGTTTGTTCTTTATATACCTACATTTAGCGAACTATAAATCAGGTTTGGGTTGCTTCCAGAAGCAGGACCTGATTATTGCACGGGCAAACTCTTCCACGGCTTTCACCCCGTCCCCTCTGATTTTAGGTGCCTCCCAAATTTGACATTTCTTTCAATATTTTAAACCTATAGAGTAGGATAAGATTAAAAACAAAAAAAAATATATTTATCTAAAAACAGTAAAACTTTTCAATAGCGGACATTTCGAGACTACAAAATTTGTCTACTATTCGGAGGTGTCCACATTTCTGATGTAAAAATATTCAAACATGTATGTGTTGTGGATTGAAAAGGTGGTGTTTCGCTAAATAGAGGTATCCGCTTTTACCTCTAAAACCGGACAATTCCGAATAGAGGAAGAATTCTGTGGTCCCGAAGTATCCACTATTGAGAGATTTTACTGTTTTTAGATAAATATAATTTTTGTTTTCAATCTTATCTTACTATAAAAACTCAAAACATTGAATATAATCAGTACAATGTCGAAATAGATTTAAAGTATCAAGCTTTACGAAAATTGCATTTTAAATTTTGGACCCCATAAAATCGGGAGGGGGGGGGGGGGTGAGGTAGTGCCATGAGCCAGTTTGCCCATGCTTTAATCAGGTTCTTCTTCTTAAAAAATTACCAGCCCTGCTTTGTGGTCATATATAGTCCCATTTATTGAGGATGCAATGTGGTCAAATATAGCTGCATTTAATGCTTTAAAAAATGTGGTCAGAAATGGCTACTTACTGCCGACAGATCAGAGCACGAAAATGGCCGCAATTCAGGCGTTTCAAATGTCTTAAATTCAGACACAAATAAGTGTCTTAAAAAATTAAGACACTTTAAAGTGTCTCTTTTTTGAAACCATCCGTTTCAGACACTTAAGTGTCTGAATTTCAGACACTTAAGTGTCTGAATTTCAGACATTCCAGTTTACAGTGCAGTTTTAACAACTTTATACCTGGTTAAAAATTATTTTTATTAATACTTAAAATTATCCCAGTGTTTTGAAATATATGTAAGATTTGAGAATCATGATTCTTGATAAAATTAACTTGACCTGCGTTGACCCAAAATGAACCACTAATCGAAAGTTCTCGAACATGTGACCCAGCCCAATAGTCTTCTCGTTCCCTAAAACTGTAGGATACTAAATTTAGTTCAAATCCTCTGAGCTGTTTTTAAGATAAGAATAGCTTGACCCATAATGACCCATGATCAAAATGACCCACTAATCGAATTTTCCCGAACATGTGACCTAGCCCAACAGTCTTCTTGTGCCCGAGAATGGTAGGATACAAAGTTTAGTCAAAATTGTTTGAACCGTTTATTAGATACAATTAGCTTGACCCTGACCCACAGTGACCCCCAAAATGACCAACTAATTGAATTTTCTTTGACATGTGACCAAGCGCAATGATTTTTTCGTGCCCGAAACTCGTAAGATACAAAATTTATTCAAAATCGTTAGATCGTTTTTTAGATAAAATTAACTTGACACGCGTTGACCCAAAAATGACCTCTCGAATATGTGACCCAGCCCAATAGTCTTCTCGTGCCCAAAAAAGGTAATAAAAGTTTAGTCAAAATCGTTTGAACCGTATTTTAGTTACAATTAGCTTGATCCTGACCGATGGTGACCCAAATGATCCATTAATCGAATTTCCTCGAACATGTGACCCAGCCCAACGGTTTTCTGGTGCCTCAAAACTGTAGGATACAAAATTTCGTCAAAATCGATAGAGCTGTTTTTAACATAAAATTTGCATATATATATATATATATTTATATACCCCCCCCCCCCCACCCTCACACACACAAGATTTGCTCTCGTATTAGAAAAAATGATGTATATAATACTCTGATTGTTCGTAGTACACGTGGTTAGTAAATACACGTGGTTAGCACGTGCTTATCCGAAATTATAATTGGCTTATTCAAACACGTGTTATTCATAAATGTGTGGTATTTTCCCATCTTAACGTGAAGCCCCCCCCCCCATTTTTTTAAATCAGGGAGCTTTTTACCGATGGTGCTTTTTTTTCCGGGGGTGATTTTACTCAATTCCTAATAGTATTCGCAAATATCCGCCTACGGGAGTTATATAAATCAGATATATGTTACTTCGTTAGCTTTTAACATTTATTTATCAATAAGTTCAATATTTATCAATACCTTGTTACTTTTTTTCCGTTTACTTTTTTTCCGATTACTTTTTTTCCGCTCTCGTTGACTCAGTTACTTTTTTTCCGTTTACTTTTTTTCCGATTACTTTTTTTCCTAGATTCCAATGTTAAGAGTATACAGATACATGTGCTTAAATAGCACGTGGTTTACTTGAAAAAAACATAGAATCAGTTTTCTATAACTGAACATATATAGATCATATAAATATATAAATATATATATTTATATTGTAATAACTTTGCAGTTTTAGGTGGACGTTTTATCGGTGCGCTTTCTTCAAGGTGCGCTTTTTTCCGGTGCGCTTTTTTCCGGGGGAGCTTTTTTCCGGTGCGCTTTTTTCCGTGCGCTTTTTTCCGGTGCGCTTTTTTCCGTGCGCTTTTTTCCGGTGCGCTTTTTTCCGCCTACCATTTTCTGACACATTTCTGAATTTATTTTTGTACTGAAACGCATGAAATTGGCCGGTGCTCTTATTCAGATACTACGCGTCGATGCAATTATATTTCTTGGTACCCATATTGTGAAAAGCAAAGTTTATTTTTGTGGAATGTTCTTTTTTTTTTTTTTTTTTTTTTTTTTTTTTGTGAAAAATAACATTTTGAAACGAAAGTTGAAATCTAGTTACTCAAATTCGAGCCAAGCATTTATTAAAAATCTTTTTTTAAATCATTTTGCTGAAGTTTACCTCTCTGGTGAACTTGTTGTTTACAAATTAAGCATTTTAAAAGTCACAAAATAATAAATAATTAATAAACAGTAAGTTTTTATGGAATAGAATTTTGTGAAAGCGCCATTTTATTAAAAGGAATTATGTGAAAATGTCTATTTTATTATAAAGAATTTTGTGAAGGGTCCCATTTCATCAATTTGTGTGATACCCATTTTTGATTTTTGTGAAGGGCCCTAAATAGGTCTCAAATTTTGCCGGGATCGACCCTTGCATACTAAGTAAACGAATGGTGTTTTCTACTTTTTAATTAAGAATGAAGGTTTTTCAGAAAATACTGTCAAAGTTAGAGTTTTGAACCGAGTTTCCAGACGCAATAACGCGGGAAAGTAGAAAAACAATTGTCGTCACCTGACAACAATCGCTTATAATTCGATAAGTAATTCCTTTATCTATGAAACAAAAAAAAAAATGTTCGATTCCAAATCTTTTCAATGATCAGGGATGCAAATGGTATTTTGAAGTTGAAAATGCTATTTTTTAAATCCTTCTTTTGTGTTTAAAAATGAATCCGTAAATTAGACAGAATGTTTCGCAATGTTGAGCAAGGATTTCTTTTTCTTTTTTTTTTTTGAGAACCGCCTTTAAGGGATAACCTATTCTTGGATTCTCAGTTTGGTTTGGATGGTAAAACTGGAACCATTCTTAAAAGAAAAGATCAGTTTCATTTATGGAAATAAAATAATTTAGTATGATTGCGTCCGTATATATTCACCAATCTTTAGCTCTGCACATAAAGTTCCTACAATTTTTTTTTTTTTTTCATTTTAATAAATTTTATATGCACCGAATAAGATGTTTCTGAAAATTACACACTATTTTCTTGAAATCAGAATAGGTATTCAATAAAACTCAAACAGAAGCGTGGTGATAATGACGTCATTCTCAAAAGAAAAAGGGACCTTTCATCCATGAAAATAAAATGCTTTATTATTATTCTCTCAGTAATCATGGGATTTTATTTCTGTACGTACAGGTACTGAAACTGCATATTCGCAAGTAAATCAGAGAAAAGAAAATTGATAATTTAATGTACAAAAAAATTGTTTGATATAGAAACTAATGAAATCGAGTATTTTGTAATGTGCTTAAAAATGATTGTAATGAAATGATTTATTTGAATTTTACAGTGACGCTTAAAGCGTGCCTCAGGGGGTTGTCAGGTGTGAGCTATCGGGAAACAGAGCCCCCAAGTATTTAATTAAAAATAAAGCCTTTTCTTTTTAAAAGCTTTAAATTTAATAATATAAATAAATCTAAATACCATGTCTATAGTTACTTATTTTACGAAAACAGATTTTAAAGATTTTTATAAGTAGTGTGCGTTTTAATGAATTTGAAAAGTTTAACGTCCTTTCTCAGATATAAATGCAAGTTTTTTATTTCCCTTTTTTAGTCTTGCAAAATAATAAATAAGTGGGTAAGTGTGATCGAAGATAGGGGTTTCGTTTAATATTCCTTTCAAAACACTTTATCCTTCCTTTAATAAATCCAAATAAATTTCATTTTCAAAAAAAAAAAATCATTTTTTTTATAAAGTAATAATTTACCGGTCTATTTTTCTCGTTTTTTCGAAAATCTGAACCTGTCCGATAGCGGGCGAAGCCCGCTATTATACTCTGTCATAATAATATCTGTCATGTGGACTAAATGCGATATTAAAAAAATATCAATTTCAAAATTAAATATGTTGTATAGAGACTTTCAAAATGTTAGACGTCAGATTAATTTCTTTTAAATTCTCTAATAACGTCCTATTAAGTTACTTTCTGTATTTACACATACTCATACTCCTTGTATTATTGAGAAATGTTTGAAAATTTCCTTTTTATTACCAATATGATGTCATATTAATCTTTTTTTCAACTGGTGAAACTTTTTATTTCATTTTCATTTTTCACGTGGAAATCTTTCAAAAGAAAATTAATTATTGTAGAAATAATTTGATTGTGGATTTTTAATTGTTGGCAACTGCTACAACGTAAAATGTTTAAATTTAATAGAAAAAGGCTGTTAGATTTTTGGTTTTTTATCTCTACATATTAAAAATAATACGATTTTGAGCTTCATAATACGTATTTAGCTATAAGTACACAAAATTTCATGACTGTAAGTTACATAGTTTCTGAGAACCGGCTCTGTGACGGACAGACAACGAAGCGGGAGTAATAGGGTTTCTCGAGATGAACGAAACCCTAAAAATGATATTTTCAATAATCAATTGCAGCCTTCCACTACAATGCGTTTCCGAATTTTTACAACCATACAAATAAATTAAATATGTTTAAAAAAAAAAAAAAACACGGACCAAAAGGATAACAAACATAAATCATAAACTTCAATTGTGCTATAATATAATTGATAACTTAAGATTGATTTTCTTATTTTTGTTATAATTATGACTTTAAATAAACAATAATCACTTGTTACTTTTTAAATGCCAATATATTGATAATATTGAAAATGCTTCATGTACATTTAATTTGTACATGATTTTCTTATTTTTGTTATAATTATGACTTTAAATAAACAATAATCACTTGTTACTTTTTAAATGCCAATATATTGATAATATTGAAAATGCTTCATGTACATTTAATTTGTACGTAAGATATTTTTAATGTACTGAAAAATTAATCTCATTTAAACATATCTTGTTGTTTTATCTTTCACTGAAATAATTCTTTTTAATCAAGATATTTTCTTTCATTTCGTAGTAATCTTTTTTTTTTTTTTTTTTTTTTTTTTTTTTTTAATTTACTCATCAGTTAAAGCAACAATAAAATGCAACCCAGGAGCAGAAAAAAAGCCGCATTAAAAAAAAAAAAAAAACATTTGAATTTTTCAAGAAACTTTAAAAATTGCATGATAAACTATTGGTCTCAAAGAATATTTTTAGATGAATCAAAATTTAATTACTTTTGACCTGTTGGAAATCAGTATGTAAGAGTGACAGATATAATGAAAATTGTGCTGTTCATGCATTTCATTCATGCATTTATGCTTTATCCTTATGTTATTGTATTAGGTTATGTTATGGTAGGGTATATTATGGAAATGTTCAAATATTAACCCTGAGAGGTTCATATTTAAATTGTTCAGTTCATATTTAAATTCAATATCAAATGCAATATTAAATGCAGAAACTGAAATGCAGAAAAAAATCCATTGTTTAAAGTTGGTTATTAAAGTTGTAAACCCTTTTTTACAATACATGACATATTGTAATATAGTGGCAAATTAGATAAAATACCTATATAATTCGATGCCAATAAATTTATTTAATTAAAGAGAAAAAAGCGTAATAACTAAATTCTGTGGATTTTTTACTAATACAATCTATATGATAAAGGACAAAAGTGTCCGTGCGTAACGCTGACGTCATTTTGCGAATGGCAACATTTGACAATGAAAATTTCGGTTTTGCGACTTTTGCTACTGCAATTTTTTTAATTTCTAAAGTTATCTACTTTAGAAATTAAATACACTGTATCGTAATTTGCTTGAAAACTGTATTGCCATTTACTCATTTTTTATGGTTTTTAACACTTTCCAACATAGTTGAAAAGTGTTTATGAATTCGGTTTATCTGTCTGTCTGTCTATCCGTGCTCTAACTCACGTAAATATACTCGGATCTTCATGCAATTGATATGTGTTATTGGGGCTTACTGTGGCATGGTCCATATTGAAAATTAAGTGTGCAGCATTTATAGTTTTTTTTTTTTTTTTTTTTTTTTTTTTTACAGAGACACTCAAAATAATTACGTTACATCACGGTCTATGAAGAAAAATCGTTTGCAGTTTATTTTAATAATGTTTCACTGTTTCAAACCTGTTAAAATTGATATATATCACTAACGTGGATTACAAGAGGAATACTATAGAATACTGTGTTTTTTGCTTTCATCGTTCATTTACAGGGACACACAAAAGAATTCGGTTAAAGTACTGCTTATTAATAATAATTCCTGGGAATGTTTTTTCAGTTGCTGAACCCGTTTTTAAATTTAACTTTTTTTTTTGTCTATTACTTGGTGTGTATAGATTGTATACAGGGCAGCACAAAAATTTTCGAGTACATTTCCGTTTAATGTCGGAAATTGCAGAAGGGGAATTTTAAACTGTGCTACGCGTTTCCTAACTGAACTCAAATTTAGCATTCTATTTAGTATATATACAAATCTATAGATCCTATACAGTGCTGCACAAAACAGCTCGGTTATTTTTCCGAATAGTGTTGGTAATTCCTGAAATTGGATATTTAACTATGTTATTATTTTTCAAAATTGTTTAGTTAGATATCACCTTACACATTACCGTAAAAATTTGCAAAAAGTTATTTTAGGAGTGTTGGAAAGTGTTACATAATCTATTCCTTGACGCATGATTTTTCCTGAGTGTTAAAATAATTAAAGACGATTGTGAAAGATTAATACTTCACTTTTATTAATATAAACAGTTCAGCATTTGTTTCCGACTTATATTCCATAACGAATATTGAAACTTCATCACTAAATAAAATAAATAAATATATAAATAAAGGAGATGCAATCGAACTACGCACATAAACCATTGAAATTATCGGAATCAAAATGTTGCTGTCTAAGCGATTTCTTCTGCTGTTAACTCCAGGCACGAGGCCAATATTGATATTATTAGTGAAAAATCTAAAAAAAAATATATATATTAAATGTAAAAATATCTGTTACATTTTCAATTAAAAGAATGGTGTTCACCTATATTCAGTAACACGGGAAGACCGTGTTGAATACCCTAATTTTTTTTAACATGTATTTTGACCATTAATTCTTCATTATATTTCATGGATAAGATATTTTCATTTATTTCAATTTAATAAGAACATTTAATTTGATTTCATTGAGAATTCTTCAGAAACTAAGTTTTTGAAAATTGTGATTGTTCAATTATTTTTTCATGTTTTTCTTTATTAATATGTAAATAAATAGCTTACAAATAGTGAAAAATCATAGTTATATGTATTGCACAACTCTATCCGCAAAAATGTTTTTTTTGTTGCAATTGGGAAGGTGTTTGTAGTCTCGAAAGTCAACTGTAGCAGAGCACAGTCATTTGTCTAAACTGTCATCCTATTGCCCTTCTTCCCCGAAGGGATTTATTTTAAAAGGGGACCATCTTTAGCAGACTTTTTGAAACGCAAATGAAAGTTAAAGTATTTCTTCTCCCAGAAAATTGGGGTGGAATGATGAATGAGATTCTCATTGTATAGGTTGACCCCGTGCTACGTGCGGTTGAATCGTTTAAAACGCTGAAACAGATTCCATTTACAAAGAGTTTTTAGATATTTGCAATTTCGGATGCTAAGAAATTATCTACTTTTCAAATTTTCTTTCAAAGGTAAAATTTACACCAAGTTTACATAGCAAAATCTTGTAAAAAATCAGTCTTGGCATTATAACTTGCATTATCATTAAGGAATTATGGAATACCCAGCTCATTTGAATTTTTAGGGCGCTAAATATTTTGCAGAAAAAATACTAAAAATATTATTAATACTTAATATTAGTTTCTTCGGATTTCAAAAAATCTTATTCGTAGAAGTGCTGAAAAAAATCTGGACCAGGGCGTCATTATTATCATTTATCAAAGCTGAAATATAAAAATACAAGGCAGCCTCCTAGAGCGCTAAATTTGGTAGAAAATATGCTAAATATGTGATTAATATTTAATATTAGTTTGTTTGGAAATTAATATTCGTAGAGGTGTTGAACAAAAATCTAGACCAGGGCGCCATTATTATCAAAGCTGAAATACAAAATAGCGGGCAGCATCCCAAGGCGCTAATATATGGTAGAAAATATGCTAAATATGTGATTAATACTTAATAATAGTTTCTTTGGAAATTAATATTCGTTGAGATGTTGAACTAAAATCTACACCAGTGCGCCATTATTATCAAAACAGAAATATAAAATTACCGGGCAGCATCCAAAAGCGCTAATATCTGGTAGAAAATATGCTAAATATGTGAATAATACTTAATATTAGTTTCTTTTTTGGAAGATATTATTTGTAGAGGTGCTGAAAAAAAAACCTGAGCCAGGGCGTCATTACTATCAAAACGGAAATACAAAAATATCGGGCAACCACCCAGAGCGCTAAATATTTGGCAGAAAATATGCTAAAAACATGATTAATACTTAATATTAGTTTATTTGGAAATTATTATTCGTAGAGGTGTTGAAAAAAATCTAGACCTGGGCGCCATTATTATCAAATCAAAAATACAAAAATATCGGGTAGCCAACCAGGGCGCTAAATATCTGGCAGAAAATATGCTAAATAAGTGATTAATACTTAATATTAGTTTCTTTGGAAATAATTATTCGTAGAGGTGTTAAACAAAAATCTAGACCAGGGCGCCATTATTATCAAAGCAGAAATACAAAAATACCGGGCAGCATTCCAAGGCGCTAATATCTGGTTGAAAATATGCTAAATATGTGATTAATACTTAATATTAGTTTCTTTTTTGGAAGATATTATTTGTAGAGGTGCTGAAAAAAAAACCTGAGCCAGGGCGTCATTACTATCAAAAAGGAAATACAAAAATATCGGGCAACCACCCAGGGCGCTAAATATTTGGCAGAAAATATGCTAAAAACATGATTAATACTTAATATTAGTTTATTTGGAAATTATTATTCGTAGAGGTGTTGAAAAAAATCTAGACCTGGGCGCCATTATTATCAAAGCAAAAATACAAAAATATCGGGTAGCCAACCAAGGCGCTAAATATCTGGCAGAAAATATGCTAAATACGTGATTATTACTTAATATTAGTTTCTTTGGAAATAATTATTCGTAGAGGTGTTAAACAAAAATCTAGACCAGGGCGCCATTATTATCAAAGCAGAAATACAAAAATACCGGGCAGCATTCCAAGGCGCTAATATCTGGTTGAAAATATGCTAAATATGTAATTAATACTTAATATTAGTTTCTTTTTTGGAAGATATTATTTGTAGAGGCGCTGAAAAAAAAAAAAAAAACCCTGAGCCAGGGATCATTACTATCAAAACGGAAATACAAAAATATCGGGCAGCCATCGAGGGCGCTAAATATTTGGCAGAAAATATGCTATAAACGTGATTAATGCTTAATATTTATTTCTTTGGAAATTATTATTTGTAGAATTGTTGAAAATTACAAACAAAGCAGAAATACCAAAGTAACGGGCAGCTACCCAGGGCGCTAAATATTTGGGCAGAAAATATGCTAACTGAGTGATTAATATTTGATATTGGTGTCTTTGGAAATTATTATTCTTAGAAGTGCTGCAAAAAAATCTGGACCAAGGCGTCATTATTATTAAAGTAGATTTACTAAAGTACCAGGCATCTACCCAGGGCGCTAAATATTTGGCAGAAAATATGCTAAATATGTGATTGATACTTAATATTAGTTTCTTTGGAAAATATTCGTAGAAGTGATTGTTGAAAAAACATCTGGACCAAAGTATCATTACTATCAAAGTCTCTGTCAATGAGTTTAATTAAAACGAAAATCTGTTTTTCTTAAACTGTCTTAACACCATTTTTCAATGTTTATATTGCCACAAGAGGCAGAAATACGAAAATACCGATACCGCGGGCAATACCACGGGTGGCAATTACTAAAAGGCGCAGAAAACATCGACGGAGGGCGCACCGGGCATCTGCCGCGTTGCCCGGTGAGCCAGTACGACCCGTGGCCCGTCTATGCTACTTTTTTCATTATTATCACGATAACTATATCTCAAGAATTAATGCACAGATTTTCACCAAACTTCGGATTCAGCTAGACATTGACATAAGTTGTTGTTGATTAGGTTTTGGTCAAAATCTCCCAACAGGTGGCGCTGCTATGCTGCATTTTTCTGCATTTACACGATTTTAGCAATAGTCCTACCTCAAGAACTAATGCACGGAATTTAATAAAACTTTAGATTCAGGTAGACCATGATATAAATGCTGATTCTTTTTAGTGTATGCGAAATCTTTGTGAGATAGAAGAAAGTTTTGGGATTGCACATCCGACTAGTTAATATTGTTTTTATTTTTAAAATATTAAATAGAAATTTTTTAATAAAATTATAGTATTTTGATGAAATAATGAAAAAAAAAAAAAAGTCAACTTTCTGGTACTTCTGTCCAGATTTCTCTAAAGAATATTTTATTTTTTCCCTGTATTCGTTAATTGTACTTAAGATAAAATGCAAAATATATTTATAAATATGTTTTACGTTTATGATTTCAAAATGTCACAAAACAAGTAAATATTAAAAAACTGAATAAAACCGCAGATTTTTCTATTCATTTAAATCTAACTGCTCGATGCTTCATTGCAACTTTTCTCCTCAGTATATAAAAAACTTATTAAACAAGGATTTGTTCTATAAACAGAACTTGTTCTTTATATTTCTGATACGATGAATCTCCTGTGAAGTTCTAAGGATACCGTGAATTACATGGGTGAGCCTATAAAAACGCCAAAAGACCTTGACAGAGACAAATACAACAAGAAATGAAATCAGCCGATAAAAGAGGCGATAAACACTACAGCGACAACCCATCATGAAAGTGACAAGCCAACAGACATGGCAAATATGTAAATATATATACGCTAATGGCACCTGGTGCATGTAAAATCCGTCGTGGGCGCAAAGTCCTCCAAGTTACCTGTGAATTATACCTCTGGAGGTGCCTAGTCAGGTGAGGGTCTCGTCACCTGATCAAGGTTCTAAATTACGATACCTATTAAATCTGTCAATTCAACAAAGTTAAATAGAAACCTTGAACCGGCAAACAAAAATAACTGTAGCAAGCCACAAGAGAGCAAGCACAGGAGCGATGTGAACAAATCTATAGTCAGATGGATCACAGTCATACTGTGATCAGGCGATATCCGCCTCGCACCCAGGTACTAACCCGTTAAGCTAGGCATTCATGCCGGGCAGGTAGGGGCCTGGTTAGCGGTATAAAAATAAATCCCCGACGGCTCGTCCTACAGGCACAGGTAGATTTCGAAGACGCAGACCGTGGGGCACCTGTTTATTGGGAATTGCAGAAGAAAGACCTATTTGCCATGATGTGGCAGTTGGGACCACCCACTTTGAAATATACCTCTGCCTGTAGGCGGAGCCAGCAGGGATTTTTTGGTTTTTAATTTTTTTTACCGTAAGAGTTGGTTCTATAAAAAATTTGTCAGTATAAAAATTGTAGATAATATTAAGAAGATTTATAATAAATTTAAGCGGATTTGATATCTTGGGAATTGACGAAGTTATGAATTTTTTTCTTTTGAAATCCTTATTTCCCCCCCCCCCTCTCCTTGGGGGCATTTTTAATGAAATCAAAAATCTGTCATACATAAATTTTTGGTCCTTTTCCTAGAAGTAATAATAACTTTAAACGGATTCGATATGTATAAAAATTAAGAAGTTATGGGTTTTTTCAGTTTTCACGTCTGCTTGTAGGCGGAGTCAGCAGAGATTTTTTTTTTTTTTTTTTTTTTTTTTTGCCGTAAGAGTTGGTCCTATAAAAAACTTGTCAATATAAAAGTTGTAGATAATTTTAAGGAGATTTACAACAAATTTAAGCGGATTTGATATCTTGGGAATTGACGAAGTTAAGAATTTTTTTCTTCTAAAACCCTCCTTCCCCCCCCCTTGGGGCCATTTTTAATGATATCAAAAATCTGTTATATATAAATTTTCGGTTCTTTTCCTAGAAGTAATAATAACTTTAAACGGATTCGATACCTATCATAATTAAGAAATTATAGGGGTTTCTCTGTTTTCACAAAAAGCCCCCCTTCCCCCATTTGCCCCCCCCTGGTTCGATTTTGCCCATGAACGAACATGACCAAGATTTTATGCTCCTTGATTTTATGTATCAGTTTGGAAGAGATTTGTGCAGAATTGTAGCAGTTATCGTGTCCATAAAAAAGTGACATATATATATATATATATATATATAAGTTTTGAACTGGGGGCGGTTTTGGGTTCTGGGAGTCATGATCGGCGTAGATCTGCAAAAATTTTTCAAAAATTCTAACTTAGGGGAGAATGTAATCGGTAGTTTTTCTTACGAAATCTACCTAAAAGGATACCGCGTGAATTACTAATCTGTGACTGGAACCTTGAAATAGGCAGGGCCTGTTTACCGAATAGGCCCGTGAAGCCCAAGCTTACCCACTGAAATACAAAAGGGCCTCCACATTAAATAATTTTTAGGGGGGAAAAATTCAGTCAGGGTAAAAAATGTATTTATTTCTTAATTATAGCTACTAAATTTTCAATCAGACTATTACCGACACATTTATACTCTATTATTTTTTATGTTTATATAATAAATGGCATAAAAACAGTGATTAAATGCAACTTATTTTCATTTCTGATATGTTTTACATTTTAATTTCAAACGTGCTAAAAACAACAGAAAATTTAATCTGTCTAATTATATTTTGTTTATATTCATAAAGAGTGGAGAAATGATATAAAATATGGAGAATAGGTTATTTAAATAAAGGGGAAAGTCATTAGCATTCAGTGATATCAAATTTCCGTTTATAAAATAGAAGCAAAATTGTGTTGCAGCTAAGCATAAATTTACGTCAAATATTTGTTTTCCTTGCACTGTTCATAGCACTGACAAATCCTGCCATTTGTAAAGCATAAAATATATTTTGAAGTTTAAATATTCGCGCCTGTTTCGCATTTGTAAATTCATTTACAAAAATTAATTTGTTATGTATAATTATGTATATAATAAAATATTTTTTATAACTAGTTTAATATTAAAAGTGTTGTTTACTCAAAATTTTGATGGTAAAATTTCAATTTGTTGAAGCATGATTGGTAGAGTAAAAGGAAGCCCCCCCCCCTGGGATGATATATAGCCTGTTCCAAGGTTACTTTATCCTAAAAATATATCAGCAACAGTAATCAATAGATAAATGCCACAAATGCATAAAAAACAGCTCTATAATACAAAAGAGAAAATAGGTTCATATTTTCTGAGAAAAAAAAAAGAGCAGGGGAAATATCGTTACTTGAACTTTCATTAACGCATTAAAAATTGTGTTAGGAAGAAAGACAGACATTAGTGTTAAGAATGTAAAAAAAAACATTAATTATGGGTATTTGGAATTATCCACTATTTATTCTAGTTCACACCAAAGGTAAAAAATAAATGGTTAAATTTAAAAAAAATCCCTGACGGCTCGGCCTACAGGAACAGGTAGATTTCGAAGACGCAGACCGTGGGGCGCCTGTTTGTTGAGAATTGCGGAAGAAATGACCTTTTTGCCATGATGCGGTAGTTGGAACCTAACTTGTTTGCATACGGAGCCAGCAGGGATTTTTTATTTATTTATTTATTTATTTATTTATTTATTTATTTTTGCTATAAGAGTTGGTCCTATAAAAAACTTGTCAGTATAAAAGTTTTAGATAATATTAAGAGGATTTATAATAAATTTAAGCGGATTTGAAATCTTGGGAATTGACGAAGTTATGAATTTTTTTCTTCTAACCCCCCCCTCCCCCCCCCCCCCCTTGGGGCCATTTTTAATTATATCAAAAATCTGTCATACATAAATTTTCGGCCCTTCTCCTAGAAGTAATAATAACTTCAAACGGATTCGATACGTATCATAATTAAGAAAGTATGTTTTTTTTCTGTTTTCACAAAAAGCGCCCCCCCCCCCCCTGGTTCGATTTTGCCCATTAACGAACTTGACCGAGATTTTATGCCCCTTGATTTTATGTATCAGTTTCGAAAAGATGCGGGAGTTGGAACCGCCTACTTCGAAAAATAACTTGTTTGCAGGCGGAGCCGGCAGGGATTTTTTTTTTTTTAATTTTTTTTTTTTTTTTTTTTTGCTATAAGGGTTGGTCCTATAAAAAACTTGTCAATATAAAAGTTTTAGATACTATTAAGAGGATTTATAATAAATTTAAGCGGATTTGATATCTTCTGAATTGACGATGTTATGAATTTTTTTCTTCTAAAACACCCCCTTCCCCCCTCCTTGGGGCCATTTTTAATTATATCAAAAATCTGTCATACATACATTTTCGGCCCTTCTCCTAGAAGTAATAATAACTTTAAACGGATTCGATACGTATCATAATTAAGAAATTATGGGTTTTTTTCTGTTTTCACAAAAAGTCCGCCACCCCCTCCTCCCCTTGGTTCGATTTTGCCCATTAACGAACTTGACCGAGATTTTATGCCCCTTGATTTTATGTATCAGTTTCGAAGAGATCTGTTCAGAATTATTGCAGTTATCGTGTCCATAAAAAGTGACATAGATAGATAGATAGATAGATAGATATGTAAAGTTTTGAACTGGGAGTGTTTTTGGGTTCTGGGAGTCATAATCGGCGTAGGTCTACAAAATTTTTTCAAAAAATCCAACTTAGGTGAGAATGTAATAGGTAGTATTTCTTACGAAATCTACCTAAAAGTGGGGCGACATTTTTCAGTTGTCACCTAGGGTTTTCACCAATACCATAAAATATCTTTGTGTGCTATCTACAGTCAATTTGATCGAACTAGCACTTATATCGCTCTTCCAATTAATAGACTGGTATGTCTAGATACTTTCCTGAAACTAACGTTAATTTTCGAAATTATAATAGTAACATGAACAAAAACAACAACGAAAAAAAAATGATTAAGACTAAGAAAAATGACTAAATATTTTATTTTGTGAAGTTTACACCTCTTAGTGTTTAGTGTCCTGGGCAGTCGCGCGTACTCGCCCTCTCAAGGCCGGATCTGGATGTAAAAAATTAATTGTAGTAAACAAAAATATTTTTTAAATTGCGTATTTTCCATCCCTTTGTTTTTAGCATTCCGAGCTGCAGTCTAATTTTTTTTTTCCAACTGCGAAATATTTTTACCCAAATTTCATATATTTTTTTTGTATCAAACAACAAACCAAACCTTCATTTGGTGCCCCTCCGCCTTCCGTTCTGGCGCCCATAGCACATGCCCCCTCCCCTTAGTTTCGGCTCTGTCATGTGGGAGTATTTGGGAAATTTATGTAAGAGGAAATTTTGAATGAGAAAATTAATCTTGAAACAATTTTAAAATGTTATTAACAAGTTTAAAATGTTATTAACAATTTTAAAATGATATTAATTTATTTTTCTGCAACGTACACTGTTAAAAATAAAGTTCGACGTTTCACCAAAAAACTGGTGAAAAGTAGCTGAAATTTAGTGGCAACTACGATCTTGGTGAAAAGTTTCATTATTTTTATGGTGCTTTTGAAAATACCACTATATTGGTGAAATGTTGAACTAATTTTATGGTGAAAGGTTGAACCATGATTCAGGTTTTTTTCTAAACCAATTTTATGGTTAAAGGTTGAACCACAATTCAGGGTTTCTTCTAATCCAATTTAATGGTGAAAGGTTGAACCACAATTCAGGATTTTTTCAAATCCAATTTAATGGTGAAAGGTTGAACCATAATTCAAGGTTTTTTCTAATCCAATTTTATGGTGAGAAGTTCATCCATGATTCAGGGTTTTATCTAATCTAATCTAATGGTAAAAGGTATAACCATGATTCAGGATTTTTTTCTAATCCATTTTATGGTGAATTGTTGAACCATGATCCAGGTTTTTCTCTAAACTTATTTTATGGGGAAAGGTTATACCAGATTGAACCAGGTCAGTCCGACACCGAAAGTATACTTTCGTTGTCGGACTTAGGCTCTGTTGAAACAAAAGTTTTCGGGTTCGGATTTAAAACCGCCGAGCTCCGGAAAACTTCCCTTTTTTGGAAGAAATTTTAAAATTCCGCTTTATTTTTTTTTCTATCACTACAAATTGGCTGTAAAACAATATTAACTTGTAGAAAAAGCTTATAATATGGCATATGTTTTATTTAGACATATTTAGACAATGCAATGTCTCAGATAATTTACGTATGTCTGTAAATGACACATGCTTAATCGTGAATAATTCGCATATGTATTTGCTACGCACGTAGAGTCATGTTTTTAAAAGCATGAATAATTGACTATTTATTTTTGTACGTTTATAGTTAGAAAGTTATACTATCGTTTTTCGGTGCGTTCGTAATTATGTAAATACGTAGCACTTATTGTCGTCGTCTGGTCCGTCCGTCCGTCCGCATATAACAACGCCAAAACTACCCAACCGAGTGGTATGAAATTTAAGATATATTATCTTTGCAGAATTTTGTCGAGACATTTCAAATTTTATGAAAATCGAATCAAAACTTTAGCAGATATTAATAAAAACATTTATTAAGAAATTTTAATTAAAAAAAAAAAAATCGGTGCGTTCTTGTTACAGGAGCTTCCGAGGTTTAATCGTCAAGTGATCGAAATATTTATTTTATGATAGAAATTAATCTGCAGACGATATAATTAATTTCACAGAATTAAAAATCATCAAGATCTGAATATTTATATAACTAGCGAATTTATATATAGTACGAACGCACCTCATTTGTCACGTTTGACGTACAATTTCCAACTTGTTTTCTGTATATCGTAAAGATTAATAGCACAAACGAAACTTGTAAAAATTTTATTTAGAAGCCCTGATCAGAAGTTCTGACTTCCTCATATAGTGTTGTGCGTTGAAAACGAATCTTTTAACAAGAGTTAAAGGCGTCGTTTTAACACAGGGTGTGAAAAATTGGTGTGGAGGTATGGGACATAATCGAGACATTTTTTATATTCAAAAACAAATTTTTTATTATGAAAATTGTTAACAAATTCATATTAAAAACTCATGAATTATAATGTGCATGAATCTTTACATAAACAGAATGACGTCATCAAAAACATGGGTATGTAAGTTTACAGTTTATTCCTTTCATTATTTTTTGAAGTATATATAAAATTTGTTTTCCGACGGTCTGAAGCAGGGCCGTCCAACTACCGTCGACATCAGCACCGTTCAAGAATTGATCTTGTTTGTTTCTGTGGTGGCCTAGGACGGAGCTTCTGACGTCAGATCACGTGATTTCCGCAGGCCAATCGGCCAAGAAAGTCTTTCTACGAATAGGGAAACAAAGAAGAGCTTTCTCGGCCAATTGGGTCGACCGGGGATCACGTGATCTAACGTCTTGAATTCCGTTCTGAGACGGAATAAAAAAAAACAAGAGCTTTCACGGCCGGTACTGAAGACGGCCGTTGTTCAAGGCGGCACCCTTTTGAACTTATTTTGGTGCCCTTTCGAATATTTCATATTACTAGATTTTTCAATTCATTCTAAATATGTTCATTTTGTTAATTATTTTGCATGCTTTATTATTACAGGTGGAATTAATCCCTTGAAGGGCGGTGGTATATAATATAGCTCACATAATTTTAATTCCCAAATGCCGCATTGACACCAGAATTTTGAAATAAAATTTTGCTTTTATAATGGACATGAAGACAAGCTTTTACTTATTTCCGAAATAATTTGTTTGGAAATCTTGGTGCCAATCAATCATTTCAAAATTTTAGAAACCGAAGCACTTTGACCCTGAAAGGTTTAAGGACTATTACTCCTTTTTTCTGAAAAATAATTTTAGGTACCCCCAGTGTCTCATAGAAAAATGTAATGTTAAACTATGTTTCATGTTTTTGTATGCAATTTTTTTTTTTCATGCGGTGTCTGCACTTCTGTGGCCTTATGTCTACCACTGTGCACACTTGTGTTAGAGATGAGACGGGCTCAGGTTCGATTTTCAAAACAGTCTTCGCGGGTCCGGGCTCAAACTAAAAAAAATATTTATGCACAAATTGATAAAAAAAAGAAAAAAAAACATGCTATTTCAGAAACAATCATGTAGTCTAAGTTTCTTAAAGTGTTTTACACTCTTTTAAAATTAATTTGAAAGGGATTTAAATTGTTATTGATGGGGTATAAGGAGAAATATTCTATCGAATTCGGAATCATTTGCACGGTCAGTGTTAGTAACACACAAAAGCCATGGGATATCCCTTGTCTATCATCGCTTTCTGTTTGAAGTCCTTTTACAGAATTACTGGAAAAATGAATTCATGTCTTTCTGCCATAGTTATAACGATGATATTTTAAAAGAATTGGAATTGTGACATTAACATATTTCTGCCAGTGATTGGGTATAAATAACAAATTTGCTATATTTTTTAAATAGATTTTCAGGGACATGAAAATCACGAAACGTTGTCATGAGGGAGTATTTATAGCATTACTACTTATTTCTATGCAAGAAAAGATTTTTAAATGAGAAAATTTATCTTGAAGCAATTTTAATATGTTTTCAAACTTTTATTACTGTTAGCGGTCTTGCAGATAGCTGCTTTTTTAGATTTTCACGTTCAACTTGTAATTTTTCGAGCCTTAGTACTACCGCTAGAGATTTCTAAATATAGGTGAATTTTAATTGTAATCATAGTCTTGTATATGAAGTTTAGTACAGAAAATATACTATGAATTAATTGAGCCTTTTATTCATCTTTCGAACAAGCGGTCCCATAGACCGCTCACGGTATCTATGCGACAATTTTTGTCACAGCAGTTAAGGGTTAACAATTTTTGAATGTGTAGTAGTTTCGGCATCGGGATCGGGCTCTGATGACATAAATTTTTACAGGCTGGTTTCAAATCGTCGGGCTCGAGGGTGGAAAAAAGAGCCCGAACTCATCTCTAGTTTGTTTATGGTATAGAGATGGGTTTATCCCTGACTAGAAATATAATTTATATTACTAGTCAATGGTTTATTCCTACCACGGCTGAAGTGGTTATACTGTTACATGTTTCCAGTTATGTAAATAGTAATGGCGCCCTTCATTGTTTCTCCCAGATGAGATGCGCCCTTGCTTAACAAATGGTTGGCCAGGACTGGTCTAAAGGGACCGTATCCTGTTATAGTTCAACCACACATATGAAAATCGTAAAAAGCAGAACCAGAACATTCGTATGGACTTTTCGTTTTTAATAAAAGTAGTTTATTTTATATTTAGATTTTTATTTACAATTTTTCTGCTTAATAATTGTATGATTGGATTTTTTCCTGTGAGAGCTTAATTTAATGGATAAATCTCTAATACATTTTCTTTCATAACTCTATAAAGTTTTAGGCTAGATAAAGGCATATAAAACTACACCTTTTTCCGTGCTACTTTGATCCAATGAATTTGAATATGGTATAAAAGTGAGTGTTACCATTTGGTTACGGGTTCGGTTTTAGCGAAAATAAATTCTGTACAGTCCTGAAAAAGAAGTGATCATCCCATACTAACTCTGTTGAAAATAATCGTATACTAGCATCGCTATGGTATAGTACCAATCGATTGATATCCTAAGGTAAAATTTACCGGAGAATCTAAATATATCAAAAATAGTTATTGTTATTGGAGATTTTTAAAGTTAGGTACAATTTCTCTGTGTAGATGAACCCTAATTAAATTTAAGAACAATGTTAATTTGTAGATGTTATTACTAATCCATTGGTACTAGACGCTCTTTTATGCACTGATTTGCGGCAAAGTTAGTATGGGATGTTCTTTTCTCTTTTGTTTGTTTTAGACGATTGTAAAATTTTATTTTTATATATTTTTTAACGTTTAACTTCCAGAGGTTTGATTATTTTGAAATATATATAAGTGCGGATAATTGATAAAGTTTTTAGTGTGCCAATAACTCAGTACTAAAATTATTTAACTAGACTAAAAGTAAAAATTTTCTTCAAAGCATTAAGCAAAACTTGTTTTATTTAAAATTTGTGTGCTAATTTTTCTGACGGGTCCACAGGTAAAAGATTAATGGTTTATCATTCATTAGCTGTTGATTTTTGAATACTATTGTATATTGTTTTAAACATTGAGCTTGTCTTCCACTTCATCTGACAAATTTCATAAATATATGTGTTGTTTAATGCCTACTTTTGGACTGTTCACCAGAGACTCATATTTTTCTTTAATTCTTATGTACAATAAATTAAAATAATAACTTAAAATAAAAAACATTTATTGTAAAATATTTTACAATGTGACACGGTGAAATGAAACGTAAATGTACATGTTATTATTAAGCATGTCGATGAGATTTCTTCGTGCATTATGGCATCACCATCTAAAATAAATACTGTTTATAAAGCTTCGTTCATCCAACTGTGATCGTCTTCTTTTGCCAATTCTCTAATTTCCTTTAAATTTTCTAAACACTTTTTGCAAAACACCATCATATCATCAATTTCAGGAATCTTTCGCAGTTGTGCTAAAAAAAGAAAAGATAAAATTTATGCAGCATATATAAGTTTCATTATCTACATAGATGCTAAAGTAACAATGCAATGGACAAACATGTAACCGGTTTTGTACGGTTGCTTATTTTTGAATACCAGTAATTAATTTTGAAGAACAAAATCGTCTTATTTTAACACAAAATATTATCTTGCAATTGAAAAAGGTGTAATTTACTTTTCTAAAATTCTGGTATTCAAAAGCAAGCATCCGTAACCAACTCTGATATAATGATGATGAACTGTGTTTTTCTTGATGATTCAACACCAGTGCGACAAAATTAAAATTGCGACAAAAGGGTTAGAGCGCACGGCAACAAATATTTTTTGCATAGGAAATCTGGGTCGTAATCCATTTATTCATTCATAAATATAGGGTGTCACTCTTAGTCGAACTCGGATTTTTCGTTCAAAACTTTTATAGTATTGAAAATATTTTACCGATAATTTCAACAGATTTACTTTGTTTTCTATGCAATGTGATAAATTCCCGAGAATTTCCGGAAATAGCCAAGATCTGCATCCAAACAACACTGATCTAGCCGTTCCGTAATTCAGAATGTAGCTCAAAGTACGTGTAGATCACTGGCCTAATTGGCCTTATTACAGTGCACTTTCCGTGGTATAATCCCATTTCATACAAAACAAAGTAGGTATTAAAAATATCGGTACAATACTATCATCATTGTTAAAGTTATGATAGATGGGGGCAGGGTGGACTTATCCCCCCCCCCCCTCCCCTCCGGAAAACTCTTGAGACCCTCTACACTTATAAGATACTTGTACCAAACAAGACCATGCTCTGAATAAGGTCATCAGCTTATATCTTGTAGAGAACGGTCTCGAACCACCATACTGCAGCACGTACCTGATAGTGTGCTGGACACGTGCGGATAGTTACAACAACAACAGATACCGGCTTTGTCGTCATTTTTGGATCACTGAATGTTTCGACACGTCGTTGTTTAAATCAGTAAATAAAGTTTCACATGAAATCAGCGAAAATTAGTGATTGAATTTTACAATCTTTGCATGATGTACGAGATAATTTAACGATCTTTTAGAATGTATATTGAAATATTCAGTATTTTTAATACTATTTGTGTTTAAAATTGAAATATGTGTAAAACAGAAGTCCCCTAGTAATAGTAAGGTATTGCTTCATTTGCCAAAATGATCGTGTCTTAAATATGCCTCTTTGTTCAAAGTACAAGAGGTGCACTTTGAACATTCACTAGCGCCAGTGAAGCCGATGAATTCACTGGCTATCTGACAGCATAAAATCAATATGTTTATACCATATTCGATTTGTCATACATACCACAAATAATGCAAAATTATAATTTTGTAAAGCATTTTCGTTATTTTGTTCTATTTTAGCGTAATACCTGTAAAATATTTCTTGATTAAAGTTAAACCGTGTTCTTTGCAAATTATTGCCTTATTTAGAATGTATGTGATTGTATGTGAGCATTTGTCTATGTAGAATGTGTAGAACTGACTTGAATGGACACAAGTACTTTTTCTGCCCCAAATGTGAATAACTTCGTTTGGATTTCTTCATAAAATAATAATGACTTTACCAGTTTTGTACCTACATATTTCATTTTCAACAATTAAATGTGCAATTTTAAAACATTTTCGTTATTTTGTTCTATTTTAGTGTAATACCTGTAAAATATTTCTTGATTAAAGTTAAACCGTGTTCTTTGCAAATTATTGCCTTATTTAGAACACATACTCCTAATAAGACCATTTTAAAGGGTTTTTTGTTTTGAACTCTTCTGACCAAAATTCAATAGCGACAAGAGTATACATGATTTAATATTATAAAAATATGTATAAATATTACATCCAACAATATTTAAAATGTTAATGCTGTTATAATACATTTTTTCGTGATCTGAATCTTTAGCTTGGCCTTATTTGACCAATACCGGCATTCGTATGTGATTCGAGTCGTCTAGGTGTACCCTATCTCCCCTCGAAGTTTGTAACACCTTAGCTGTGACACCCTATTTATTAAATTGTATTTAATGATATATGAGCATTTGTACGAAATAATTTTTAACTGCGCATGCTCCAAATATAACCTTTTTTATATAATATAGTAGTCAACTATAAAGGTCTACTCATATAAAAAGGCGCCAGTCGACTATCTTAAAAAATTCAGAAAGACATCAGCGATATAGTGAGCTTAAATTCAGTCGCTTTCTAAAAGTAACTGGATAATAAGGGATTTTCCACAAAGTGTAATTTTTTATTAACCGACCTCTAACAAAGGAGTATTTAGTCAAGGAATGATGTCGGATGTTGAACGGAAACTTCGATATTATTTATATATTTTTAATTTTATTTTTTAGAATAGGCTCATAATGGTGATTCTTCCATGGAGAAATAAAACATCAATAAAAAGTGGAAATAAAAAAAAATAAAAATTGCAATTTGTGGAAAATCTCTTGTAATCCAGCTACTTTTAGAAATCAACCGAAATTCAGTCCCCATCGCCGATATCTTCCCGAATTTTCACGATATTAGAGTGCAATTTTTATATGAGTTGCCTTATATAGTTGGTTGCTAAATTATGGGGAAAAAAATGTTATTGTTCGTGCATGTATAGTTACAAAATTATTTCATACAAATGCTCATATTTCGTACAATATTAATATATTTATAATCTAATTACTGTATGCTATTTTTGCTGCATTTTGTCAAATTTTCCGAAAGGGGCGTTAATTTGGTTGAAAGCCTTGCATGCTATAAACAAAACAACAAAAAATGGGGAATTTTTTTTTCAAAATTTTAAAGAAACTTTTATACCTCCATGAATATATGAGCTATTCATGCATAAATGAGCACAAATAATGTACAGAATCCACATATTCATCTGCTATAACTGCAGATCATTTTGAACATTTTCTTGCACAGGGTTATCGCAAATATTATATTTTTGTTGGTCTCCTAATTGCCCTCCTGACTAAATATTTGCTGAAAAATATGAGGCCAAACATGTTCTTTACATTCCTAGAATTCAAGAAGAATTCATGAAATATATCTCAAGATATTTGACAAAACGTCTAAAATCAAAAATGTCCGGATACTTCTGCTGAGATAAAAGCCAGTCGATTTTAAAGGTTTTAAATATATGCCTTTCGAAAGCAATTTCAATGCCAGAATTTCATAAATCTTTTCAGCTGTAAAGTACTCCTGTTGTTAAAATATAGAAATGAAAGTATGAGAACAGAATTTACGAAGAAATTTATTTAAAAATAAGTTAAAATTTATTCTTCAGATGCATTATAAAAACAAAATTTTATTCCAAAATTCTAATGCAATTGTGTCATTTGGGAATTTAAATTAAGTAACATAAATAATATACCACTGCCTTTCAAAGAGTTAAAACCTGCACGTTTGGGAACGTAAGTGCATGCAGACAAAATACTTGATAAAAACAGCAAGGACATTTTTCGACAAAATTCTTGGTAAAATCAGTAACGACATTTTTAGACTATGTTGATTATATATTCTACAAAAACCAAAAACATTAAAACTGTAACAACAAGCGTCTCCTCGACTGCTTGTTGTTCATCTGAGGAAGGCTAATGTTTAGCCGAAAGCTCATGAAATTTTAACATCTTACAGTTTTAATGTTTTGAAGCTGTATTTTGATTTATTGCACCTCGATAGTAACGTAACTTATCAATGTGTTTACATTGTGCTTTATAAATCATTTTAACTGTTTTAAATATCTGTCAGGTGAGCGCAATGACAGAATCTGCCAGTGATAGAATTTCATTTAAGACCGCACGTTTGGGAACATGAGTGCATGCATGTAGACCAAATACTTGATAAAAATGAAATCGACACAGGACCTTTTTCTAAACTGTGTAGTATATCTACCACAAAATTCCGTCCATTTTAACGGTTTTAATTACATGCCAGGCGAGCGCAATGACAGAATTCCGTTAAAGCTAGCTAGCTCGTTTGGAAATATCAGTGCATGTAAAATAAATTCCAGGTGATCTAGAAGTCCCAAGACTTTTGAAAACTTAATAATTAGTAAACTATGTGCAATAGAAAGATGCGGTTTTCACAGATTTGCTCAGAAACATGTAGGATTTGTGTCTATAATAATAAAAAATATTATTTTAGTTACTTTTTGACCATCAGGTAGTGCTACTGTACAATGCCGAAGGTATCTGTACAATGCGTTATATAAGCAAATGAGTCCCTTGCGCAAGATCTTGGCGAAGGGATATTGCCTATATTTTGCTGTAAGGAACGTTTCCGTTCAAAAAAAAAAAATCAAAAAAAAAAATCGAAGATTAAAAAAAATTGCATTTTAAAGGAACTTTCATAAAATTTCATCTGTAACTGCTATGTTTAGCCATGTTATTATTTCGTATTTTTCGTCGCTTTATTAGTTATTTTTTTTTATAAAAGCGCAGAATTGACAAGTTTAACACTGCGTTTCTATAGTATAATATATGGCGGTAAAAGTGGAAAGTGACCGATGACTCTTGCAAAACCAAAAGCTACGATAAAAAGGTTCGAGGAAACGGTTTTATTGGAAGATCGTCCAAGAAACGGGAGATGAGATCTCAAACATCTGTAGCAGTCGTGAACGAGGTGGACCACGATGCTGACACATAATCGAAATCGTTGTCACATGGTGAATGCAGTGCATCTGCAATTTCACGACGAACTGGAATTTCTTATGGGAAGTGCACTCATCTCTTATCCTTAATCTGTATAAAATTCAGCATGTGCAAAAACTGAAACAACTGATTTTTCTAAAGGTCAGAATTTTGCAAATTGGGTTTTCGTGCAAATGGAATATGATGCAGATTAGACTTTAAATTAATTGTGGACAGACGAGGCACAAATTTTACTAAGTGGAAATCTCAACACACAAAACTGCAGCATATGGGCAAAACAGAATTCACGTGCATTGGTGGAAAAATGTCTTCGTGACCTAAAGGTGGCGGTGTGGTTTTGGGTTCACAGCTTCTTTCTCTATTGATCATTTTTTTCTTTGAAGAAATCAACGAGTACAAATTTCAAACCTTTCTGTGGTAGGTGAGCAATATGCAGCATGTTTAAAGAACAAAATCATTCCTCACTTGCAAGAGAAGCGAGCGCTTCATTTTATAACATTCATACAGAAGGGAGCACCTCCGCAAATCTTGTCACGACAAACCTGAAGTCAAGATTTGGAGAAAACAGTATTCTGAGTCACTTTTTTCTGCACGATTGGCCTCCAAGCTCTCCCGATCCTACAATTTGTGACTTTCGGTTGTGGGACTACCTGAAGTCACATATGTACAGAAATTGGCTTAAGTCATTGGCCTAGTTGATAGATGCTATACGTTATCACGTTGATACCCTCCGAAATGCTCTTCAATGACGCGCAGGGAATTTTTCATTGTCTGATGGCTGTACTTGTAAGTGATAAGCCTCACATTTATAAGATGTAACATTTAGAATGATTATTTCTTCTGACTGAACTGTACTATATCATTTCAAAGCTGAATTCATATTTCCAACGCCACCTATTGATCAAAAATGTAACTAACATACCTTGTTTTGCATTATAAACAAAAATCCCACATGTTTGTAAGCATTTATGGAAAAACTGCATTTTTCTATTGTTACATGGTTTACTAAGTATTAAGTTTTCAAAAGTCTTGGAAATCCCGGATCATCCGATACAAGTCGAAACAGATACTTTTGGTAAACTCTGTAGTATATGTACTGAAAAAGCCAATCCATTTTAACGGTTTTAAATATTCATTCTACACGAACTCACTTTTCTAAACAAGCGAGCTTTAATGACATTCTATCATTGGCATTAGTATTTCGCTCGCCTGGCAGATGTTTAAAACAGTTAAGCTTCTATAATATATATTCTACAGTGTCTGAAAAAGGATGCTGCGTAAATTTTACCTGTTATCAAGTATGTAGTCTACATGCACTCACGTTAACAAACACGTGACCTTTAATAAAATTGAATCATTGAAAATTAAATCGTTGCGCTCGCCTGGCAAATATTTAAACTGCTGAATCAGACTGGCTGTTGTAATTTATATATATTACAAATTCTAAAAGGCAGTCCCGTGTCTATTTTACATTTTATCAAGTATTTAATATACATGCACTCACTTCCCAAACGCGCGGGATTTAAAGAAATTCTGTAATTGGCATTAGTATTGGGCTCGTCTGGCAGATATTTAAAATCGTTAAAATGGGCAGGCTTTTGTGGTATGTATGCTACAGACTAAAGGAATGTCCTGTGTCGATTTTACCTGTTATCACGTATTTAGTTTACATGCAGGCATGTTCCCAAACGCGAAAACTTTAATAAAATTATATCATTGGGCTCACCTGACAGACATTTAAAACCGTTAAAATGAGTTGGCTTTTGTGTCATATATGCTACAGGATCCAAATTAATAATCCGTGTCGTTTTTATCTTTCATCAAATATATATAGTGAACATCCACTCATGTTCTCAAGCGTGCGAGCTTAAATTAAATTCTACCACTGGCAAATTTTATCATTGGGCGAATCACTGGCAAATTGCATCCTTCATACGTTTTCAAATTTCCTGAAAGTGTCACGAGATTAACTTGAAAACCCTGCATGCTATAAACAGAAAACATGCAAAATTTCCTTGAATTTTTTATCGAAACCTTTATGAGAACCCATTTCCCAAGTGCTGAACTGTTACAGAAGTACCTCGCTCCCGTGGACTTGAATTTCATCTCTTTAACGTTGGCTATTATTCAACATACTTTTTTAAAGATTGACGCTCTGCGTTAGAATATAAAAATTTTGAACTATTTGGTTTAATACAGAATAAATATTTACTTCACTCAAGCCTGTCTGAAACCTATATGGCTGTACTCCCACTACCATACAACCCAATTTCCTAACACCTTACAATACATATTATTACTGTTATTTAATAATTCATAGGAATTAATTTTTTTTGTGCTGTTAAAAGTGGTGTAGTGAATAAAATTAAGGTTTTTAGTTATGGCATTATCGTATGATTTATGTCATTATTTTACGTTGAAGAAAGTTAAGTTGTAACAATATGTAAAAAAAATAGAAAAAAAAACATGAATAATCATATCTGAACTTACAAATAAATAAAATCAATGTTTCAAAAATTTGAATCCTAACTCTCTTACAGACGATATAAATTATAGAACAATCCGTACAGGTGATATTACAATGACGTCACTTTCTGACTTTCATGTGACCGTCATTTGGAAACTTCACATTCCATTATGAAGTCACCATGGTAATTGCTTTGTGACGAGCTCTCCAAAGACATCGAAATAAATTCATCTAACGACTTGTCACAAAGCAACGTTTATGATGACTTCACAGTAGTCTCTTCAAATGTCGTTCACCTGAGTCACCATGTATCTTCATTGTACATCATTTTGTGACTCGTGACAGAGGAACGATCATGGTGAAGTTACAATCAATTCTCAAAATGACGGTCAGAAGCAGTGGTGGTATTCAGTCGGTTCGCACCAGTTCTTTAGATCCAGTAGCTAAGTTTTGTTGAGTTCGGTGAACCGGTTGCTAAACCGGCACTTCTAATATGGGAATCACAAATTTATATTCCTTGCTTTCTTCTAAAGTTCATCTGTGCAACAACATATTATAATCATAACATTGTGACATATTCTTATTTGTTTCAGCTTTGCGTTTTGGCCAAAATTCCTATTAGATAAATGCGCTGGTGTTTCGTAGAGTGTTTTTATAGAAGAGTAGTGATATAAGCACAAAGCGAATGATAAGATTTGAAGTTTTGTCCAAACTATGGCAGCTTGTGTTACTGATCTTAGCTATGGTTAATATTTCGCTTATGAAAGAATATTACAGAAGGTCATTCACACTTTATGGAAACTATTTTCACAGTTAATTCTAAGCATAAATCTCATATTCTATGCAATGATTTGACCATTGAATACTCTTAACTTTTGACAATACCTCTGGTTCGAAATTTCCATGATAGTACAAATTTATCGTAGTACAGTCATGCCAATTTTCTTCAAGAATGCTAGAGAAACTTTCTAGAGCCTTTTCAATGTTTGTAGATGGAATCTTTCTAACGCTCGCTTTAACAAGATAAATGCAAAAGAGTCCTTGGAAAAGGGGGCGTCATGGGATTTTACAAGTATTTTTACAAACGGGACACAGTTTATTTCCGTTTGTGATTCTTCCTTTGATAAATATGCGACAGTTGACTGGGAAGAGAAACTAGAAGTTTTGTCTATAAAAAGCTCAATTTTACTGATATATCTTCCCAAAAAAACTGCAATATCTTCATTGAAATGGATTATAGAATATTTTGCTGAAAATAAAGTGAATTTACTTTAGCTTTACTTGATACTTTTTAAACTTTTATTTACGTTCATAAGAAAATCCAGCAGCAATCAAGAATACTTTTGGAAACTTTTCTTTATATTCACGAACCCATTTCATTGGGGGGTTTTTCTTCAGTAATTGATAGAAAAATTTGCTCTTTTTTTTTCTACAATCACTTAAACAAAATCACGTTTCATACAGTGTTACCACAAATTTCTTTTTATCACCAGCTAAGTATTTGTTAAAGAGAGTGCTAGGAAGACATTGAAAAGACTTTGAAAAGTTTCCTAAGAGATGTAGGAGAAAATTGGCATGACTGTTGCTAAGAAAAAAAAAATCTATGATGGAAATGTTGAATCATCGTTTATAGCCAAGAGCCAAGGTTATCCAAGAAAGTTAAATTGTTGCAAAGAATTTGGCATTTATGTGCAGAAATTAACTGTGAAAATCGTTTCCATAACGTGTTAACAACCTTCTGCGGTTTTACAACTGCAATTTTCAAATACTATTCTCACGATAAAGGCAGTTCGAATGTAGAAATTGCGATTTTATTGATAAAATTTAGTGCCAAACACTTATTTTAAAAAATTAAGAAATCAGGCTTCTACGATCCCCATGACATGAATTATCAAGAACTTTCTAGAATAGTTTCAAGAAGTTACAAGCATTCCTCTCCAAAGCAAAAGTACAAGTAGGAATGCTTCACAATCAGGGAGTTAGCAGTTTCGTAACATAGTTCTTATAAAGTTGAAATGTGTTTCATAATCTACGTGTGATGCACTATTCTCATTTCTTGTTTATACTTGAAAAAAGTCATAATAGCAGAGAACCGGTTGTAAAATTATTTGAGTCCCACTACTGGTCAAAAAATACTTCATTTGCATTATCAAACGGTAACTCGTTACAAAACAACAGTCACGGTGACTTCAGTGGAGTCATCCAATGGCGGTTACTTGAGAGTGATATAATATGATTATAGTGAATGATATCACATTTCGGTTCACCGTAGTGACTGTGACGCTTGTGACCATTTATGACGTGAAGATGACATCAAATCGACTGGCTGTACTATTGTGGTAGTATCCATTTGCTCTAACACCTACCTCTATATTTCTTTATTTTGACTACTCAAAATCAACTTTTGTGTTAAAAAATTAGCATTTTGTGTTTGTCCCTTAATTTACGAACACAGGGTGTATAATGAAAAGTCATATTTTTTTAAACATGCGAAAAAACTGGGCAGCTAATGTGAGTTTTAGTTTCTTTTGGAGAAAAAGAAAAAAGACGGAAACAATGAAAGCAAACACCGTTACATACCACAAACGGTAGTTCTGGCGGATTAAAAATGTAGATCGTCCAACCCGATGCATTATGAGAGGAATGGAGGAGTTATTAGGAACATTCTTACTCAGAAGTTTTTGGATCATTTCCCCAACGTAATTTTCTAAAAACAAAGGCTGTATTTTCTCAAGAGGATTTGGTTAAGCTACGGTCGACTTAATCCATCCCTCTTCACAACTACAGCGATATAAGTCAATAACTTTCAGGAAAGTGAATGTTTATATCAGTGTATATGTACATTAGAATCATAAACAATGGGCATTTGGCAGTTATTATAATAGAATTTCTTGATATGCGTGTTTCCTAGCATATACCTGTTTTAAAATTTCAAAGATTTAGGTCATAACTTGTTCATTTTTTACAGAACAATATCATTTTAAGTTATTAAAGACACAAAAAAAATTGTAAGATTATATATAAAATTTGAACATCGTGCTTAAAAAATGAACATAGATTTCCAGAAATTTTAGGTGATAACGCTTTTTTACAAGTCAATTCTTTAAAGGTTACTTTTATGAAAATAATGTCGTACTCACTTACATTGAAGCAAAAGAATTTCTTGTATATCATTTTTTCTTATAATTTTTTTTTCTTTGATTCTTTTTTCAGGGCTCTCAAATGGTCCACCAACTGAATACCAATATGTTTTAACAGAAAATTCCATGGTAGGTTTCTACACAACATTTCCGCAAAAATATACCTCCGAAGGTGGTTTCTGCAAAATTTGTAAGAAAAATCTAAAAATAATTTTTTAAAAAGAAAATACCAGTATTCAAAAAGCGGACCATTCGGGAGCCCTCTTTCTTTCTTTCTTTCCTTTTTTTTTTTTTTTTTTTTTTAATAGAATCAATATGTTTTATGGCTCGGGTTTTATACTGGGTGCTCCTGTACCCAGTGTGTAAACTTCGATGGGATGTAGAGCCCACTACAACAAACAAGTTTCACATAGGGAACTAGGGTAGCAATCTATTAAGTGAAAAATACAGGTTACTTCACTTCAATCCGAACCCGCCTTTTTTTAACGCAACTTTACAATATTTCAACGAAATCTGCAGCAGACTTAACTTCTTTTGTGAAAAATATGAATATATCATGATAAATGAAAAAAGTGGGCATCATCTGCATCCTAATTGCACTGAACTAGACGTGTCATGCATCGGATTGTTATTAACACCGTATGGTATTCATATGGTGTTACTGACCGAATTACTTTATTCTTCCAGCACTTTTCGTGAGGTCATCATATTGCACACAAAGCAAGGTTGAAAATTTTGTTACAGTATCTTCTTTATTGTTAAAATTATCAACAAAAATCCAAGTTCACATCGGAGTGAGACTATATTTTGACTGAATAAATCGGTTGCATAATTTTTTTGCTGTAGTCTTCTCAACTCAACCAAGTTTGTAGTTGGAGTTTCGAGACACCGTTTAAGTTACAATTTAAGTTAATATTAAATTAAATTTAGATATTATAAAGGCACTTTTGGCAGTTTTGATATTCCAGATTATGTAACGAAAAATTTAAAATAAAATTCACCCTCTTATGTTAAAATGCAAGTATATTTCTATAAAAACAATCGTAAAATAGCTAGCTCTATTTATTTGTAAAGTGTTATAACTTTTATTCAACATGTTAAACAACATGTCAACATGTTAAAAGTTCATTGTGTAAACTGCATCGTAAATTATAAAATAATAATAATAAAAATAAATGAAAACATTAAAATTCCTCTGCTATAGCTGTTTCCTCTTCAATGAATCCACAATTTTGAATGCTTATATTAATGAAGCATTTTTCTTCCAATAAACAAACACGAGCTATGTGAATTGGAGTAATTCTACTTAAAAATTCATGATGTGTTGAAGAAACCTTATTAAATCCAAAGAGCATAACCAACAGTCCATTTCCTCCAATTTTTTTTTCTTCAAATCCAATAAACATATTTTGAACAGGAAATTTTACCTATGAAAGGAAATCAAATAAATACCACAGAGAGACAAGACTTTATGGGGAAAAATCTCATACGTTTGATTTTTGGCTGCTGATTTTCTGCTGATATCTGATTTTTAAAACTGTCATATTATGCTCAATTTGAATTATTAATAACCACTTATATATTGCAGAATAATAATTAGTAGATGGGTACAAACTTTATTGAAAATAAATATGATATGGCAGCTTTTATCAGACAAAACACAAATTGTAAGTGATTGAAGTGACATGGACAGTAGCAGAGCTAATAATAATAAAAATAAATGAAAACATTAAAATTCCTCTGCTATAGCTGTTTCCTCTTCAATGAATCCACAATTTTGAATGCTTATATTAATGAAGCATTTTTCTTCCAATAAACAAACACGAGCTATGTGAATTGGAGTAATTCTACTTAAAAATTCATGATGTGTTGAAGAAACCTTATTAAATCCAAAGAGCATAACCAACAGTCCATTTCCTCCAATTTTTTTTTCTTCAAATCCAATAAGCATATTTTGAACAGGAAATTTTACCTATGAAAGGAAATCAAATAAATACCACAGAGAGACAAGACTTTATGGGGAAAAATCTCATACGTTTGATTTTTGGCTGCTGATTTTCTGCTGATATCTGATTTTTAAAACTGTCATATTATGCTCAATTTGAATTATTAATAACCACTGATATATTGCAGAATAATAATTAGTAGATGGGTACAAACTTTATTGAAAAATAAATATGATATGGCAGCTTTTATCAGACAAAACACAAATTGTAAGTGATTGAAGTGACATGGACAGTAGCAGAGCCGGATTAAGCATTTCTGGGGCCCGGGGCTACTGAAAATTTTGGGCCCCTTCTACTGGAACCCCCCTTCCCCCTCCCACACATACACACATTTTTTTTTTAAATCCTTAAACACAAATTTTTAAAATTGATTATGTATATTGTTACTCACACTTTTTTTTTTTTTTTTTTTTGTATTTTTAATCGTGCTCTTAATTATTTTATTTAAATACGTATATTTAAATACCCGTTTATGTTCCAAATTATGAAATAATAAAAATTTCATCTTCTAAAGTATTTTTGCTGATTTTTTGAAGATTTACAAAATCAATAAATTTTAAAAGGATATTGTCAATTAAAATTAAAGAGCGAAATATTTATTTATAGGGATTTTGTAGAATATTTATAACTCCACTCAATCTTTTTATATAAAATTTTTTTAAAGTATTTTATAGAACTAGAGCATTTTCAATAGAAATATGATACAATAGAAATATGAAAATATTTAAGAACTGAAACCATCCAATTCCAACCTTCAGACATAAAAAAAAAAACTAAACAGATGCGAATGAAAGATAAATGATCCTTTTAAAAACACTTCTGTTTTATGCATCATCTTTTGGAAAAATATAAAGTAAAGTATCTGTAACTCATTGTAAATTGTATTACTGCTAATCGATGTATTAAAAGAATTTTATAACAAGCTTTTTTAATGGTACATTAAAGTACCGTCAGGACATAAAGGGTTAAGAGCGACTCTAAATAGTTGCAACCATTAAGGAGATCAAGCATTATGTTTTTAAAAGGATGCATCTACTTTGTCGAATCGCTCTAAAATATCGTATCAAAGTGTACACATTAATACACATTAATACACGCATTAATTTTGGAATTTTGAAAGGTTTAATTTTAACAACTAAATATTATATGTAGAGATATATATCGAGAATGTTGTATTTATATTTTGGCAAAGGAGGTCTGGAAAACGGATGTTGAAAAAAAAAATGTATCTAATAGTACAATATAACAGCTTGCAACCGCTTTTTGAATCCAAAACACAAGCCACATGCTATTTTGAGAATGTATTTTTTCGTCACAAAAATTTTCCATATGTGTATACATAATTTTTTTTACAAAACAGAAGAAAGAAGCGTGGTTGATTGTATAAATTTGGCGCTCCCTCAATTTCCGCGCCTGGGGCAACCACCCCCTTCGTCCCCCGTTTCCCACGGCTCTGATAACGGGTCCTAGACAGATCAGCTAGTACTCAAATAAAAGCTTACGAAAAACATACCATTCTATTCTAGGTTTTTTTTTTTTTTTTTTTTGCATGGTACAGGCACGGCCAAACTCCATCTTTCTCCCTTCCCTCATAAGGGGAGATATAAGGGGAGAAGGGATCGAGTTTGGCCGTGGTACAGGAGAGGAAATGATTAGGCGATTTCACTATGGTCACTTGCGCACTGTTGAAAGGTACTTACTGGCCAATGTCCGTTGGAAGTGTAGATGTCACACAGTAGGGAGTCGGTCCTGTGCTCGTTAGTAATTTCTTCGAAAACTTATGCGAAGCACATGTGTTTTTGAGATTGAAAAGTAGAAGAGGGAAATAGAATAAAGTTGTTTTTCTTCGTTTGTCTCGGGGAAAGAGGGTAAAAATACGAAAAGGATAGCAACAGTTATATCGGATTTTCAAAGCTTTAGAATTAGATAAAGAAAAAAGACTTGGAGGACTAAGTGAACTTTTTCTCGCCATTTCTATATGCATTATTACCTTTTTTTTTTTTTTTTTGAAAAATAAGTCATTTTAAAAACGAAACTTTCATACAACTTAAGCTACTGCTGAGGGCCCCCTGGCAGGTTGGGGCCCGGGGATGCAGTCCCCGTAGCCCCCCCCCCTTAATCCGGCTATGGACAGTAGTGACATTTTTTGCAATTTTGCCACTTTATTTAAGAAAGAAAAATTTTCGAATGTTGCAAGCAGCTTCTTTGTAAGGAATGAAAAATACAAACTTGAAACCTTCGACATTAAATGCTGATAGTTGCTGATCAATTTCAGAACATAAATGCGTATCGTTAATGCTGGTGCCACAATATTAAGAAAATATAAGGTATGTCATTTTACCTAAGCATATCATTTTGGGACAGTTTTCAGTACATGAAATGATAGGAAAGAGACATTCAACTTTAGTTTAAAGCATGGTCACCTAAATTTGTAAATGTTACACTGTTGGTCAGAAATTAACAAGAAATTTTCAGAATTACATGAAAAAGTAAGTATAGCAAAAAATTAAGTAAATGGAAAAAAAAAATGCATTCTTCGACCATGTGGATTCTAATGGTGATGAAATTAAGATTAAGTTCCTAACTATACATTTTTAGCAATCGCATATAAATCAATAGCTATTATTTCAAAAAAGATTAAACTAAAATCTGCGTAGACGTTATATTTGAGCTCTTCAAAGAAAAAGTAATGAAATACACAACTTTTTATTCGAGTTATATCTAAACAATGGTAGTTTTTTTTATTTAACACTGATTCGTTCATTTTCTGGTAATTTATATATCTTTAAATAATCAGCCAAAATTTAAAAAAAAATTGTATTTCCGAGTTCCTTGACATGCTGAACTTAAAGGGCAATAAACTTATGGTGTTGTTATTGAACTTTTAAAAATTAAGCTCAATTTTTATAAATAGATGATCCCTTAAAATAAAAACATCATACAATTAATTATAAAAAACTTTCAACGAATTAAAAAAAAAAACTTTTCATTTATTTCTTGCGTTAATTAGAGCTGAACTTACCCCAACGTTCTTTTTTTTCTTTCGCGTTTCGCTTACTGTACACTGCATTTTCAACTTCATTAGTAAAAGTGGATTGACATTACTCATAAAGTATGCACAGAAAACTTAAAATAATAATAAGGTTAAGAAGAGATTTTCCTTATCATAGCTTTAAAAAAAAAAGTACTTTTAATTATCTCTCTTCAGCCATTAAAGATGACTGTCATCCTTTAATGCGTGTAACACTATTTTCAGCGCTGTGAAACTAAAGGTTTATTTAAAGACTAATTTGCATAATTTTTTAATATTCTATTCCTTTTGCAGTTTGTTACATTTTCAATCAATAAAAAAAAAAAATGTTATCATTAAACAAATTTACAAACAAAAAAACATACATTTTTTTTTTTTAATTAACATTACTAATCAACAACCAGAAAAAGAATGTTCAAAACGTAGTTAATTACAAAAGCAAAAATATTTATATAAAAAATATTGAAATATATTAAGTTGTTGCTAAGAAAATCGAATATAAATATCAGTTTTTTATATTGATTTCTCAACTTTACCTGCCCCTTTAAATGACAATGTAGAGAAAATACTTTATTTTAAGAATGAATGAAATATTAATTTCTTCAATACATTTTAAATGCTGAGTTAGATATTAAGATTTCTAAAGTATACAGCCTCAGTTCAAAGAAAAAGGAAGCAGAAAAAATATACACATTTTCATTCATAAATGATGCACAGTCGGCCAAAAACAGAACACCCCATACACTTTAATCTCCAAATTGCCACAAAAAAAAAAAAAAAAAAAAAAAACAGTTGGAAATTGTACGTCAAACGTGACAAAAGAGATGCGTTCATATTATAAGTAGTTATATAAATATTCAGATCTTGCGGTGCAATATCTGTTGCACTCTTATGCAAAAATGCATGAATGCAAAATTTACTTTTAGTGCAGATTTTGATATTGTAGATATTAATTTTATTTTATGAAATTAAGTTTTAATACACTTTTACAAACAATTAATTACAATTATGTTACATTAAAATTATACTATGCGCAAATATCCAATACAAGACAATATAAAAAAATCATCGTTATTATTTAAGTGAAATGAATTATATCGTCTGTTATTATGATATGATTCATTTCCGTAATAAAATAAGTACAGTTTAAGTTGGCAACATTTTATCTTTTGTTGATATTTACTGAAAATCCCAATGAGAAACTTAAGCCTAGCTTTGAAATTTTCAGAAATTGAAATCCATATTTAGACTCTTTTTCCATTTAATATCTATTTCTCCGGAAACATCTATCGAAAAAACTGTCCGTAGATTATATCATTGCTCTAATTAAACAATTTTACTATGCAAATTTGGTTTTTAAATTCAGTAATACGGAAATAATATGACTCCATCTGAAATATGACGTAATCGATATTGCAACCTAGAATCATTACCTATCATGGAATATCATTGAATTAATTACGCATCATAGGATTTAATAGAATGAAGAAAACTTTTATTAATATATTTTTAAGTTTTGATTAAAATCATTAAAACTCATTAAAATAAAATTAGTACAGTCCTGTAAAAAGGAGCGATCACCCAGTAATATTTTATCACCAAATTATCCATTAGAGATGCGAGAGGTACTTTTGACTGGGAATTGTGTCTACTTTTCGAATATGAATACAATTTTTGAAACAGGGGTCACCTACATATTACAAAATGCCCCAACTTTGGATTTTAAAATAGCCACACCCACTTTTGACACCATATTTTATTTCCTTGGATCAACGCAGTCCGGAAAACGACGTAATTCATATACTTTTACCTTAAATCTTTATAGAGTTAGAAGAGGTCAAAGTTTGAGGATAACTAATGTTAAATGAACATGACAAACTATATCTTTCCAAAAAAAAATCATCCTACTGATTCCTTTTCTCAATGAGATACAATGAATAGAGCCAAACATATTACAGGGATTTTTTTGATTCAGAAACATATTTTTAATTATGAAAATTAATAAATTCATATTTAAAAAATTATGAATTATGACATATTATTTTTTAGATCGAACTAATCACAATCGTTTACAGCTCATTTCAATCATTAGATTTCGATATATAGAACAGTTTTAGTTTTCGATGGTATAAAGGGACCTTCTCATGGTTGTCGAATCATCCACAAAAAAGAAAATCTTAGAAAGTATACGCGGAGGAATTTTATAGAACTTTCTTTCATAGAAAGCGAGTTTATTTTAATTGTAAAATTCCTGTATACTTTTTCTGGAAACTAATTGAGTGTTCTTGAAACTTTTCCATGTAAGATGTTATATGTTTTTGAAAATTATGGATAAACTCCAAACACATTTTCTTTTATGACTCTATGAAGAATTAAGAAAAAGTCTATAAATTATACCTTTTTCCGTGCTGCCTGAATTCAAGGAATCCAAATGTGATGTCAAAAGTGTGTGTTACCATTTAAAAATTCAAAGTTGGTACATTTTTAAATATGTGGATGACTCCTTTTTCAAAAATTATATTCATATTCAGAAAATAGACAATTCCCAGTCGAACAGTACCTCTCCCATTGATATACGATAATTTGGTGATAAAAGAGCATGGGATGATCACCTTTATTTATTTTTTAATCCAGGACTGTATCTCAGTTCGCTTATATATGAAAAAAAAAACATTCAATGTTTACAAGATGAATAAAGTTTATTAGATTTATTTTTTATATACTTTATATAGTTATGTAAAATTATATTTCCGTAATAAATTATAATATGTATTATTATATAATTATCCTTTGTCCCCTTTTCACACAATTTTAAAACGATCGGCATGTGTCCGCTACACTTTTAGAAGAAACCTGAAAGTAGGATAAAACAATACAGTCGAGTAAAAACTGGATATATAATTTTAATTCAATTTGAGCAGTTGGCTAAATGGTTAAAATTCCTAGCTCTAGGCATGAAGAAGAAGCAGCCATTACTGTATTTCTATACTTGGTATCTGCGTAGTTTCTGTAGTGGAAAGATCTTTTTATCATTTTTTGTTTTAATACTTGTTAGTTTTCAAAATTCCTTAACATGAACATATTTAAAGTTATTGAAACTTCTTATACTATTTAGTGTAGCATTTTTAGTAAGGGTTTATTTCCCACAATGAAACTGTGGCTAGCATTTATAGGTGCAATTTTATGACTTGCTTTGCGACTCGCATTCTCTTGGGGTAAAACAGGACATCCTATATGGGATTAAAAAAAGGATAGTGGGAACAATAACTGAAGAACCCGTAAGCAATTTTTGAAACTACATGAAGAAAAGTAATTATGATTTTATAAAATTGATAAAGAGGTGAATTTCTTTTCTGTAATTTCTCAAATTTTAATGAAAATAATTATCTTTTTATCTTTAAATATTAAATCAATAGACATATAACTGAAATAATATTAGTTATCTCCATAGTTAAAGTTGTAAAATAAATTATATTTTTCGTTTTTAAAAGAAAGTCTGAACATTTTCATTTCCTGTAAGATTAACATAATTCATGCAGTTTTACCCCTCTGGCGGGTGAAGATCGGTTGATTTTATTTGTTATGAATAATCTATCAAAAATGTGATGAAATAATCATAACATTTAAACGGCTTTATGATAAAAGTATATGGGTTACTGACCCATTTACGCTAATATGTACGCAAAATTACATTAAATTCTGTTGGAAATTCTGGCTTCAAAAGCAACTAATAATAGGGTATGCAGTATTACTCTACTTTCAAACGAATTTTTACATGGATAACAGTCTTTAAATCAATCAAAAAAATAGAATCTGAGAGGGACATTTTCTTTGGCGGGTTAAAACAAATCTTTTCTGATTTACTTCAATAAGTAAAATATTGCAATTATTCGTGTTATTTCTTATATTACAATTTACTGGATTGAATATCACATATAAATGTAACAAAATAAATATATATTTTTTTCGTTGTTCTTCGGCTAATAGTTAAATTTATTAAATTTGCTTGGAAGTTCTTTTTCCCTAACTAGTAGGGCTTTGCTGGTCGGTTTTCCTCAAACGAACCTACTGCCTTTGGTAGCATACAGCCCTGTGGGGCTTCGCCCACCCCGGTCTCGAACCAAGCGAACCTTGAATTATTGCAATTTTTTTTTCGAACCAGATAAAATTCATTCGTTGTAAATGTTTGTTCGTTAGTATCATAATTCTGGATATTTTCCTTACATAATATCGTTTAGCTTTCATTTCCTTTTTTAGAATCTTCACGCTGATTGAAAGTGAAAATGACAACGTAATAGCGATAACATCTTTCTGTTCTTGCATCAATTGACACACATCGGATAACAGATCAAAATTTACTATATAGAGCTAAAATATTTAAACCAAATTCCTCGTGCGAAAGTAAAAAAATAGCTTCGGAACGTGAAAAAAATGTTAAAAATTGCCTAAAAATCGTTACAAATTCAAAAATTGCAGAGGACAAAATCTGTGCTAAAAGATTGAAACTGGCTTCATTTTACGAATGTCAAAAAATTGCCGCGAAACAAAAAAAAAAAAAAAAACGCTAAAAAGGCAAAAGAAATTTGTTAAAAATTTAAAAAAATCTCAGAGGAACTATATACAGAGGAATTACTATATTGGGGTAAAAGATTTAAACCAGATTCCCTTTACGAGTTTCAAAAAATCACCTCAGAACGCGAACAAATTATAAAAATCACATAAAAAATTTGCGAAAGTTCAAAAACCGCTATACGAATTCCAAATAAACTTTGTTGAAAAGAGGACAAAATTTACTGTAGATTGAAACCGCGGATTATTTCTTTAATAATGTTGAAAAATTGCCGCAAAACGGGAGAAAACACGACAAATCGCTAAAATTTTAAACATCGCAAAGGATAAAAATTAGTACATTCAGCTGAAAGATTAAAACTGAATGTCAACAAATCGCAGCGGAACGCAAAAAAAACTAAAAATCTCATAATAAAATTCGCGAAAAAAAAAAAAAAAAAAAAAAAAATCGCTATACGAATTCCGAATAAACTTTATTGAAATGAGAAAAGCATTTACTTTATTGTGCTAAAAGGTTGAAACTGGATTCCTTTTGCTAATGGGGAAAAATCACCTCGAAACACAAAAAAAAAAAACCCCGCTAAAATTCAAAAATCTCAGAGGACAAAATTCACTATATTTGGCTAAAAATTTGAAACAGGATTCTATTTATGTATGTCAAAAAATTGCTGTGAAACGCGAAAAAACGCTCAAAATTGCATAAAAAATAAACTAAAAATATCTATTACAAAAATCCAAAATCTGGCTTCAAGGTGTATAGCTTCAGACATGCAGGTACCTTCCCGCCAATGTAGCTCTGCGCAAAGCGGCCTCTTCAGAACACAGCACACACACAGAGATGTAGAAACATCTATCTTTATTATTACAGATTAAATTTTAAATATTTACTATTTCTGTTAGTTAGTGAAGACATAGTCATTATCACAATTGAAAATAGTTTGAACAGCTTTGAGCGTACTCTTGTGAACACCATTCTTCAAGAATAAAAATTACGTGATTATAATAAAGGAAAGAAGACTAACTCTAAATTCATGTTCCACATACAAAGTTGATTCTCAAGAATAATTTTATTTTTCAGTTTCGTTCATTGACAAATATCCAAACAAAATATTTATTAAAAAATGCAATAGAAAAGATGTGAAAAAGCACTCGCTAAGTTGATAGTATTCTTAATGTAAGTGATATATGTGTAATTTTTTGCTTCATTAAAGAAAAAAAAAATTAAACAGCTTCTAAACAGTTTTACTTCTGTTTTCTTTCTGTCAGGGATAAAACTGAAGGATGTATAAAATTTTAACCCTATTTGTTTTAACCCTAAATGTTAATGGTAGAAGTTACGTTTTATAATATATGTATATAGAGTCGTAAAAGTATATGGACGCGCATCTTCTGAAATGTTCCAAAAATAGTTTTGAATTTCATACTTCTTTCTATCAATGAAACCTCCGAAAAAATAATTGTTTTATTTTTATTATCTGGGAGAGTTTGCATCTTTCGAAAAAAAAAATTCAGCGATAATTGTAAATTAGCTACACTACTTTTGTCCGTTAATCAATAAGAATATACGGTCATGATTGATATTGCATAATATATTTCAGTATCTAACATTTTCATCAATTTATCTATGTCAAATGTCTCCTTATTCTATAACATTCGTGGTTAATGCTTGTTCGTTAGTATCATAATCCTGGATCTGTTCTTTACATAATATCATTTAGCTTTCCTTTTCTTTTTTAGGATCTTCACGCTGATTGAAAGTGAAATAGACAACCCAACAGCGATAAAATCTTTCTGTCCTTGCATCAATTGACACACATCGGATAACAGATCTAGTTTTCCTTCATGTTGAAGATGTACTACATTCAACGTGACGATTTCACTGTAGATGTTTCACGCTTCATCAAATTCGCGTCAAACAAAAGAACATCAATATACTGCTAATTCCATCAGGAGAAAGGAGGATTAGCAGTTTGAGAAAATAGAATTAAATACGGATGTGGTTTATATATATAAAGTGCAAAAGATATGTACCATCAATATGCTATTTTTACTTGAGAAAGCAAGAATTTTCAACCAAGAAAAGTATAAAGTTGAAAATGTAAATTTCTTATATTGTCTTGAGAAACATTTTTACTATTTCTTGAAATCGTGGTGGAAAATTTTCCATCATGCATTTCATCTATTCTTTTAGTAGTGTATAGTCGTCAGGAAAAACTTTGAGCGAAAATTAAATACTTTATAGAAATAGGTGTGCTAAGAATGCAGTGATTGAATATGTAAAATTTACCTGGAAGAATGTAGATTAAGCGATCGGCTTAAAATTAATAACAATCAAGTTGTCACCATAAAAACACAACATGTGAGATTTTGAAAGAAAAGGATTAGACGGCTAACTGTTATTTTATCAGGTTATTCACATTTCATGAAGCTAACTGTTTTCGGGAAGCTGGAAGGTGGATGTACAGTTATCGACTTAGTAAAGAAATATGGGGATATCATACCACACAGCACTGTATTAAGATTTTGACCAAATTTTAAAGGAGTTTAATCCTATTCCAAACGATTTAATATTGAGGAAGACTATTTTCATCAATGATATTAACCACTGGCAAACGGAATCAGTGCAGTAAGGCAGTTCCTATGTCATACTAAAATACATTTCTAAGTCAACACTGGGACAGTAATTTTCCTTCAAACTGTCCGTCGACGACTGTCCGAAAAAATAAAAGGAACTCTCTTTCTTTCTTTTTAATTTTCTCAGATCTGAAGCCCCATACTATATAATATCTCTCAGACTAAATTTAAAAGATGTTCTCACCTTCCAAAGCTTTTAAAATCTATAACTTTTTAAACTTTTCCTTTTCGTTACATTTCATAAATTTATCCACTCTTTAAAATTTAATACATTTTTTAAAATTAATAAGTTGAGACTGATACTTTAAATTTACCACGTCCCCGAAATCCGGGAATATTAGGTCACCTTATTTATGATAGATTATAACACGCATCAGAATCGCCCATGAGAAGTAAGAAAAGGCAGGAAAATGTGCTTTTTTCAGACATTGATACCAAAATCACCAATTTCACCAATCTCAGAGCATAATAAAATACCGAAGTTATTAAAGCTAAGTTTCTTAGTATTAATGGCAAGGACTTCATTATGGCCTAGCCACAGCAGGCATGTGCTTAGAGCCCCTAGCTTTAGGAAGGTCCGTAGAAATTCGGGAGTTGCTTTTCTTTATCTATACAAGGCGTAATAACAAAAAATGTTTTTAGAATGTTTCAAATAAAATATTTTTTTTCATTTATACCCTAAAATTCACTATTAACTAATGAACAAAGACTTATTTTTTTAAATACATTGTCACGTACGAGATTTTATTCGAGATTTATTGAATCCAAATAACTAATCTCGTGCAAAATCGTGTTAGCGAGAATTTGAATGGCAATATATGGTATAAAGAAATACCTAATAGTGAAAAGAAAAGATTTTATAGAAAGATTCTTTGTTATGGTTGAAAATATGCTGTTTTACATACAGTATTATATTAAAATAATCTTTACTGAATCTGGGCGAAATACTTCAAGCAATGTGTCGCTTATTAATTGTAAATGTGCCTTAATATTTCAGTCAGAACTGTAATTTTAAATTACCGTGTTTTAAAATTTGAACTTTGATTCAAATAATAGAAAAAATCTTTAAACTTTCACAAATCTTGCCTTTAGTAGACGATGAGGGAAGGGGTTGGAAAATTCTTATTTGCAGGACTGGGGAGACCCCGAATAAAAATGCTGTGCCTAGTGCCTCAAAGTATCTTAATCGGTCTGATTAATGTGATTTTAAAAGCTTATTATGAAATTTGATCAAATTACCTCTATTTTAGAAAGTATTTCCTTTGAAAGAACACAAATAAAAAGTCAACAGCACAGTTTTCCGATGAAGTATAGATTTTAAGTAATTAATCCTTAGTCTGACCAGACAGTGTATTTTCGTTCACTGAATTACAGTTTTCAATAAAATGCACATTTTATTTGAACCATATAAATTTTCTAACGCAGTTTTAAAATACAGAAGTGATAGCTAATAATTACCAAGATTAACCTTCATATACATGATTAACTTTTTAATATCATGGTGAAATAGCTTTAGTTTTAGTATGAAGAGTATAAAAATATATGTAATTGATTTTGGAGAATAATCAGAGAATTTTAGCAACTGGTAATGCAATTGTTAATTTATTTAATATTCCGCTAACAACATATTTATTCCATCCCAAGTACATGATAAATATTTCGCATAATGTATCCTCTAGCATTTTATGAATATCCCCAGAGAAAAAAAATATATATATTCAATTTTGGAGCAGCACAGACACTTTTTAATGACGAAACTTCCTAAAGTTTGCTGACTTTCCATAATAAATGAAAGAAATACAGTCGAACCTCGTTAACATGAACCTCAAGGGGAATCAAAATTTTGTTCATGTTAACAGTAATTCATGTTATCAGTATCAAATCTTTGAACTCGTTTTTATAGGGGACAATGAAAGCAATTCATGTTAAAAGTAATTCACGTTAAGCGTGTTCATGTTAACGAGGTTTGACTGTATCTGGTTCAATCTATATCGTAATACTTAAATCCATATGCACATCAAATATGATTCTAAATTGTAGACATAAAAATTCTAGGTGAAGGCCTCTCTCTCCCCCCCCCCCCTGCAAGGGAATAGAAAAAAAGATCACCTCCACTAGCACTGGCATAAATCATCGTATTAAAATATGATTAATACCAATCGATTAGTAATAAACTCTACTATTTAACACTATACTTAAATTTTGTTTAAAGAACTATCTACCTATAAAAATTTATCGAATTTCAAAATTCGCAACACTAACGCCTGATTTTGACATCACATTTTGATTATTAGGCAAATCTTACCTGAGGGTAAATACCAAACACCAACACAACTTGTTAAGTAGTTTAGAAATTATGCAGGTTTAGAATTTAGAATTTCTAATGTTAACCTTCCGATGGTAACAGGGGGGGGGGGGGTGTCATTCCAGCCCCAGTTACCTAACAAAGGTGCCATAAATCATGATATCAGCTTAAGATTAAATTTATTTTTAATCACTGCAGAACTGATTATAATGCGGGTAGTTTTTTAAGCATAAGCTCTAAAAACTGCGAAATGAGCTGTAAGTTTGGATTCGCTTGTTTTAAGCTTCTAGAAATCGATTTCTGTTAAACATTTTATAAGTAACAATTTATGTTTTTCGAAAATTAATTTCCAATTATATATAGTTTCGAAATTAACTTTAGAAAAAATAGAAATTGGAACTCATGAATTTGTTTAACAGAAATCGATTTCTAGAAGTTTCAAACATGCGAATAAAAAATTACAGCTCATTCTTTCAAGTAATGTTTCAGTATGTTTAAAAAACTATTCGTAGTACAATCTGTTTTGCAACTATTAAATATGAATTTATTTGGACTTCCAATCTTTAATCTTGCATAATTCCTGAACTACTTGACGGAATGATTATCCGTTTGGTATCGTAAGATAAAATTTACCAAAAAATCCAAATATAATGCCAAAATTGAACATTATTATTGAAAATTTTCAATTTGGTCCAATTTCCATATGTTACACGACCCCTAAGCAAAAGTTAGAATAGCCTTTATTAGAAGATGTTATTACGAATAAATCGATTGATACCAGTTATATTTTTATACGATGATTTGCAGCACAGCGTTAGTAGGAGAGGGGTGATCACTTTTCCCCCCAGGATTTCGTGTATACTTCTTTTAATTATTATAAAAAAGATGTAACAAGAACACCTTTTGCAAAAATGCAGTAGAGTCGAATGAAAAATTCTGTTTGTTAAAAATATGGTAGTTATTAAGAAATGGGAGAAGGGTATAAATAAGATAAAAAATTAATTTGTTAATAATAAGGCTTCAAACAAAATCTGGTACGAAATCTCCAATCTCTCCTCGTTAAAAAATTTCGTGCAATGCTTTCACTCTCAGATGCAATCATGTATTTTTTTTTTCTTTTTGTTTTCCTGTTAGAAAAAATGGAGTTGCTAACACAGTAATAGTGCAAAAAATCCATTTTCACGCTTGTTTGTTTTTGTTTTCTTTTATAATGCTTGGCTGAATTGAAAAAACCCTCATTAGTGCGTTAGTGGACAAAGTTCTCCTTCCCATAATTTTTTTTATTCCGTATGTGAAAGAAAGTGAAATTCAAGTCTCTCTCATTTAAACTTTCGATTCACTTGAACGTTTTTTTTTTGCGATGCGTGTAAGAAATTTATTTACTCTGTTTTGTTGTTTTCCTATACTTTTGAATTTAATCTTCAAATAAATATTGTTCAAAAATCATACGCAAATAAAACAATTAAGAAAAAACACGCATAGATTATGAAACACTCTCAAACGCTAGAGGGATATTGTTAAGAAACTTCATTTTTCCATACGATGAAAGGAGACGTCTAAATAACAATGTAGAAAGCACATAACACAGTTCAAAATCAATTTTCAGCCCTTATCGCTTAGTTGGAAAACGCATGACGCAACTGAAAAGCTTTTTCGGAAATTATCATCTATAGACGCCAATGTAACCACACACTTTTGTGTAGCCCTGTATGTGAATTTTTAGTATATCCACACTACATATTATAGTAAAATTATACTCCATCTGTAAAACGCGCAACAAAGATGAAAACGTACTTTTCAGCAATTCCCGTCAATAGACGTTAATTAATTCGAATTATTTTAAGCAGCTCTGTATATAATTTATAGAATTTAAACACACCGCAAAATATATTAAAATTTAGTTCTGCTTGAATGCTTGAAAATGCATAACACGGCCGAAAAAGTATACTTCCTGCAATTATAGCTCACAGACGATAATGTATCAGAATTTTTTTTTTGTGCAACTCTGTAAAATAAAGTTAAAAGTTATATGCCCTATTTTCTATATGAAATTTGCTACCGCACACCACAATAACGTACACGAATTTCATAAAGCTCATTTCAAACAATTACTGCTTATAAAAGGAAAAGGAATTGGATACTTTTGTGCGTCCCTGTAAATGAACGGTAAATGCTACGCACACCATTTTCTATAGGAAACATGTTGTAGGCCATATCCATAATCAATGTCAATATCGTAATGTGTGGAGTAATTTAACTTCCTTAAAAAAATACTTAAACTCAGAAGTTCAAAAATCAGGCTTAACACTCTTTTGCCCCGACCCCCTCAAATATATAATTTCGATCAAAACTGCATGTTATATTAAATTTATATCGAGATAATTTAAGTATTACTCATTCAATACATTAAATTTTATTTAATAAAATGGGTCGTTTTTACACTGTGGCAGTGTTCTCATTCAGCTACTTTCTTATTCGGATTACTTGATTGCTACCAGTCTTTTGAAATAAAAATATTCGCTTTAATTAATCACAGATTAAAACAAGAACGAAAAATCAAGCATAGATTATTTAACACTTTCCAACGCTTCCAAAATAATTTTACAAATCATTACCGTTTAATAAACAGAAAGATAACATCTAAGTAAACAATTTGGAAAACGTATAACATATTTAAAAACGTAATTTCAGGAATTTCCAACATATATTTCCAACATAAACAATATTCGGAAAAATATCCGAAGATTTTTATTCAGCCCTGTATATGATCTATAGATTTGTATATATAGTACATAGGATGCTAAATTTTAATTTAGTTAGGAAACGCGTAGCACAGTTTAAAATTCTCCTTCTGGAGTTTCTGTCAATAAACGGAAATGTGTTCGCGAAATTTTGTGCTGCCCTGTATATGATCTACAGAATTTATACACACCAAGTAATAGACAAAAAGTGAGTTAAATTTAAAATCGCGTTCAGCAACTTAAAACGCACTTCCAGGAATTATTGTTAACAGACAGTAGATAATTATTTTGCGTGTCCCTGTAAAGGAACGATGACTTCTATACACACAATATCCTGTAGTAAGCCTCTTGTAATGCACCTTAGTGATATATATAAATTTCAATGCGTTTAAAATAGTGAAACATAATTTAATTAAACTGCAAACTATTTTTCTCCATAGACGTAATGTACCGGAATTCTTTTGACTGTCCCTGTAAAGTAACTATAAGTGCTATGCACACCCGATTCCATATTAAGCTTCTTGTAATGCACCTTCGTGATATATATCAATTACAATGTGTTTGAAATTGTGTAACATCATTAAAATAAACCGCAAATGATTTTTCTCCATAGACCGTAATGTAACGGAATTCTTTTGAGTGTCCCTGTAAAAGAAAAAACTGTAAGTGCTACACACTTCAGATGCAATAGGGAACATGCTATAGATGACGACAATAACATATAAAAATTGTAGGGCAATCCGAGCATATTTACGGGAGTTAGAGCACGGCTAGACGGCCAGACAAACCGAAGTCATAAACACTTTTCAACTAGGTTGGAAAGTGATAAAAAGGCGAATATTACAATTTCAAAAAAAGTGGTAGCAATCAAGCAATCTGGGTTTCTTTTAAAAAAGTAGTCCAACTGACAACATTGCTCCGTGAGGATGAATATTAAAGCAAAGTTTTTATGCTGATAAACACATATTTGTAAATGAAAGAAAATATACAGGGTTCGTAATACTCTTTTACCACAATTTTTTAATAGAATTTTTCGTCTTATTTAAACGCAGAAAAGTATTATAAATCCTGCAATTAAACGAGACGTCTACAATATCTGTTATTTAAATATTAAATAGAAAAATCTAGTAAAAAATTCTGGTAAAAACGTACGAACCCTGATATAATAATCCATAAAAAGAAATGTTGGTGTCATGGTATTTATAAGTTGTAGTTACGTTATTAGAAAAAAATCTTCAATTATCGTATATTTGTTTAGATTAGATGTGCAATAAATATTTACAAAACAAGTTTTAATCTATGAGGCTACTTTGGAGAAGAGTCATAAATCAGACGTGTGATATTAAAATAGTTGATTACATCCTGATTACAAAATTATTGCTGGTCTATAGAATTTTTTTAATGAAATCCATCTTTTAAGGCTGCTCATCAGTAAACTTGCCGATTCCCCTCGCTAATGTTAATCCGATGGGCGTAGGCTGCATTCGTATATTTAAAATATCTCCTCAGGAAATTAATATTTTTAACTTCTGTTTTCTGTGTACACTTCTTAAAGCATCTCTCTTTTTTTCTTAGCTATCAAAATTTGTCTAAAATATATACTAATTAATTTTATGTAAGTATTAAAATCTTATTCAGTTTCGCTGAGATTTTAACACATAAAATTATAAATTAAGTATACATATTTTAGAAATATTTTAATAACTAAGAAAAAAAGAAACATCCTTTAAGAACAGTACAAGGAAAACAGGAGTTTAAAATATTAATTTCCTGAGGAGATATTTTAAATATACGAATGCATCCTACGCCCATAGGATTAACATTAGTCAGGGAAATCTCGAAGTTTACTGACGAGCAGCCTTAAGTCCTCGTTCAAAAACGTGAATCGCCAATCTATAGGCAATGCATGCATTTATTATTAATGTTCAAATAGCGTTAAAAAAGTGTTTAAAAAAAGGCATTGTGTAATGATTCTGGTACTTGAATCATAATAATAATTTTATGATTATGTGAATAAATTACAGATTTATTTTTCTTTAAAAGTTACAGAGGCCGTAGGGAAGTGTGAAGCTTTTAAAACATTAAAGGCCGCAAGTAATAACGCCTTTTTTTAAACTTGACTGTGAAGGAAGGTGGAGAAATATTTCGCGAGTCAAAGTCTATGGAGCGTAAAAGTGATGGCTTATGCACACCAGTTAAAAAAGCGAAAAGATCTAGCACGGCTACGTATATCCATTTTATACATTTCCAGTTGTCAATGCATTAAGATATTAATATAACGGTTTCATGAAACTAGATTATAAATATGGCCTTCCTGTAACTACTTTTGATGTGTCTATCAAAAAGAAACATGATTGTTTGGAAACTACATCACTTGCGGTCATTAACCCTATCTGAACTTACGTAATAACAAGTTTTCATGTGTAATTCTTTACATCAGCGGTTCAAAACTATGGGTCGTGGCCAATGTTATAGTGAAACGATCAATCAGGTCTTCAAAAATATACAGGGTGGACACAAATTAATTGAGGAAAAAGAAAATCTTATTATCCGCAGTTATACAGCCAAACATGAGAGTACAAATATTTGTAAGATAGAGAAACTCACAAAGTTTACCTTTTTGACCAGTGTTGAATTCAGACAATTTCCTCCGGAAGGAATTGCACTTTTAGACCATTAATTACCATAAAATTCCAAATCTTCTGGAGGGGGGTGGATTTTTGACAAACGTTCGATGAAGTTGCCTTTCTCTACTCTAAAAAATATTCCTTTTGTAAATAAATCCTTTCCTTTTGTTTGTGAGGATGTTCATATCTATCAAAACAAGCGCAGTTCTGATCCGTGATTTCAATTCAGGAATGGAATTTCAAAGCGGCGAACTGTAAATCTGATGAAGTTTAGTAACGCCATGCACTGAAATAAAAGACTGATGATCGTGATGGCCATGGATTTTTTAAAACCTTAATAAAAGGTATCGGGCGGGGGGGGGGGGATATCTATGCTCTACAGACTTGGTCTCCTAGTCTGAGCAGTCCTTCTTAGGCTGTGAAACTCTTCGATCAATCTAAACTGAGATTTCAACAATGAGATAAGAAATATATTCGGAAATTCATGATGCAATACTAGTAATCTGCAATTGAACTGGTACTTTAAGATTAATATTTCGCCGATAATTCAGTTGCAAAATTGTTCAATTAATTTGCGTCTACCGTGCATTATTAGTTTAAGCTACTGTAAATATTTAACGACAACAATATATTACAACTTCCGGGAGAGACGTTAAAGCGCTACAATCTTGGTGCTCAAGATGAACTGTCTGCCTTAGACAGTCAATATGATGCAACTTTAAAGGGAAACAAGGAAGAAAAAACATGCGTCAAGCATAGATTATGAAACACTTTCCTACACATTCAGAATAGTGTAACAAAACTTCACAATTTAATAAGGTAAAAGATGATGTCTAAGTAAACAAGGTCAAGGTCAAACTGGGCGGGGAGGCCTACCTTTCGGCTTAAGCTCAACTAACCCCGCCCATGTCTAAGTAAACAATTTGGAAAACGCATAACACATTTGAAAACACAATTTCAGCAATTACCATCTATAGTCGGAAAAATATCCGAATTATTTTATGCAGCCCTGTATATTATCGATAAATTTGTATATATACTACATAATATGCCAAAATTTAGCTTAGTAAGGAAACGTATAACACAGCTGAAATCTATACCGTCCAGCAATTTCTGTCAATAAGCGGAAATGTACTCGAATTCTTTTGTACAGCCCTGTATATGATCTATAGAATTTATACACACCAAGTAATACACGAAAAATTAGTTGAATTTAAAAACGCATACCACAATTGAAACCGCACTTCCCAGCAATAATCGCTCATAGACAGTAGTGTAATCGAATTATTTTGTGTGTTTATGTAAATGAACGATAAAAGCTATGTTGGCCCTATTCTATAGTAAGCATCTTGTAGCGCACCTCCACGTGATATTTATCAAGTTCAATATGTGTGAAATAATTTAACATCATTAAAATACGCTGCAAACAATTTTTCTCCATAGACCACAATGTAACGGAATTCTTTTGAGTGTCCTTGTAAACGAACTATTAATGCTACACACTTCATTTTCCACACCGAACATGTCATGGTATGGTAAATCTCAATAACATATATCAATTACATGGCAATCCGACTATATTTACATGAGTTGGAGCACGAGCAGACGGCCAGACAGACGGAAAAACGAACAGACAAACCGAATTCATAAACAATTTCAACTACGTTGGAAAGTGTTTATAAAAGTTAAATATAAATAAATAATTTGTGAAAATGCAGTGTTTAATTAAACTTTGCATAAATAACGTCTTGAGGCTAAATTTAACAAATTTCAACTCTATCTCAGACTTTCTCGTGTCTCGTTGGTGCAAAACAATATCGCGTTGACTTTAAAACTGTATTTCTTACAATGCATTCATCAACAAAGCGTATTATAGAAAAGGAGGGTTTGTTCTATTATCATTCTACTTTCACATTAGAATTACTTTTGTTTGTATACATGCTTTGTACAAAAGTTTGTTTTTTTTCTTATCTCACGTCGGCTACAATAACGTCACAACTCAAAAAAGTGCATTTTTGAGAGCCTACGCTAGTCATTGTGGAGAAATGCTCAAACTAATGTTAAGTCTATGGAAAAGTACATGGCAGATTTCTCGTTCGCATTTTAATATTTTTAAGTGATTTTTTTTTTTGGAATAGGATACTAAACGTTGTTAGTTTTTACTTTTTTGATTTTGTTTACAGTTTTTTTATGAGTGGACATTTTCAATTTTAGAAATGGTTGGAACTGGTTCTGAAAGTGAAAGTACCCTTATATAAAAAATCTGGAACCAAAATCAAAAAAGTAAAAACTAACAACGTTAGAGATCGACCTAAGCTATCCTATGCAAAACACATCATTTAAAAATATTAAAATGCGAGCGAGATATCTGCCAAGAACCTTCCGATAGATTTAACATTAGCTTGTGCGTTTTTTCGCATGACTGATGTAGGCTCTTAATATGTGGGACTGACAATGTTTGAATCCCTATTCATGCAGAAAGACATTTCTGCAGTACCAAATCCTGCCTCTAGATAGCAGACACAACTCAAAGTGCCTCATTAATGAGGGGCTAGTAAGGTGGGGGTAACAATTGTTACCCCCACCTTACTTGCTTCCTAGTCGGTCAAAATTTCAAACTATTTTTGCATATTCCTAATAAATGCCTTTCTAACATTGGTCAGTTTCCATAAAATGTCAATGGATGGGATCATTAAAGATTCAGTTTTTTTGTTTTTTCTTATACGGAAAATTTAGGATTTTTGAGTTGTATAGCCGATGTGCGGGTATGATAGATTTTAGGATTCGAAGTTCTATATACAACTAATATATTAGGTGGGTCGCGCAACTTTACACTGTAAAAAAAATTTCCTGAAAAAAAACGGAAATTGTACTGGAAATCGAGACGCCAGTACTATTTCCGTATTTTAATGGGAAAAAAATTCCGTAAATTCCAGGAAATTTTTCGTGATTTCTGAAATATCCGTTTTTAAATTTCCGTTTTTTAACAGATATCTTCCGTATTTTTTAGATATTTTTATATCGTTAAAATAAATTTTCTAGGACAAAAAAAAATATATATATATTTCTCAAGGAACATCTTACAACACTTTTTATTTATTTATTTTCTTTCATTTCTGGGCGAGCTTTCAGTAAATAATCAACACTTACCACGAAGGGGTTCGAACGCGGAAACTTCTGTGTAGGAAACTGGCGGGCTGTACCATTACGCTAAGACCGCACACTTCATTTTCTCAAATGTTGTTATTTATTTGACATATTTTAATGATGCAAACACTTAAAGGTTTTATAGTTAGATGGATTTTTTCAATATTTTATTTTCATAATTTTTTATATCTTGCTTTCTTATTTGATGCTTTATAACAGATAAATTTGAACTTTTTATGTATTATATGCGTAAAACATTGTAATAAGACTAATGATTGCTTCTTTTTGCAATAGTACATATAATTTTTAAAATTATTTGTCTGTTGATCTATTTATCAATTCTAAAAACAATAATTATCTTAAGTAGACGTATTTATTACATGCTATTAAAGTAAATTTTCTTTATCTCTTATTTTAAAAACTTATGTGAATAAACAATTTTATAATAAATTAAATTATTATATTTAATCTTTACTGAGAACTTTTGTGTACGATTCTGTTAAACTGAATAATTTAAAAAAATCAAAACAAAAAAAATAGATTTTTAGAGAAAATTTTGAAATTAATGACCTTAGGATAGGTAAGTTTAAATTTGGACTTGATAATTTAGTTTAATTTATAAAATTATAAACTAACGAAATAAATTATAAACTTTATAAAAATTATAAACTTCATTTTTATAAAAGTAAACAAAAAGTTATTAATTATTTTTTATAAATTTAAAGAAAAAAATATGAATTTTGTAAAATTATAATTTATAAAATAATAAATTTCAGTTTAATTCACAAATTTATAAGACAAATCAACTTAGTTTAACACCTACATACCAATAATTTGCAAAAATATTATTTTATAAAACCTTAAAAATATTTAAAAAAAAAAAATAGATTTTGAAATTAATGACCTTGGGATAGGTATGTTTAAATTTGGATTTATTAATTTAGTCTAAATTAATTTAGTTTAATTTATAAAATTATAAACTAACTAAATATATTATAAACTTTATACAATTATAAACTAACTAAATATATTATAAATTTTATAAAATTATAAACAAACTAAATATATTATAATCTTTATAAAATTATAAACTTCATTTTTATAAAAGTAAAGAAAAAAATCATTAATTATTTTTATAAATTTAAAGAAAAAAATATAAACTTTCTAAAATTATAATTTATAAAATAATAAATTTTAGGTTAATTCACAAATTTATAAGCCAAATCAGTTTTGTTCAATACCAATAATTTGCAAAGATATTATTTTACGAAACCTTTAATAACCTAATATTGCTTCACGTTAATAAAATTAAAATAAAATTTTAAAATGTCAGTGAAAAAATTCATAATTTGAATCACTATAAAGAAAAAAAAAGTAGATTTAAAACAAAAAAATTTCTGTAATTTATATAAATAAAGTAAATTTCTAAAGATTTCACTAAAAAATAAAAAATATCATTATTATTTTCACAAAAAATTACCGTCCAGACGTTAGAATGAGCTCCAGGATTGGCCCAAGTCTAATGACAGAAAATAGGCCCACGGGTAGGACCGGTCCAGGCCTGGATCCTAGAAGACCCTGGACCCTAGTAAATACAACAATCTTAATTCGCATTTCAAACAAGACGATATCTGTACACAAACCTCTGAACGTTATTTCCGAAAATGGGGAAATACGGACATTGTACTGTTTTGAAAAAAAATCCATCAAATTTACGGAAAACTTTCTGCTTATCTACGGATTTGAAATCTCCTTTACGGAACTAATGTCATTTACGAAAATTGTACTGTTGTTTTGGAAAAATTAAACTTCTCTGTAAAATTTTACGGAAAATCTCTTGTATTTTCACGGATTTTTTTTAGAGTGTACAGTTTAGGAGCCGTTGCGAATACGGGAGTAAACGTTTCTAATAACTTACAGAGAACTATAACTATTAAATTATAACTTTATTTCTGAACCAGATCTATATTTTTCCGCTAATTATTATCTCGGCATTAAATATTAAACATAAAATGTCAACATTTAAGAGTAAATTATTATTAATGAATATCATAAAAGTCAATTGCAGAATTCTGGTTTCCTGACGCGAATGTGTTAATATGTTACATTATTTCTCTAAAATATACACAATATTTGTATTTATGCAATTAGTATATTATGCATATAAATGCTTCGATTAGAAACAGTATATACCATTATTACATATATATATCCATTTGAAATATAAACCGAATACAGAATTATTATTATTATTATTATTATTATTTTGCTAAATAATGCAACATGCAAGACCAATGCTGATAGGCGTGGTTTCCTTCTTAGTCCCTTGAAGGGCGGTGGGATATTATATTTCCAACTTAATTTTAACCCCGAAATGCCATAATGGCACCAGAATTTTTGAATAAAATTTCCCTTTTATTATGTACTTGAAGAAAAGCTTTTACTTATTAGCAAACAAATTTGTTTGTAAATCAAGGTGTAACTCAAAATCCTTTCAACATTTTAGCAACAGTTCTACTGTCATTGAAAGGGTTAAAACGTGAAAACTAGCCCTCAGCAATATGTTAACATGAGTAATGAAATATAACATTGACTCTTTGAAGGACCGATGGTATATTATTTATACCAGTTAATTTTAATTCAAAATTTCCAAATACCACGAAGAATTTTTGAATAAAATTTTGCTTTTATAATGTAATTGAAGAAAATAATTTACTTATTCTCAAATCAATTTGTTCTAAATTCTGGTTACATCCATTCATTTGAAATATTTTAGCAACAGAATTACTTTTCCCCTGAATTTTAGGTAGATTTCGCAAAAAATACTACCTATTACATTCTCCCCTAAGTTGGAATTTCTGAAAAAAATTTGCAGATCTACACCGATCATGACTCCCAGAACCCAAAACCACCTTCAGTTCAAAACTTTATCTATCTATCTGTCTATATCACTTTTTCATGGACACGAGAACTTCAATAATTCTGCACAAATCCCTTCCAAACTGATACATAAAATCAAGGTCAAGTTCGTTAACGGGCAAAATCGAACCAAAAGAGGGGGGGGGGGGGAGATGGGGTGCTTTTTGTGAAAACAGAAAAAAACCCATAATTTCTTAATTATGATACGTATCGAATCCTATTACTTCTAGGAAAAGGGCCGAAAATGTATGTATGCCAGATTTTTGAAATCATTAAAAATGCCCTCAAGGGGGGGGGGGGGGGAGGAGTTTAAGAAGAAAAAAATTCATAACTTCGTCAATTCACACGATATCAAATCCGCTTAAATTTATTATAAATCCTCTTAATAGTATCTACAACTTTTATACTGACAAGTTTTTTATAGAACCAACTCTTATAGCAAGAAAAAAAATCCCTGCGGGTTCCGCCTACTGACACATTTAAATTTCGAAGTTGGCGGTCTCAACTGCCGCATCATGGCAAAAAATTAATTTCTTCTGCAATTCCCAACAAACAGGCGATCGGCGATCCACGGTCTGCGTCTTCGAAATCTACCTGTGCCTGTAGACCAAGCCGTCAGGGATTTTTTTAACTGTCATAATAATAAAGCATTGCTGACGTAATAAATATACAAAGTATTAGATATGAATTACGTGCTTTAATTTTTTATTTTATTTCATTTTCTTTCTAAATTCTACAATTTACATAAGTTTCTCAATATCCAGCTTCTTCTGTTTAAGTTAGCACATGCTTGGGACGGTGCAACGATCTTTTTTAGTGCAGCATAAACGTAATTTAGCGTAAGCGTGAATTTTAACAAAAACTAGAAATACAACTTTGAAACCGGTAAATATTTTCCTCGCCTTTCTGTTAAAACGTCCGCATAGTAGTTAAATGGAACTAACTCATGCACGGACAGTGTGAATACTCCTTTTTTCTAAAGGATCTCATTTAGTTTTTCTTATTAAAATATGACTAGCGGAGCAAAACCAACGTACCACGCTTTCCTGGAGTAATATAATCAGATATGTAAACGTAACGGTGGCTTAAGGAAGGGAACAAACATTCATTTTGTAACCATAAGATTGCATTTCCAAGATATCATGAAAACGCAAAAACCATTAAAAAAATTGACATGTTAAATACAACTATACAAACCTGTAAAGCCGTGTATATCTGCATCATAAGAAATTATATATTTTTTTTTCCCACGCAATGCAGTAAAATGTATGCTGTCTGGCAATATTTTATTAGAAGTGACCCGAATTCTTATAAGAAAAATTGGCAAAAGCTAACAAAAGAAATTCTCTTGAATCACGTGGTTCTGAACCAAAGAAACTCAGCATATCAATAAGGTAAGCAAACCAGAAAGCTGGATTGGATTAAATTCCGACACAGGGCGAACTCGAAAATTCTATTTCAAATCGACCCGAAAACCGAACGAAACTTAACATACTTCACCCCAAAATATACTCAAAACGCGAAATGAAAGACAATCGATATTTTATTTTAATTATGAAAAAAAAAAAAAAAAAGTTTACAATTATATCTCTAATACCAATTTTATCTTTTATGTTGAAAAATAAGCACTTAAGTACTCGTACTCATTCAGATAGATTTCATCTTAAACAATATTCTGTATTCTTTTTAAATAAAAACGGGTTAACCCGAATCCGACAACTAAGAGTAAAAATTCAACCCGAATCCGACCAGGAAAAGTGAAAATGCAACCCGAATTCGACCAGCAAGAATGAAAATCCAACCCGAAATCGACCCGAACTCTAAACAATTACAACCTGGGAAAGAGAAAGTTGACAGTGAAGAATATACTGGGAACGTTATAGCTGTAACAAGAAAAAAAAGCGCTGCCGACTTTAATAAAATATCTCTATATATCTGACATAAAAAAAAAAAAAAAAAAAAAAAACGATTATAGGACAAAAGAATGGAAAATTCCGTTTTGGGATAAATAATTTTAATAAACTCTAGTAATATGAACTATTTCACGAAAAAATATTAAACTACTTATTTAAATTAAACTTGATACAGATTATTATTCAATATCAAAGTAAAATTTTATTGCACTTATCTTTACAAAAAGAGCATTCCAGATATTTTTTCTGCACATGACAAAAAAAAAACATACTTTTCGTTACTTTAGTGAATTTTCTACCAAATTTTACTAAATTCGGCTGAATAAGTTTTTGGCTATTGGATGCAAAACGTAGAAACCAAAACGGAGGTCGTATGTTTTAAAAAAAAAGTACGACCTCCCATTTTTAAGACTAAGTAAGAAAATTTCAAAGGATTTTCTTCTTTTGAATTGATTTTGAGTAAACACATTTAAAAGAATTATTAAATGAAAACTCGAAATAAGGATAGGATATTTTTGAGTATTAATGCATCTCTCTTAAGATAAAAAGCACTTCTTAAATTTCATGAAATATTGTGAAAAACATTTGCAGCATACGACATTTTGAACTCGCCTACATATTTTCGATTGTTATCACGATCATCACCTTTAACGCTAAACATACGAGCAATTTTACTCAAGTTTTATAAAAAATATTTTACACCAGAATTTTTATTTAAACTAGTTGACATTTTTATTTAACTCATTTCTGAGGGATTTACATTTTATTTACTTTATGAAGAAATTTCTGGTTCGAATTAAAATATTTTCGCTTGGTACCAATATCAATGACCGTTTCATGGTATATTTTGTGTTATAGACTAAAAAAATCTTTTATCCGTATTTTTTTTTTCGCGTATCTTCGAATCCTTGAGTACTCCATAATTACCCTAAAGAGAATCGACGTTTCAATTAATCGATATTAGGTAGATTTCGTTAGAAATACTACCTATTACATTCTCCCCTAAGTTGGAATTTCTAAAAAATTTTTGCAGATCTACGCCGATTATGACTCCTAGAACCCAAAACCACCCCTAGTTCAAAACTTTATATATATATATATATATATATATATATATATATATTCGTTAATGGGCAAAATCGAACCCGGGGGGGGGGGGGGGGAGAAAATGCGGGGACTTTTTGGAAAAACAGATAAACCCCCATAATTTCTTAATTATGATACATATCGAATCCATTTAAAGTTATTATTACTTCTAGAAAATGGGCCAAAAATTTATGTGTGACAAAATTTTGATTTTATTAAAAATGCTCCCAAGGAGGGTGGGGGGTGGAAATAGGTTTTAAGAAGAAAAAAATTCATAACTTCGTCAATTCACAAGATATCAAATCCGCTTAAATGTATTATAAATCTCCTTAATATTATCTACAACTTTTATACTGACAAGTTTTTTATAGGACCAACTCTTACAGAAAAATAAAAAAAATCTCTGCTGGCAACGTATATTTCAAAGTGGGCGGTCCCAACTACCGCATCATGTCAAAAAGGTCTTTCTTCTGCACTTCCCAATAAACAGGCGCCCCACGGTCTGCCTCTTTGAAATCTACCTACGCCTGTAGGCCGAGCCGCCAGGGATTTTTTTTTTTTTAAATTTTATAGAGACATATAATTTTAATAAGTTTCATTAGGAAACTTAGTTTATATTATCTTTCTAAATTATGTACTATTCTAAACTATGCTTATTATTTTTTCTCAATTAATTCTTTAAAAAAAAAAGTTTGTGCTTTTTGGAAATGAAGCTGATCATCTCTGGAATGCCTCATCTCTGAAAGCTAGTAATCATACATTTAATCAATTTATTAGATTACGAAAGATCTATACTAGGCACACAAAGCAAAGACAAAAAAAACAAACAAACAAAAAAAACAAGAAACGGTCACGGGAACGATAACGTAACTGGTAAAGCAGACGAACACACACTAAGTGCTTAAACATTACTATTCAATTTTACCGCGGCGGCTTCAATTTCTACACGCAAAGAAATAATTTGGCAAAAATGTAGTTTATCTTCATCCCTTTGCGGCACAAATTTACCTACTATCATATGACTAAAAAGTCGTTTTCTGGGCGGTTCTGCTTCTAACTTCGAAGCCACCATATTATATAACGTCTAATTACAACGTTTTACCTTTTCCGCACGCCAGAATCAAATATGTCGATTATTCCTTTGCTTTGAGCATCAAAAAGAGTCCCACGCGCAACTCTGCTTTTAAGTATGTGATCTATCTATTCAAATAATTTCTTCCTTTGACTGCCATGCCATATGATTAAAAAGAGATCAGCACAATTCAAAAGCACCTGGAAACTCTAATGGCCAGTGCACTGAAATTGTGCAATTGGTGTTTACCGAAAACTCATGGACGAAGTGTCGCTGTTGGAATGATTGATGACTTGTCAAAAATGATCATGAAATACCCCGAACTGAAAAGAACGAGTTCACTCTCCCAAATTAATTACATCCCTTTGGAGGACAGCAATTTGCAGCCAGAGAAAATTATGCGGTCAGAAAGAGAAAGAAAAGTATGGAAATCTTCGGTCTTCGAATATGGAATGCTGAAATAATACAAGTATTATAAAATATTTTCTTATAATTGCGAACATCAAATATAGGCGCAGTCATCATTCTGTTCTGTAGCAAGACAGGTCTAGATTTTTAATGGGAACTTGTAGCCTAAAACTCCCCTTCGTAGAAACACACGCAGAAACTCACGATACACGAGGATCACCAATATAATAATAATCAATAATATCGAAAAAAATTTAAAACAAGAACCAAAAATCATGCATCCGAGATCCGACACAGATTATGAAACACTTTTTAACACTAATATAATATAATTAATATATATATATATATTTCATACGATGAAATGATATATTTAAATAATCAATTTAAAAAAACACGTAACTCAGTGAAAATCGATTTTCGGCAATTGCTGCCCATATTTCAAATTCTTTCGTGCAGCCCTGTATATGATCTATATTATTTGTACACAACACGTAATACAATAAAAATTAGATAAACCTGCATACCATAGCGGAAAATACTTCCAGCTAGAGGTCTGCATGGGCCTGATCCTGGCCTAATTTTCATTCACGAGAATCGGACCGGCCCGGGCCGGGTCTGACTTCTTTTAACCGGGCCAAGCTGGGAATGGACTTCATTCTTTCTAGAGGTCCGCACGGGCCGAAATTTTCTGGCCAGTGCAAAAATCAATAAAATGAGGCCCGACACAACAATTTTTGCGCATACACTTTGAAATGGCCGCAAAATTCTAGAATTAAAATTCTTTCACAGACATTTCTAGGTAAAAAAATTAAAGTACAGTAAAACGTGTGAAATAGAACCTGTCTTCCTGTCTATGAAGAAAACAAACAGAAAAATATCTTGAACCGTGCAAAAAGTATATAATATATACACAACAGACGATGTACCTGATACAAATGGAACCTGTCTGTAACTTCTTTTACTGAATCTTCATTTCATTTGAATGTAATTGTCTCAGTATTTTTTTAAATCTGTGTTTATGTAACGTAATTGTCTAAGTGGTCATTAATGTTGTCAATATTTTTCATTCCATGCATTTTGAACATAATCTAAAATTAAAATCTATGCATAAGGCGGTATTAAAAAAAAAATTTTCACGCTGAACAACTCAAAATTTTGAGACACATTTTCAGACTCATTTTTAAAAGTAAAAACATGAAACTTTGCGGCGTGATTTATGAAGAGATTTATAAGGGACCTATCTTTTTATTTTTCGTTCAATTAATTAGAAATTGATTTACAAACAATTATTTTCACAGTACGATATTTTTTTTTTGTTTCCAGCGCTATCGCTTCGGGAAATTTGGTTCAAAATGTCCACTTCGACAGCATTTTTTGAAATATATTCTGCCTTTATAAAAAAAAAAATCGAGACAATACGGACATTATAAAGTTTCTGAATAAGAGAATCTGCTAATTGGATGCATTTTAGAGCAAAAATGAATTTAAAAATGTGTCTCAAAATAAGCAGTTTGGATTTGAATACACCCATAAGTAAAAAAACTTTTTAAATAATTTGAATTTTAGGATAATGTTGCTTCAGAAATATCGCCATGAGTTGTAGAAATTCAATCCATCCGGGCCGAACTTTTATCTTTTATACCGGGCCTGGCTCGGGACGAGGTTTTAGCTAAAATAGGGCCAAAAAAGTTTTGTACGGTTCGGGCCGTACCCCTTTTCAAGACAATCTTTAAACATATCAACGAAAAATCAATACAGAAATGTGTTTCCTAATCCTAGAGCCTCATATATGGCGTTCGAAATCATTAGTGTTCCGTTGCTCCTGAACGTCTGAAGAATGAAAATGGATTTTTCATATTCGAAAAAAATTCAACTAACCAACAAGAAAGTCCTCAGTCGATTAGCGTAACAACTGATTCTATCAATATATCAATTCACCAACCAGCAAAGCAATTAACCAAATCGTCTTCTAACTAGGGTTACCAATTGTCAGGTTTGTGATTGAACAGTTTCGTTTCAACATGATTTTCAGGACCTGGTTATTCATAGCAAAATTTTGAGTAAATTCGGACAACGGGGAAAATAGATCCTTTATACATTTCATTCTTTCAACAGTGCGCGAATTGATGAAACACACCTTTAAAATTATTTATTAAATATTATGTAGTTTGAACTGAGCTTTGTGAAATTTCTCCAGATACATTTAAAAATTAAATAGTCATGAGCATAAATTTTGAGAAGAAATTATTTCTCATTCGTTCAAAGAAAGATTTAACTCATTTCTTCAACTAAATAATAGTAAACCAGCTGTAAGATAATATATATTTTTTTCACATTTCTTATAATTATTTTCCTGAAGAATTAATTACGTTAATTTTTATTAATATATAATCTAAACAGATTATTACTAAATGTGCAACAGTAAAATGTCTAAGGTTAAATTGACATTTATTAGCGACAAACTCCTATTTCTTTCACAACGGACTTTACTCGTCAGAAATGCGTAAAGCCACTTTGGGATGTCTGTAAAATAAATAAATAAATAAATAAATAAAGGTTGCTCTTTTTATCGTTTATACATCTCTTCTAAATATTGCTTATTTTCAATTTTATACATCATCGACTAGGGAAAAAAATGTACTTTCGAATGAAATTTTTTGGAAAATCTGTGTAGCTCAAGGACGTTTTATGTCTTTAAAAAGGGACAATTAACACGTCCAAATAATTTTCAAAGCATGATTTTTTAAAAATCTATCTTAACAAGAGATCTCATTTTATTGCTGTATTAATGTAAAGTAATTAGCGACAGAGTTTCTAAAATTGGCAATTGATTGCCCAGTGCAAATTAAAAATGAACATTAAATCATGCAGCAGGCGCATAGATTATCAAACACTTTCCACATTATTAATAAGAAATTCTACTTTTCCATAAAATAAAATGATAGCTAAATAAGCAATTAAAAAAACCCATATAACTCAGTAAAAATAGTTTTTCCACAATTGCTGTCCATATCCGGTAATGTGTGGGAATTCTTTCATGCTGCTCTGTATATGGTCTATAGAATTCTTACACACCACACTCTAAAAACGACATTTTCAAAACTGAGCAAAAAATACTCAAATCTGAGTATGTCGCATAGTCAAAATGGCTCCGAATCAAAATGACTCAAGTTTGAAACATGTATAGACTCATTTCTGAAAACATGCACAAACTCAAGAATAAAACATCATGTGCTTATATTTGACTATGCCCATGTTTCAAAAATGAGTATGAACTGACTTCTATGTGCTCATTTTTGAGTATTTCCATGTTTCAAAAATGAGTTTGAATTAATTCTAATCCTTTTTTAGTATGCCCATGTTTCAAAAATGAGTATGAACTGACTTCAATGTGCTCATTTTTCAGTATTTCCATGTTTCAAAAATGAGTTTGAACTAATTCTAATCCTTTTTGAGTAGGTCCATGTTTCAAAAATGAGTATGAACTGACTTCTATGTGCTCATTTTTGAGTATTTCCATGTTTCAAAAATGAGTTTGAATTAATTCTAATCCTTTTTTAGTATGCCCATGTTTCAAAAATGAATATGAACTGACTTCAATGTGCTCATTTTTCAGTATTTCCATGTTTCAAAAATGAGTTTGAACTAATTCTAATCCTTTTTGAGTAGGTCCATGTTTCAAAAATGAGTATGACCTGACCTCTATGTGCTCAGTTTTGAGTATGTCCATGTTTCAATATTCTGAGTATTTCTGGCATTTCAGAATTGAAAGGTCGCCCTATTTGAAACAAAAATTTTCATAACAAAATGAAAACATCGATTTACTCAGGTTTGAAAGTGTCATTTTTCTCAGTGCACGTAATGCACTAAAAATTAAACGTTTAAAAATGCCACAGCGGAAAACGCACTTCCAGCAATTATTGATCAAAGTCACTCTTGTAACCGAATTCTTTTGTGCGTCTCCTTAAATGAACAATAAATGATATATGCACTCTACAATCAATATAAAATAATCAATAGAAAACATCTTTCATTACGGTTGAAATATCATAACATCAATAAAATGCACCACAAACGATTTTCCCTGTAGATCATGTCGTAACGGAATTCTTTTGCGTGTCCTTGTAAACGAAATGCTATAAACTTCGTTTTCAATATAGAACATTATATAGTAAACCTCAATAACATATAAAAAGTCCCTGACGGCTCGGCCTACAGGCACAGGTAGATTTCGAAGACGCAGACCGTGGGGCGCCTGTTTATTGGGAATTGCAGAAGAAATGACCTTTTTACCATGATGCAGCTGTTGGAACGACCCACTTCGAAATCGACCTGTGTCAAGTAGGCGAAGCCGGCAGAATTTTTTTGTTTTTAATTTTTTTTTTTGTTGCTGTAAGGGTTGGTCCTATAAAAAACTTGTCAATACAAAAGTTGTAGATAATATTAAGAGGATTTATAATAAATTCAAGCGGATTTGATATCTTGTGAATGGACAAAGTTATGAATTTTTTTCTTCTGAAACCACTACCCCCCCCCCCCACCTTGAAGCCATTTTTAATGTGTCATACATAAATTTTCGGCCCTTTTCCTAGACGTAATAATAACTTTAAACGAACTCGATACGTATCATAATTAAGAAGTTATGGGGATTTCTCTGTTTTCATAAATAGCTCCCCATTTACCCCCCCCCCTCCCTTGGTTCGATTTTGTCCATTAACGAACTTGACCGATATTTTATGCCCCTTGATTTTATGTATCAGTTTAGAAGAGATTTGTGCAGAATTTTTCAAGTTATCGTGTCCATAAAAAGTGACATAGATAGATAGATAGATAGATAGATACATAGATAAAGTTTTGAACCGGGGGTGGTTTTGGGTTCTGGGAGTCATGGTCGATGTAGATCTGCAAAAATTTTCCAGAAATTCCAACATAAGGGGAGAATGTAATAGGTAGTATTTCTTACGAAATCTACCTAAAATTACAGGGCAATCCAAGTATATTTATCAGAATTACAGCAAGGCCAGTTGGCCAGACAGACAGACAATCGAATTCCTAAACACTTTTCAACTAACTACTTTGTGTAGGTTGAGAGACATGAGCATTAAAACGTTAAAACACACAAATTCAAACTATCACAACATAAAAACCAAATACGGCCGTTTCAAGGTCATAAGTCAGTATTCGGGTATATGTATATAGCGAAGCGTGGTTCTTTGAACCTTTTTGATTTTGATTTATTTTTTAATCTGTTTTACACTGATGAAGAGGATGTGTCCTTATCATGTCACTTTTCAACTAGGTTGGAAAGTGTTGAAAAGAAAAAAAAAACCATAAGATCAGATACGATACGACATTTTGGTGCTAAACTAAAATCTGTCATCTAAACGACAGAAGAATCCATTTTATATTGAACATAAAATTAATATCAAGATAAGTTAACTTGATTAAAAGGTACTCGAGATGCTCGGGATCGACTTTTATGCCAGTTTTCGAACTTGAGTTCAAAGTATAATTTTTTTACTTTGAACTTTATTTATTCACAGCCTTCATTAACTTTATTTATTCACAAATCGAAACTAGTCGTTGGGGGCCACTGTAATATTTACCCATCATGGATATGCATAATATAAAATATGAAAATAAAACATGTGCAAACTATTTAGAAAATGCATTGCAGTTCGAATAAAATCATGGCTTGATGACGTCATAAACTTTAAATGCTCTATTACTGAATTGCGTAAAAGAAACATCTTTATAACTCCAAAAATGTTAATCATATTAACTAACGGTTTACTGCGTCGGATTAAGCGTCTCATTTCCAATTAAAATGTACCTTTGAATTGAAATTTGAATGAAATACAGGGTCATGAAAAATCGAAGAGTGTGGAAAATATAATTACAAATATCTCGGCAACTCATTTCATCCGATAGACTTCATTCTTTATGCAAAATTTATGTTTTTATATTGTCTTTTATATTCACACCTTAAAATAAACAATTTCGAAAATTTTTATATACTTTTTATCAGAAAGAATATTTCGAGAGTCCGAAAAAAATAGTTCCGGATACTCGAGGTTACTGAAATTAATAAGCTTCTTCCCATTATTACATACTAAGTACATACCAAATTTCAAGTCTCTATCTCAATTTGTTCAGGAGATACAGCATTTACAGACACACACAGAGACACACAGACGGCAAAATTTATTTTCTAAAAATCTGTTTTTCGGAATCGCCAGTGTCTGAAACGTGTAAATCCGTCATTTTTTTTTCAAAACGATTACAAGACTTCCCTATACTACGTATGATTGGTAAGTAAATTGCAGTCTAAGTTTCTTAAAGTGTTTTACAATCCTCTAAAAATCAATTTGAAAGTGAATTTAATTATTAATGATTGGATATGAGTATTTATATTCTATCTGGTTGTGCAGTCTTTACAAGGTCATTGTTAGCAACATGAAGAAGCCGTGGGATATTCATTGTCTATTCTCTCTTTCTGTTTAAAGTCCTCTTCTAGACTTTCTGGAAGATTAGAATTCATGTCTTTTAACCATAGTTGTGTAATGATATTTCAAAAGAATATAAGAATTGGGACTTTTGGCATATTTCTGCCAGTGGTTGAGTGTTGGGTATAAATAACAAATTTGTTATTTTAAACAGATTTCCAGGTACATGAAAATTACGAAACTTTGTCATGAGGGTGTATTTAGGATTAATACTTATTTCTATGTAAGAAGATATTTTTAAATGAGAAAATTAATCTTGAAATAATTTTAAAATGTTTTTAACAATTTACTATTGCTTACTTTCGGTATCGAGTTCGGGCTCTGGCTCTGATGACACAAAATGTTTCGAGCTCGGGCTCAGAGAAAAGGACCCGAACCCATTTCTAAAAGATACCTTTCATCAGAATATGCTTGGAATTTAATTTTGTTTTTAATTTTCGTTTTTAAGGTGCGTTCGTAATTATATAATAGTTCGTAATTATATATAGTCGTCGTCTGGTCCGTCTGTCTGCATATAACGGCGCAAAAACTACCCAACTGAATGTTTTGCAATTTAATATATATAATCGTGGCAGAATTTTGTCGAGTCATTTCAAATTTTATGAAAATCGAATCAAAACTTAAAAAGATATTAATAAAAGTTTTCTTTATTAATTAAATCCTATCGTACGTAAATCTATATAATAAAAGCGCAAGTCATGTGACTGAGGAAAAGAAATAAGGGTTAACCACATCTTTTTTCATATGCCAAGCGGCCATTTTTATTCAAAATTATTTTTTCGAATAAAATTGCACAAAAGTTACATTTTTAGAAAGATCGTTGAAAAAAAATTGTTTGCTTGAGAGATGGGTCTCATTCAGAAATGTATAGATTCTGAGATAACTTCTGTGAAAAATAGGTTAACAGCCGAATATCTAAATCCATTAAGGTAAATAAACAAAATATTCATTCAACGTGAGTGATAGAAATATTAAACCGTGGAGGTAATCATTCGCAAAGCAATATCTCCATGGTGAATTTTACAGCGTTGTCTGGCGTCGAAAAAGAAAAAATTGCATCTGTAAACATGGCATACGTAATAAGAAAACAAGTGGGTAAGTGTGATCGAAGATCGCTCAAAGGGTTTCGTTTAATATTCCTTTCAAAACACTTTATCCTTTCTTTAATAAATTCAAACAAATTTCATTTAGCAACAACAACAACAACAAAAAAGCCATTTTTTTTATAAAGTAAAAATTTACCGGTCTATTTTTTCCTTTTATTGAATATCTAAACCAGCCGGATAGCGGTCCAAGCCCGCTATTATATTCTGTCATAATAATATCCGTCATACAGACTAATTGCAATATTTAAAAAAATAATTTCAAAATTAAACAAATTGTACATATTCAAAATGTTAAAATATGCGAATATTTCCATAATCGGATTTCTATCACGATTCAATATGTTTCTCAAACTCATATATTTACTATTCTCTATTATTTATATTGATACTCGCTTTGTATTATTCTCAAACATTTGAAAAATTAGTTAAACTTCCTATATGATGTCAGATTTTCTTTTTAATTCTCTAATGACAGGTATTAATCTGCTTTGTCCACTTACACATACTCATACTCCTTGTATTATTGAGAAATCTTAGACATTTTCCGTTTTATTACGACTATGACGTCAACCAATTTTATTTCATATTTATCTTTTTTTCAATTGGTGAAACTTTTTATTTCATTTTCATTTTTCACGTGAAAATCGTCTGATAGAAAATTAATTATTGTAGAAAGAATTTCGTTGTGGATTTTTAGTTTTTGGCATCGGCTATCATTAAAAATGTTTCAATTTAATAGGAAAAAGCTGTTAGAATTTTGGTTTTTTATCTCTATTTATTAAAATAATACGAATTTTTCAAATTTTAATATTTTGAACTCTTCACAGCTGCTATTCAGATTTATACACTAAGTTTCAACTCTGTAAGTTACATACTTTTTGAGAATGGCTCTGTGACGAACAGACAACGGAGCGGGGGTAATAGGGTTTCGTGAGATGAACGAAACCCTAAAAAACCATCCTCATTTCGCTCATAGCAGACGATATAATTGCTTTCACTGAAATAATAACGATGATTTTTTTGTAAAAGTAGTTATAGCATGAAACGAACGTACCTCAGTTTTCACGTTTAACGTACAATTTCCAACTTGTTTAATTTCTAAATGTACGATTATCGTCTTTCGAAATTTTTAAAGTATGAGTTATAAACTGCATTTTAAAATATCTTTCTTTTATTAATTTAGAATAATAAATTTTCACTAAAATTTATTCTTTTTTTTTTCTTTTCTCTCTCTCTCTCTTGTTTTCCTTAAGCGCAGTTGACAAACACATTAAATATGGCAAGCCGTGTCCTAATCCTTCTATATCTGATGTTTTATTTTTTCTTTTCTTTTCTTTTTCTTTATACAGTCTGACCTCTATTGAACGAAGTCGCTAAATGCAGCAAAAAAGTTCGTTATATGGGAAATACGTTAAATAGAGATATAGCTTCGCAAATATTATAAACCACTTAAATACAAAATATATCATATAAAAAAGTCAATAATTACAATTTTTTAAATAAATTATATTCATTTGCTATTTTATATACAAAAAAACCCCCAAAAAAAACAAGATATTTGTAGCAAAAACCAAGAATAGAACAACGCTTTTCTGTCCAGAAATACACTTGTATTTTTAGTTTAAGAAATTAATTTTTTACTTTTAATATTAATGAATTATTTTTTATGATATTACCGCGTATGTGTAAAATGTGTAAAAATAAAGAATAAATTTGAAATGTCCAGAAATATTTTGAGAAATAGGGATGCAAAAAAATTTTGCTCACAATAAAAAGTTCGTTAAATAGATAATGGACTTCGCTATTTGGAGGTTATTTTACAAGGAAATTCGTAAGATGTTGTTCGTTCCAAAGAAAAGTTCGTAAAATAGAGGAATTCGCAAAATAGGGGTTCGTTAAATAGAGTCCCGACTATATATATATATATATATATAATATGCATTTCAAATAAATCCTATCACTGATACTAAACACAATACTCCTTAAAACTTCAACGCTCGATATATAAGTATTTAGAAGCTATAATTTAGATCTAGAGGAAAAGAGAGAAAGCGTGGAAAGCGAAATAATAAACACTAGCAGAGAAAACCAGACAAATGTCTAGACTAGAGCATAAAAGGCAATGCGAATGAAAAAAGACCAATACATAAGAGCCCCTTTCGGTTGTTACCGTATTTTCGGTAAAATAAAACAAATATGTTATTACTAGAAGGCTTAGGGCTTGGGGGGATGAACATCCCTTTAAATTAAATCTTTTTTTTTTTTATATATAAACATGCGGCATATTATTTACTTTTTCTTGGAGGTGCCTTTTAGGAAAAGACCTTGAAGCTTTTAATGATGCCTCCAATTGTTGAATTCGCTTTTTTAGCAGAATGGAAGTGGTTTCATTTATTTGTGAGATATTTTCGCCTAAGTTTATTTTTGAAAAGAGGTTGCCGTTGCTATGGTTTCTCCGAAAATTATTGGCGGTTCAGATGTAAGTTTTCGTGTGCAAAGAGGTTATTATTATAAATAATGAGTATAGAGGATATTTTTCTCTGAAATTCCGGATTCAGATATTCGACAGAACGTAAGTTAAGGTTAAGGCTTACTGTGAAGAAACGAAAGGTTTTTGGTGTCAGTGTGTGTATCTGTGTTTAGTGATAAATGACTCAATAAAAAAAAAAAAAAAAAGAAAGGAAGAAAGAAAACAAGAGAAGAAAAAGAAAAAAAAACGAATAGCTTGAAATTATGTGTGCGATAATTTGCGAGATATACTATACTAGTAAATCTGCAGATTAGGAGCCTCAACGTCAGCTCTAAAAGTCATTGTTTTTTAATCTCATTTTTCATATTATTTAGCATCTTACAATTCGCAATTAAATTTTTTTTATGTTACATACATATTTAATAGGCATATAAAATACTTCGGAGATTTCAGAAATAGAAGCGTTAAATCAAACACGATTTATGCAATAATATTCTGAAATTCTTATAAACTTCTTATTTTTGTATTTTTTTTTAGATAAAAAAAGGCATTTCTTATTTTGATATTCTTTGAAATAGGCTTGCTAAGCAACTAATAAAATAAAGAGGAAAGACAAAGAAATGCATTTTAAAATTTGTAAAAAATAGAAAAATAAAATATTTTATATTTCCCGAACAGTTGCAAAAAATGTTCCAATAATTTAAACAATTAATTTCTAAATTTTAATAATAGATGTATCGGCAAATTTTCAAAGCTATTGCATATATTTAAGACCTCCATATCGAAAATTTAGTATCTGTAATTTTACGTTTAAATCCATTATTCAAATATGCGATTTTCATTTCAGTTCAGAATGAAATTTGAAAATCGCCTGCATTCCCATAGGAAAGCATTATGACCTAAAAAGAAATGTTCTATATTTTTCGAACGAATGAACCAAATGTAACTAAAAACTATACAGCTAATTCCGGGTACCTCACCAACATACCCACCAAAACTCAACTTAAAAGGACGATTTTTACGGCAGTTATAGCGGAACAGACAGACAGACGAAACCAAAAACTTTTTGCGTCTCCACAGTGAGCTTCAACTGACGTTTCGGCAATTAGTTGTATAATTTTTAGTACTAGTAAATCTGCAGATCAGGAGCCTCAACATCAGCTCAAGTCACTGTTTTTTAATCTCACTTTTCATATTATTTAGCATCTTACAATCCGCAATTAATTTTTTTTCTATTGCATACATATTTATAGGCATATACAATTCTTCGGAGGTTTCAGAAATTAGAAACATTAAATTAAACACGGTTTATGCAATGATATTCTGAAATTCTTATGAACTTCTTATTCATGCAACTTTTTAGATTAAAAAAAACTTGTATTAAAATAAATTCTTCATTTATGTCAATAGAATACAAAAATAATTTATTTTGCTGATAAATTATTGGAACAAAATAGTGCGAGTTACTTTTATTATTTTTATCTTCTTTGAAATATCGTTGCTAGGCAACTGATAAATTAAAGAGCAAAGTAAAAAGAAATGCATTTTAAAATTTGTAAAAAGCATGAAAATAAAAGTTTTATATTTCCGGAACAGATGCAAAAAAATTTCCAATCATTTAAACAATTAATATCTCAATTCTAATAAATGTATCGGCAATTTTTCAAAATTATTAGATATATTTAAAACCTCCATATCGAAAATCAACATCTATAATTTTACGTTGAAATCCATTATTCAAATATGCGATTTTCATTTCAGTTAGAAATGAAATTTGAAAATCGTCTGCATTCCCATAGGAAAGCATTATGACCTAAAAAAAAATGTTCTATATTTTTCGAACGAATGAACCAAATGTAACTAAAAACTATACAGCTAATTCCGGGTACCTCACCAACATACCTACCAAAAATCAGCCTAATCGGATCATTTTTACGGCAGTTATCGCGGAACAGACAGACAAACAGACAAACAGACAAACAGACGGAAACCAAAAACTTTTCGGGTCTCAAGAGTAAGCCTTCACTGACGTTTCGGCAATAATTTGCTTAATTCGTTTAGAAAAGTAAGAGCATTTTCTTTCATGTCATAATATTTTTCAATGGGAAGTCAAACAATTTTTTTAATTTTATTATTTGCTGAAAAGGGAAGAAAACATTTGAATAATTCATTTAAATGTTAAAATACGGAAGTTATATTTTCGGGATAACTGGCAAAAACATAATTCGGTTTGAAATTCTGTCAATACATTTGTCAAATCTTTGAAATTAGATGTACAACTTTTGGAGGAATTCTGTTCATCCGTTAAAAAAATATATAAAATTTTAAGTTTTCATTTTTATGTTTTTCAATCATATTTAAATTTTTAGGTAGCTTCCATTACGAAAAGGAAGAAGACACATATTAGGGGTACCAGATTATCTATAAACAAGAAAGAAAACTCATGCGTCAAGCATAGAATATGAAACACTTTCTAACACATTCAGAGTACTGTAACAAAACTTCCGAGTTTAATAAAGCGAAAGATGACATCTAAGTGAACAATTTGGGAAATGCATAAAAAATTTGAAAACTTAATTTTAGCAATTACCATCTATTGTCGGAAAAGAATTCAAATTATTTTGTGAATCCCTGTATATGATCTATAGATTTGTATATATACTACATATTAAAAAATAAATAAACAACGTAAAAAAGCACAAATCAAAATATAAAAAATGGCAAACAGTTGTTTCGGAGCCCCTAAAGCTCCATCATCAGTGCCAAATTTAAAGATTAAAAACCGATTAAAAGCTCAAGCCATGTAAATACGCTTGCGTCTCTCGCACGCGCCCAAGATTGAATGGCGGTGACTTTTTCAAAAATAACAGCGGAGTGAGGAAGCACATGTGACGCAGGAGACCAATAGAATCGCCCGGCCAGAATGGAAGAGTTTAAGTTTGAAGGAGAAAAAAAAAGGAGGGGGACGAAGAGAATGAATTAAATGAAAGGTAGCCAGACATTTGAAAATTTTGGTGTACTGGACATATCATTAAATAAGTTGCCTGAACTCATCCATGTATGATAAGCTTCCCAAAAATCAAGGTCGTAAATAGATGAGCATTTCTGAATTATTGGAACCTCTGAAAAATTAAAATTGTGATTGTCAGACTAACAATGGTTAGCAATCTCAGATCGTTTAGTTTCACAATTTTTAACATAGTTTTTATGTTCCCCCAAACGGACCTTAAGGGGTCGCTTAGTTTGACCTATGTATGTTCTATTACACTCGCAAGATATCTTATGAATTCCCCAATGTGAAAATCTGTCAATTGGATGCTTGAGATCTGTAAATTTGATTTTGTTAAATGGTGCTAAATCCACCTGTTTTAAATATATACTACATAGTATGCTAAAATTTAGTTCAGCTAGGAAACGCTTATGGCAGTTGAAAATTCCTATTTATTAATTTTCGTCAATAAACGGAAATATACTAGAATTATTTTATACAGCCTTGTATATACACACCAAGTAATATGCAAAATAATAATAATAATAATAATAATAATAATAATAATAATAATAATAATAATAATAATTAAAAAACGCTTAACACACTGAAAACGCACGTCCAGCAATTATCGATCGTAGGCAGTTGTAACCGAACACTTTTGTGTTCCCCTGTATATGAATGATAAATGCTATGCAAACCTTATTCAACAGTAAGCATTTTGTTATGCACCTCGGTGATATATATCAACTTCAATATGTTTGTAACAATTTAAGATCCTTAAAATACTCTGCAAACAACTTTTCCCCATAGACCATAATGTAACGGATTTATTTTGGGTATCCCTGTAAATCAGGCATGTCAAACTCATTTACCACCGAGGGCTAAATTAAGCATTGTAAACAAAGCCGCGGGCCACATAAAAAAAAAGACAAAGAAAAAAGAAAAAATAAAGAAATTCAGATTTATTTTTATTATTATCGCACAGAATGAAAATTTTACATTCAAAATATAACCTTGCTTAAAAAATATGCATATGTATCATAAAAAATTCCAAAGCTAGTCACCGGCAAATTTTTAACAGAATAAAACTAAAAAAAATAAACACAAGTCGTTGGGGGCCACTGTAATACTTACCCATCATGGATATGTATAAATACAAATATGAAAATAAAACATGTGTAAACTACTTATAAAATGCATTTCAATTCGATTAAAATCATGGCTTGATGACGGCAGAAACTTTAAATGTTATGTTACTGAATTGCGTAAAAGAAACATCCTTATAACTCCAAAAAATGATAATCACATTTACTAACGGTTTATTGCGTCGGATTAAGCGTCTCATTTCAATTAAAATATACCTTTGAATTGAAATTTGTATGAAATAATGGATCATAAAAAATCGAAGTGTGTGGTAAATAGGACTACAAATATCTCGGCAACTAATTATCCGATCGACTTCATTCTTTATGCAAAATTTATGTTTTTTTTTTATTGTCTTTCATATTCTCTACTTAAAATAAACAATTTGGAAATTCTTTATATACCTTTTATCAGAACGAATATTTTGAGAGTCCGAAAGAACTAGTTCCGGATAATCGAGATTACTGAAATTCAATAAGCTTCTTCCCATTATTACATACTAAATACATACCAAATTTCTAGCCTCTATCTAAATTTGTTCGGAAGATAGAGCGTTTACAGACACACACACACAGACAGACGGACGGCATTTTTGTTCTTCTAAAAATATGTTTTTCGGAATCTCCAGTGTCTGAAACGTGTAAATCCGTTAAAATTTGTTTTTCGATTTTCAAAACGATTACTAGCTTTGATAGGTAAGTAAAAATGTGATATAATGATAATATGATTAAAAATGATGATAAAAAAATGTTAATATGATTAACATTTTTGGAGTTATAAGGATGTTTCTTTTACGCAATTCAGTAATAGAACATTTAAAGTTTATGACGTCATCAAGCACGATTTTATTCGAATTGCAATGCATTTTATAAATAGTTTACGCATGTTTTATTTTCATAATTTATATTATGCATATCCATGATGGGTAAGTATTACCCAACGACTAGTTTTATTGTCTTTTATATTCACTCCTTAAAATAAACAATTTCGAAATTTTTTATATACCTTTTATCAGAACGAATATTTCGAGAGTCCGAAAAAAATAGTTCCGTATAATCGAGGTTACTGAAATTCAATAAGCTTCTTTCCATTATTTACATACTAAGTACATACCAAATTTCAAGTCTCTATCTCAATTTGTTCGGGAGATTGAGCGTTTACAGACACACACACAGACAGACGGACTGCATTTTTTCTCTAAAAATATGTTTTTCGGAATCTCCAGTGCCTGAAACGTGTAAATCCGTCAAATTTTTTTTTTTATTTTCAAAACGATTACAAGACTTAACCTATATACGTATGATGAGTAAGTAATAAAAGAGTTTAAAAAATGTGTTTTTATACAGCTGACATAAAGTACATATATTTTCGTCATAAAGATGCAGAAATTAAATTAAATGTTTAAAAAATGTTTTATGGCAAACTGACTAGCTAATTTCTACAATAATATAAAGTATATTAAGATGTACTTTAATTTATTTAGTTAAATAGAAAACAAGATAAACAAACAGATTAATGTCAACAATAATTTAAAATATTAAGACACATGAAAAAAAAAGTGTTATCCTATATATCTGAGTTAATGTCTGTATTTCAATACTTTATTCTTCACACTATCAATTTTACAATCACACACTCAAATTATGGTAAAGTTCCATAAAAAATAGTTCATCATCATTAAAAATGTTAAACGTTGTAACGTTTTTGTAATGGTGACAGTTTTTTAGAATCTTTTAAACCTTTTTAATGATGATGAACTATTTAGTTAATGTCTGTATTTCAATACTTTATTCTTCACACTATCAATTTTACAATCACACACTCAAATTATGGTAAAGTTCCATAAAAAATAGTTCATCATCATTAAAAATGTTAAACGTTGTAACGTTTTTGTAATGGTGACAGTTTTTTAGAAACTTTTAAACCTTTTTAATGATGATGAACTATTTTTTTATGGAACTTTACAATATTTTGAGCGAAATCTGTGATTGTAAAATTCGTAATGTGAAGAATAAAGTATTAAGATACATTTTTAATTAATTTAGTTTAGTGTAATGTAATTCGATCTAAGTTACGGTCTATTTACCATTGCATGTAAAAGTTTGAATTAATCAGATATTAGTAAATCACTAAAGTAAAGTGCTCAACTTTTACGTAGAAAGGATTAAAGTCCATAAGCCGTGTTTTTGGCCCATGAAATAAGACTAAAATTCGATTTTGTTATACTGACTTAATTATTTCACTTTTTAATAATAAAAGGTTTATCCAGTACGATTTCAACAATATTTATTGCATTTTGTTCGGATTTATATAACTTACACAAGCCCAAAGATTGTATTATTAGTAGTTTTTGATGAAAAATACGCAATTTCTCCTAATTTTACTTAAATTTTTAATATATTTTTTAATATATTTCTATGAGCGCAGCTTTGCAACATTTTTATTTTTACATATATTGTACACTTTGATGTATTTTATAATATATGCAAAGAAGAAAGTGTTGCACGATTGCGCTCATATAAATAATTGAGGTAAAATTATGAGACATTGCGTATTTTTCATCAAAAACTACGAATAATACGAACTTTGCGCTTGTGTAAGTCATATAAATCCGAACAAAACGCAAAAACTATTGTTGAAATCGTGCAGGATAAACCTTCTAATATTAAAAAGTGAAATAATTAAGTCAGTATAACAAAATTGAGTTTTAGTCTATTTCGTGTGCCAGAAACACGGCTTATAGACCCTGATTCTTTTCTGTTTATATTATCATGCAATCATTGAACTTCACTGTCCAAATAAGCAAGTATTCGAGATAGCCTCTCTTTCCAGGAAGTTGATTATTTACTTGCGCAATTTTATAACTGCTTTCAGAGGGATTTAAAAAAGTGCTTAAAATATCAGCATGGATATCCGGTCGTGCGACTTGAGTGCTTGACCGATATCGCCGGATGTAAAGGAGAAATGGGGATGCGGAAGAGGGCCGCACCGCTCCATTTCCTAAATTAAGAATTAAACAAGAACGATAAATCATGCGCCAAGCATAGATTATGTAACACTTTCCAACACTTCCAAAATAATTTTACAAATCATTACCGTTTAATAAGCTGAAATATACTATCCAAGTAACAATTTGGAAAACGCATAACATATTTAAAAACATAATTTCAGGAATTATCAACAATATTCGGAAAATATCCAAATACTTTTATGCAACTCTGTATATGATGTATGGAATTGCATACATAGAATGCTAAATTTTAGTTCAATTAGGAAACACGTAGCACAGTTTAAAATTCTCCTTCTGGAATTTCTGTCAATAAACGGAAATATATTCGTGAACTTTAGTGCTGCCCTGTATAGGATCTACAGAATTTATATACACCAAGTAATAGACAAAAAATGAGTTAAATTTAAAATCGCGTTCAGCAACTGAAAACGCACTTCCAGGAATTATTGTTAACAGACAGTAGTGAATTCTTTTGTGTGTCCCTGTAAATGAATGTTGACTGCTATACACACAGTATTCAATATTATATAGTAAGCCTTTTGTAATGCACCTTAGTGATAGATATAAATTTCAATACGTTTGAAATAGTGAAACGTTATTAAAATTATAAACCGCAAACGATTTTTCTCCATAGACGTAATATAACGGAATTCTTTTGACTGTCCATGTAAAGTAACTATAAGTGCTATTTACACGCTATTCCATAGTAAACCTCTTGTAATGCACCTTAGTGATATATATCAATTACAATGTGTTTGAAATTGTGTAACATCATTAAAATAAACCACAAATAATTTTCCAAATTGATACATAAAATCAAGCGGCATAAAATCTCGGTCAAGTTCGTTAATGGGCAAAATCGAACTAGGGGGAGGGGGGATGAGGGGGTGCTTTTTGTGAAAACAGAAAAAACCCCATAACTTCTTAATTATGATACATATTGAATCCGTTTAAAGTTATTATTACTTCTAGAAAATTTATGTATGACATCATGTCAAATCATTATAACAAAACTCATACAAGTCTGCAACGATAAAGTTTATCGCTAATTCGAGTAATGAAATTTCACTGTGCAATTTTTGTCGATTGAAATTAATCGTACAGTTTATTTTTAGACTGAAGTTGATTTCATTAAAATGTGTGCTAATATAATAATAAAATAAAATATAAATATTAAAATTTCAAAATAACAAGAAACGGTGATATTATTTTCTTAGATATTATTATTGTCCGATAAACATACACATTTACAAAGTTCGCACGCTTTTACCACAATTTTATAATAGAAGTTTTCGTCTTATTTAAATGCAGAAAAGTATTACAAATCTTGCAATTAACGTCTACAATTTATGCTATTTAAATATTAAATAGAAAAATTATATTAAAAAATTGTGGTAAAAGCGTACGAACCCTGATTTAACAAAACCTAAACTTTAGAAAACTAATTTTGAAACAATAAATCATTGAAGATAAAATTTAAACATTAAATGGAATTTTTTTTTTCACCATGTTAGCATAGTCTGCGAATAAAAATAACTGTAAAAGATATATTCTTCTCCCCATAAAAGACATAAATTATAAAGGATGCCACTCAAAATCTGGGTCGATTTACTTGATTAATCATGGTTACTACATATCAAACGACTCAATGAGTTTGATATGAATAGGAAAGAAAAATGATCTTTATGTTATTTATAACAGTTTTATTGGATGTGAATTCTAAAATAAATGGGATATCGCATTCTAAATAAAACAGTTTTTTCATTGACCCATATAGATTCTAGATTGACCCTCCTGCTATTAAACATCGTTTCAGATGCAGAAAATGCGAATGCCCTGTGATGATGACAAATATTTCCTGTTTATACAAAGTAAGCTATCTATCCTGTTTTGTTACATGCCGTAAACACTTTGTTTATATTCGAAGAAAATAAGCAAGATATTTTGTTTTCTTTGCGCGTTTAAAAAAGTTATCACAGTATGGAGTATATACACATTATTTTTATGTTTTAATATATTAAATTTGTAAGCTATACGAATATACCTTAAGGCTGTTCTCAAATCAAAAGAAGCTACTAATTAATTCTAAAATAAATGGGATATCGCATTCTAAATAAAACAGTTTTTTCATTGACCCATATAGATTCTAGATTGACCCTCCTGTTATTTAAACATCGTTTCAGATGCAGAAAATGCGAATGCCCTGTGATGATGACAATTATTTCCTGTTTATACAAAGTTATTATATATAAGGCTGTTCTCAAATCAAAAGAAGCTACTTTCTGACATAATTTTGAATTAAATTTTTTCAGAAACGGATGAAATTGGTAGGTGTTCTTATTCAAAAACTATGTCATCGAAATTAGTTTTCCATTTTTTCCAACACTTCCAGAATACTTTAACAAAACTTTACCGGTTAATAAGGTGAAAGATGATAGCTAAGTAAACACTTTGGAAAACGCATAACACGTTTGAAAACCCAATTTCAAAAACACACTTCCAGCATTTATTGTTAACAGAGAGTACTGTAATTCTTTTGTGTGTCCCTGTAAAAGAATGCTATGCACATCGTATTCTATAGTAAGCCTCTTGTAGCACACCTCACTGATATATATATATTTCAATATGTTTGAAATAGTGTAACATTCTTAAAATACACTGTGCAAACAACTTTTCCCCATATACCGCAATTTAAAAGGATTCTTTTGAGTGTCCCTGTAAATGAATCTTAAATACTATTCACTTCATTTTCAATACCGAACGTGCCATAGTAAACCTCAATAATATATATTAATTGCATGGAAATCCTAGTATATTTATGCGAGTTAAGAGGACGGGCAGTCAGACAGACAAACTGAATCCATAAAAACTTTTCAACTATGTTGGAAAGTATTAAAAATGGAAAATCAGTACACTCATATAACAATTATAAATATTAAATTCGATAACATCGTACATCTCACACAGAATTTTTTTTAAAAATAAATAGTTTTTAATTAAAAAATAGTCAAATACCCAATTAATACATTGTAATACGTATGTTTCTGTAAATCTGATAAAATTCAAAGCGCATATGAAACAGTTTAACTTTAGCCACCTTATTTCTACGAATCATCACTAAAAATTCATTGCTTGTAAATATTATAGGGGTGGTAAAAGTTGCAGGTTAAAATGGTCCAACTTAGGTATGACTAAAATAAATGTGAAGGGAAACATTTTATCATTTATATTTTCAACTAATGGCGAATGTGTTCATATGTGTCAATACAAAGGCTAGTGAAAAGAATGTGGCAATACATTTACACTTAAGGTGCAAAATTGCATCATAAATGTTTGGTATTTATACCAAACATTTGGTATTATAATAACCTGTAAACATTTGGTACCCTGTATTATACTTCGTAAACATTTGGTATTATACCCTGTTTGGTATAAATACCAAACAGGGTGACTCAAAAAAGACTTCAAACTTTAAGAGAAGGTGGAGCAATAACAAACAATTTTTGTATAAGAAATCAGGGTCACAATTCATTTTTTTCTCTTAAAAATACAGTGTGTCTCACTCCAATACGAACACATAATTTTTTTCGTAATTTTAACAGTAAGTAACATATTTTAACAAAATTTTCATTTTGCTGTGTGTGAAATGAAATGCCATTACGAAAAGTGCTGGAAAAGTCCTACGATTCGGCCAGTGACATTATATGTAATATGAACTATATTCTATACTCCTGAGGCACTATATATTCTATACTCCTGTGAACTATATTCTATACTCCTGAGGCACTATATATTCTATACTCCTGTGAACTATATTCTATACTCCTGAGGCACTGTATATTCTATACACCCAGAAAAAGGAATGGATTAAAACTACAAAACATGTTTTGTTGAGTACATTTTGGTTGTTTTAGCAAAATTCAAGTAAAATTGAACCATTTTACTTGAATTAACAAAGCATTTTTTGCTGACGATACAAAATTTTTTTTGGAATTGCAAAAAAAAAAAAAAAAATTTTGTTGATTCAAACAAAATAACAAAATTTCCTTTGACCTATATTTAAACAAAAAGTTTTGTTGGGTCAACCAAATTTTTGTTGATTCAATAAAACTTTTTTTCTGGGTGTACTCCTGTGAACTATATTCTATACTCGGGTCCTGCGTGAGACCCGAAAATTCTACTTAACATGAACCCGAAAGCCGACTCAAACCCGAAATAATTTAACCCAAACTCGGCACGAAATAAAAGAAAATTGATTCATATTTTAATGCAATTCTGAGAAAAATATCCTACAATCTAGAGATTCGGGATGGAAGAGTGGTGGTGGTGATGCGTGTGGGAAGCGGGTTGTCGAACTCAGCTTCCTCTCTGCTTATCACTGACCTATCGACAACGAAGGCAATTGTATTTTCACCTCTCAGAAACTTAATATTTGTAACATCTTTTTCTTGTGTACTCTTTCTTAATCTTTTTTAAGGAGACAAGATATTTCTAAAATTTATGCTTAATTTAATATTGTATGCATTAAAATCTAAGCAAAGCTGACGAACTGCGAGTAAAATTTTAACACTTCAAATTAAATTAAGTATATATTACAGAAATATTTTGTCATCTAAAAGAGTACACAGAATAAAGAAGTTAAAAAATTTATTTTGTCTGTGGATATATTTGAAAAATATGAATGCACTGGCTGTTTAACACGTTCTACGCATGGGAGTTCATGAATTTAATTCTAAAACCAAAATTAAAAATGACAACAAACAACTTTAAAATATCTAAATAAGAAATAAGAATTCCCCTGTTAAAGTGTTGAGTTGTTCAACTATTCGATTTAGAAAAATATTTTTCTACTACTGTGCATTTTTTTAAAATTGAAATTTAATTTATGTTGCTATGGCAGCAGACGATAAAACGATATCTTTGGAATAAGGGAATAAATAGAATAAAAAGTTTTGTTGATGTTTGTGATAAAAAAAATTTCTTTATTTTTTAAAAATGTTAATAAATTAGCGCAATTAAATAATCTCTAATTATTTGCAGGCAAGGTAAAAGAATTATCGTAATACCCGCTACAGCTTCTTAGTATTGCAGCGTAGCGTACGTAATATGTAATCTCACATTGCAGTAAACATTTAAAACTGGTTACAACTCGCGCGATTACGGGTTGAACATAAAAAAAGGGTAAAAATTCATCAAAAACATAAAACTAAAAAAATCTATTTAAAAATTTCGAATTTTTTGCCCCAATCGTTCATGGGCCCCCTACCAGCAACCCGTGTGCCAAACTTCGTAGCCCTGCGCCCTGTGGTTTCCGAGCTTTTGAGGTTACATAGCTATTATGAGGTTACATACACGCGCACGGATTAAAATATGGTATATTCTACGCCCACAGGTTTTAACATTGGCGAGAAGAATTGAAGATCTCACTGACCAGCACTCTTAAGCAATAACAAGTGTTTTTTTTTTTTTTTTTTTTTTTTTTTTTCCAAAATACTACTTTGTGTTTAAAATTTTGAAACAATAGGTCAGTTATATTATTGTATTTTGAAAATTGAAATTCAAAATATTTAACAATTAAGGAAATATTCCGCCCGGAAGCACCGTTTTTACTCTAGTTTTAAATTTTTCTTTTTCTTTAATTATTTCTAGTATTACTGTTTTGACAAATTATTAAGTCATCTCTATTTTAGATATTGTATTATTGTTTAGTTCAAAACTTAATGCAATTTTCTTGATGAGCAACAGGAGGAAAACTGCACTCGAAATGTAGTGAGATAATATAGTGCTATGATTTTTTCGTTTATCTGTAATTTATAATTTACAATATAGTAAATGTCTTCAAATTGTTTTCAAAATCTTAAAAAATTAATAAGTCATGAACACGTAAAAGAAATTACTTAAAGCAGAAATTAAAATGAAAATGCTTACTCATTTACTTATTTATTATCATTCTTTTTTTTTAACCTTTACAATGTTTTTTCATGTATTTAAGATGTTTCACTATGTCGAATATTACACTGCTGTCCAAAAATTAAGGAGCAGTGATCGGGCGCTTTCGCTTTTTACATGGTTTGTGGAATATCTACTGAAATTCTTGACGAATTATCCTTGAACTTCAGAGATGTAAAGCAGATGCTTGACTTCAAGAACAGTAGAAACAGTATAGTGTAATTAAAAAATTAAATATTGAATATTTGATGAGATATGAGCATTTGTATGAAATAATTTTTAACTGCGCATGCGCGAACTATACGAAAGATTTTTTTTTTTCATGATTTAGTAGTTTATTCTATAGAGCAACTCATATAACAAGACCAGTTCAATATCAGGAAAACTCAGAAAGATACCGGCAATACAGTGAGCTAATTGACAAATTGGGGGGGGGGGGGGAATCATCCAATTGGATCCCCCCCCTAATTTGTCAGTTAGCTCACTTTATTGCCGAGATCTTTCTGAGTTTTCACGATATTCGACTGGTCTTGTTATATGCGTTGCTCTATAGAATTGACTACCAAATCATGAAAAAAAAAAATCTTTCGCATATTTTACGCATGCGCAGATAAAAATTATTTCATACAAATACTCAGATCTCATCAAATATTCAATATTTAATTTTTTAACTGTATTATACTATTTCTACTGTTCTTGAAGTCAAGCATCTGCTTTACATCTTCAGAAAAAAAAAAAAAAAATATATATTTCATTGCTTTCCCAAAGTCAGATGATTTTATCACTTTGGATTCACTCTTCAAATTGCCTGTTACTGTCTTCTTTTTTTTTTTTTTTTTTACAATTTTTTAACGAGGAAAGAAAGTTAAAAGAAAAAACTTCTTATAAAAAAAAACAGTAAAGTAATTAAGACAAAACAAACAAAAATAAAGAATTAAATTAGTTTTTCGTTAATATTTTGCAACACATGTAGAATAAGAAGCATGAACTAAATTCTTTCATTAACTAAATTCTTTTTCCTTTTTTTTTTTTTTTTTAATTCTGACTAAATGTGTCAAACCTTTGACCGTTTTTATTTCAATTTTAAGATTTTTTTTTTTTTTTTTGTAAAAATGACTAACTGCTTGTCTTTCGGAAATTTAACGATCGCTCAATTTTTCATGAGTTTTTTAACGAATCTTAATATTTTTTACTACATTTGTTGGTTGGTTGCGGGCACTACGGTCATTTTTTGCACAGGGGGTCTAAACAGACCGGAACATACGTTAGTGGAACCCGATCCACTACAAACATCCATGCCTGTGTAGGGGTTAGAACACGAAACCTTTTGTCTAGTAGCCAGCGCCCTAACCACTAAGACAAGCTGGTGGGCTTTACTACAACCGCTGTATCTGCATACAATATAATTTATAACTCGGAATGCCGTCATATTGTGAACAAAAATGGAATTTCGATGAGATTCACAATCTTAGGATTGTCAGGATGCTCTAAAATAATATCTGTTTGATCTATAACAGTTGTGAGCATAGGCATCAAAATTTTCGATTATTGAGTACCATTATTTCTCAATAAAAATATTCCCTTTCTTTCATGACAGAAATTTTCGATTAAATAGGACAGAGATTACTATTTGGAAATAGTGGTACTCAAAAGTTGGAAGATTTGGCAATCTATGGTTGTGGGCAACGTGGCTTTGTAAGTAATCGGTGCACATCACAAAACCAATTTAGATATTGCAAAAATAATTTTCAATGACGTCTTTTAAATGGAGAGTATACGGATTTTATCTTAACTATATGTTCAAATATGCCTATTAAATTAAAAATATAAATCTGATAGCCAGCATACCAACTCCCTTTCCTCTCCCAGAAACATATGTAGACATTACCTGCAAAAAATTTTATTATATAGATGTTTATAAAATCAAACATCTTAAAGAACACTTGTAAACATTTGATAACACTGAGCAACAATAATAAAAAGTAGATATTAATTGCCTTACCTCTTTGAGTAGCTGTTAATGAAAGTGCTATGAAAGCGCTTGGTAAGAAGCAGAACATAGCTCCCAAGAGAGAATTACGTAAAAAACCTTGCATTGCTTTTATACCTGCCATACCAGAATTGACAGCTGATGAAGTAAGTGGTTTGCTTAGCAATGGTGTTAGAAGTTGCGTTATAAATCCCATGAATGGTATGTGAGGTACAATTGGAGTTTGTAAAGCAGTTGTTGGGCGAGGATTTGCCCCCTTGACGGGATTAGATTGCACTGCTGGTTTAGATTGTCCTGTTGCCCATGCTGGAGTGGAAGGGATTGGAATATTAGACCATATATCCATGACAGGAGCTACTGAGAAATTTCCCATGTCAGGCTTTTCTGTTGTTTGGAAGATCGTAGTAGGAAATGTAGTTGAAGATATACTTGTTTGCTTTATACCCGTGGTAGTAATCGGCAGTTGATCGAAGCGTTTTTGTATAACAATTATTTTGTTGTGTTTTATTTGAGTTTTTACATGAGATGGTGCATCTAGAACTTTGATTGTAGCAGATTTAATAGTATCTGGAGCTTTTACACGATCTCCTATTATTTCGGTTGGGGGTATAGTTGGAGGTTGAACTACCGTAATTAAAGACGATGGTCGAACGGGACGACTTCTCATAGGAGATGAAGGATTATGGTTGTTTATTGTCAGCCCTTTAACCGGAAGACGTTTTAAAGGCTGCAGTATAGCAGATGGCGGTTGCTCTGTCGTTGTTGTATAGATGGTCATTTTTGTAGTCGTTGCTGTTGTCGTTCTGCGATTCCAATTAACAGGTCCTGTAAATGATAGAACAATCTTCATTTAAATGTAAATCAACAAAGAGCAAAAGTTACACTGATGTGTTGTCAGAAGCAATATAATAATTTAACCTGAAAACACTATCTAATACTTTTTTAAGTTTAAAATTCTTAATTGAATCACTCATATACAGGGTGGTTAATAAATTCTCGCACAACATTAAAATTTTATTTATAACTAAAATATAAAGCATACAAAAACTTACATGAAAAATAAACATAAAGCAATTTACAATATTTACAACATTATTCCTCCCTTGAATTTCTTTACCGCAGCTTTAATTTTTTTCCAAATCCATTATATGCGCCCCCATTATATCCCATATTTTCCTTAAAATACTTTTTAAATAGCTCAGATTAATAAGCATGTTTAGTTCGAATAACATGTAACCCCAAGCAAAATAACCTACGGTTTTTTTTAATCGGGGGACGCTTAAGGTTATTTATCTTTGTTTAAAAAAATTAGCTAATTTGTCAGTACATCACTCTTGAACTATTTTTTCGGTGTGAGCTGATGCCTCCTCTTGTTGATAACAATAGTATTCCTTTCCAAACGTTTGTCCAACGTCCAAAATAAAAAAATATTTATAATTGAAACGTTATGAAAATATATTGGGCAACCTGTAAGGTCATTGGGCTCAAATGCGACAATGTTCTTGTACTTAAATCTTAACGCATAAATCGTATATAAGTGCTATATGATGAGACATCCTAACTCCAGGAACAAAACGCGAAGCATTTTTCTGCGTTTAAAACGTTTTCTTTAAAAATAATTTAGCGTTAAATTAAATAATAGTGAGGAACTGAATGCCCTAAATGTGACGAAACTTTTAGGAGATTAACTGTGGTAAGTTTACATGGTATTTTTATATATTGTATTAAAATGATGTTTTGTGTTTAATTAAGCTGTGTTGCGTTAATAAATTAGGAATTTGAAAGGAATGATCCGCTAATAGTGTTTTTCTTGGACCGAGTACTTAAATACGTGTTTCCCATGATCAAAGTAGAAAAAAAAAATACGTGTCTTTAAAATTTGTAATAAAAAATGGCATTTTCCCATTCAATCGGTGTACTTTTCTTGAATAATCATTCGATCCCAATGCCATTAAAACGCTAAAAAATGTACAAAATCAGAAATATGAATTAAATGAATTAAATACTTCTATACCAGTCATACCCACTAATGTTTTGGCTGATAAAAATTTAGCTGTTGGCAATTATTTATGCACTGACCTGCTTCCTGCCAATAAATCAATTTTTATTGAGGATTTTCATGATAATGAATCGAGTACTAAGGATGATTTTCCTGCTAAAGATGGCAATATGTTTCCTGTTTCCGAAATTAGACATAATTTGATAAATATGGTTAATGAGACCTTAACAACTAATGCTGACTATTCTGCAAGCACAAGTTTTGAAATTGAGCACCAGGAAAGTAATAACACAACTTCTAAAATAATGTGTAATGTGTCTGCTCAAATAAATTTTAGACTGCATAGAAATATAGGTGATGAAGATTTTGAATTTTTGCAAACAATGAGTGCATGTTTTAAAAATCTAGCGTGCACAACCATAACATTCTGGAGTTCAACAAAAATCACACTCACAAATATCTCTTGCTGAAGCTAATCCATCTCATGCTTTTGAAGGTTGTTTGTAAAAAACAGTTTCACCAACAAATGAAAATCCAGCCAAAAACGGAAAAGCAGTAGGGTCAAATACTGTTGAATGCTTACAACTGAAGCATGTATGAAAGAAAAAAAAAAAAGAGGATAATGAAGTAAAAGAGTAAAAGCAAAGACAAAACATGGAAAAGAGAGAACAATTAAAGCTTAAAAAAAGCAAAAACAGAATTTGGCAAAAACTCGAAGTCTGTCGCTAAAACAATCTAGAAGTAAATGATGCAGCAGAAACAAAAATTACGAAGAAGCCTAAACCTCAAACTCATCTAGATCTATGCCATTCAGAAACCAAAAATAAATAATTGAGGCCTACGCGGAAGATGAAAACCAAAAATGAGTTAAAAGCAAACTGAAGCAAGAAATTTGGTAAAATTTATGTTGTATCAGTCATTCATTATTTGCTTCTTGTATTTTCCATAGTAAAAAATAAAGTGAGTAAAGTACGCCTAATTTAATTATAATATATTCAAGATTATTTATCTCAGTTATTTTTCGTATTATTTAAGTTATTATTAAATAAAGTTATTAGTATATTAACCAGGTTTCGTCCGATTTTACCACATTTTTTTAATAGAAAATTTCTATTTAATATTTAAATAGCAGAAATTGTAGACGCCTCGTTTAATTGCCGGATTTGTAGTACTTTTCTGCTTTTAAATAAGGCAAAAAATTCTATTAAATAATTATGGTAATAGCGTGCGAACCCTCATTAAGTAGTTTCAATAATCAGCTGTTCAACATTTAATTTTATGTGTTTCAAATCTTTATTAAGCAATTAAAAGTTTTTAGCAATTAGATGAATATTTTAAGATGAACTGACATGTATAAAATGCATTGTCGCATTTAGGACTTTGGACGTCTCATTTAGGTTTTAACTACTGAAAATGCGACAAAAATTACCTAAATGCGACAGTCGTATATTGTTTGCACATATTACAGATAATGATTCAATTTCTACAAAAGAAGTTAGTTTTGAATTAAAAGCATAGTATATTCATTATATATATATATATATATATATATATATATATATATATATATATATACATTATATATATATAGTTCATTCATTTTCTGCTTTAAAAATATATATAAAAATCGAACGAAAACTCGACTAAAGAATTAAGTGCCAGATTAAAAAAAAAAATCTAAATCATGTCGGAAAACATACATTACACAGCCTCTGAATATAATATTACCATAAATTTTATAGGAAGCATTTTTTAAATCTTAATGTAAGTTATTTATTTTTTAAATCATCATCGATAAAACTTAACTTTAACATTCAAAATAAAATTCTGTCAGGTAAAGAAAATGTAAAACATATCTTTATTTTTTAAATATGCTTAACATACAAGCTGCTGCTAAATCCTTGTTATATTGTTATATCATTGCGGTACATATATCTGTAGAATATAAAAAAAAAAATACCTGCTTCATGAAATTTCATTACATTTAATGGTAATGCAATTTTGCGTTTTAAAAATTCATGTGTATAACTAAAGTATTCAGGCGTTTCTTTCAAGAATCCAAATATATTTAGCAGTAGATAATTTTATTTATTTGCTCATTTATATAAAACAACATAGCGGAAATTTCTTTAAAAAAATAAATGTTGTTAGTTTTTTTTTAAATTTAAATTTAATGTTGTTAAATTCTTAATACATTAAAAATGAAACTTTAAAATACCTAACCTTTGTGATTGCTGAAAACCTCCGATGCCGGTCTATATGGACGTTTCCATATTACACCTTCCGCATCAATATGGTGGTTGTTAACAATATCCTTCGGTTTGTTGTCAGTGTAATAAACCGGACCACCAGAATTTTCTTTTTTCTTTAATACAAGAGTTGAATTCACTACTTGGGAATCATTTCCAGATTCCTGCATGAACAGAAGCGGTCTGCTGTCAATCAAGTAACGTTCAGGATGGAAAGGATTTCCAGTAACCACACTCAGTATTTGGAAAACACATAGAAAGAGACCTAGCATCTCTCCGGTGAAAGATGTAAACAAGGAATATTACTCTCGAAAATAAGAGAAATTTTTAATGCATTTCCCTGTCGATAGTTTTTCTTCGAATCTGTGGTTTGCGTCTAAAATGAGATTTTTCTAATGATTGTTATACGGCTGAAAAGACAATCATTGGTCCAAATCCAGGTATTCATATAGGTTACTAGATCATCTTCAAAATTTTGACGGAGGACTGAGATCACTCATAAACCAGTGAAGTCTAGATATGAAGTCGTAAGTAAGTAAGTACTTCGTGTGCCGAACATCGTAGATGTTACGGTCATTGCGCGTCGCTTAACCGAAACGTTAGCAGTCAAATGGGTCAAGCTTAGATTAAACGTCGTCTTTCGAAGCGCCTCATCTTCGCACGAAATAACCATAATACGCTTTTCATGCAAAACTGCACTTTGATTTATTTTATTTGATCTTGACAGAATAAAGGCGAAATGATTCTTAAGCAGTGAAAACTTTCAATTGAGTAAATTTAAGGGATTAACAAGTAAGCAAATAAAGGAAGAGCTTTCTTAAAAATTAAATGGAAGGTCACGCATTTACAGTCAGTAAGGAAGTTGCTTCTGTTTCTCCAGCACCCTATAAGGAAAGAAAAAAATGAGAAAGTCCAACAAAGAGTTCCCACAGAGGCGGAACTGAGCCGCGCCTTCCCGCTGGGCTATAACCTCTGTTTTTTAATAATTATTACAGAAGAATGATTTTTAAGCTATGGGTGGCGGTGAGCCAATAATTAAGCTGATCTGGAAGGGCAAGAAAGTTCAAGTTTTACATTTAGCAAATAAATATTTGAAATATTTTTTTAGTAACTTTCAGTATCTCCGAGTAACGCAATAGTTACTTATCGATACGTTTCATTCTTATTCATGCATTTAGCAGAGCTATTAAAGATATTACAGGTTTCCGAATCGACAATTTTAATTGACATAAAATCATATAATTTTAGTATTTTAATTGTACTTCGATCTACTAAAATAAAACTGCCGAAATTGCAGATTAGATGTACTAAACGTGAATTAGGCAAATTTAAATACGTAGACGGAAATATTAAAATTTAGCACGTTGACGGACACTTGCGGCTATAGCCGTCAAAGCGAAGTTCACAATGTGGCATGACGGCTACAGCCGCCCAAAACGAAACGGTCGTCTTTAGACACTACGGCTATAGCAGCACAAATGTGCATTTACCGGCGTACAAGTAGAAGCCCAGTGTCATGTTTTGGAGACAATTTTTTAGGTTGAAGTTCGTTTTCCACCTGTTATACGAGTTGCAGCTTCAGTATGTGCGTGCAGGGTGGCTAGCGGTCAGGGAAAAATACAGTAAAAATAAAATGATAATTACCAGTATATTCTTATAGAAAAATTCAAATTGATTATTTGATCTAAAAATCAACATAAATTTTTCTATAAGAATATACTGGTGCTTATCACTTTTTTTTTACTGTATTTTTCCCTGACTACTAGCCACCTTGACGTGGTTGTGAAGGGAGTAGTGCAACCTAATTAAAGGTGCTGAATTAATCAAAATTAAGTTTATTTAAGCAGAAAGAGTAAAACTATACTTCTAATATTCTAAAAATTACAAAAACATATAGTGTCAATTTTCGAACTTCACTATTTCCTACTGTCCGTCAACGTGTTAAAATCCGTAATATTAATCAAACGAGAAACATATTCCGGGTGATCCATAAGTACGTTCACATTTCTAAAAGTAATGAAAATGAAATGAATCGGTATATATGTGAATGCGGTTTTCGGTTTTATCAAAAAAGCGCGATAAAATATTTTAGTTGGAATATTTGTCAATGGAGAGTGCTGCACGAATTATAACCAAATAATTCTGAGATAAACAACGTTTATTTGCATTCAGGTAAAAGCATTTTACAACATAAAATGCTTAATGTGTATGTTACCACAAAGAATTACACTTTGTAAGCAAGTGAAAACATCTTTAATTGAGGCATGCAGGATATCTGGATAAATGCAAGAGATTTCATAACGAATGGCATTTCTAAAGCTTTAATTACGCTAAGGCGTACTTCTTTGTGAAAGAAAGCACACTTAGCAATTGGTGTTGTACAATGCTTGTACAGTTTTACCTGGGTGTAAATAAACATTGTTTACCACAGGATTATTATAATTCGGGCAACGCCCTTTATTGACAAATAATTTAACTAATTTTTACCGCACTAAAACAAGTCCCTCTTTACAAGCTTCCTAAAAACCACATTCAACTACGTATACCGATTTCTTTGAATTTTATGAATTTTTGAAGTGTGAACGAATTTCCCGGTATATTTAAAACTGTAAAATTACAGTTATTGCAAATGGGAAAGGTTATAAATGCCAAAAAACATAGCAACATACTATATATTTTATTGTTATGATAATAATTGGAATTAACCTTTCAGAAGGCGGGTTTTAATTTTTCGTATGCGCGGGACCCTTTTTTTTTCCTTTTAACCCCTTCAGGGGTAAAGTACTCTTGTAGCTAAAATATTGAAATGATTGATTGACACCAGCATTCACGAACGAATTTATTTTAAAATAAGTAAAAGCTTTTCCTCATGTAACTTATAATTTCAAAATTTGATTATAAAATTCTGGTGTCATTGTGGCATTTTGGGATTAAAATTAAGTGGTATATATAATATACCGGTGCCCTTCAAGGGGTTAACACTTTCCAACCTAGTTGAAAAGTGTTTATGGCTTCGGTTTGTCCGGCCGTCTGCCGTCTATCCGTGCTCTAACTCGCGTAAATATACTCGGATTGCCTTGAAATTTTTGTTATTGTCGTTTACCACAGCATGTTCCCTGTTGCAAACGAAGTGTGTAGCACTTATAGTTTTTTTACAGGGACAATCAAACATATTCCGTTACATTACAGTAAATGGGAAATAAATCGTTTCAAGTGCATTTTGATGATGTTACACCATTTGAAACATGATGAAATTGATATATAATTATGAAGCGCATATTAAAACATGCTTTATGTAGAATATGGGTGCAAAGCATTTTTTATTCATTTACAGGGTCAAACAAAAGAATTCTGTTACACATTGTTCTACGGGGGGAAATATTTTTCAGCGTAATTTAATGATGTTTCACTATTTCAAATATCATGAAAATTATATGCACTACTGAGGTGCACTATAAATTGCTCGCTTAAAAGTATGGTGTGCGTTGCGTTTATCGTTCATTTACAGGGCCAAAGAAAAGGATTATGTTGCACATTTTTCTACGGAGAAAAATCGTTTGCAGTGTAATTTAATGATGTATCACTATTTGAAACAGAATGAAATTGATATGCATTACTATAAATTGCTCACTGAAAAGTATGGTGCGCATTGTGTTTATCGTTCATTAACAGGGACACACAAAATAATATGGGTCATTCCATGGTAACTTACGTTACATTTAGAATAATATTCTTTAGTAATTTTCATAATATAACACCAAAAAATATTGAAAATGTAATGTTGATATGATTTGTTAATTAAACCTATCCAAAGCGAAATTTGGATGAAAATTACCTACCTTTAGTGCTATTTTTTTTTAACACTGGCCATTATATTTATTATGGTAACTTACGTTCTTTTTATCAGAAACATAAGTTACCATAGTTAATATAATTTTTAGTGTTTAAGAAATAGTACTAAATTTAAATAATTTTTATCCAAAATTACCTTTGTTAGGTTTAATTAACAAACCATATACACATTACATTTTGAATATTTTTAGTGATATATTACTAAAATTACTGAAGTCAATTATATTCTAAATGTAACGTAAGTTACCATGGAATGACCCGTATATCTGTTACAGTATACGTGCGATAATTACAGACTATGTGTTATAAGTGCGTTTTCAAGTTTGGTTTGCGTTTTTAAGTTTAACGACATTTTGTTTCATATTACATGGTGTGTATAAATTCGGTTGATCATATACAGGGCTACACAAAGGAATTCGAAAGTATTACAGACTAGGGGAGTGAATTGCTTAAGGGTCGTTTTTAATTATGTTACGCATTTTCTTGCTGAACTATATTTAGCAGACTAATATAAGTTTCTGGAATATATAAATACATATACCCAAAGAAAAAAATACATTGTCGTTTACGGTTGGTAATTACTGGAAGTGAATTTTAAGTTGCCTTATGCTTTTTTTACCTGAATTAAATTTTAGCTTTAGTATGTGGTGTGTATACAAAAGTGTTTAGATAATATACAGTGCTGTACAAAAGATTTCGCGTGCATTTCCATCGAATGGCGAAAATTTCTAAATGTGAATATTCTAACTGAACTAAATTTTATCATGCTATGTATTATATATCCAAATCTACATATCATATACAGGGCTGCACAAAATAATTCGACTACTTTTTTACAATGGAAGGTAATTTCGAAAACTGTATTTTCCAGCGTGGTATGTTTTCTAAACTGTTTATTTATATGTCTTCTTTCACCTTATTTAACGGTGAAGTTTCGTTACAGTTTTCTGGCTGTGTTTTAAAGTGTTTCATGATCTATACTTGACGCATGATTTTTCGTTCTTTTTTTATTATTATTATTATTATTATTATTATTTTTTTTTTTTTTTACGGAGAATACGTTATTACAAATGCAAGATTCTCCATAACAGTAAAACAGATGCATCATGTGCGAATAGTAATTATACATGGCAGGAGGAATAATTAAATTTTAATTTTTATGTCATTTGTGACGTTGTGATTTGTGATGTCATTTGTCAGAAGTTTAGGAAAAATCACGTTTCTCGTAAAATTTACGACATCGCACCCGCTGGAAGGTAAAGAGTAAAATTTTGGCTGATTTATTACATTCTTAAACCATGTAATAAAACTCATTTTTTGACAAAAATACCAGAGATATTTCTAGCTCTAAGTGGTAAAAAACCACACTTTCCCCGATTAACACTTTTTTTTTATGTTGAAATATGTTTATTGACGTACCTGGCTGTCCGCAATTTGACTTTTTCAAAATTTCTCAATTAGATACGAAGATTAAGTACATTAATGAAGTAGATTACAGCATTTTCCTTACTGAAAATGATCAGACTTACGAGACTCAAGTTTCGAGATTTTTGGTGTATGTATATTTCATGTGTCACAGATATCTTCAGATTTATTCGATTAAAACTAACTCTTCAAAATTAAGAGGCTGCTTCACTCACTCGAAAACACCCGTTCGCTAATGTTAATGCTAAGGGGGGGGGGGGTGAAATTACGATATCTCGTTTGCATTTCAATATTTTTAATTTTTTTTTTCATTGGTAGCTGAGGTCAATCTCTATGCACGCGCCTTTGTACTTTTTCGATTTTTGTTGCAGTTTTATTAATTGAGGATACTTTCTCTTTCGAAATCGGTTCCGAAAGTGAAAGTATATTAATAAAAAAAAACCTGTAATCAAAATCAAAAAAGTACAAATGCATAGAGATTGACCTCAACTATCCAATGCAAAAAAACATAAATATTGAAATGTGAACGAGATATAGTAAATTATTTCCCCCATAGGATTAACATTAGCGAGCGGGTGTTTTCGCCTGAGTGAAGTAAGCCCCTTAACCCATTAAGGACCGAATTATTTTTCACAATAAAATACCAATATTATTCATACCACTTTTATATTGTAGCAGGCTAAGAGAGACTTTATCATGGTGTTTATTGCATCAAATAAAGTGAATGTTTATCCTAAAAAGAAACTGGTGTTACCTTAAAACCTGGTGTAAGAAACATAATGTTGCGAAAACGCAACGTCAGTCTTTAATGGGTTAATAATTTGCTGGATGATTAATATTTCCCATTATTAATTTAATATAAACTAGTAAAAACTTTATTAAAGACAATGAAAATAACCAACATGTATTAAAAAAGTAAAGTTTTAATACAGCCGTTGCGCGCAGATTTATAGCCAGGTAATTTTTGGTTTTCATTAAAGCAAATATACATTAGCTATAAACCTATGCCTAATTTTATTAGATTATATAAAAAATATTTTAGCGCCAGAAGATTATATGTTTAAATCATAATAAATTTCACATTTAAAAACACATTCTAATCACAAGAAATAGAAGCTATATCGTTTATTTGAAAAAAAAAAAAAAAAGGTAGGTAAGAAATTGTGAGTATCCTGTTCAAAATAAACAATTTGCCTGCAAATGAATTATTTTTACAGTGCGCGGCAGGTAACAAAATCACACTTTTGAGAAAAATGCATACACAGTTAAAAATCAATTAAAGTACATATTAAAATGCCCAATATTAATTTAAAATTCACTCGGATCTAATTTGAATATTTTCATGTGGTTTATTTTGTTTAATTTAGAATTGTATAATTTTAAATACATATATATATATTAAAAACAAAAAGTCCATTTTCTGAAAGTTTATAACTGACGATTTCCTTTAACCTAATTATTTTGTGCGGTTCTGTGACAAATCCATTAGTTTTTTTTTTTTTTTTTTTTTTACAGGACCACACCAAAGTATTCAGATACATTACTTTCTACTTATTTAAAGCATATTTTAATATGCTACACTGTTTCAAATTCCATATTTTAGCCTATGAACACACTGCTTGTGAATTTAATTTAAATTCTCCCTGTCTATCTTTCGATACTTGCTGAAACATTTCTTTAAAAACTTGAAATGTTTCTAAGATTATCAAAGCATACAATAGCTAGTTTTTTTTTATTGAATCATTACAAATTTCATACTTCCTTTTCAGGCCACACAAAAGTGTTTCAAAGAAGGTGACTTAAAAGAATTTTCCCAAAGACGGCTTTTAAAAAATGCTGAAACATTACAGTGCTTAAAATTGAAGTACAATACTTTAACGGATATTTACGGATTTAGTTTATCAACCTGCATTTATCATAACTATGTCTTTTTGGACTTTCGTGCCATAACTTTCGAACCAATTTTCAAATTGCAGCACAATTTGCATATTTTGTTAAAACTGATTATTATACAGGGTGATTCCAAATTTATGGTACAAACTTTAAGGATTGGTACAGGTACAGGACACAGTAAAAAACCATTTTTGTAATAGGAAACCTGGGTCGGAATTTCCATTTATATAGTCAAAAATACTCCAATCTGAAGTCGTGTTTTTGTCATAACTTTAATAGAAGTGAAGATACTTTAACGAAATCCTTACAGTATGCTTACAATTTATACAAAGATGAGTCTGTTGCAAAATTTGTTAAACTATCTTCATTACTGTTAAAGTTATGAACGAAAACGCGACATCGAATTAAAGTGAGACGCCCTGTAATTTTGACTATATAAATGGATTTTTGACCCTGGTTTCCTATACAATAAATGATTTTTACAGTGTCTTCTACCAACCCATTCTAAAAATAATTTATTGTATAGGAAACCAGGGTCAATAATCCATTTATTTAGTCAAAATCACATTACTCACTACAATCCGAAGTCGCGTTTTCGTTCATAACTTTAACAGTAGTGAAGATAGTTTAACAAAATTCGCAACAGACTCATCTTTGTACGAATTGTAAGTATATTGTAAGGTTTTGGTTAAAATATCTTCACTAGTGTTAGTTATGAACGAAAACGCGACTTCGGATTGGAATGAGAGGCCTTGTATTTTTGACTATATAAATGGATTTTCGACCCTGGTTTCCTATACAAAAAATGTTTGGTTACAGTGTCCTGTACCAACCCTTAAAGTTTGTACCATGAATTTGGAATAATCCTGTATAATATCTTTGCTGTATTCTATTGTCCCTTTGGTGTTTTACAGGATCTAACAGGCTTTCGTCATCTGGCTAATTTCGTCCCAAATACATGTTAATCAATTAATAATTTTAAAAAAATCAGTTCGATTTTATAAGTTTAATTTCATCGACTGTCCCTAAATACGTTCGCTTTCTAAGCTTTTGTAAAATTACCGCTATCGCAATATATTTGAATATATACAAAAAATGCTAAAGTACATGACAGCTTTTAAATTTTTTCGTTAGAACTCGTATCTTTTCAAATTAAATTTAATTTTCGTCATAATAATTGTACGCGGTAAAACAAAATGTGTCCAGGTAATAAAATTTTTAATGAAAGCTAGTGTCAAAGGTATACTCTGTTAAAAATTTGCAACAAACTGTCCGGTCATTCGATCGTTTTTATAGAAATCGGTTACAAAACCGTAATTTAACAGTATTCTGAAAAATAACATGGGCAATAATATGTTCAGAATAGCTTTAAATTACGGTTATATAACCGTTTTCTATAAAAACGGTCGGATGGCCGGACAGTTTTCTGCAAATTTTTAACAGTGATATTTTAAGGTATCCGTATGTTATATTGGGGTAAAAATGCATGATTGTAAACGCATTGCGAATAGTTTTTCTTTTCTTGTTTAGTAAATAATAAAAGAAAGAAGATTTCAAAAATAAATTATCTTAATTTTTTATTTTTATTTGGGTGTACCTAAAAGGTATGCATTTTGTTAGAGTATTTGTAAAATCTAGATATACACTTTAAATATGAGGGAAATTTAAATAAACAGTTCTACCATTTTTCATTGAGTCTCAAATACATAAAGTATCTCTATTTACAATCTAAATCAAATTAATAATAAAGTTCCAGTTTCAGATTTTCATTGAATACTATAGTTTAATAATAATTCGTATCTCAATTCCAACTTCTGTAAAAAAAAAAAAAAAAGATTGTTTTTTAAAAGAATTACGTGTTTAATTAAAATAAGAACTATTAAGATACCACTTTTTCCGCACTAAAATATTCGCCTTATTTAATCAAAAAATTTCTGCCATTAAATAAAGCGATGATTACAATTAAAAATTAGTGGTATCCAAAAGCTTTGTATCCCGAAGCAAGCAAACTCTTCTTGCACGTACGGTGTACAAGCAAAACTGTTAAGGGGTTAATCAAAGTTTCATACAAGCATTCGACTACTTTTAATGCGCAAATGTAAAATGTACTATAAAGTTTCATGCAAGCATTCGACTACTTTTAATGCGCAAATGTAAAATTTACTATAAAGTTTCATATAAAAAAACTTGCTTAGAATTGGCGAAATAGGCTAATTGAATATACGGTAGCTGCAACTATTATCTTCAGTTTTAGTACTTTCGTTAGTCTCTCTTTCAATCTTTACAAATTTAAAACTGTACATAATTAAAGTTTTTCGTTGATTTTCTTTTTGTAATTCAGAAGCTGGTCATAATTAAAATATATTCACAAAATATCATGCATTCTAGGCTAATCCGGAATTTGAATACACGAGATTTAATCAATAAGGATTTTACGGTTTCTAATTTACACACACGGTTTTAAAACTAGAACTCTTAGCAAATTCTTACTTCTTACTTATGAGAATGGTGCAAGAAAACATCATGAAAGTGTCATTCATAAAACTCCTAATTGCTGTTCTGGATGATGATCTTTTCTCGTAAAAATCAACTGGCATCCATACGGAACGACGAACAATCAATGAAAAAGTGAATTCTAGCTGCCGACATCATCGAAACGTTTAGCCGGGGGTATTCTTGAATGTTGCGTGATCAAATGAGATAACAATAGCTAACATTATCTTCATGGAAATTGCTCCAATAAAACTACAAACTTTACATCACTTTCTACGATTTTTCTGTCGTTTTCAGCAAAAGGGACGAAATTCACAGATGCTATTAAAACAAGCGTTCAAAATCGAAATTTCAAGAAATGTTTTAATCTAGTAAGAAAAAGAAAAGTTTCTCAAGAAAAAGGGTAATCAGAGCAAATTAAAAATACCAGTTTTTCAACACTTTCGAACATAGTTGAAAAGTGTTTATCACTTTGGTCCGTCTAGCCGTGCTCTAACTGGCGTAGATATACCAAGATTGTCATGTAATTGATATATATTATTGAGGCTTACTATGTCTTGTTCGCTATTGAAAATAAAGTGTACAGCATTTATAGTTTGTTTACAAGGACCCTCAAAAGAATTCAGTTACATTATGGTCTATGGGGTCAAATTGCTTGCAATGTATTATAATGATGGTACACTATATCAAAAATATTGAAATTGATGTGAGGCACTGAGATGCACTATAAAATACTTACTGTGTAATATGGTTGCATAGCATTAATAATTCATTTACAGGGACATGCAAAAGAATTAGAGTACATTTCCGTGTATTGAAAGAAATTGCTGAAAGGGTATTTTCAACTGTGTTATGCGTTTCCAAACTGATCTAAATTTTAGCATACTATGTAGTATATGTATATATATATATATATATATATATATATATATATATATATATATATATGGGCTGTTTAATAGCCTCTGCTTGTTAACTAGGAGAAGACCCTTTAAATGCCTCAGAGGAGGACTTAAAGGAATCGACTGGGAGCAGAGACTTAATGTCCAATCCGCACCTTCCATCGGTGCAGCCTGTTAGTACCCTTGCCTAGTGCATGGGGAACGAACGCGGATGGGCTTCTTCCAACCCGCTTGGCCAGCGTGGAGGAATTTGGCCACCTCCCCCTTTATTTTACCATGAATTCACAAAACAAATCACGGCCCTCAATTCCCGGCAGTCTGTATGTTCCTGATTACGGCAGCGATCAGAAAGACATGAAGACAGAGGGTGCTAAGAATCACCGGGCTCGGCTTGGCTGCCATAAGTTGATGACCTTGGCTACGTATAATTGACGATCCTTATCTTCTGAAAGTCGTTTACAGGAACTTGAAGAAGAATTAGAAAGAATCAACTGGGACATCCTAGGATTATGCGAAGTAAGAAGAAAAGGTGAAGAGAAGATTGATCTTGCCAGTGGACAAGTATTGTACTACAGAAGTACAGAAGATGGAAAAACAAGTGGTGTAGGATTTCTGATTCATAAAAGGTGGAAGAATCACATCGTAGAATATGATAGTGCATCAGATAGAGCTGCAAGGTTAGTTATACAAGTGTCAAAAAGATACAAACTGCAAATTACCCAAGTTTATGCACCAACATTTAGCTATACTGATGAAGAAGTTGAGGATTTCTATGAAGAAGTAGCTTCAATGCATCAAAAAGGGAAATGCTACATAAAATTAATAATGGGAGACTGGAATGCTAGAATTGGGGAAAAAAAGAAAGGTGAGCTCTCAGTAGGAAATCATGGATATGGGGTGCGTATTGAAAGACAAAACAGATTGATTGAATTTGCAGAATGTGAACAGATGTATATCATGAATTCATTTTTCAAGAAAAAGCCACAAAGAAAATGGACATGGCGTAGTGCAAATGGCTCAACAAGTGAAATCGACTACATCTTGACAAACAAAAAGCATCTTATTCAGGATTGCAGCGTTCTCAATAACTTCAATACCGGAAGTGATCACAGGTTAGTTAGATGGAAACTGCTTTTAAATACTAAAGTGGAAAGAATGAAGCTTTTGCAATGCTCAAAGAAATCAGTCGATATTATAAATCTCCAGAAACATAAAGAAGAATTTAATTTAGAACTTAAAAATCGTTTTCAAGTACTTCAATCAATCTTAGAAGAAGAACAAGATGTTACAATAGTGAACAAGAAAATAACAAATACTCTACAAGAAATTGCAAGGACGATAGCTGGTGAAGCACAAGTAAAGCAAACAAAGAAAATAACAGAAGAAACAAGAAGATTGATGAAGAAACGCAGAGAATTTAAAATGAAGAAAAACTGTCCTAAATCAAGAGTTGAATATGCAGAATTATGTAAAACGGTAAGAAAATGTGTTACAGAAGATATCAGAAAATTTAACTGTGATCTTGTCAAAAAAGTTCTAGAAGATAACAAAACTTTAAAATCAGCTAAGCGCAAACTGTGTGTTGGAAGAAAAGGTATTTTTGCACTGAAGAGAGCAGATGGAACAATCACCAAAATCAATAATGAAATAGTACACATTGTCGAAAAATTCTATAACGATCTATATAAATGTGAAGATCAAAGGGAAATCAACCTACGTGATCCACTACACTGTAAAAAATGACCAATGTTTCTTATTTTATGAAAATATGCTATAACCACGAACGAAAATATAATATAATCTTCTGAGTTATCCGAAATTTCAAATAGCATGTTACATAGTCTTTTCAATCCCCAGAAACGAATACATTTTCAAAATTTAAAGAATAATGTATAAAAACAAATTATTTTTAGCTGCCCGAATTTTTCAGAAACGTTTCCGAAGGGTTTTTATAGTGTATTAATGAGTGTCCTCAGGCTGGAATACCTGTTTTTCGAATGTTATCCATTCCCAAGTACACGTTTTCAGCCGCATAAGTTAATTTATACATGAAATAGTAAAGAAATAATCTTAATTTTAATGTTATTGTTATCGCTGTTCATTTTGCATGTTTGTCTGTTAAACATTTTTTTTAGCATGAAAATGTTTACTTCAGAATTGATAGCATTCGAAAAACAGGTATTCCAGCCTGAGGACACTCATTAATACACTATAAAAACCCTTCGGAAACGTTTCTGAAAAATTCGGACAGCTAAAAATAATTTGTTTTTATAAATTATTCTTTAAATTTTGAAAATGTAATCGTTTCTGGGGATTCAAAAGACAATGTAACATGCTATTTGAAATTTTGGATAACTCAGAAGATTATATTATATTTTCGTTCTTGGTTATAGCATATTTACATAAAATAAGAAACATTGGTCATTTTTTACAGTGTAGTAAACATAACAGAAACCGAAGAGATAATCCCAGTGATGACAGATGAAGTTGTACAAGCCATTAGAGGCATGAAAAAAGGTAAATGCCCTGGCGAAGATGGAATTACAATTGACCTTATCAAAGAAGCAGGAGAAGAATTTGCAAAAATGCTAGCCTTACTGTTTTCCAAATGTCTCGAGAAATCAGATGTACCAGAAGATTGGAATAATGCTGTGATGGTGTTACTTTATAAGAAAGGAGAAAAGGAAAACATTAAAAACTACCGTCCAATCAGCTTACTGTCAGTGATTTATAAAATTTTCACCAAAGCTTTAACGACAAGACTTGAATCAGCTCTGGACTCAGCTCAACCTAGAGAACAAGCAGGATTTCGAAGTGGATTTAGCACAATGGATCATATTCAAACAGTAAGGGAAGTTATAGTAAAACATAAAAAATATAATTTACCTCTCTGCCTTGCCCTTATTGATTATGAAAAAGCATTTGATTCGGTCTACACATCTCCAGTAATTACTTCTCTGGAGGACATTGGTATAGACAAACCTTATATGAATATCATAAAGAAGATCTACAAGAAAGCAACAGCCACCATCCGTTTGGACAAAGGAAAAGCGAAGATCAAGCTTGGAAGAGGAGTAAGACAAGGAGACACCATTTCGCCTAAGCTTTTTACTGCTGTCTTAGAAAGTATTTTCAAGAAGCTGGATTGGGAAAACAAAGGGATTAGAATAAATGGGGAATATTTAAGCCATCTCTGGTTTGCTGATGACATTTTAATTTTCAGTAATAGCCCTGAAGAATTGCAAAATATGCTAAAAGATTTGGCAGAAGCTATCATTAATGTGGGATTAAAAATAAATTTGGAAAAGACTAAGGTGATGTTCAATTCATTTGCATCAAAAAAGAAAATCGTCTACAACAACACTGAGATTAAAGATGTTGAAAGTTATGAGTACCTTGGACAAGAAATATCATCAGACAACAGTATCATGAATGAAATCAGTAGAAGAATAAGAAATGGATGGAGTGCTTTTGGGAAGAACAATATTATTCTGAAGAGTAACATGCCTCTTTTTTTGAAAAGAAAGGTGTTTAACCAATGTGTTTTGCCTGCACTAACTTATGGAGCAGAGACTTGGACACTAACAAAACGGATGGTACAAAGATTACAAACAACACAGCGAAGTATGGAAAGATGTATGCTAGGCATAACCAGAAGAGACCGAAAGAGAATAAAGTGGATAAGAAATCAGACGAAAGTTTTTGACATCATCGAGAGAATTAAACGGCTAAAATGGAAATGGGCTGGGCACATTGTAAGAAGACAAGACAATAAATGGAGCACAAAGACCCTACAGTGGTATCCCAGAGATGTAAAACGACCAAGAAGACGACCTCAAGTAAGATGGAGTGACGAAATCAGAAAAGTGACCGGTGTTAATGGGATGACTAAAGCACTAGACAGGCAACAATGGAAAAATCTGGGGGAGACCTACATCCAGCAGTGGATTGAAAACGGTTGTTGTTGTTGTTGATGATGATGATGATGATATATATATATATATATATATATATATATATATACAAAGCTATAGATCATATGCAGGGCTGCACAAAATAATTCAGATACTTTTCCGACTATTGATGGTAATTGCTGAAATTGCATTTTCAAATGTATTATGAGTAGAGGGAAAAGGAGAGTTCTGCCACAAGAGGATCAATGATGTGGTGGAGGAGGGAGTGAAATCATACTATAGTATGATGTGAAAAGAACACATTAAAAAACGAAGGGGTCTTAAGGGTGTACTATAGGAGGAGGGTATAAATGTGAGGGGGCTAACATTTTTTGAGGGGGCTTAATTTTTTTAGGATCAAATTGAAATGTTAGATTGAAGTCTGCTATAGAATGGGGGTATTTTTGAAGAGGCGGCTAACTTTTTTGAAGGGGGGGCTTATTTTTGAGGGGGGCTTAATTTTTTTTTTTTTTTTTTTTAGAATGGACTTTCAGTTTGAAGGCGAAACGGAGATCAATTTTTTTTTTTTTTTTTTTTTAGAATCAAATTTAAATGTTAGTTTGAAGTCTGGGGGGGGCTAACATTTTTAAGGGGGTGCTTAAAATTTAGGGGGGCTTAATTTTTAAGGAGGGATTAATTTTTTTTTTAAATTAAATTTAAATGTTAGATTGAAGTCTGCTATAGGAGGAGGGTCTAAAAGTGAGGGAGCTTATTTTTGAAGAGGCGGTTAACTTTTTTGAAGGGGGGGGCTTATTTTTGAGGGGGGCTTAATTTTTTTTTTTTTTTTAATTTTAGAATTGACTTTAAGTTTGAACGCGAAACGTATATTAAACATTTTTTTGGTGTCGCCCTCTATCGGTAGGGAATGCAATAACGGATATTTAAAATAGGTTTTCTTGAAAAGATTTCACTGGGGTTTGAACCTGCAAAATAGCTTCTTGACTTGATAATTTGTGGTAGGTTTAACTAATCAAGCCAAGAAGCTACATATGAATGTCGAGATTTTAAGTGTTTAAAGAGAGGTATCGCGGTACCGGAAGTGAAAAGTTTAAGGTTTATTTGTACTGAATTTAAATGAAACCGGAAATTTATCTTTTTCGATATGATTGGATTGAATATTAACATATTTATTTTAAAATGTATAGTGGAAGCAATGGTAAAAAGAAGACATCTTTAGGGGTAATTACTGTTTTTATTGTGTTTGGTGTAGAAAACATAGGAAAGAGGTATAGTTAAAAAACAAATTCAATTTTATTAATAATTTTCCCAATGCAATACATGTGAACCCACTTTTCGTTTTTTAGTGGGTTTTGACAAATCTAATACAGAATCTTGTTTAATGTTTGTTGACAAATATTTATTTTTAATAAAATTTCGCGGGACATTCATTTCGTTTAATGTTTCTAATAATTCGTTCTGTGCCTTGATCGGTTTTCTTTTATTTACAGAAAACAAAAGATTAAATAAATCTGCCAAGTTTGATTCGGGGATAGGTTTTCCTTCGAAACTTACAGTCAAATTTTTATCCTATCGAAATTTTCTTGGACGTGCCGTGACAAACTGAACTAATGCTTTGATAATTTAGGATAGCTTTATCTTTTCAAGTTATGATATCATGGTGGTTAGATTACGGATATTTGTGTTTGGAATACACATGTGGTACACGTGATTTTTAATTTTGCCTGTTCAGTTTCAATTATATTGTGAAATGAGGGTTTATTTTTGAAAGATAATGTTAACTTTTTGTGATTATCTTGTAACAGACTGCTTTCATTAAAAGTGTATTTTAGAATTGTAAACTACAATTTTGAAATTTTCGCCTGTTTGGAAAAAAAGCACAGGGAAAAAAAATAAATATATTAAAAAATAATAACAACAACTGTTCAAAAATATAATAACAACTAAACAAATGATCAAAAATAATAAAAAATGTTCAAATAATAATAACAACTGTTCAAAAATAATAAAAACTATTTAAAAAATAATAACAACTGTTAAACGATTGACTTTATACAACCAACATTTAAAAATAAGATAATCGAATCTAGTTTTTTCTAACATGACTTATTTGAAATATTCACTTTTTCTAGTTAGATTTATAACACGTAAGTGATTCGATCAGTAAAATATTATTTATAAAAGCACTAAATACGAGAATAATAAGAATTTTTAACTTACAAACATATGAACTTCTGATACACAAGTGATTCGACCAGTAAAATATTATTTAGAAAAGCATTTTTGACTTACAATTGTACGAACTTCTGATATGTAACCCTTTCTGAATCAATGTGTAAGAATTAACTGACTATTGAACTTATAACAGAGTATGATAAAATAATCACGTGACTTTTTTAAACCAATAAAATGTTATTATTTTTAAACAAGCGCCCTCTATCATTTTATGAACTTCCAAGAAACGAGTTAATATGATTATATTGTTTCCTGTTACCGCTGTGAAAGGTTGTGTTTTCCGTTTTAAGTTAGTTTACATTTAAGTGATTACGGAAAGAGTCATGGATTCTGCTTTGTTAAGTGCTAATGATACGTCTAACGTGAAGAGTGAACCCTCATCACCAGAATTAAATGACCATGACATGGAATTTTTAATACAGCCTAAAGAAGAACCCGTTTCGAATTGTGAAGTGAAACCCACCTCATCAGGATTAAAGAAACAGAAGTTACCCTTTGTGTGTTCTACTTGCGACAAAGCTTTTCCCCGAAAGGTTAACTTAACGTTTCACATGAAGTGTCATCTGGAGAAAATACCTCTTATATGTGTAATCTGTGAAAAAACATTCGCTAGAAAGTATCATTTATTAAATCATATGAAGATTCATTCAAAGACCCCTGCGATTCATAATTGTAATGTATGTGGCGAAGTATTTTCACAAAAGAGTGATTTATTAAAGCATGGGAAGATTCATAACACTTCCAAGCCAAAACAAAAGAAAAGTAGACAGTCACCCAGTCACTGTAAATGTGACGATTGTTTTGAAACATTTAATAATAGATCTGACTTAGTGAAACATAGAAAAATTCATCTTTCACCTAAAGAACTTAACCCGTCTGATCCACTTTCCTTGGGAAACAGTTCGAAATATGAAATTTCAGACATCACTCAGTTTAGTAAAATATTTAAGTTTTTCGATGTTTTTACTCCTGCTCATTGGAATTTAGGTGAGGAAATGATTGTTGAAGTACAAATGAATAAGAACTATGAGCTTTATGTTCACATACAGAAATACGAAGAATTTGAAAAGAACGGTCGTGAACTTACCCCCACAAATGAAGGCATTACATTATCATGTGCAACATTCGACAAATTTGAATCGAGATTGGATAAATTTAATTTTGTTTCTGAAAAAGATACATTCGTATGTAATAATGACTTACTAATCGCTTATGTAAATAAGGAATCATGCATACTGCAAAAATTATTCAAATCGAAAAAGTTTGGGTTTTGTTTGAAGTCTGATTTTTTACTGCTTACAAAAGATCAATATTTGAAACTAGTGAAAAATGGCTTTAAAATTACCAAATGTCTCATTGAGACGCTTTTAACTAAGCTTATTCCTGTTTCGATTTTAGAAAACTTAAACAAATGTAAATGTACCCACCTCACAATAGAAGAGACTTTGAACTATTTCTTAAAATGTTTCGATGACGAGTTAAAGTCATCCGTTTCTCGCGTGTTTGATTGCTATCGATGTTCAATCGGAGAACCAATTAATGTGAAACACGAGTGTGATAGTTATAATTTGCGTAGAAAGTATAATTGGTGTAGCGACAATGCACTGCTAAATTTCAACGTGACTGAATTTGTAAAAAACATATTCAAGAAATGTTCATGTAATTATACTCATTTATTTTTTGAAACTATGAATATGGACTTTTATAATAACCATTTAGACAATGTATTTGTAAATTAACATAGAAATGTATTTATTTAATAAATATTTGTTTTTATATCACATATCTGTTTTTATTTCACATGTCTATTTATTTATTTTTTATTTATGAAATCAATCTTTGAAATCTCTTTTTAAGAAAAATTGATTATTTTTATTTGAATAGGTATTAAACTTATTTATTGATAAGAAAGTTTAATTTTTCTCTCCTTTTAAACAATGACATTGCATGTTTTGATAATTTCCATCCCACAGTTAACATTACAGTATTTAACATAGTTAAGAAAATGTTTAACTTAAACCGTCACTGTATTTATTATAGATAAGTAAACATTTTATCTTTAACCTAAATGTAATTTAAATGATTAACTATAACTGTGACTGCTTTTAATCTAGATAAGTAAATGTTTCCAGGAAACACAATCAGTTTACTGTTGACTTTTATCGAGATTACTCCAGTTAGTGGAATGCTGATGAAAAATATTTTATGATATTAATATGCAGAAAAGATCTCACGAAGAAGTACTTTCACCTTCGAAACGTCTATGTTTAGAAAAACCCATGGAAAATTTAAATACCTATGAGAAGGAGTTAAAGGACCCAAGATTAAAACTTTCTAAAATGGGTAATAACTGTGTAACTACTGAGGACTTACAAGATGTGAAACCCGAGATCGCTATGAATTTTTCAAACTTTGCCTATGGGAATGATACAACATCTTTCGAGAATCCCGGTCGAATGCCAAATTCTGCCACGGACTATTTGAATACATTTTTCGAAGACATAAGTTTTGAAAATTTAGATTGTTCTACTACCTTAACGTTTCAAGAACCTACAAATAATATTTTACAGACTACTGTTAAACGCGAGGTCAACGAGCTACAAGCAAGCAACCTTTCGCAAACAAGTGGTGAATTAAAAACCACCATCTCACCTACAAATGACATTAAAAGTGATAAATTATGCAATTCATATGTGTTTCACAAAGAACTAAGTGACTGTTTCTATTTAACTTTGAAGTTGAGAACTAAACAATATTGTATACTTATACGAGAATTTAAACGCAATGTATCTACTAATGAAGAAATCCCGACCAACCGCGTGGTTAATATGGATATTCCTAGCTGGTTTGAGTTTCAATATAAACTCATTGCATTTAATTTAAGATACAAAAGTACGTCCTTTGTTTCTAATAACATGATTTTAGTGTTAAACCAATATTCTACAATGCGAATTAAAAATTTAAAGAATCATTCTTATATTGACTTAAACGGACATCAACTAGAAAAATTAAAAGAAAGTACCTCTCATTTAAATAGTGCACTTTTACAACATATGTATACAAAACTTTTACCATCTCTTATTAAAAAGAAATGTATGGTGAGTAATATATCTACAGAAAATGAACAGGTGTTAAAGTATAAACTTAACACGTGTATCGAGAATAATATGTTATCAATACTTAATCAATTGTATGAATGCCATGCTTGTGCACTACGACATTCGAGCAAAAGCCTTCACTCCTGTTTCACATTTAATAATAGGGAAAAATTTAATCAATTAGGGGAAGCTTTGTTAATGCTCGTAGATTTCGATTATGTAACTTCAACGTTTCTAAACGGAGTTTATAATGTTAGTGAGCACTTTTTATGTAAGATTAATGAACAAACTATTTGTAATGAATTGTTTAAGACCTGAAAATAAAATGTTTTTGATTAAGTTCTGTCTGTTTATTTTTGCAAAGTGTCTATGAGTGAATTTATTAGTTTATAATTTAGTAGAAATTTTAAGTGAAGTGATGTAATCCAATTAAAAAAAATTATTACAAAAAATTAATTGTAATAAAAATATTCACATTAAAAAAAAGGTTAAAAAAATTAGAAGTTAATGAAATTAAAACTTATTAAAATTAAAAGTTAACAACAAAAAATAAATAATAAAATAAAATAAAGATTAACAAAAATATAGTTTTAAAATAAAAGTAAACAAAAAAAGTTATAAAGTAAAAGTTAACAAAAAGTTAAAAGTTAATAAAATATTTAAAAAAGCAAAAGAATGTATGTGTTATGAAGATAATGTTCCTTGTAGAAGTAACTTACAAAATGTATGTGTATGTATTTATTAGTTTTTCATTTAGTAGAACTTTTAAGTGAACAGTTAGAATTTATGTTTTTATATAACTTAACACAAAATAAAATTTTTAACTATTGCAAAAAGATTCAACTATTGAATGGAAATATGCATATTAGTAAAACAATCACAAGTTAATAAAATGAAAGATTTTAAATTTCATACAATTAAACAAATATATATATATATATATATACGAAACACATTACGGATTTAAATATTATAAGAAATGTTTGATTGAAATTTTTAAGACAGATTTAATTCTTGGTTCTGCCATATATAGTTCGAACTTATTTTAGAAGATAGTTTTCAATAGTCTTGTGGTTCGAACTTGACAAAATGAAATCAAGACACAATGAATTGTATGTTATTTTAATAATTATGTCATGACTTCATACTTCTGAAAGTGTATTTAAAGGTTTCTCTAGCTTTATTCAATGTTATTAAGCGTTTGTGAAACCGAAAATTAATGAAAAAACAGATCGCCTTTTACCAATTGCGCTAAGAATGTTTTATTCAATTATTATAAATAATAAAACCTTTTAGAATATTACTTATTTTAAATTCAAAATAATAAAAATTTAAAGTTAACAAAATAAATAATTCCTCTGTTCATTATAAATAAATAAAAGTTTACAAAATAAAAGTTTCAAAATTAAAACTTTATAAAAATTATAAGTTAACAAAAAATTAAATAAAATAAAATTTTAAAATAAAAATTATGAAAAGTAAAGTTTATAAAAATTAAAAGTTTTAAAAATTTTTAAGTTATGTTTAAAAATCTTCAAATTAATCAAAATTGACTTTTAGTTTTATGTTAATGTAAGTTTCAATGTTTTAAATATCGAACTAACTGTTTATCCCCATAATCATTTGTTTACCCATCTTCCAACCAACCAACTGGTTGCCTAGCCAACCATATACTTTGTATCTACACATGCGCAGAAAAAAAACACTAACTTGAGTTTTACTTTAAACCTTTGCTAGATTACATATATTATACAAGTCGAATATGTTCCATACTTAGAAAATTTATAATTTTCAACTATTCGTCCCTATTTATCTTAAAACATTAACAAATAAATATAATTTATATACTTACAAAAACAGGATAACTTAAAAAGGGGTCCATACATTTCAGCTTGCTAAAGTCAAGTGTCTGGTTTATAACAGAATGAGGTTAAACTATCAGTTTACTTCCTTATCACTCACGTGATCAAGACCTTATCAGTTACATGTTCAGGTCGATAACAGCTAAAAACAGCGTGTTGGTCATTTTAACTTCTGACTTCGCATACTGTGGTTCGGTAAGTTTTCTTGTCTAACATTTCTTTCTTTTTAAGAAATAAACTAATCGGAAAAATTTCTTTTCATACCCACTTACTTTTAAATCACAATGTTAAAAGACTAAATTTTATTATCTTAAATTATTCTTTTAAATGTCAAACAAAAGATCTTACAATATATTTGCAAATAAGTTCTTATAAAACGGTTTTAATTAGTTAAAGGATGAACATTGTTATTTTAACTATCTATTATTTTGAAAGCGAAAAAGATTAATTCACATGAAAATTAAACTTACCTTATTTATAAGCTGGGTAAGCAGGGTCTGGCTTTTGTGACGACTTGTAGAGATTTGAAAGATAGTACAAACGTATATCAGTTAAGTTAATCTCACGTGATATGATGACGTTACTAAGTGACGTCATCCACCACAGATTAATCACGTGACTACGCGACCATAACCTTCACATTACTAGTGATGTTTAGATCACGTAGCTAATTGTAATTATCATAAAATATATTTATAAAAATATATTCATAAATTAATAATTAATTAATTTATTATTTTAAAATGCTATGCTTTTCAAAATAATACGCAAATAAATTAGTTATTAATTTATGAATATATTTTTATAAGTATATTTTATGATAATTACAATTAGCTACGTGATCTAAACATCACTAGTAATGTGAAGGTTATGGTCGCGTAGTCACGTGATTAATCTGTGGTGGATGACGTCACTTAGTAACGTCATCATATCACGTGAGATTAACTGATATACGTTTGTACTATCTTTCAAATCTCTACAAGTCGTCACAAAAGCCAGACCCTGCTTACCCAGCTTATAAATAAGGTAAGTTTAATTTTCATGTGAATTAATCTTTTTCGCTTTCAAAATAATAGATAGTTAAAATAACAATGTTCATCCTTTAACTAATTAAAACCGTTTTATAAGAACTTATTTGCAAATATATTGTAAGATCTTTTGTTTGACATTTAAAAGAATAATTTAAGATAATAAAATTTAGTCTTTTAACATTGTGATTTAAAAGTAAGTGGGTATGAAAAGAAATTTTTCCGATTAGTTTATTTCTTAAAAAGAAAGAAATGTTAGACAAGAAAACTTACCGAACCACAGTATGCGAAGTCAGAAGTTAAAATGACCAACACGCTGTTTTTAGCTGTTATCGACCTGAACATGTAACTGATAAGGTCTTGATCACGTGAGTGATAAGGAAGTAAACTGATAGTTTAACCTCATTCTGTTATAAACCAGACACTTGACTTTAGCAAGCTGAAATGTATGGACCCCTTTTTAAGTTATCCTGTTTTTGTAAGTATATAAATTATATTTATTTGTTAATGTTTTAAGATAAATAGGGACGAATAGTTGAAAATTATAAATTTTCTAAGTATGGAAGATATTCGACTTGTATAATATATCTAATCTAGCAAAGGTTTAAAGTAAAACTCAAGTTAGTGTTTTTTTTTCTGCGCATGTGTAGATACAAAGTATATGGTTGGCTAGGCAACCAGTTGGTTGGTTGGAAGATGGGTAAACAAATGATTATGGGGATAAACAGTTAGTTCGATATTTAAAACATTGAAACTTACATTAACATAAAACTAAAAGTCAATTTTGATTAATTTGAAGATTTTTAAACATAACTTAAAAATTTTTAAAACTTTTAATTTTTATAAACTTTACTTTTCATAATTTTTATTTTAAAATTTTATTTAATTTAATTTTTTGTTAACTTATAATTTTTATAAAGTTTTAATTTTGAAACTTTTATTTTGTAAACTTTTATTTATTTATAATGAACAGAGGAATTATTTATTTTGTTAACTTTAAATTTTTATTATTTTGAATTTAAAATAAGTAATATTCTAAAAGGTTTTATTATTTATAATAATTGAATAAAACATTCTTAGCGCAATTGGTAGAAGGCGATCTGTTTTTTCATTAATTTTCGGTTTCACAAACGCTTAATAACATTGAATAAAGCTAGAGAAACCTTTAAATACACTTTCAGAAGTATGAAATCATGACATAATGATTAAAATAACATACAATTCATTGTGTCTTGATTTCATTTTGTCAAGTTCGAACCACAAGACTATTGAAAACTATCTTCTAAAATAAGTTCGAACTATATATGGCAGAACCAAGAATTAAATCTGTCTTAAAAATTTCAATCAAACATTTCTTACAATATTTAAATCCGTAATGTGTTTCGTATATATATATATATATATATATTTGTTTAATTGTATGAAATTTAAAATCTTTCATTTTATTAACTTGTGATTGTTTTACTAATATGCATATTTCCATTCAATAGTTGAATCTTTTTGCAATAGTTAAAAATTTTATTTTGTGTTAAGTTATATAAAAACATAAATTCTAACTGTTCACTTAAAAGTTCTACTAAATGAAAAACTAATAAATACATACACATACATTTTGTAAGTTACTTCTACAAGGAACATTATCTTCATAACACATACATTCTTTTGCTTTTTTAAATATTTTATTAACTTTTAACTTTTTGTTAACTTTTACTTTATAACTTTTTTTGTTTACTTTTATTTTAAAACTATATTTTTGTTAATCTTTATTTTATTTTATTATTTATTTTTTGTTGTTAACTTTTAATTTTAATAAGTTTTAATTTCATTAACTTCTAATTTTTTAACCTTTTTTTTAATGTGAATGTTTTTATTACAATTAATTTTTTGTAATAATTTTTTTTAATTGGATTACATCACTTCACTTAAAATTTCTACTAAATTATAAACTAATAAATTCACTCATAGACACTTTGCAAAAATAAACAGACAGAACTTAATCAAAAACATTTTATTTTCAGGTCTTAAACAATTCATTACAAATAGTTTGTTCATTAATCTTACATAAAAAGTGCTCACTAACATTATAAACTCCGTTTAGAAACGTTGAAGTTACATAATCGAAATCTACGAGCATTAACAAAGCTTCCCCTAATTGATTAAATTTTTCCCTATTATTAAATGTGAAACAGGAGTGAAGGCTTTTGCTCGAATGTCGTAGTGCACAAGCATGGCATGCATACAATGGGGAAGTTGCACTCATTCTAGATTATGCCTTATTTTATGTTTAATTGATGAAAATGACTTTACATTCCTCAAATCTTAACTCGGAAACGCAAAAATAATTTTAAATAACTAGTTATTGGAGTTTTAAACTCCGCTAAAAGCAAAACAAAACCACGTGATCTGAAAACGCGACGGGATTGGTTTGACGTCACTACACATGAAACGCGTATTCTGCTTTAGAGTCGAATGCATGCAGGCTGTTTTGCATTACTTTCTACTTATTATAAACGTCTTTTAAAGACGCATTTACACAAAAACAAAAACAAATATTAAAGTCGAAAGATTATTTTAACATATCTAAATATAATGCATTATTTATTTATACATTTGCATTAATTTTCATTTAGAAAAGTGATGAAGTTGGTCGGATTCGAAAAACACAAAGTTATGGCTTTCGGATTTTTTTTTAAATTTATTTATTTACTTTTAGGGAAGAAAAACTGCATTTCATGTGGGTAAAAATACAGGAAACTAAAGCTATCTTTTACTTACTCTTATTTATTTAAACGAAAAAAGAATGATAGTTTTATTACAAAAGAAATCATAAGTAAAATCGCATTTATATAGTTCTTGAAATGCATTATTTTCTTAATTCATTTTAATGCTTAATAATTCGTTTTGATATGAATATAATTTCGTGTTATGCAGGTTATATTAAGGATAAAAATGTACTCAAATTAATTATGAGAAGACGAAATTTTGATCAGAAAACAAAAACAAAAAATCTGTATTTAATACTGATTGTGTATTCACCGATCAGAAAAACAATTACTGCAACATACGTGAGTAAATTTATTACTATTGGTTTTTTTTCTCATTTTATGATTGTAATTCATGATTTTTCCAAAAAATGTTCACTATAATACAATAATTTGGCGTGGCCACCAAATCCGATCATGAAAAATACACCACTTTTTTTTTTTTTTTTTTTTTTTTTTTTTACGCTTGGTAGAAAATGCGAGCTAGTAAATTCATTAAAATAAATGTATAATGGTTGCTTTATTTCTGTTTTAAGGTATGGAAAGAGAAAATAAAAAATAATAAAATATAAGAATTATTTAAACTATCTTATTAGGATTTCTAAATTGATTTCTCAACGAATAATCATAAATCAATTAATATGAAACTTTTAATTTATTAAAACGTATTTTAAAAAATATATATATTACACTGTATAGTTTTTATTTATTATTTTCTACTTTTTAGTATGCAAAATAGTTGCAGCTTCACACCCATTTAGCCTTTTTTTAACACCGTGGTTTAATGCATAATAAAATTGTTGTAAGTCGCATACAATTGTAACCACAGATAATATTTTTCGATTTATCAACTGTTTCGGGCTAACGGAAAAACGCGTCAAAATTAATGTATTAATTTATAATTAAGTTCTAAAAATAATAAAATGTTGTACGTCATCGGAAACACACAATTTTGCACTTATTTTTTATATTTCTTAATTTATCAGAAAGTGAGTAAACAACCGATAACAAGATTCCATCCTTATATACAAAAACCAAGTTGCGTTAAATAAAAAAGTGTAAAAATAATTTAATTACTGTTTTATTGTTATTTGCTTATGTATAATTTTTGAATGGATGCAGAACTTTTTGTTTGTTTGAAATATAGTTTCTCAGAATATCCTATTTTAGATTAATCAGGTTCTAAAAAAATTATATCAGTCTTTTCCTCAATGCTCTAACTTTCGTAAAAAATAAAAATAATGAAAATATAAAAGATACGTGAATACAAAAATAAAAAAGATAATTTATGAACTAAACATCATCTGTAATCTGCAAAGGTCTATAAAGCATAAAACCTTCAATCCCACATTCTGAAAATTTCACAAAACTGACAGTATTTTAAATAATTACTTGATTTTTTTGCCTGTGCATAGTCCAGGGACCTGTTTAAGAAGAAATTGGGTCCTTTAAAGGACCTTTCACAAAATTTTTCATATTAAAACAGGATCCTTCACAAAACATTCCACCTTAAAACAGGCCCTTCACAAAACATTACACCTTAAAACAGGCCCTTCACAAAATTCTTTGTCATAAAAATAGGCCTTTCACAATTTTTTTCCATCTCAAAACTAAACCTTTTACAAATTTAATTATTTAAAAGTAAAATCTGACCTGACATAAAACAACTGAAGTCGTCAAAGAATCTATTTGTGTAGCTTTTACATATATAAAAGATCTTGTCAAAAGTTTATAAACAAGAACCTGAATATAACAGTTATTTCAAACTCACAAAATTATAATTAGTTTTTTCATAAATGTAAAATACTTCTCACAATTTCACAAAAACAGGACCCTGTCTGTGAGAAAAGTCTTGATAGACATCTGGAAACATTTTTTGAAAAATTATTAAACTTTTTCCGTGTATATTTATATAAAAATTCTGTAAGGCTGTCTTAAAGCTACCTCATCACATTTCGCCCTTTCTAATAAGTTTAACTGTTTTCAAAGATTCAAAACAGTTTATTTAACAATTGAAGAGATAAAACCTATAGTGAAGCCAAGCCAAATTCTTAATTCAAGAGTATAAAATAGAAATACTAAAACATTTTTATGAATTAATTCCACCCTCCCTAATGAAATAAATTCTATTTGTATTACTTTATTTTATATTGTGCAATATTAATACAAAAAATAAGAAATAAAAGTATACATTATTCTATAAAATACAATATTGTAGTACGAGTATTAACTTGTACTGATACTTTATTTCTACATCGAGATCTAGAAATGACAATTCTTAGAAACGCGATGGAATAAAAACCTCACCTGGAATTCACAGTATTATTTATTTATTACAGCAATTTACAATACTTTTAATTTGTTATACTAATCATTTTTAAGAAAAGAAAAAAGCGTAAAGCAAGCCATTCAGTGAAAAGCAAGCCATCCCCATAGGAAATAACAGGGAGAAATACAGCGAGGGTTTGTTTACATGTGTAGTGACGTCAGAACAGCTTTTATCACGTGACGCGGCTTTTTCTGGCCACGACGAAAACTGGGTTTTAAAAGTTGATTTAATGAATTATAAAAGTTTCAAATATATGTAAAAATGGTATCAAAATGTTCATATTTTTACACTCTATCAGATGCAAGTTAAATTGAAAAACGTGCAATTTCCCCATTGATTAAGTATTGATAACATATTATTCTCGATACACGTGTTAAGTTTATACTTTAACACCTGTTCATTTTCTGTAGATATATTACTCACCATACATTTCTTTTTAATAAGAGATGGTAAAAGTTTTGTATACATATGTTGTAAAAGTGCACTATTTAAATGAGAGGTACTTTCTTTTAATTTTTCTAGTTGATGTCCGTTTAAGTCAATATAAGAATGATTCTTTAAATTTTTAATTCGCATTGTAGAATATTGGTTTAACACTAAAATCATGTTATTAGAAACAAAGGACGTACTTTTGTATCTTAAATTAAATGCAATGAGTTTATATTGAAACTCAAACCAGCTAGGAATATCCATATTAACCACGCGGTTGGTCGGGATTTCTTCATTAGTAGATACATTGCGTTTAAATTCTCGTATAAGTATACAATATTGTTTAGTTCTCAACTTCAAAGTTAAATAGAAACAGTCACTTAGTTCTTTGTGAAACACATATGAATTGCATAATTTATCACTTTTAATGTCATTTGTAGGTGAGATGGTGGTTTTTAATTCACCACTTGTTTGCGAAAGGTTGCTTGCTTGTAGCTCGTTGACCTCGCGTTTAACAGTAGTCTGTAAAATATTATTTGTAGGTTCTTGAAACGTTAAGGTAGTAGAACAATCTAAATTTTCAAAACTTATGTCTTCGAAAAATGTATTCAAATAGTCCGTGGCAGAATTTGGCATTCGACCGGGATTCTCGAAAGATGTTGTATCATTCCCATAGGCAAAGTTTGAAAAATTCATAGCGATCTCGGGTTTCACATCTTGTAAGTCCTCAGTAGTTACACAGTTATTACCCATTTTAGAAAGTTTTGATCTTGGGTCCTTTAACTCCTTCTCATAGGTATTTAAATTTTCCATGGGTTTTTCTAAACATAGACGTTTCGAAGGTGAAAGTACTTCTTCGTGAGATCTTTTCTGCATATTAATATCATAAAATATTTTTCATCAGCATTCCACTAACTGGAGTAATCTCGATAAAAGTCAACAGTAAACTGATTGTGTTTCCTGGAAACATTTACTTATCTAGATTAAAAGCAGTCACAGTTATAGTTAATCATTTAAATTACATTTAGGTTAAAGATAAAATGTTTACTTATCTATAATAAATACAGTGACGGTTTAAGTTAAACATTTTCTTAACTATGTTAAATACTGTAATGTTAACTGTGGGATGGAAATTATCAAAACATGCAATGTCATTGTTTAAAAGGAGAGAAAAATTAAACTTTCTTATCAATAAATAAGTTTAATACCTATTCAAATAAAAATAATCAATTTTTCTTAAAAAGAGATTTCAAAGATTGATTTCATAAATAAAAAATAAATAAATAGACATGTGAAATAAAAACAGATATGTGATATAAAAACAAATATTTATTAAATAAATACATTTCTATGTTAATTTACAAATACATTGTCTAAATGGTTATTATAAAAGTCCATATTCATAGTTTCAAAAAATAAATGAGTATAATTACATGAACATTTCTTGAATATGTTTTTTACAAATTCAGTCACGTTGAAATTTAGCAGTGCACTGTCGCTACACCAATTATACTTTCTACGCAAATTATAACTATCACACTCGTGTTTCACATTAATTGGTTCTCCGATTGAACATCGATAGCAATCAAACACGCGAGAAACGGATGACTTTAACTCGTCATCGAAACATTTTAAGAAATAGTTCAAAGTCTCTTCTATTGTGAGGTGTGTACATTTACATTTGTTTAAGTTTTCTAAAATCGAAACAGGAATAAGCTTAGTTAAAAGCGTCTCAATGAGACATTTGGTAATTTTAAAGCCATTTTTCACTAGTTTCAAATATTGATCTTTTGTAAGCAGTAAAAAATCAGACTTCAAACAAAACCCAAACTTTTTCGATTTGAATAATTTTTGCAGTATGCATGATTCCTTATTTACATAAGCGATTAGTAAGTCATTATTACATACGAATGTATCTTTTTCAGAAACAAAATTAAATTTATCCAATCTCGATTCAAATTTGTCGAATGTTGCACATGATAATGTAATGCCTTCATTTGTGGGGGTAAGTTCACGACCGTTCTTTTCAAATTCTTCGTATTTCTGTATGTGAACATAAAGCTCATAGTTCTTATTCATTTGTACTTCAACAATCATTTCCTCACCTAAATTCCAATGAGCAGGAGTAAAAACATCGAAAAACTTAAATATTTTACTAAACTGAGTGATGTCTGAAATTTCATATTTCGAACTGTTTCCCAAGGAAAGTGGATCAGACGGGTTAAGTTCTTTAGGTGAAAGATGAATTTTTCTATGTTTCACTAAGTCAGATCTATTATTAAATGTTTCAAAACAATCGTCACATTTACAGTGACTGGGTGACTGTCTACTTTTCTTTTGTTTTGGCTTGGAAGTGTTATGAATCTTCCCATGCTTTAATAAATCACTCTTTTGTGAAAATACTTCGCCACATACATTACAATTATGAATCGCAGGGGTCTTTGAATGAATCTTCATATGATTTAATAAATGATACTTTCTAGTGAATGTTTTTTCACAGATTACACATATAAGAGGTATTTTCTCCAGATGACACTTCATGTGAAACGTTAAGTTAACCTTTCGGGGAAAAGCTTTGTCGCAAGTAGAACACACAAAGGGTAACTTCTGTTTCTTTAATCCTGATGAGGTGGGTTTCACTTCACAATTCGAAACGGGTTCTTCTTTAGGCTGTATTAAAAATTCCATGTCATGGTCATTTAATTCTGGTGATGAGGGTTCACTCTTCACGTTAGACGTATCATTAGCACTTAACAAAGCAGAATCCATGACTCGTTCCGTAATCACTTAAATGTAAACTAACTTAAAACGGAAAACACAACCTTTCACAGCGGTAACAGGAAACAATATAATCATATTAACTCGTTTCTTGGAAGTTCATAAAATGATAGAGGGCGCTTGTTTAAAAATAATAACATTTTATTGGTTTAAAAAAGTCACGTGATTATTTTATCATACTCTGTTATAAGTTCAATAGTCAGTTAATTCTTACACATTGATTCAGAAAGGGTTACATATCAGAAGTTCGTACAATTGTAAGTCAAAAATGCTTTTCTAAATAATATTTTACTGGTCGAATCACTTGTGTATCAGAAGTTCATATGTTTGTAAGTTAAAAATTCTTATTATTCTCGTATTAGTGCTTTTATAAATAATATTTTACTGATCGAATCACTTACGTGTTATAAATCTAACTAGAAAAAGTGAATATTTCAAATAAGTCATGTTAGAAAAAACTAGATTCGATTATCTTATTTTTAAATGTTGGTTGTATAAAGTCAATCGTTTAACAGTTGTTATTATTTTTTAAATAGTTTTTATTATTTTTGAACAGTTGTTATTATTATTTGAACATTTTTTATTATTTTTGATCATTTGTTTAGTTGTTATTATATTTTTGAACAGTTGTTGTTATTATTTTTTAATATTTTTATTTTTTTTTCCCTGTGCTTTTTTTCCAAACAGGCGAAAATTTCAAAATTGTAGTTTACAATTCTAAAATACACTTTTAATGAAAGCAGTCTGTTACAAGATAATCACAAAAAGTTAACATTATCTTTCAAAAATAAACCCTCATTTCACAATATAATTGAAACTGAACAGGCAAAATTAAAAATCACGTGTACCACATGTGTATTCCAAACACAAATATCCGTAATCTAACCACCATGATATCATAACTTGAAAAGATAAAGCTATCCTAAATTATCAAAGCATTAGTTCAGTTTGTCACGGCACGTCCAAGAAAATTTCGATAGGATAAAAATTTGACTGTAAGTTTCGAAGGAAAACCTATCCCCGAATCAAACTTGGCAGATTTATTTAATCTTTTGTTTTCTGTAAATAAAAGAAAACCGATCAAGGCACAGAACGAATTATTAGAAACATTAAACGAAATGAATGTCCCGTGAAATTTTATTAAAAATAAATATTTGTCAACAAACATTAAACAAGATTCTGTATTAGATTTGTCAAAACCCACTAAAAAACGAAAAGTGGGTCCACATGTATTGCATTGGGAAAATTATTAATAAAATTGAATTTGTTTTTTAACTATACCTCTTTCCTATGTTTTCTACACCAAACACAATAAAAACAGTAATTACCCCTAAAGATGTCTTCTTTTTACCATTGCTTCCACTATACATTTTAAAATAAATATGTTAATATTCAATCCAATCATATCGAAAAAGATAAATTTCCGGTTTCATTTAAATTCAGTATAAAATAAACCTTAAACTTTTCACTTCCGGTACCGCGATACCTCTCTTTAAACACTTAAAATCTCGACATTCATATGTAGCTTCTTGGCTTGATTAGTTAAACCTACCACAAATTATCAAGTCAAGAAGCTATTTTGCAGGTTCAAACCCCAGTGAAATCTTTTCAAGAAAACCTATTTTAAATATCCGTTATTGCATTCCCTACCGATAGAGGGCGACACCAAAAAAATGTTTAATATACGTTTCGCGTTCAAACTTAAAGTCAATTCTAAAATTAAAAAAAAAAAAAAAAAAATTAAGCCCCCCTCAAAAATAAGCCCCCCCTTCAAAAAAGTTAACCGCCTCTTCAAAAATAAGCTCCCTCACTTTTAGACCCTCCTCCTATAGCAGACTTCAATCTAACATTTAAATTTAATTTAAAAAAAAATTAATCCCTCCTTAAAAATTAAGCCCCCCTAAATTTTAAGCACCCCCTTAAAAATGTTAGCCCCCCCAGACTTCAAACTAACATTTAAATTTGATTCTAAAAAAAAAAAAAAAAAAAAAAAAATTGATCTCCGTTTCGCCTTCAAACTGAAAGTCCATTCTAAAATTAAAAAAAAAAAAAATTAAGCCCCCCTCAAAAATAAGCCCCCCTTCAAAAAAGTTAGCCGCCTCTTCAAAAATACCCCCATTCTATAGCAGACTTCAATCTAACATTTCAATTTGATCCTAAAAAAATTAAGCCCCCTCAAAAAATGTTAGCCCCCTCACATTTATACCCTCCTCCTATAGTACACCCTTAAGACCCCTTCGTTTTTTAATGTGTTCTTTTCACATCATACTATAGTATGATTTCACTCCCTCATCCACCACATCATTGATCTTCCGAGGGTCGGACTCACTCCCTCCACCTCCACCACATCATTGATCCTCTTGTGGCAGAACTCTCCTTTTCCCTCTACTACTGTACTGTTACTTTTATATTTTTGTAATTGGCAACAGCTTGTTAAGCACTTCAACTTCTACTGCTAGTAGCGCGGTAGAACAGTCTTGTTTACATCTCTCTCACCATGCTATGAGTTATAATTAAAGTCTAAATTATTTCAATTATTTAGTAAGATTTAATTAATATGATTAATCTTAAATCTTAACACAAACATCGTAAAAGTCCTAGTGAGCGAAACTGCGAAATAGATGACTTTGACAAGTGTGTTATAGGCCAGGACTATAACACACTTATTTATAACACACTTTTGTCGTTTCAAGATTTTTATGTAAGAGAAAGAAAAGCACCATCTCTTAGAAAATTATTACCCGTGTTGAAAGAAAAAAATTGAATTTTAAAAGGAAAGATACACATTGTGCAAAGTCTTACATTCAATGAATTTTCGATGGAGCCCGTGGAATTTGGTAAATAAAAACAAATTAGGTAACGAATATGTTTGGCTGAAACAGACATTTGATAAATATCCAAAACGATTTAGAGTGGCAAGAATAAAGATGGAAATAAAAGGTCTCGGATATGTAAATACGAAAGCGGCAATCCTGCCTAGACACTCTAAAATTAAACACTATATCTTAGGTAATAAGACGCAAGCTTAAACAAGAGTTTGTGTTTATCTTACTTGTGTTAAATTTATCTGGGAAAGGTTTTAATCCCCAAATAGAAAATTTTCCAAAATAATTCATGATTGCTGCTGGATTTTGTTATAAAATTAAATTAAAAGTAAAAAATGCAGTAAAGCCAGGGCCGTAGCTAGAGGGGTGCCAATTTTTGAGCCCCGCCCCCCGCACCTGAGAAATTTACCAAGGTCACCAAATGAAATTCTGTTTCAAAAATCCAAATGAAACTCTGTTCAAAAATTGAACCTAGTTTTTTTTTTTTTTTTTTTTTTTTTTTTTTTTTACAGTTTTGCATAATTTAAATTGTAGTATTTCTTTAAAAACTGCAAATAAGTGCTTCAATAGGCGCGCATCCTATCTGCACATACTCAGAATTAGCAACCTTTTGCTGATGCAAACATTGACTTTTGCGTTAGTTATATACTGAAATTTTTCATTTTGCAGCGTTTTCCATTATTTGCATAAACAAAGTTATTCTAATGAGTTTGATAGTAAATATGATGCTTATGAGAAACATTATGTTTCCTATTTGAGCAGCCATACTCAACCTGCGGCCCGAGACACATAATCAGCAATCTCTAATTATAAAATTAATTAAGATGCTCTTTAAAAGTTTTTAGCACATTCGCTGTTACTTTATATATTTTTATGGAAAGACAAAATTCGCCAGTTATTTCTAATTACTAATTTCAAATCATGTTAAAACATCTTAAATATCAATTCCTCAATCAAACAATTTTTTTTCATGTAAATCGTGCTATGGTGGTATACACTAATGAAACATTATTCCAAATTAATTAAATTTGTACTATATACTTCTACATTACAAAATAAATAAGAAGTTTTTGCATTGAAAAATGAATGATTTATTAAAGAAAATATCTTGTTTTGCTTTTTTCTCTTTAGAATTTGGTGATGCTGCATTGTTATATTATTATATTTTATACTTATCAATCGCTAATAATGCCTATTCGATTGTCGTGAAATAGTGTTATAGGCCAGGACTATAACACACTTATTTATAACACACTTTTGTCGTTTCAAGATTTTTATGTAAGAGAAAGAAAAGCACCATCTCTTAGAAAATTATTACCCGTGTTGAAAGAAAAAAATTGAATTTTAAAAGGAAAGATACACATTGTGCAAAGTCTTACATTCAATGAATTTTCGATGGAGCCCGTGGAATTTGGTAAATAAAAACAAATTAGGTAACGAATATGTTTGGCTGAAACAGACATTTGATAAATATCCAAAACGATTTAGAGTGGCAAGAATAAAGATGGAAATAAAAGGTCTCGGATATGTAAATACGAAAGCGGCAATCCTGCCTAGACACTCTAAAATTAAACACTATATCTTAGGTAATAAGACGCAAGCTTAAACAAGAGTTTGTGTTTATCTTACTTGTGTTAAATTTATCTGGGAAAGGTTTTAATCCCCAAATAGAAAATTTTCCAAAATAATTCATGATTGCTGCTGGATTTTGTTATAAAATTAAATTAAAAGTAAAAAATGCAGTAAAGCCAGGGCCGCAGCTAGAGGGGTGCCAATTTTTGAGCCCCGCCCCCGCCCCTGAGAAATTTACCAAGGTCACCAAATGAAATTCTGTTTCAAAAATCCAAATGAAACTCTGTTCAAAAATTGAACCTAGTTTTTTTTTTTTTTTTTTTTTTTTTTTTTTTTACAGTTTTGCATAATTTAAATTGTAGTATTTCTTTAAAAACTGCAAATAAGTGCTTCAATAGGCGCGCATCCTATCTGCACATACTCAGAATTAGCAACCTTTTGCTGATGCAAACATTGACTTTTGCGTTAGTTATATACTGAAATTTTTCATTTTGCAGCGTTTTCCATTATTTGCATAAACAAAGTTATTCTAATGAGTTTGATAGTAAATATGATGCTTATGAGAAACATTATGTTTCCTATTTGAGCAGCCATACTCAACCTGCGGCCCGAGACACATAATCAGCAATCTCTAATTATAAAATTAATTAAGATGCTCTTTAAAAGTTTTTAGCACATTCGCTGTTACTTTATATATTTTTATGGAAAGACAAAATTCGCCAGTTATTTCTAATTACTAATTTCAAATCATGTTAAAACATCTTAAATATCAATTCCTCAATCAAACAATTTTTTTTCATGTAAATCGTGCTATGGTGGTATACACTAATGAAACATTATTCCAAATTAATTAAATTTGTACTATATACTTCTACATTACAAAATAAATAAGAAGTTTTTGCATTGAAAAATGAATGATTTATTAAAGAAAATATCTTGTTTTGCTTTTTTCTCTTTAGAATTTGGTGATGCTGCATTGTTATATTATTATATTTTATACTTATCAATCGCTAATAATGCCTATTCGATTGTCGTGAAAAAAAATGGCAGAAAAAAGTTTTACATTGCTATTTCTAAACAACAATCTTCGCGGCATAATTCTTCATCATTTTCAATGGGAACCTACTTGGAAGTAATTTTTTTGGAAATAGTGGTGTTAAAATTTTTTTGTAACATTCCTTCCACTACAAATGTTCCATACAATTAATTATATTAACTTTTTATTTTGCTTTGTTATACTGCTTTTGTTATCTTATTATTTTAATTACTCTTTTTTTACACTATTATACAAAGTGTGTTGCGGCCCGCCTAGCGTCCCAAACATATGTTTGCGGCCCGCGAGAAAAAAAGGTTGAGTATGGCTGTATTTGAGTCATCCTAGTTTAAATATATATAAGATCCTTAATTTATAAATGATACTAATGAAAAAAATTACAGCCAATTTAAATACAAGTGGTTTTAGCGTTTGAATCAGCTACATAGAAAATTCAAATTTTTAAACATTATTATCAACAACTAAGATAAGGTTACAGAATAATTTGCTCTACAAAGTGAAATATTGGTAAAACAAAACTTTTTTGAGAGGCCTGGAAACCATTTTATGCCCTTTTTTTTTTTTTTTTTTTTTTTTTTTGCTAGTTTGCTTTTCTTTAATTTATATTTTACACTTTATTTATTCACCGTAACAAGAGTTTGTGTTTATCTTGCTCGTGTTAAATTTACCTAGGAGAGGTTTCAACCCCAAAATACGAGCTTCGATGCACCAATATTGATAAGTTTGTGAAGGGCTATAAGAGCCTACTTTCAGACACATTCTTTAATTCATTTTTGCTCAGCAATGCATGAAATGGACAGGTGTTGTTATTCAGAAACTTTGTCATCGAATCACGTTTTCCATTTTTTTGGTAAAGTCAGATCTTTTAGAAAACTCTCTCAAAGTCGGCGTTTTGAATTGAATTCCTAATGCTTCATCGCCAGAAAGGAGAAAAACTGGTTGTCACGTGACACGAATAAATTATAACTCGATAAGTAATTTATTTATTAAAAATGGAAAACTCATTTCAATTCCACAGTCAGGTCTGAAAATTTGATGCTTTTGCGTTTAAAAATGAGTCCGAAATTGTATCATAAAATTTTGCGTTGTTCAATACATCATTTGAAAACAACCACCTAATTACTTTAAACAATTTTAAAAGTTTGTGCAAGCTTATGTGCATACGCAGAAACGTTCAAACGTGAGAAAACGGAATAAAAATTTACAATCCATTCTGGTATTAATACAAATATATATAAAGTGTGTTGGGGAATCTTTCATTGTCAACTAATTATTTCATACTTAATTATTATTTCATTGTTTAAGTTGGTGTTATAATAATGTTTCATTTATGGTTATATATATATATATATATATATATATATATATATATAAAGAAAATAATCGTAAAAATATTGCAAAAACAGGAAAACTTTATTGCAAATATAGATGTATTTTATTTACAAACAAATTTATGCATTTAACACAGTTAAAATATTTAAGAAAAATATATACCTTTTAGTACATTTATATTATTAAATATATAACTATAATTATATTAAAAAGAATCCAGATATTTTATATTTCATATAGTTGCCATTTATCTAATATATAAGACATGAACATTTTATTTTTCATCTTTATATGAATCTCAATACAAATTCAATTTTTTAACTGAAACTCAAAATAGCGTCACTGTGTTAAAAAAAAAAAAAAAAAAAAAAAAAAAAAAAAAAAAAAAGAATGAAATTAAAAATACATATCTTCATTGCTGACATCAAGACCTACCATCTAAAGCTAATTAAATTTTACAACATACCTTAACTAAATGCACATGTATGTTATATTAAAAAAAATAATAAAAAAAAATAAGCCCAAGTAAATCTAATAATAAATATACTAGAATAATAGATGTCTGTCTGTCTCTGTGTATATGCTTCTGTTCTATGCGATTTTCTTCTTTGCATTTCTAGGCGATGTTTTCACGTTAGTAAAAGGAATCCGATTACAATCTTCGAACAATATACTAAATTTTGACCTTCAATCCCAATAAAGTAATTTTTTTTAATTCAAAGCAAATATAGTAAAATTTGTCCTGTTACTTTTGAATTTTGTGCGAAATCTTTATGCGATTTTATTTTTTATATTTTTTCGTACTTCGGAGCGATTTCTTTTACGTTAGATTTTTGTAAAAGGATTTACTTTTGGCCCCTTTTAGCCCTCTATTCTTATTAAATTTTGTTCTCTGTTATTTTTTTATTATTTTTTTAAATTTTTATGCGTTTTTTTCGCATTTTGTGGCTTTTTTTTTTAAATTTTTTTTTCTGAATCTGAAAGAACTCTCCATTAATTTTTGCTTCTGAAGTGATTAAATTCAAGTAGGAAAAATGTCAATTAGGCTACTAAAGCGAAGAGAACGACGACGAAATTTAAATAAACTTTAAATGTAATAAAAAAAAAGTCACAATAATAAAAGGTTTGCTTAATTAGAGGCCAGGGCTCGTAGCATGCACGAGTGTAAAATATCCTTTTTATGCATTTGGATTGTTTAAATGAATTCGAGAACATTGAAAAGACTTTGGGAAAACTTTTCGAAGAGGTATTGTGAAAAACGGACATGACTGTAACAAGAAAATTCTATTATCATAGAAATTTCGAGCCAAAGCAATAGCCAAAAGTCAAAGCTATCCAACAAAGTCAAATTGTTGCAAATAATATGTAATTTATGGGTAGAAATTAACTTTGAAAATCATTTCCATAAAGTGCAAATGACCTTCTGTATAAATAGCTAACAAACGATGTTTTTTTTTTTTTTTTTTTTTTTTTTTTTTTTTCTTCGAAAGTATGTTTCAGCATGTATGAGCTGATTTACAGACGGCTGAGCGAATTCTTTCATCATATGCTGTCTTTTAAATGCTAAAACAACTATTTAATTTTATTTAAAATAAATGAAGTTTTTAACTATACGCGATGATTTGTCTAAAGCAGCGGTTCCCAACCTGGGGTACGCGTACCCCTAGGCGTACGTGGCGGGGTTGTGGGGGGTACGTGAAAATCATATCGGAAATGGCGGAAATCACAAAAATGATTTAACTGAAAACACAAAGAAAGTTGATAGTTTCGGATTACAAAGTTAGTTTCATTTGTTACTTCAATATGTTACACTCAAAATGAGGGTAATCCATTGATAATTCTATGCCACTAGCTCCTCCTACTGCTGATCATATTGCATGAGTACTTATATATTTTCGCAATCTTTGCTAAAACCACCATTGATCATTTTACAATGTTCTTTTCCCACGCCTTATTTATTCCCGTTTCTAATTATAATTACAAAACGCCTAAATTACGCCAGAGCTTCTGGGTTTAATGTTTTATTTTAAAACGTGTTGAAAAACAGGCCCTTATTTTCATAGGCAGAATTATATCACGTATACTAATTGGAAAGCCTCCTTCCTTTTAATGAGTATTAAATTTGAAGTATTTAATTATTATTTGAATAATTTGATTTACATTTAAAATGGATAACTAGTTGAAATCTGGAACTCTTAAGAGTATTGCAACTGGATTGAAGTTCAATCTGATGATTCGGCAACTGCAAGTTCTTCGAAACAATTTGATTATTTAGAATTGCAAGAAAACATGAGCGCAGCTGTTAATAGGCATGTTCTCATAACTGATAAATACTGAATAATAATTCTTTATAATACTTTAAATAATACTGAAAACATCTGTGCTCCCTTAATGAATAGAAAATATAATAATGAATAATTCTTAAAATATGGATTCCGCATTCACAGGAGATGAAGATTTTAATAATATGTGGGGAGGAGAGGACTGGGTGGGTGGTTTTGATAAATGGGGGTACTCCGAACTGAAAACCCTAAGCAAGGGGTACGTGAAAGAAAAAAGGTTGGGAAGCGCTGGTCTAAAGCATCTCTAACAAAAAGAAAATTTGCGAGAAACCGAGAAACTTTAATGCCATTGGTTTAACATGGGAAAGGGGAATACAGATTCTGACTGTATGAAAAAGCAAAATTATTATGTAAAAATAAAATGAAACAATGAAAATAAAAACAAATAGTGGGCGCTTATAGAGAACCGAATAAAATCATTTAAAGAAATATTCTTATATGTGCGTTATGATCAGCATGCATTTAACTCATACATCTAAGTATTTCATCTGCAAGTAGATGGAGAATGAGAGTTCAACCCCAGCAACGCAGGCGGAGGCGGAGGTGCGGAGGAAATTTTTTTATCCCCCTACCGCCCCCCCAACCTACCCCATGCCCCCCTCCCCTACCTCCCCCTACCCCCTACCTCCCCATCACCCCCTTACCCCATGTCCCCCGCCCCATTTTTTTTTTAATTTAAAAATTCAAAAATTAAAAAAATTGTCTTATAGTACGAGGTATCGGTGATGGTAGAGTACGACCACTATCCCCCTACCGCCCCCCCTACCCCATGCCCCCCCTACCCCCCCCCCCAATTTTTTTTTTTTTTTTTTTTTTTTTTTTAAATTTAGGAGAGATAAAGTTTAAAGTGGTGTCGCCCTCTATCGGTAAGTATGAAAATTATGGAATTTAAAATGACTGCTTCTGAATTTTAAGTTATAGCATAGTATAAAATAAAATATTCTAAAGTATCTCATCATACTGCTTATAATGGAAATTTAAGTTATAGCATGGTGTAAAATAAAGTAACTTACCGCTGCTTACAATGGAAATATATAGTTATAGAATAGCACTTAATAAATAATTTTAAAATGTGTTACCATAGTGCTCGCAAAGGAATATGAAATAGAAATTTAAGTTCTAACATAACGCTAAATAAATAATTTTAAAGTTTCTTAGCAAACTGCTTACAATGAAAATATTTAGTTGAAGCATAGCACTTAATAAAATATTCTAAAGTATCTCATCATACTGCTTACAATGGAAATTTAAGTTATAGCATGGTGTAAAATAAAGTAACTTACCACTGCTTACAATGGAAATATATAGTTATAGAATAGCACTTAATAAATAATTTTAAAATGTGTTACCATAGTGCTCGCAAAGGAATATGAAATAGAAATTTAAGTTCTAACATAACGCTAAATAAATAATTTTAAAGTTTCTTAGCAAACTGCTTACAATGAAAATATTTAGTTAAAGCATAGCACTTAATAAAATATTTTAAAGTTTCTTACCAAACTGCTGACAATGGAAATATTTAGTTATAGCGTAGCACTTAACAAAAATTTTAAAGTGACACATGTAAATAATTATAGTTATAAACCGACATATAGGCAGATAGGCAGGCACACAGACAAGCAGGCAGGCAGGTAGGCAGACAGACAGACACACACACACAGTGAACTATTTGTTACGTACACAAGCATGCATATACGAAGTGAACTGATTGTAATAAAATACAAGACGTGCATACGTTTTAAAACATTTTTTTTTCCTTCACAGAAATTAAGAAAATATTAAATTTCGACTACAACTTTCACTTTGAAATAGCGTACTCCCTTGTTAAAAATTATTAGCTTTTAACAAACATGTAAATGAAGCGGGGTTCGAACCTCGAACCTGACAAAATGATCTCATGATGTGTTGATTTGCAGTAGGTTTAAACGAACACACCATGAGACCATGTTTATTAGACGCGATTTAAGATATATAAGAAAAGGTGTCACGTGACTGAACATATTGGATTATTACTATACAGTACTAATGATATTATAAATTTTGTAAAATAATTTAAGCTTTACGATAAACTTTAATGTTTAAACTTACAAACACATTGGAATGTATTTATAACATATAAAATAACCTTATAAAAGGTCGGTTGGTTTGTTGGTTTTATAAACTTGCAAAGCGTATCTTACCAATTTGCATACAAGAGATTTTGTAACATAAATTATATAATACAGCAAATTTTAACTTACCAAGTGAGGTTTAAGGATACTGTAATAGAATTTTTAATTGTATACTTTAAAAAAGAAAGTTTAACTTACCATTATGTTTATGCTCGGATTCGAACTGTCAACCTTTTGGCTAGCTTTCCAATGCGCTCCCAATTACGCTACGATGGCTCCGTACAATTAATATAAATAATGAAACCTAACACAATGTTATTTTTTTTCCTAAGATTTTCAAGTTAATAAAACAGGATATGACGACATTTATAGAATAACATCCTGTTTTACAACGATAAGAATAGCAATATAAGAAGATTGTACACCATAATGAATTTACTGTTTAAAGTTTTGACTTAAACGATTATTCTTCTAATTACTTAAAACCTTGCTGTATATTTGCTTGATCACCTATCTGTTTACCCTGCTTTTTGGATACTTCTAAACCTGAAAATGACTACTTCGCTTAACACATCTTACTATGAAATTTCAGAAATCAGCGAATTTAGTAGAATATTTCAGTATTTTGACGTTTTTACCCCATACCATTGGGACTTAGGGGAGGATACGATTGTCGAAGTGCAAATGAATAAGGACTTTGAGTTAAACGTTCACATTCAAAAATATAAAGAATTTGAGAATAGTGGTAAAATGTACCCTACAAATGAAGGAATTACAATATCGTGCGCAACCTTTGATAAATTTGAAACGAGAATGACAGAATTTAATTTTGACTCTGCAGAAAAAGAAACATTCGTATCTAACAACGACTTACTAACGATTTATGTGGATAAGGAATCATGCATACTGCAAAAACTATTGAAACCTGATTGTTTACTACTTACAAAAGAACAATTTCTCAAACTAGAGAAAAACTGTATTGAAATTAGCGAATGTCTTATTCAAACTTTTTTAACAAAACTTCTACCTGTTTATGTTTTAAAAAACGTAAAAATATGTAAAAGTTCTCACTTTACAGAGGAAGAGGCGATGGACTATTTTTTAGAATGCTTCGATCATGAATTAGAGAGATCAGTATATCGCACGTTTGACTGTTATTTATGTTCAATCGGCCAACCAGTAGAAATGGATCATGAATGTATGAGATATAATTTAAGAAAACAGTTTGACTGGTGTGCAGACAGCGCTTTGTTAAATTTCAACATTAAGGAATTTGTGAAAAACCAGCTAGAGAAATGTACATGTAATTATACTTATTTATTTTTCGAATCTATGAATGTAGACTTTTATAATAAGCATTTGAGCAATGTATTTATAAATTAACGTAGAAATGTTTTATATTTAATAAATATTTGTTTAGTTTTTCATCATGTGTCTGTTTTTAATTTATGTATAAGGAATAAATAAGTTTAGTTTTTGGAAAGTTTTACAATTTTTATTCAGAAAATGTAGAAACTTGTTTTATTTTTCTACAAAAATTAAGGATTTTATACTATTTCATTAAACATGTGTACCATTATTATAATATAACTTACATATTGTATACAAAATACTACCCTTTACTTGATAAATTATTTAAGATTTTAAACCAAAACTGAGCGAATATTATAAAGATTATCAAGTTTGAAAATAGATCTGTTGTCTACCAGAGCAAAAACAGGAAACTACTTATTTGCGGATAACATCCCTGTTTTCTTACTGATAACGATACTTCTTGTATAGTTTAAAGTATAAAAATTATTTCATTTACTTAATTAGCAATACCCTATAATGAACGAGTATTTTCACACATTTAAATTTGCATTTTAAGCCACGATGAATACATAATAAAACATTACTTGTATACTTTTACATAAAAATTGAAAATACATTTATACTTAACGAAATCACCCACTGTATAATAAAAGATACTTTGCTAAATTACTTATGTTTAACATACAGACTAATTTCTGTATACGATATATATCACGTGACGCTATTTTTAATTATTTTAAGCATGCGCGCCCTCTACAATTAAATAAATATTCATGAAAAGTTTTATTTGAAATAATATTCATACTGTTTCTGTGCCGTTAAGACGTTCTAATTTTTTCTCCGTTTAAGTGATCTGCGATTTTAATTGATTTAAATTAAATAAGTACAATGCAAGACATGGTGTTAGACGAACCATCCAAGATAAGAAAAGCCTTGACATCGGAGTTTAAGGAGCAAATAGACTGTACTATTTTAATGAAACCTGTTTTGAATAAGGAACCGATGGCCTCTTCATCAGATCAAGTCGATCAAAAGTTACCTTTTACATGTGATACATGTAAAAAAGTATTTACTAAAAAATATATGTTATTAAGACATATGAACTTACATTTAGAAAAAAAACCCTCTAAGTGTGATAATCTGTTTACTACAAAGAGCGCTTTACAGGGTGATATGCTAATTAATCCCAAGACATCTGCCACATATAAATGTGAGAAATGCAGTAAGACTTTCTCACGAAAAAATGTGTTAGTTAGACACATGAAATTTCACTTAGAAAAGAAACCTTTTAATTGTAAAATGTGTTCGAAATCATTTGTGCAGAAAAGCGACTTACAAAAGCATAACTTAGTACATTCTAAACAAGGCGTTATGCATAAATGTAATGATTGTGATAAAAAGATTTTACGGGAGAAAAATTTAATAAATCATACTATGATTCATAACACCCCTCAGCAAAAGCAAAGGAATATTGAACCGTTTACCAGACACTATAAATGTGTAGATTGTTCTGAAATATTTAATCACAGATTTGACTTAGTGAAGCATAGAAAAATTCATCTCTCGCCCAAAGAACATATATCTGAACAGCGTACTGAACTTTTAAACCATTTACAGAATTTATTACTACGTATAGACACTTTACAAAATGCTATAAAAAATGAAACTATTCCTTTTTGAAATATTGACTTTACCAATTTATTTGAACTATACAACTTCTTGTATATACTAATGTATGTGTTTAAATAATTAAATAAATAATAGATAAGTGAAAAAGCTTTTGTGTTTTATTTTTCAATATGATTATATTATATCACTATTATGTGAATGAATAGACTTGTAAATTTAAACCCTATGTATAAAAATAAATTTCTTGCACTTTTACAAGAAGTAAAAATTTAATACAAATATATTTCAGATTTTTTAAATATATTATTGATTCACATATAATAGTTAAATTAATATGCTATTAAACATATAATTTTGTATAATCTATATTATTAATTTTCTTTAACACATATTACTTTTTTACAATAAATCGATTTAACTAATTATACATTTGTGTAATTAAACAAACTTATTTTACTAAATATACGTATCGATAATTAATTTTTATTATTTACATACACATGATTATACTTTTTATCGTACGCGATTAACTATTTATACATTTAATAAGCGTTGCCATACCCTCTTTTATAAATAATTAGATATTATAAAGCATACGGATTTCACATAAACAAGCAATATTCATTAAATGAACAATTTGAATCTTTAAGCTATAACGTCATATTTACTTTTAAACTTGCTTTTAACTGTAACCATCACTCTTTTTTAAACTATGTTAGTAACTGTTTAGATATAATATAATCAGTTTACTGTTGACTTTTGTCGTAACTGAACCTTTTACTGTTTGTTATTTAAAAATGGCTTGTGAATTAGATGGGATTAAACGGTCGTGTGAAGAAATGGCTTCTTCAACAATGTTTCAACGTTTAGATAAACCTATGGAAAATTCGGATTTTTATAAAAATGAATTTTTACCCAAATCTAATATACAGGAGAACTATGAAACACTATCACCTACCATGGACTTGTATGCAGCAGAGCCTAAGATTACCAAGGATTCTACAACCCCAATATTTACTAACTGTGATAATGACGAAACGTCTTTCCCCGACACCTGTTGTGAGTCTACCTCTGCTAAAAGCTTTTTGGATACAATGTTTAAGGATCTAGATTTTAAAAATTTGGAAACATATCTTACCTCACAGCCTACAAGTGGTTTAATTTCTTCAAATGAACCATCAACTAGCATTACACATAGTAGTGAACAATTATATAACATATCCCCTCCCATCGCATGTGTGAATAACATTTCCAAAACCAAACATGGTAAATCTCGCATTTTTGTCATGTTTCGGATTAAACTTGCTGATTTTATATTTTTAACTTTAAAACGACATTATAAACAGTTTTATGTACATATTGAAGAGATCAAACACAATGTATTTACAAATGAAGAAATTTCATCAACAAATAGAATTTTTATGGATATTTCAACATGGTATGAATTCCAATATAAAATTTTTGGATTTAATTTAAAATATAAAAGTTCATCGTTTATTGCTAACAATACAGTATTAGTGTTAAATTATAATAATTCTATTATGCAAATAAAAAATTTAAAGAATTATACACATTGTGTTTTAAACGATTTTCAGTTAGAAAATTTAAAAGAAAAAGCTATTGATTTTAAGAGCAATCTTATTAAACACTTGTATACAGTTCATCTACCGCAGTTAATTAAGCAAAAATGCACACTCGTTAATTTACCTTCTGAAATCGAGCGTGTTTTACTAACGAAACTTATCTCTTCTATTGAGGATAATGTACTGACAATATTAAACCAAATTTATGAATGTGTAGGATGTATATTTAGACACCAATCCCAAAGTCTACATACATGTTTCACCTTTAATAAACGTGAAAGATTTAATCACTTAGGGGATATGATTTTAATGCTTGTAAATTTTGATTATGTTATTTCAAGGTTTTTAAACGGAGTTGAATGTATCAGTGAAAACTTTTTACGTAACATTAATGTGGAATTTATTCGAAATGTATTATTTAAGTCCTGAAAATAAAATATTTTGCTTTAAATCTGTGTGTTTATTTAAACAAAATGTGTGTGTGTTTATTAATATTGTTTAACTTGCAATTTAAGATTAATGATTTCTCTTATATGTTTATAACAGAAACATGATAACATAGTATGTATACTAAATGTTAGTAACATACTACACATGTTAGTAAATGTATTTTTGAACTATTATAAAAGTTTTTAAAATTTTACAAGATAACAAAATTATTTTTCAGTTAAAAAGTTTTATAAATTTACAATTTTAAATTTAAAACTTAATAAAAGTATTTCATACTTTATCAATGTTGATTCGTCTTGTATGTTAATATTATATAATGGTAACATACTATATAGTTGTTATGTTACTACATATACTTATAAAAATAATTTAAACATGTTATATTATTGTAAAAGTTTTTAAAAAAAATTACAAACTAACTTAATTAAATTAAAAAATTATAAGTAAACAAAATAATTATTTTTTTAATTAAAATAAATTAACAAAAATGAAAAGTTATCAAAATTATTTTATAAATGTTTTAAAATACTTAATTTTAATAAATAGTGTCTATGTATACATATATATGTATGTACCTATATACATGTGGAACTTTAGTTAAGTAATAGAAATTCTCAAACTTTGTCATTAGAAACCCTATATTCTGATAATTAATAACAATTAACTTTAAATTAAAGAAATAGATTAATTTATACTTACAAATATAACCCACTTATAATAGCACGTCCATCTTACATAGTTACTTCAGACATTATGCTTGTTTCTATCCTAGCAACAGGATGTTTTTGTCGTACCACGTGATTTCCTTTAAAGTCACGTGATCATGAAGATAAGAATTAAACACAACGTGTTTGACATTTTCACTTCTGCTATAGAAGAGGCTTGTTTGGTAAGTTATAATGTCCTGTATTCTTTATTTTACACTTTATTTTACAATTTATTAAGAAGATCTAATTTAAATAACGTTTATATTGCAAACGTAAGGTAAAAGCACTAAATTATTGTTTTAAAAGCCTTTTATTTTGTAATTTTGTCGACAATAAGATGATGTAATACATTTAAAATCTTACTATTGGGTTTTATTTTAGCATAAACATTATTTATTCAACTGGCTATTGCTTTTAGAAGTAACTTAATTTTCTTACACAAGCGGAAAATAATATTTCTTCATTAATATATCATGTTTACAAAATTTTTAAGTTATATATAATATAACTTGTAAATACATAGTATATTTTTATACTATAAGTATCTATAAGTATATGTATACTTACATGTTATTTAAGTATATATGTATACTTATGGATTTGGTATATAAATATACTATGTATTTACAAGTTATGTTATATATAACTTAAAAATTTTGTAAACATGATATATTAATGAAGAAATATTATTTTCCGCTTGTGTAAGAAAATTAAGTTACTTCTAAAAGCAATAGCCAGTTGAATAAATAATGTTTATGCTAAAATAAAACCCAATAGTAAGATTTTAAATGTATTACATCATCTTATTGTCGACAAAATTACAAAATAAAAGGCTTTTAAAACAATAATTTAGTGCTTTTACCTTACGTTTGCAATATAAATGTTATTTAAATTAGATCTTCTTAATAAATTGTAAAATAAAGTGTAAAATAAAGAATACAGGACATTATAACTTACCAAACAAGCCTCTTCTATAGCAGAAGTGAAAATGTCAAACACGTTGTGTTTAATTCTTATCTTCATGATCACGTGACTTTAAAGGAAATCACGTGGTACGACAAAAACATCCTGTTGCTAGGATAGAAACAAGCATAATGTCTGAAGTAACTATGTAAGATGGACGTGCTATTATAAGTGGGTTATATTTGTAAGTATAAATTAATCTATTTCTTTAATTTAAAGCTAATTGTTATTAATTATCAGAATATAGGGTTTCTAATGACAAAGTTTGAGAATTTCTATTACTTAACTAAAGTTCCACATGTATATAGGTACATACATATATATGTATACATAGACACAATTTATTAAAATTAAGTATTTTAAAACATTTATAAAATAATTTTGATAACTTTTCATTTTTGTTAATTTATTTTAATTAAAAAAATAATTATTTTGTTTACTTATAATTTTTTAATTTAATTAAGTTAGTTTGTAATTTTTTTTAAAAACTTTTACAATAATATAACATGTTTAAATTATTTTTATAAGTATATGTAGTAACATAACAACTATATAGTATGTTACCATTATATAATATTAACATACAAGACGAATCAACATTGATAAAGTATGAAATACTTTTATTAAGTTTTAAATATAAAATTGTAAATTTATAAAACTTTTTTAACTGAAAAATAATTTTGTTATCTTGTAAAATTTTAAAAACTTTTATAATAGTTCAAAAATACATTTACTAACATGTGTAGTATGTTACTAACATTTAGTATACATACTATGTTATCATGTTTCTGTTATAAACATATAAGAGAAATCATTAATCTTAAATTGCAAGTTAAACAATATTAATAAACACACACACATTTTGTTTAAATAAACACACAGATTTAAAGCAAAATATTTTATTTTCAGGACTTAAATAATACATTTCGAATAAATTCCACATTAATGTTACGTAAAAAGTTTTCACTGATACATTCAACTCCGTTTAAAAACCTTGAAATAACATAATCAAAATTTACAAGCATTAAAATCATATCCCCTAAGTGATTAAATCTTTCACGTTTATTAAAGGTGAAACATGTATGTAGACTTTGGGATTGGTGTCTAAATATACATCCTACACATTCATAAATTTGGTTTAATATTGTCAGTACATTATCCTCAATAGAAGAGATAAGTTTCGTTAGTAAAACACGCTCGATTTCAGAAGGTAAATTAACGAGTGTGCATTTTTGCTTAATTAACTGCGGTAGATGAACTGTATACAAGTGTTTAATAAGATTGCTATTAAAATCAATAGCTTTTTTTTTTAAATTTTCTAACTGAAAATCGTTTAAAACACAATGTGTATAATTCTTTAAATTTTTTATTTGCATAATAGAATTATTATAATTTAACACTAATACTGTATTGTTAGCAATAAACGATGAACTTTTATATTTTAAATTAAATCCAAAAATTTTATATTGGAATTCATACCATGTTGAAATATCCATAAAAATTCTATTTGTTGATGAAATTTCTTCATTTGTAAATACATTGTGTTTGATCTCTTCAATATGTACATAAAACTGTTTATAATGTCGTTTTAAAGTTAAAAATATAAAATCAGCAAGTTTAATCCGAAACATGACAAAAATGCGAGATTTACCATGTTTGGTTTTGGAAATGTTATTCACACATGCGATGGGAGGGGATATGTTATATAATTGTTCCATACTATGTGTAATGCTAGTTGATGGTTCATTTGAAGAAATTAAACCACTTGTAGGCTGTGAGGTAAGATATGTTTCCAAATTTTTAAAATCTAGATCCTTAAACATTGTATCCAAAAAGCTTTTAGCAGAGGTAGACTCACAACAGGTGCCGGGGAAAGACGTTTCGTCATTATCACAGTTAGTAAATATTGGTGTTGTAGAATCCTTGATAATCTTAGGCTCTGCTGCATACAAGTCCATGGTAGGTGATAGTGTTTCATAGTTCTCCTGTATATTAGATTTGGGTAAAAATTCATTATTATAAAAATCAGAATTTTCCATAGGTTTATCTAAACGTTGAAACTTTGTTGAAGAAGCCATTTCTTCACACGACCGTTTAATCCCATCTAATTCACAAGCCATTTTTTAAATACCAAACAGTAAAAGGTTCAGTCACGACAAAAGTCAACAGTAAACTGATTATATTATATCTAAACAGTTACTAACATAGGTTAAAAAAAGAGTGATGGTTACAGTTAAAAGCAAGTTTAAAAGTAAATATGACGTTATAGCTTAAAGATTCAAGTTGTTCATTTAACGAAAATGTATATTGCTTGTTTGTGTGAAATCCGTATGCTTTATAATATCTAATTATTTATAAAAGCGGGTATGGCAACGCTTATTAAATGTATAAATAGTTAATCGCATACGATAAAAAGTATAATCATGTGTATGTAAATAATAAAAATTAATTATCGATACGTATATTTAGTAAAATAAGTTTGTTTAATTACACAAATGTATAATTAGTTAAATCGATTTATTGTAAAAAAGTAATATGTGTTAAAGAAAATTAATAATATAGATTATACAAAATTATATGTTTAATAGCATATTAATTTAATTATCATATGTGAATCAATAATATATTTAAAAAATTTATTAAATATATAATTTAAGTAACTTGTATTAAATTTTTACTTCTTGTAAAAGTGCAAGAAATTTATTTTTATACATAAGGTTTAAATTTACAAGTCCATTCATTCACATAATAGTGATATAATATAATCATATTGAAAAATAAAACACAAAAGCTTTTTCACTTATCTATTATTTATTTAATTATTTAAACACATACATTAGTATATACAAGAAGTTGTATAGTTCAAATAAATTGGTAAAGTCAATATTTCAAAAAGGAATAGTTTCATTTTTTATAGCATTTTGTAAAGTGTCTATACGTAGTAATAAATTCTGTAAATGGTTTAAAAGTTCAGTACGCTGTTCAGATATATGTTCTTTGGGCGAGAGATGAATTTTTCTATGCTTCACTAAGTCAAATCTGTGATTAAATATTTCAGAACAATCTACACATTTATAGTGTCTGGTAAACGGTTCAATATTCCTTTGCTTTTGCTGAGGGGTGTTATGAATCATAGTATGATTTATTAAATTTTTTTCCCGTAAAATCTTTTTATCACAATCATTACATTTATGCATAACGCCTTGTTTAGAATGTACTAAGTTATGCTTTTGTAAGTCGCTTTTCTGCACAAATGATTTCGAACACATTTTACAATTAAAAGGTTTCTTTTCTAAGTGAAATTTCATGTGTCTAACTAACACATTTTTTCGTGAGAAAGTCTTACTGCATTTCTCACATTTATATGTGGCAGATGTCTTGGGATTAATTAGCATATCACCCTGTAAAGCGCTCTTTGTAGTAAACAGATTATCACACTTAGAGGGTTTTTTTTCTAAATGTAAGTTCATATGTCTTAATAACATATATTTTTTAGTAAATACTTTTTTACATGTATCACATGTAAAAGGTAACTTTTGATCGACTTGATCTGATGAAGAGGCCATCGGATCCTTATTCAAAACAGGTTTCATTAAAATAGTACTATCTATTTGCTCCTTAAACTCCGATGTCAAGGCTTTTCTTATCTTGGTTGGTTCGTCTAACACCATGTCTTGCATTGTACTTATTTAATTTAAATCAATTAAAATCGCAGATCACTTAAACGGAGAAAAAATTAGAACGTCTTAACGGCACAGAAACAGTATGAATATTATTTCAAATAAAACTTTTCATGAATATTTATTTAATTGTAGAGGGCACGCATGCTTAAAATAATTAAAAATAGCGTCACGTGATATATATCGTATACAGAAATTAGTCTGTATGTTAAACATAAGTAATTTAGCAAAGTATCTTTTATTATACAGTGGGTGATTTCGTTAAGTATAAATGTATTTTCAATTTTTATGTAAAAGTATACAAGTAATGTTTTATTATGTATTCATCGTGGCTTAAAATGCAAATTTAAATGTGTGAAAATACTCGTTCATTATATGGTATTGCTAATTAAGTAAATGAAATAATTTTTATACTTTAAACTATACAAGAAGTATCGTTATCAGTAAGAAAACAGGGATGTTATCCGCAAATAAGTAGTTTCCTGTTTTTGCTCTGGTAGACAACAGATCTATTTTCAAACTTGATAATCTTTATAATATTCGCTCAGTTTTGGTTTAAAATCTTAAATAATTTATCAAGTAAAGGGTAGTATTTTGTATACAATATGTAAGTTATATTATAATAATGGTACACATGTTTAATGAAATAGTATAAAATCCTTAATTTTTGTAGAAAAATAAAACAAGTTTCTACATTTTCTGAATAAAAATTGTAAAACTTTCCGAAAACTAAACTTATTTATTCCTTATACATAAATTAAAAACAGACACACGATGAAAAACTAAACAAATATTTATTAAATATAAAACATTTCTACGTTAATTTATAAATACATTGCTCAAATGCTTATTATAAAAGTCTACATTCATAGATTCGAAAAATAAATAAGTATAATTACATGTACATTTCTCTAGCAGGTTTTTCACAAATTCCTTAATGTTGAAATTTAACAAAGTACTGTCTGCACACCAGTCAAACTGTTTTCTTAAATTATATCTCATACATTCATGATCCATTTCTACTGGTTGGCCGATTGAACATAAATAACAGTCAAACGTGCGATATACTGATCTCTCTAATTCATGATCGAAGCATTCTAAAAAATAGTCCATCGCCTCTTCCTCTGTAAAGTGAGAACTTTTACATATTTTTACGTTTTTTAAAACATAAACAGGTAGAAGTTTTGTTAAAAAAGTTTGAATAAGACATTCGCTAATTTCAATACAGTTTTTCTCTAGTTTGAGAAATTGTTCTTTTGTAAGTAGTAAACAATCAGGTTTCAATAGTTTTTGCAGTATGCATGATTCCTTATCCACATAAATCGTTAGTAAGTCGTTGTTAGATACGAATGTTTCTTTTTCTGCAGAGTCAAAATAAAATTTTGTCATTCTCGTTTCAAATTTATCAAAGGTTGCGCACGATATTGTAATTCCTTCATTTGTAGGGTACATTTTACCACTATTCTCAAATTCTTTATATTTTTGAATGTGAACGTTTAACTCACAGTCCTTATTCATTTGCACTTCGACAATCGTATCCTCCCCTAAGTCCCAATGGTATGGGGTAAAAACGTCAAAATACTGAAATATTCTACTAAATTCGCTGATTTCTGAAATTTCATAGTAAGATGTGTTAAGTGAAGTAGTCATTTTCAGGTTTAGAAGTATCCAAAAAGCAGGGTAAACAGATAGGTGATCAAGCAAATATACAGCAAGGTTTTAAGTAATTAGAAGAATAATCGTTTAAGTCAAAACTTTAAACAGTAAATTCATTATGGTGTACAAGCTTCTTATATTGCTATTCTTATCGTTGTAAAACAGGATGTTATTCTATAAATGTCGTCATATCCTGTTTTATTAACTTGAAAATCTTAGGAAAAAAAAAGTAACATTGTGTTAGGTTTCATTATTTATATTAATTGTACGGAGCTATCGTAGCGTAATTGGGAGCGCATTAGAAAGCTAGCCAAAAGGTTGACAGTTCGAATCCGAGCATAAACATAAAGGTAAGTTAAACTTTCTTTTTTAAAGTATACAATTAAAAATTCTATTACAGTATCCTTAAACCCCACTTGGTAAGTTAAAATTTGCTGTATTATATAATTTATGTTACAAAATCTCTTGTATGCAAATTGGTAAGATACGCTTTGCTTTGCAAGTTTATAAAACCAACAAACCAACCAACCTTTTATAAGGTTATTTTATATGTTATAAATACATTCCAATGTGTTTGTAAGTTTAAACATTAAAGTTTATCGTAAAGCTTAAATTATTTTACAAAATTCATAATATCATTAGTACTGTATAGTAATAATCCAATATGTTCAGTCACGTGAAACCTTTTCTTATATATCTTAAATCGCGTCTAATAAACATGGTCTCATGGTGTGTTCGTTTAAACCTACTGCAAATCAACACATCATGAGATCATTTTGTCAAGTTCGAGGTTCGAACCCCGCTTCATTTACATGTTTGTTAAAAGCTAATAATTTTAACAAGGGAGTACGCTATTTCAAAGTGAAAGTTGTAGTCGAAATTTAATATTTTCTTAATTTCTGTGAAGAAAAAAAAAATGTTTTAAAACGTATGCACGTCTTGTATTTTATTACAATTAGTTCACTTCGTATATGCATGCTTGTGTACGTAACAAATAGTTCACTGTGTGTCTGTCTGTCTGCCTACCTACCTGCCTGCCTGCTTGTCTGTGTGCCTGCCTATCTGCCTATATGTCGGTTTATAACTATAATTATTTACATGTGTCACTTTAAAATTTTTGTTAAGTGCTACGCTATAACTAAATATTTCCATTGTAAGCAGTTTGGTAAGAAACTTTAAAATATTTTATTAAGTGCTATGCTTTAACTAAATATTTTCATTGTAAGCAGTTTGGTAAGAAACTTTAAAATTATTTATTTTATACTATGCTATAACAAAAGTCTTTTACAGATTCCATTGTAAGCAGTATAATGAGATACTTTAGAATATTTTATTTTATACTATGCTATAACTTAAAATTCAGAAGCAGTCATTTGAAATTCCATAATTTTCATACTTACCGATAGAGGGCGACACCACTTTAAACTTTCTCTCTCCTAAATTTAAAAAAAAAAAAAAAAAAAAAAAAAAATTGGGGGGGGGGGGGGACATGGGGTAGGGGGATAGTGGCCGTACTCTACCATCACCGATACCTCGTACTATAAGACAATTTTTTTAATTTTTGAATTTTTAAATTTAAAAAAAAATGGGGGGGGGACATGGGGTAAGGGGGTGATGGGGAGGTAGGGGGTAGGGGGTGGTAGGGGAGGGGGGCATGGGGTAGGTTGGGGGGGGCGGTAGGGGGATAAAAAAATTTCCTCCGCACCCCCGCCTCCGCCTGCGTTGCTGGGGTTGAACTCTCATTCTCCATCTACTTCTGCATTAGATTAGATTTATAAGTATACACATTTTACGCAATTGAAAAATCTGTAAAGCAATTGTACTTTAGGTACTTGTACTTTAAAAATACATTTCAAATTAAATATTTTACTGTTACTTTCAGAAAAGCTATACATATAAAAAATAAAGTAAAAAGATCGATTTATTTAAAGAAAGAAGTCGTGTACAAATAAATAAAATAAATAAGACATGATACAGTTTACAGATTTCACGTAAATGAAAAATCCACAAAAATATTTATAATACTACTTATATTTTACAATTTTATGAATTAAATGTTTTAGTTTCCTTTGGAAAAAAAAAGAAAAAAAAGAGTGTTGTTTCAAGAGAGCAACCGTGTAATAAATAAACCGCTGTTCTTCCCTGCAAGGAGCAGACAGCTTTAACTTTCCATTTTTAGCACTTTCCAACCTAGTTGAAAAGTGCTTATGACTTCGGTTTGTCTGGCCGGATGGCCGCACTGCAAATTCCCAGCACACATTGGGAACACATTTGGAACACTTTGATTCAAAAAATGTGTTCCAGTTACCTCAATGTGTACTGAAATGTGTTCCGAATGTGTTCCGCTATAAAGAAAGTGTTCCGAAAAGTGTACCGAAAGTGTTCTGCTCAGGATATTTGTTAAATCTAAACTCGGAACACATTTGAGAACAGATTGGGAACACATTTGAGAACAGATTGGGAACACATTTGGGAACGCATTTGAGAACACATTTGGGAACGCATTTGAGAACAGATTTGGAACACATTTGGGAACAGATTTGGAACACATTTGGGAACAGATTTGGGAACACATTTGAGAACAGATTTGGAACACATTTGGACGCACTTGTTAAATCATCTCTTTCTTTGTTACAACGACGCTTTGTTACAACCTACTTTGTTACTAAGAAGCCTTGATCGCAATCAATGCGGATTTCAAGATCATTATTTTTATTACTTGGGTAAGTTAAACTTTAAAATTTATTTTACAGCGCACATGAGCTCGTTATATTAAGGGTCCTATTATAGTGGCTCCACCAGTGGCTGAGAAGTTCTGCTTTCAAAGCTGGTAGACGGGAGGTGCTGGGTTCAAAACACTGTCGCGCCCGTCGACCTAACCGTTCGGAGTTTTCCGTGGTTTTCTTCGAACCACAAAAATTGTGTCCTTGCAAAAAAAAATCCTTGCGTAAATACGGGTTAGGATCCCTTAGAAAGGTCCGTCATGGAAGGCACCCTCCCCCCTCCCACCGTTCTATATCCCTGGCGCAGATAATTTGCCGTAACAAATAACCAACCAACCAATTGAACCATTATAGTGATTGTCGTTTGAACGATATACACTCTAAAAAAATCCGTGAAAATACAAGAGATTTTCCGTAAAATTTTACGTAGAAGTTTCATTTTTCCAAAATTTCAGTACAATTTCCGTAAATGATATTAGTTCCGTTAAAGAGACTTCACATCCGTAAATATGCAGAAAGTTTTCCGTAATTTTAATGGATTTTTTCCGTATTTCTTTCAAAACAGTACAATTTCCGTAAATGACGTTTAAAGGTTGAGTACAGAAATAGCTTTTTTTGAAATGCGAATTAAGATTGTTATATTTACTAGAGTTCTTCTTGGATACAGGCCTGGCCCGGCTCGACCAGCTGGCTAATTCTAATCGAGGCCATGTCAATTTATTGTGAAAATAATAGTAATATTTATATTTTTTAATGAAATATTTAGAAATTTATTTTATTTTTATAAATTACAAAAAAAAAAAAAAAAAAAAAAAAAAAAAATCTAATCTACTTATTTTTTAAATTTACTTTTTTTTTTTTTATAGTACTTCAAATTTATGATTTTGTTTCACTATTTTTTTTTAAAATTTATCTTTTTAAATTAATGTGAGGCAATATTGTGTTATTTAAAGGTTTCATAACATAATATCTCTGCAAATTATAGCTATGCAAATTGGTATTAAACTAAACTGTTTTGGCTTACAAATTTATGAATTACGCTAAAATTTATTATTTTATAATTTATAATTTTAAAAAGTTTACAATTTTTTCCTTAAATTTATAAAATTAGTTGATGTTTTTTCTTTACTTTTATAAAAATCAAGTTTCTAATTTTATAACGTTTTTAATTTATTTCGTTAGTTCATATTTTTATAAATTAAACTAATTTAATTTAAAATAAATCAGTTAGTCCATATTTAAACTTACCTATCCCAAAGTCATTAATTATTTTTATTTTTATTATTATTATTTTATTTTATTATTTTATTTTATTTTTTTTATTATTATTATTAATGTAATGTTAAAAATATAATGTTTAACAGAACCGTACGCAAAAGCTCTCAGCATAGCTGAAATATAATAATTTAATTTATTATAAAATCGTTTATTTGCGTAAGTTTTTTTAAATAAGAGATTTAAAAAAATATTTCAATAGCATGTAATAAATAAGTCTGATTAAGATAATTGATGTTTTTATTGGAATTGATAAATAGATAATCAGGCAAATAATTTAAAAAAAGTATACGTTCGAAAAAAGAAAATGTTGGTACCGCTGTTGAATTCTGGGGGTGGCCCAGAGGGGACATTATCCCCAGGAAAATTAAAATATCCTCCCCCCGGAAGATTTTATACTTTTAATTATCAAAAAGTGCAATAACCCCCCCCCCCACCCACCCACAGCAGAAATCCCTCCCGGAGAAAAATGTCTGAATTCAACACTAGTTAGTTCTGTTGCAAAAAGAAGCAATTATTACTCTTAATACAATTTTTTTATGCATATAATACATAATGAATTAAAATTTATCTGTTATAAGGTACACCAAATAATACAGTAAATTATTGAAAATTATGAAAAGAAAATATTAAAAACATTGGAAAAATCCATCTACAGATGAAATCTCAAGTCATCTTTGCATCATAAAAAGCGATTCAAATAAGTTACAGCATTAGAGCGAAAAGCGCGACGGGTCATAGCGTCGGGGTCTAGGTCATCGGGTTAGTACACTGGACGTTATGCGTTCGATTCCGATCTTCGGTAGGTTTGGACAAATTCTATAAACTCACTCAGAAATGAAAAAAAAGATTCAGAAATGTATCTGTCCCTTATAAGGTTGTCCTCGCGAAGTACCTTTTTTTTTTTTTTTGGTCCTATAAATTTTATTTTAACGACAAAAATTTCTATAAAATACGGAAGATGTGTTCCGAAAAGTGTTCTCAAATGTGTTCCCAAAAGTGTTCTCAAATGTGTTCCCAAAAGTGTTCAAAATGTGTGCTGAACAAATTAAGTGTTCTCAAAGGTGTTCTGAAAAGTGTTCCAAAAAGTGCGCTACAAAGTGTGCTGAAAAAGGGGACAAAATGTGTTCCGAAAAGTGTTCTCAGATGTGTTCCCAAAAGTGTTCAAAATGTGTGCTGAACAAATTAAGTGTTCTCAAAAGTGTTCTGAAAAGTGTTCCAAAAAGTGCGCTACAAAGTGTGCTGAAAAAGGGGACAAAAATGTGTTCTCAAACGCGTTCCCAAAAGTGTTCAAAAAGTGTGCTAGAAACTCTCAGAAGTGTTCTAAAACTGTTCCAAAAAGTGTGCTAAACAAGGGGACAAAATAAGTGTTCTAAAAAGTGTTCTGAAAAGTGTATAAATATTTGCAGTGCGTCTGGCCGTCTGTCCGTGCTCTAACTCCCGTAAATATGCTCGGATTGCTCTGCAATTTTTATATGTTATTGTCGTTATCTGTGGCACGTTCCCTATTTCAACTGAAGTGTGTAGCACTTATAGTTTTCTTACAGGGACACTGAAAAGAATTCCGTTACATTGCGGTCTATGGGGAAAAATCATTTGCGGTTTAATTTAAAAATGTTTCACTATTGTAAACGCATTGAAATTTATATAGATCACTAAGATGCATTAGAAGAAGCTTAATATGGAATAGTAGGTGTATAGCACTTAGAGTTACTTTACGGGGACAGTCAAAATAATTCCGTTACATTACGTCTATGGAGAAAAATCGTCTGCGGCTTATTTAAATAATGTTCCACTATTTTAAACGCATTGAAGTTTATATATATTACTAAGGTGCATTACAAGAGGCTTACTACAGAATAGTGTGTGTATAGCAGTCATCGTTCATTTACAGGGACACATAAAATAATTCTCTACTGTCTGTTAACAATAATTCCTGGAAGTGCGTTTTAAGTTACTGAACGCGATTTTAATCTTAACTAGCTTTTTGACTATTACGTGGTGTGTATAAATTCTGTAGATCCTATACAGGGCAGCACAAAAGTTCGCGAACACATTTCCGTTTATTGACAGAAACTCCAGAAGGAGAATTTAAACTGTGCTACGCGTTTCCTAACTAAACTAAAATTTAGCATCCTATGTATATATACAAATCTATAGATCATATACAGGGCTACATAAAAGTATTCGGATATTTTTCCGAATATTGTATATATTGAAAATTCCTGAAATTACGTTTTTAAATATGTTATGCGTTTTCCAAATTGTTTACTTAGATGTCATCTTTCAGCTTATTAAACGGTAATGATTTGTAAAATTATTTTAGAAGCGTTGGAAAGTGCTACATAATCTATGCTTGACGCATGATTTTTCGTTCTTGTTAATACATGAATCGGATCTCATTGCTGGTATATATTGTAAAATAAAAACATATTCTCAACCGGCTTTTTTCTGAAATGGCTTCTCCAAGTTTTCTCAAGAAAATGCAATGAGATCAAATACAGAGATCCTCTTCCAATGAAACCCTACCCTCTGGAGGTTGAACCGTTCACAGTCGGGGGTAGATTGCCCCGGTGAGATTTATTACGACTGTGGGGAAAAGGAGTGAGACATGTAAAATAAGAATTACAGATTTTTCCCAATAAAATATCTGCTTTAATTACGAACCGAATTAAAATATTTTTATATCTATGAATAGCTAAGAAACAATGTGTAGGCTTTATTATTTTTTTTAATTCGGAAGTAAGAAATAGCATTATGTACAAACTGATTTACAGATGGCTAAGCGGATTCTTTCAACATATGCTGTCTTTTAAACGTTAAAACAAATATTTAAATTTATCTGAGAGAAAAATGAAATTTGTAACTACGCGATGATTTGTCTGAAGTATCACTCACAAAAAACAAAATTTGAAAAACTTAATTATTTGATGAGATATTTTATTGAAACCGAGGAAGTTTAATGCCATTGGTTTAACATGGGAAAGGGGAATACAGAATCTGAGTGATCTGCCACCTTAATTATTTTATTTGTTGCTTTGAAATACTAATACAGTCGAACCTCGTTAACACGAAATTGAAGGGACTGCGAATTTTTTTCGTGTTATCCGAAATTTCGTGTTAATCGTCATAATAGTGGTGTCATCTTTGTTAGGTAGAAAAATTAAATAAATTAACCTACAAATATATACCTCGTTATAAAATCATAAATTAATAAAAAATAGAAAAGTTAATTAACAAATTAAACAAATTCATCATCATTTTAGGCAATAATAAATTTATTTACTTGTTAAGCTTTTTTTAAAAAGTCTGTTATTGACTTTTGCTTCAATTTCTATTAAGTACTTCTTTTAGGAATATACGGGCCTCATCTAATTTGTCAAAAGTTCGAGAAGCATCCTCTTGTTTTATAAGGAAACGTTGAGTTTTCAATGCTGCAGGGGTAGATTCATTTAATGACACTAAACTTTTCCGTTCTGTGTCAGTTTCTTCATCCTCGTCTGACACTTTGATGTTATCAGCTGTCAGCATATCTTTATCTATGCAAATTGCAAATGTACTCCGAAAAACGATGTCTAATACAGAATTTCCCGTTTTTCGGTCACATATCTTTTTGAAAACAATTCTCTACAGACGCTCATATCATTTTGCAGACGCTCTTTAAATCTTGTCAGTCATCCGTCAGAACCTGTGAAATCGCTCTCATCGAGAGCATCAACAAAAGCACTTGCTAGCTTTTGCAAAACTGCACAAGTTAAAACAATGTTCTAGCTTCTTGCCTCTTTTATTTACCGCAAGACAGCAATTTCAATTCATTCATTTTTTCTTCTACACATTCGTTTTCTCACTGGTTTGAGTTGACTCACAGCATAAGCCGCTTCAATCCTTTTACGATTCTTTAAAATTGTAGAGAATGTTCTATTGGGTATTCCCTACTTTGCTGCAATTTCTGATTTATTTTCAGAACTTTATGGCTGACGTCGTTTAAAATTTTTTGCTTGGTTTCTAAAGATACATCTTGCTGTTTTCGACTCATCCTTCACATAATTCTACAGAGCAACTCGAACAGAGTTTTAATTGTTAGTCAAGTAGTGTAGCAGGGATTTGTCATTTCTTTCACTCAACGATAGGGGAATTCGAAAACCCGGTTTATGGTTTATGTCACTGTCAATACAGTCAACCAAGTAATGGAACAATAACTTTCAAAAAAGAAATTTCTTCACGCAAACTTCGATTGTAACTGATCTGTAGCTCATATGGTTAATGTGGGAACACATCCGCATGTCAGAGATTAGAGAAAAGCAGGGATTAATCCGGAATTCAGTATTTCACCATTTTCTGAAACCCTTTTCCATTTTAGATCTTTTTCAAACTATGAAAAATTTCCATTTTTAATAAGAGAATGTGACGTTTGAAATATCGAAAATATTGCGTAAGGAATCATGTTTTGACTTTGCAGCAAAAAAAATATTTCGTCTTAAGCGGGATTTTCCAAAATTCTATTTCGTGTTAAACGAATTAATTAACATTGATTTTCAGACTCATTTGACGGGACTTCAGTATTATTTCGTGTTAAGCAATTTCGTGTTAACGAGGTTTGACTGTATATAAATATTCATCTAGATTCCCATTCCCCCCCCCCACCCCCCGCCCTCGAAAATTCCTATCACCTTCCCTCTACTCCATCATCACACAGTTTAAAATATTTTAAAACTCTTTCATTTAAAAATAAACAATTTGCTCTATTTATTACTTTGTAATAACAATAAATGAATGCTCATTTACTACCCCTGAAATTTTTACTCAAAAATTTCAAAGTATTTAAAATTCTTTAATTATTTTTTTTTATTCTATTTGTTACTTTTCATAAACTATAAATAAATAATTACTTTTTTTAATTCTTCCATGAAATCTCTACTTCTCCTTCTCTCTCTCCTCCAGCATACAAAGTTAAAAATAAAAAAAAAAAAAAAAAAAATTGTCTTATTTATCTTCTGTTTTGCCTTAGTACCCTAGTTATCTTATTTGTTACTTCGAAGAAACAAACAAAAAAAATAATCATTCTAAATTTACCAAGGGGGAATTTTTAAATATGGGGATGGAAAGGGGAGGAGAAGCGAAATTTAAAAACTTTTTTGTTGTTAGGCTGACTGTTCCTGCCGAAAGATTTTGCTGTTAATAAAGCTTGTTGCAGAAAGCATAGTAATTTTCTGCCACAGGGCACATAGCAACATAATGTATCACAATTAATTAATTTCCTTTCATTAAGAGTTGCAAGTATGTTTTATCTGTTTAATATACAAATGTATTTCAAATACAGGTATTTTCGATACTGCCCAACTCTGAATGGCAAGATGTTTTATATAAATTACAAGAGTAAGTAGGTATTACATTTCATTTACAGGGACACACTAAAGTTTTTCGTTGAATTATTATCCATTGAAAAAAATCATTTACAGAGTATTTTAATAATGTTACACAAAATTGATATACGTTAGCAGGTGTCGATATAGGCAAAATATGGGGCCTATTTAGGGCCCTTTTACAAAAATCAGTAAAACAGAACCTTTCACAAAATTCCATAAAAATATACTCTTCATTGATTATTTTTATTTTGTTAGGTTTTAAAATGTGTAATAAAAAAAAAAAAAATAAGTTCACCAGAAAGGAAAACTTTAGCAGAAGAGCTTAAAGAAGTTATTATTCATAAATGCTTAGTTCGAATTTGAGCAACTGGATTTTATCTTTCATTACAAAATGTTAATTTTCACGTAAATAACTTTTCACAAAATGGGTCAAGAAAAAAAAAACCTTTATCGACTGCTGGTTATTGAGGTGCACTACAGCAATTTGTATAATAGATTATTGAGTACATAAAATTAATCATTTGTTTACACAGACACTTTTAAAATTTCAGTTACAAAGACGACTATGAGTCATAACTGCTGGATGTGTGTTTTCAGCTTTGTTGGATATAATCTTATAAAAACTGAAAACATTCAGTAGTTATGGATTATGGTAAACAGTGTTATTAAATGGAAAAGGTCAATCTAAAGTAAATTTCACAGTTTACACTTGTAATAAAACGTAAAGAAAAAAATAACATGAAACAAAATTCTACCCCTCCCCACAAACTGACACACAAAAATAACTTTAATTGGTGATATTAAACTAATTATTAAACTGTGAGCCCCTTGCCTCTCCCCCCCCCTAGACTCTGCTCAATCGGGTGCCCTGCTTGCTGCGCGCCCTTGGCTCACAGTGCCGCAATGCTGCCCTCCTTGAGCCGCTCCTGGCGGGTAGTTGGGCTCTCCCCCCCTGGGGTAGGTAGACTTGGGCATTGTGTTGCGCCGCAGCCCCTCTATGCCTGGTCCAGGTTTCACTTCTGTTTGCCAGCCCAGCCCTGGGTCTGTGCCCCTCTTCCCCCTCCCGCATGGTCAGAACTCTGTATCCCTCTTCCCCCGTCTCCCCCTTCCTGTTACTGGCCTAGGTCTCTTCCCGACCATGCTCCATCGTATACTGCTTTTTAGTAATAGTAGCATTCACGTCAATAAATATTTTGTTCATCGTACCAGCTCCTGGATTACACTGTTAGACTTGCTAGTTAAATATTTGGTTTTGTTTTGTTTGTTTATTGAGAACATACATCTGACTTGTGTGCTTGACATCAAGTGCCCGCTTATAAGTCATCGTCAATATACAGGGACGAGATAGCCACAAGGAAATTTACAACGCCAGAGAGTTACATCCGGGAGCTTCACAAAGTGTGTGCAATGGAGCTGGCGGGAGTCGAACCCGCCGACCTGACTCCTACGCTCTCAAGCGATTAGCGGAAAGGTGTCTTAACCACTCGGCCACGGAGGACCCAAATATTTGGTTAGGACTCGTCTCTTCCACGTCACATATCATATCTGTACTTCTAAATTGCGCCTCAGTAACTCTCACGTGTAGTACTCACAGCGTACAATACCTGTAGTGTAAGGCATTGTAACATTGCTCCTGTAAAGTTTTTTAGTAACACCCTTCGCCTTCCGGCCCTTTGTTCAAAATTCATTTAAAACGTTTATCTTTTCTCTGACCTCCATATTGTGAGTATACAGTCACTCTTCACAGTATCTGTTGGTTGTCTTAACACACTTCACACTCGCATTAGTGTAAACCTCTGTTCAAAGTTAGTCACGTCACTCCTACACATACACCCTACCATCACGTGTGCATTATATATATGAGTATTAAACTTCAATTTGTTGCTCTGGCTGGCATTTATGGCTTCCTTTTTGTGATCAATAAAGCGCTAGCACTCCTCACCCAAAGGTTGTCAAATTTGCCTTGAATTCAGCGAACTCATAAGCAATTCCTCACTTCAAAGTCACAGTACATACCATACCTACTCTTCGTTATCCACCATGGCGAGTAAAAAGGTGCTGGCGTATGCCCTGGTTGACACCCCCCCCCCCTGATTGGCAACGTGAAATCATGAACATTGATAGTGATCAAACCCCCAGCTAACCTAGCCAATCCAATGGCAAGAAGAAGAAAAGGGAGCGCAAGTCACTTAAAGAGCACAAGTTTGAAAAGGCGAAAAAGCAAAAGGCGAAAGAAGCTGCAGACTCCCACAATGAGCACTACAAAAAGTTGTATAAAGCAGCCAGAACTCTAGACTTCTCACCCCCTGCCCAGATGTCAGTACTACAGACTTTAAGTTCTCCACCCCGAGTGCCGATGGCCAGATATATTTGAATTCACAGCACCATATCCTAGAAAACACATTCCTGCCGCAGTGGTCCCTGATAGAGGTCCAGCTGTCTCCTCACGGGCTAATGGGCTTTATTGGCATGACATCATAAACCACCATCATGTGACCTCCCTGCTGTGTTTATATTTGTTTGTCTATGTATCGCATGCATACATTGGTCGATATTGTATGAAATCACGTGTTGGTGGTATTCTTACAATCTCGAACCCAGATTCCCAATAAAGCCCATTCTAGCACTAATCTTCCTATTAAAACGCCCCCGCTGGTTCAGAGGCTACGGAATAGGAATGTCAACAAAGCTGACATCCCAACCATTGTAAACAAAACGAAAAAGCTGAAAATTGACGATGACCCCTCCACCCCCTCTCAAAACCTGCAGGTCAGGAAAAAGAAAATGAAGAATAAACACGTTACACACACCTTTCAATCTAGTAATGATGATGTTGCCTGATCACCCAGGTTATCCCGGGTACTACGCACAACAGTCCCACGAGCTCCACTATCATCTACACACCAGTCAGAACGGATGGTGATAAACATGAGGACGACTCCCCCGGCCGTAGTGGGCGAAACGCCAACGTGGGGAAATATGTTGCGAATAGTGAAGTGAAGGCAAACAGTTCGAATGTATTTGACGAAACCTGGTATAGCTCGGAAAAACAAGACGATACAAACGAGTCTCCACCGGGTGGTTCTGATGAAAAACATATACCCCCTGCCCATAATGCAATAGTTACTCCAAAATGTGACACGGTCACTATTGTCCTGACATTTAAGGTAACACTCACCACTCTTGATGCTAACTCATCAATCAATCGTGCGTCCAGTATGTGTGACACTAATAGCATGCGTACTAGCTCTATCTCCAATCCTGAATACAAAAGTGAACTATACCCCGTTCCCGGCCTTAAGCCAACTCCAGAGCTTATCTGCACTATAGAAGGCCTACCATCAATTCAGAGTGTACCTGCCCAATGATGGCCCGTTGATTATTCCAGGGCCTGTCTGCCCAGAAAAGGGCCCCACGCCCTCCCCAGAGTAAGTTTGCCCTGAAAAGGGCCCGGCACATCTTACAGAACCTACCTGCCCTGAGAAGAGTCTGGTACACACCCCAAAGCCTGTCTTCCCTGTGGTGGGCCTGCTGTCTACCCCGGAACCCATCCTTGACCCAGAACCCGGTCACCACGGTCCGAGCAGAAACAATTCACCGATGCCACAGTGCTTTGAAGAAAACCACCACGTTGGCAAAGGCTCAGCCCGCCCTGGATTGGGCCCCCTAAATACTCCTGTGATTGGTCACTCCGAATCGGACCTCAAATGCGAAGCATTGGATACTCACCCTGATAATAACCAAAAGTATCCCCAGGTGGTTGACTCTACTAAAAACTCAACAGCGATAATCATAAAATGGAAAGCCCTGTAATAGAAACAAACAGTGAGACAAGCGACGCCTCTGAGTTAAAAATTGTAGACATTAATCTGTCACACCTCGCACAAAGCTCTATAGAACCTGACACTGTGCAACCTGATGCAACCCGGAACTCTAATGCACAGCCCCAAGTTAAAAATGTCACGCCGCCTTGCGCCCATGACAAATTCATTCCTGTCACGTGTGAAACGCCATATCATGAAAACACCATTAGCACGGCCACTAGTAAAAAAGTAAAAAACCACCATGCTAACAAGTTTAAATCCAATAAAATCAAGTGTGTAGCCACTGCACACAATTCTCTTAATAAAGCAAACGCCCCGTGTCTAAACGAAACAGGAGATGACTGCACGAATACTGTCATACCCAATCAGCACGAACCAGAGTTGCATGGTTGGGGCACGTCGCCGCCCAATAACAATTTAGTGCCTATAACAAATGATATGAAATCACGCACAGCCAATGTGCCTGAAGTGAACATCACAAAGATCTGCCCAGCACTCTTGACCCAGATGCCTCCCCCAGAAACCTCATGTGCATTCACTTCGGCTTATTATACCCTTGTATCTACACAGTGGCGCAGCCAAGGGGGGGGTTTGGGGGTTAAACCACCCCCAGAGCTAAAAAAAATTACTATAATTGCCGTTTATATGAATCAAAACTAAAGTTAAAATTAAATTTTTTGGCCTTTCCGCCTTGGCAGAATCCGCCGCTTTGTTAAATCAAACTCTATTCAAAAATGTGATTCAATTAAACGGCGAAAATTCTACTTAAAACTGTGAAAGAGCATATTACAAGCATCGGTTAAGTCAAAGTCAAAACTTGTTATTTGGACTGCATCACTTTGTCAAGAAGAGCTGGGCAGTATCGAAAATACATGTATTTGAAATACATTTTCAAAATACATTTGTATTTTGTTTTTTAAACAGATAAAACTAAAGTATTTTGATAATGTATTTTGAAATGATTTTTCCATGTGTTTTGTATTTTGAAAATACTCAAAATACATTTCTTGATTATTCAAACTTCGTACTAAACTTGAAGCTGGTATAAAGTTTAAACCACAACTTGTGTTTTAACCGCAAATTACTGATTCACAACAGGAAATACATGCTTGTCTGTTTTGTATAGTCTTTGAATTCGTTTCTAGAAGTTAATATGAACATTTATTTTTTTTTTTTGGCATAATAAGGATTTTTATCTTTGGCTGAAACATTTTTGCTGAATGGTTTTGCTAATGCTTTTTAATTCTTAATGTTGCTATGCGAAAAAATAAATAAATTGTTCAGACTTTTCCTGAGTATTGCATTTTTAAACTATGTTAGCAGTGTAATGCAGTTAGTTGTTGCATAAACGCGTGAAAAGATTGATAATACATACCCAAGAACTAATGAAAGGAAATTAATTATTTGTGATATATCAGTGATCATGCTGCATAAATATGTTAGTTTTATTAAATTTCTTTTGTAGATTTACTATTGTTGAGTTTACTGTCTATACTGATCACTGTATTTTTTTGGTCAACAACTTTCAAATTGTACACTTTGCACAATGTCACACCCGTCACTTCTTTGTCACGCCCGTCAAAGCAGAAAAAAAATTCTTATACATTAAAATAATTAAAATTTATTATGAAAATTACAAAGTTTTATTTGAATCTCTTTCATTAGAAAAAAATTGTTTTAATAATAAAACAGTTAAATATTCACAGGAATTTTAACAAATGTGTATGCAAGTAAAAACTCTTGTCCCGAGAGAGTCACACCCGTCACAAGTTTAAAATTTTTGTTTTTTAAATATTGAAAGCTATTGAAGTTATATATTTGCTCAATTATCCAAGCATATGCATGGAAAAACATAATTAAAATACTTTTCAGGGATTTATTAATTAATTTATTTCCCAAAATATAGTTATAAACTCTTAAAATTTTGTCTGGATGTCACACCCGTCACAATGGAATGGCCCAATTTTAGAACGGTTTTTTTTTTTTGGTTTTTTTTTTCTGCTACTGCAAACTGTTCTTGGTCTATACAAGTCTCTAAAGTAACAACAATGCCAAATTTCATGTTTCTAGCCCTAATTGTACAAATAAATTGTAATTTAGACCGTTTCCTGCTCCTTTTCCCTTTTTAAATTTCGAACTTTATAGAAACCATTTTTAATGAGCATTTACATCTTCTTAAAGTAACCGCTAGTCCAAATTTCAAATTTCTAGAATCAACAATATCATAGAAAGTGCAATTTTAGAATTTTTGTTTTGTTCTTGCACCCATTTGGAACGTGATGTACCGAAAAAAAGTGTTTGGAAATTGTTGTATAAAATATAGCCTATGTTAGAGAGGAGATGGTTAACAGAATTTTGACACCATTATTAAGGTTCCATACTTAAAAAGTAAAAACGGAACTATTAAAAGATCACTCATGTGTCTTATTCTTCTGACGCTCAGCAGGGAGTTAAGGGTTATCGACGCAGAATCATCTAAGGATTGTTGGTAATGATTTTCGAAAATATATGTTTGTAAATAGCTGAGATATTAATTAAAACCCATCTAGAAAACAACGGCACGGATCAAAACTGTGTTGCTACTTTGCGACCTACTTTTGAAGCGCTCTTGACACAATGCTAAGCTTAAACTTTGTAACAAGATCTTTGCTTTAGGTAAGACGAATCATGATAGTCAACATTTTTCATACCAAATGAATTCAATTATTGAGGGAAAATATTGAAAAATAATTCATAGAATAATTCTAAGACATTAAGAGTAAGTAATTTTGAGACAACAATCGCTTATAATTCAATATATAATTCATTTATAATGAAAAATCTTCTCGTTAACAAATCACTTGAATTATCATACCTCGATAGGTTTTCATTTTTGAAAATGAATCGGAAAGTTTCGCGTTGTTCAGCATACTTTTTTTAAATGCTTTAAAATTGTCTACTATTACGACAAATATGATTGACAAGTAACTTTTCGTGTGAAACTCGGCGACTTCTTCCGAAGCGTGATTTGTTCTCTGCCAAATTTAAACTTTGTACAAGGTCTTTGTTTTAGAGGGAGATATATTCATTGTTTTTCATTCCAATACCAATAAAATTAAATTCTGGCATGTAATATTGTTTTAGGTATGTGACTATGTCATGTGAGAATATTGCCTTTGAACAGTTCTGATATTTTGTGTGGAACCCTTTGTACGTGAATAAAACTCACATATGACCAATTGACCAATTTCTTTTTAAATCTGTTCTGTAGTTCCAGAATTAACCCCTGCAAAAAGAACAAATGTTGCTGTTTTATAATATTAGTATAGATACGACTACAATTCAAACTCGAATATTTTTAGAGAACTTTAACAATAATAAATATATTTTAACAAAATTTTCATCAGATTTACATTAGATAATGCGAAATTCGATGTCATGTAAAGTACTGTAAGGGCACAGTAATTTAATCTACAATACCGTGTTTAATATCAACTACATTCCAAAACATCGATTACCTTAATTGAGTTGTCACATTTGGCTAAAAGCAAGGTAAGTAAGTCTGTTGAAAATTTTGTTAAAATTGCTTCTTTATTATTAAATTTAGGAATAAGAATTCGTGATTCTCTTGTAATGAAACCTTGTGGATTTTTGATTGAACAAATGGATTGCAAATTTGTTATTTTCTATGTAAAAATTATTTGCTGTACTGTGCTCTTCCATCTTAAAGTTTTCTCCTCATAATTTTTAAACACTTTATAAATCTAATCAATTTTTGTGTTATTTGATTGGTGCATTTTATAGTTTGTCACTCTAATATTGTAAACGCTGTTTAAATGAACCGTAACCAACGTAATTGCAGAGATAAGCATTATGATTTCATTCATTTAAAAGACTGATTCCATTAACCGGTGATTCATTTAAAAGACTGATTCCATTAACCAGTGATTCATATAACCGGCGACCACCTTTATCAGAAACTCAAACCCCCCCCTAGAACCGAATTCTGGCTGCGCCACTGTATCTACAACAAGCATATATACCTCGCCAATTTGCTCGGCACAAGTTGAAGCTTCTAAAAACTCTATTAACACACCTCCGTCGGCCAGCACTAAACCCTCTCCAACCTCTGAGTTCATAAAACTAGTTAAATTTGCTGATGACTTCCCTAATAGTCCCTGCCCGCGGGGAATCAGCACGTTGACGATGATGTAGTAATTCTCACCCAGTCCCCCGACTCCCTCTCTGAAGATAGCCCAACCTATCAGCCTCCACCGATTGAGTCTGATGTCATCATATCGGTCACGCATAACATCATCACCACAACTGGTCCCTGCCTTGCTGACATCCTCGATGCAGGACTCAGTACATTCCATGATGTGCCAAGTGTGAACAAAAACATGCAAGCACCTAAATACTCAAAGAAAATAAGTTGAAAACACATGAAAGGCCTTAATCCGGAAATCTGCCAAGGCAATAGTTGGCAACTCATTAGGCCAGCCAACACCCCTGTTAACAATGACCCTGTTAGCCCTGATCAGGGAGATCCCAACAACGAGGGGGTCGACTCATTCAGAATTGATGATGAATCCCAATTTCTGAGGATCAACGATTCCAACACAGACACGACCGCATTGCCTGAATAACGGGCCCCCGCACAGCGCCGCAGCCACTCTATGCCCTCCAGACACCTGCCGCGTCAACAACACAGTACACATGGTTTTCCCACTGAGTGACGCCTTTCAATGTACTGAAGCCATAGCGTGTTTGTTATTCAAGAGTGGTTCAGAATGAAGCAAACGCTGACTCGACATGTCAATGACTACCACTCCCTCAAGAAAAACGAGTTGGATGTCATAAAATGGTGGAAACTCTGCGGTAGCACTCTTGGACACAACATCCCCAAGCACCCCTGCTTCTTGACTACACATAATTCCACCTATAACCAGTGGCGTATCCAGGATTTAATTTCGGGGAGGGGGGCTAACTTAAATATCTATAATGTTCTGAGTCTTACGAAATATGTTTAACTGCGTTATAAACAGAAATCATGTTTGACAATAAGGGGGTAGGCAGAGAAAAACGGGAGGGGAGATACGGGGCCGAACTCGAACACCCCCCCCCCCCCCCTCGCCGAAATAAGTTGAAAAGTGATAATGGATTGTTTCATATACTTTCATTTAAAAGAAAGTCATTGTAGCTTATAATCTATAAAGTTATCTCCTTCTCCCCTAAATTCTGGCTATGATTCTTGTTTGACAATAAATTAATTTTGCTTGGGACAATCTCAAACAATTTTTTTTTTCATAATTTTTGTTTTCTATTTTAGGATTAATTCCCTATTACTGCCAAGGCACATGGGGCACTTTCCCAGAACCCACATATTTAAGGGGCTCAAAAATTTATGGTGTTTCAAATCAATCTTAATAGATTAAGAAATTAAAATTTCTAGATTCATTACACAAGTTATGTAAGCTAAAATTGTCAGTGATATCATAAGTATATTTATAATTTTTCTTCTCATTTGAAGATTTAAGTTTCTCACAGTGCGCCCAATTTATTTCAGCTTCTTCATATGTATTTTAAACTTGTTTAAAAATGTTTTAATTTTATGACTATCTTATTAATAAAATATCATTTTCTTTGGGTTGCGTATGTTTTTAAAGTTCGTACAACATTAGTTCATGTTTATTTAACATGATATTTGAGTCTGTCAAGAACAGGTAAGTAAAATATAAACTGCTTTAAAACAAGCCAAAATCTGAAACATAATTCAAGCAATTTGGCCTAATATGAGGGTGATATATATTCAGAATGAAACTCATATGTACTTTACGGCAAAAAATGTCATGGAAAGAAAAGTGCAAGCTTGAGTATTTGAAGCATAAAAACTAAAACTGCATTAACTCATCGTATTGTGGTAACGTGATCGCACATATATATAATTAAACGTTTCATATCGTTTTAAACGAAAAAAAACTTTATTTCAAAATAACAATTAAATGAAAAAAATGAAATGGTGATGAATATTTATAAAGCATATTCGTACAATTTCAGGAACAACATCCAGACAAGTTCAGAAATTCTCTTCAATCCAATCCTCTTGAACTCACAAACCAGACTCCTTTATATAGCCAAGAAGCACTACTTCTCTCCCTTGGATAATCTTCTTTCATTGACATCTAGCTTCTTTCATTCACTTACTTTCACTTTCAAAGTACCATGAATTTCCTTTCTTTGGGTCTTGCAATCCCTACAAAATGAATTCCTGACACATTTTTAACATCTCTAAGAAGACTTTGTCACCAATACAATTCACACACAGTTGTCAGGGCTATTCAAGATGGAAAGATTTTCATTTCTACTTGAAAAAGAAAATAAGGTTTTCTTTCAAAAGGATTATCCTCTTTCAATGGGTGCCAATTAAAAAAAAACATTCACATTATTCTGGAATTAACTTAATCCCACTAGAGAGTATCAAGTTGATGGTCAATCCATCACAACACCTCCTCCCTAAGAAAAAATTTCTGCAAGAATTTTGTCATGTACATGAAATACACAATAAGCTCCTTTAATCAACTTCCAACGAGGTCATTAAACATGAAGGAAATTAGAATTGCACATGAAATCCCTACAGAACACAACTTTTTCCCCATACTCAGTATTGAAAGAATACACCATCAATATGATTTACCATAAATTTTTCCTAACAATATCTAAGTATGATTCCAGAAATGATTTATAATTTTGATACCATAAGAAATAATTTTGAAATCTTCTACACAGTTGAGTATTCTACACAGTGAAATATACCAAACACAGTTTACAAATTACATCACTCTAACAAAAAAAAAAAAAGAATAAATCTACATATACATACAACATAATGTCTTATACAATTTTCCAAAAACATTTTACTTGAAAACTTAATTTTGGATACTTCACCAGACAAAAAGCATGCATACTCAATTATGCAATTATTAAATTATTGAAGTTATACTATTACGCAATCATTAAGCATTAAATGTTAAACAAACACAATACAGATATTACAATAATGAATACTCCTAAATTTAGAATAAAACTTAATTTAGAGAATACTCCCGAAAACTAATATCTAAATTTCTTTTATCAGAAAAAAATTTTGGCAATAAATTTCGCCTTATAGCCATAATTTTTTTCTCAAAATCCTGTTTGATTTTAATAAATCTTTCATTGTGATCCGTTCTAAAGGCAGAATGCTCCCTTCCTTTTAACTCATATTTTCCGTTTTTATTTTCTTGGCATTTAGCCCCCAATTTATTTTTCTTCATCCAAGAATTAAATTTTCTTGTCACTGTCACAGGTGAACTCAATTTATCTCTAATCCTATTTCTAACATGCATAGCTCCCATACTACCAACAAAATATTTAGGTATATTTGTATCATGCCTATGATTTTTTTTGCCGAAATTGACCTCCCTTATATGGCCTTCTATCACCATGTATTTGAGACGCATAATCTTTTTTATAGAGAATGTGCATGTGACGTCACGAAGCCGTAAAGAACGAACGGTAGGCAAAACATACGCATGCCTACTGTATAGTTAGCTGTGTTATATGCTTATTATTCATATTTTTTAAATTAATTATTCATTAATTTTGCCTTTCTTAATTGCAGCGGATAGCCCAAGGTAGGTCCTGATGCACCTGAGGCTCGGATTTTTTATTTCTTGAGACCCCGGCCCCCTGGGGCCCCTTTAAGATTTTTGCCCTAAATTGTTAATAATTTACCCAATTTTTATCCGATCCTCATCGTTTTTGGGGCCTTTTTTCCGTTTAGCTTTCACCCCCATTTTTACGTTCTAGTTATGACCCTGGCCCCCTAGGGCCTGGTACGGGGCCCGTTGAAGTTTTTGTTTCCTAAACTGATAATTACTTGTCCGCTTTTAATCCGATTTTCTTAGTTTTTGGGGCCTTTTCTTCATTTAGTTATTTCCCCATTGCTACTTTCTAATTAGGACCCTTCATCTTAGGGCCCTGCTCAAAACTATCGGCTGGCCCCTTTTTGGGCCCCCTACTATAGTTCCCCTAAAAATCGTCCGATTCACTAACTTTTTTTTCTAACAACTTAGAACTTCCAGCTACTACATGAATAATAAAAACAAAAACAAAAAAAAATCGATGAAGATCCGGGCCCCCTGGGCCCCTTGAAGTTTTTGCTCCCTAAATTGTTAATACCTTGTCCCCTTTTAATCCGACTTTCGTTTTTGGGGCCATTTCTCCATTTAACTTTCCCCCCATTTCTTTCCCTCATTCAAGTTAGGAGCGTTCATCTTAGGGCCCTGCTCAAAACTATCAGCTGGCCCCTCTTTGGGCCCCCTACTATATTTCTCCTAAAAATCGTCCGATTCACTAACTTTTTTTTTTCTAACAACTTAGAACTTCTAGCTACTACATAAACGACAAAAAAAAAAAAAAAAAAAAAAAAAAAAAGAAGAAGATCCGGGCCCCTCGAAGTTATTGTTCTCTAAATTGTTAATACCTTGTCTCCTTTTAATTCGATCTTCGTTTTTGGGGGCGTTTTCTCCATTTAGTTATTTCCCCATTTCTACATTCCAGGTAGGACGTTCATCTTAGGGCCCTGCTCAAAACTATCAGCGGCCCCTTTTGGGCCCCCTACTATAGCTCCCTTAAAAATCGTCCAATTCGCTAGCTTTTTTTTCTAATAACTTCTTAGGATTTCCAGCTACTACATGAATGACCAAAAATTTCTCGGACAAGATCCGGGCCCCTGGACCCCTTACGTTACCCATAACTTCTTAATTATGATACATATCGAATCCGTTTAAAGTTATTATTATTTCTAGGAAAAGGGCCGAAAATTTATATATGACAGATTTTTTATATCATTAAAAATGGCCTCAAGTGGTTGGGGAAGGGGGGGGGGGGAGAGAACAGGAGTTTAAGAAGAAAAAAAATCATAACTTTGTCAATTCACAAGTTATCAAATCCGCTAATTTATTACAAATCCTCTTAATATTATCTACAACTTTTATATTGACAGGTTTTTTTTATAAAACCAACCCTTACAGAAAAAAAAAATTGTGTGCTCCGCCTACAGACACAGGTAGATTTCGAAGTGAGCGGTCCCAACTGCCGCATCATGGCAAAAAGGTCATTTCTTCTGCAATTGCATCTTCGAAATTTACCTGTGCCTGTAGGCCAAGCTGTCAAGGATATTTTTTAAAATATTAATCTTCTTTTTCGGCATCAACTTACGTTTACTCACCACAGTCGTAAATTAAAAATCGCGTTACTGTTCGTTACTACTAAAAATAAGGGGTTAAGTCTAGAAAGTGTGTGTGGGGGGGGGGGGATGCATCTGTAAATTAAATATCGCGTTAATGTTAAAGGAAATTCGTTAAATTTACAGGGGTACATATTCCACCGCCTGGGGACTCATTTTTTTATTGGGTTCTAAGGGCTCGATTTCAACAGGGTTTGGTTCATTCGACTCGATATTGAAAACTTGAGGGTTTTTTTTTTTTTTTTTTTTTTTTTTTTTTTTTTAATTTATTATCACGGGCGCTAGTCAGTTCGTTATTAATAAATGTTTGGTTCGATTTTGAGTAACTGGATATCATATTTTGTTACAAAATGTTATTTTTCACAAAAATATAACAAATTTCAGAAAAATAAATTTTATTTTTCACAAAATGCCTCCCCTCCCCCTCCAAGAAAAAAAAACTGTATCGACACCTGATTAAATGCTTTTTAAATGGTAAGGTTTTTTCAAAAACATGGCATCTATTTATTTATTTATTTTTATTTATTTTTTTTTTTTTTAGATTAAATTATATAATTCGCTTTTACAAAAAAAAAAAAAAGAAAGAGTAAAATGTTTCTTAAAAAAATATCACCCTTAGTACTTCATTAAATGTTTCATATAAGTCAATTTTTTGTTTTGTCCTGTTTTTATACATATTATTAGAATAGTAAAAATATTTTTTTTAAACCTAAGGAATGTTTATTTAGTATAAAAATTATTTCAGCTAATAAAACCGAATTCTGACAAAACTTATGCTTCAGTTTCATAGATTTCCTTGTCATAATACAACATGTTAAAATTATATAAAAGTGTTTCAGAAAATAAGCAGTTTTGATTTGAGAACACTCATAGGTATCATTTTAATCGATCATTTAATCTGAATATAATGAGATTTGTAAACATTTTCCGATTAGCTCAAGCAATAAAAAGTTACCATACGAACAAGAACAACTTGAACTACAAGTATAAAAAAAGTAAATAAAACGTTAACTTTACGACATAATTAAAAAAAAAAAACTAAAATCTTTCTCCTACCAGCTACAACAAGTTGAAACGCTTCTTGGGCACTTGAATTCTTCCCTGGAAACTTTTTAAAATAAGTTTCAATATCTGATGAAGCAACCGATGGCCAAAAAGCCATATCTGCTTTCCAATCTGCATCTAAAATAATAACACTATTATTCGGTTTAATAAATCTAAGCTTTGTTAAATAATCTTGATTAGCAACAGAATCTAAGTTCTGTGCATAATCTGATAAAAGAAAATTTGTTTTTGAATAAATATGATCCATAAATTGAATGCAAAAATTTCGCTTTCTCGTAGGAAACCGTAGGAAATAGCGCATTGAGCGGAAATGTTTTGCCTACCGAAGAGGCGTGGTCTAGTGAGGAACCAGTTTGTTGACAAACATGCACATTCTCTATAGATCAATTTGGACCCTTTTTTAAAATTCTTATCCCTCATGTCCCCCGGTGAACTTACCTCTGTCTCATTATTCATTTCAATAGACTTCTTATCCAAATCACAGATTTATTTTACAACCTTTTTTCTAACAATTTTCTCCTCTTGATCGACAGATAATCAGAGGGTTCCCTGCCCATTCAATTCTCCTCAATTCCCCATTTGTTTACACACCGATTTATGCATGTCTGAACTTTCTATCTTCAACAATTCATAAACAGCAGGTATTATGAGCAGAGGAGAAGTCAATTTTCTTACAACTGCAACCACCACATTCTTTTAAGCATACACTTTTTCCTTTTCTATCAAGGCAATAGGCACAGACACCAAATCCGCCTTTTGTTTATTTCTCAGGGCCGGAATAAGAAAGACATTTCCCACCTTTTTTGCACTCCATGGAATGTCATTAGCATCAAACATTCCAATTTGTGCTCCTGTGTCCTTAATCACTTTTACCTTCTTACCATTCACACATAAATCAATCATAGGTAAATCAGTTTACACGCCTTTCCTATTAGTTATACTTTTCCCATCACTAGTAACAGTCCAACCTATGTTCTTATCCACATAATTGGATTTACTTTTTAACCATTCCGAACAATTTAGCCGGATGTGGTCCATTTGTAAACAATGATAACATTAGATTTGCCTCTGTTTTTCAAAAGGATTTTCCTTCTTAAATTCGTCAGTTTTCACAATATCTTTCCTATTTCAAAAGTCCAATTTAGGTTTGATTTCCTTCTTGATTTTAGAATTAAAGTTATCTTTTTTGATTTTCCTGAAAAGTTTTCTTTCTGACCTCTTAAATTCCCTTCTAATACTTTCATACATATCCGATTTTTCCACGAGCTGCGAAGCTATCATTATTTCCTCCCATTCATCCATAAATTTTTCTTTTATTTCAAAAGGGACCCATTTTTTTAATTGTTCCATGAGCATCAGTTCTTTTAATGATTCAAAATCTCTAACCTAAAGGTTCTAACCAATTATCAAGATAACCCCTTAACACATAAATCAAATCTACCCATAATTCACCAGTTTTTTTTATGATTTTCAAATTTTTGTTTTAAGGCGCCTGTACTCAGCCTAAACCTATCTAACAAAACTTTCTTTACATGCTGAAAATCATCGCACTTCTCTGCTGGTTGTTTAACTATAATTTCAGCAATATCCGAAGGTAATAAAAGAATTAATTGACTGATCAAATCCTCCTGAGAAATTTTCGCTTTCTCGGCTTGTCTTTCAAAAATCATAAAGAAAAGAGTAATATAAATTAATTTAGAATCAAAGAGCGGAACAAAATCTTTTAAATTTACCTTAGGAGTTCTATGAAAATCTACATTTGATTCATTCGATGAAACGCTAACAGTATCTCTAGAATTTTGAATACGTAATTTTTCTAATCCAAACTGTTGTTGTTTCTCAAGTTTTTATACTTCCAGTTGCTGCTGTTTTTCAAATTTATCTAATTCAAATTGTCTAAGTTTTTATTTTTCTTCATTTAGTTTCTCCTGTTCTTTTTGTTCCGCCTCCTCCTAAAAAAAAAAACATTACACGCGAATTTTAGCGAAACTTTCATCATAATCCACTGTATGAACAATAGCCTGAATTATAGCTTTATTTTTACACACTTTTCACACACTGGTCTCAAATGCCTCTGCTAATAACAACAAGATGCTTTTATTATATTTTCTAAATACTCTGCCATATTTTCCTCCAAAATATAGTAAATTTCAAAATATCAGATATATTCAATTTACAATAATACAATAAATACAGAAACATAATTTTTTTTGACTAAGCGTATAATAATGTATTAAAAATCGGCACAATTTTAATATAGCAAATTATTATGCAACGGTGACGCCTTTCAAAGTGAGTATATCCCCAAAATAAATTTTTTACCCAACAGTACAGTATAACATAAATTTATTTTTAAACATTAATCATAATCATCCACCACAAAATTAAACTATAATTTTATTACTGTAAAAAATGTATATAAACCAAACTCTTATTTCCAAAAGTTTTATACAAAATTATGATTAAAATAACCTATTAGTTAGTTTTAGTCGTAAGTCAGATTCGATGTTTAGTTTATTCCTGTATTTTATATATATATATAAAGAGTTGAAGAAAAAGTACATTCACATGGATATGTTGTGCTAAAATCTAGTAACAAAAAAAGAAAATAGCATTTATAGTCCTTAAATGTCATTCGAAAATTTCCTGAGTGATAAACTTAAGCCCTTTTCGATTTCATAATAATTTGCTGTATTTCATTTCACGTACCAGTATCATAATTTTGAGTGCCAGTAGCCAAAGCTTCACGTACCAGTACTGGTACGCGTACCATGGTTTGGAAACCCCTGGTTTATAGCTTTCTTTTAAACATATTAACTTTTAACTTTTAAAAACAAGTATCTTAGCTTTGCAAAAAAGCTATTTTATCTTATTTATCTAAAACCTTTAATTACTAAAAAAATAAAAATATGATAATGAAAAATTTTACTTTTAGAAGCTCAAAACAACTAATCAGGATAAAATCGTTCAATCTGAGCTAAACATATTTTCTGAAGGCTATGAATAATCAGTACAGTGCTGTTGTCTATTAGGATAGAAGAAAAGCTTTAAAAAAATTTCAATAAATGACATATTAGGGGGGTGGTCCAGTGTGTACCGGTCTCCCCTACCTACCATAAAAGCCAGGTATGATATTAAAATTAGGCGTTTGAATTGAAAATTTCAGTGTTTAATAGCTTCATCATGAAGACGACACCTTAAGATTATTTTGTTAACATAAATTGAAAGACAACATAATTCCTAGTTGAATGGCCATTTCCGTTTATTTCTGGAGTAATTTGGTGTTTAAAATGCATGGGTTGTTCACTTTTGTTGTTTTTGATGATCGGACTATATTGATACTGTATCGATTTATTATACAATAAATATGACTGTAATAATGCAAAACAAAATTTGGAATATTGTTGTTGTTGGTGGTGTTTTGGGGCGCTCACCGCCCAGGCCATGGGGTGTAAAAGCTAACGCTTTTTACTCCTGCATATCCTCAATCAATGCCGCACGTACACCGTCCCGATTCGAGCAGGTAGATGATGGGAAACTGTGGGCGACCCTTCCAGGCAGACAGTTAAAACCGCCTAGTCCTCAACAGGAAAGACACTAGGCTCCGAGCCTGCGTAATCCCGGACACTGCCAAATCGCAGAGTTCGCTGAATGTAATGATCGACCCCGATACGCCAAGCTTCTGATGCAGGGTGTGGCGCTCCTTGGCGTAGCGTCTGCAGGTCAGTAGGTAATGGTCACATGTTTCTGGAACTGAGCATTCAGGGCACAATGGTGACCGGCACAGGTTAAATCTGTGAAGTAGCGCACGAGTAGGAAGTGATTTCTTCTGCAAGGGGATAGGAGACTCTCCCCCCTCCTTTGAAGTTTCATCTTGCGATGTTCCCAACTCTTTTTTGTGAGGTGGTGAAACTCATTGCTGTACTTCCCGGCTAGCCAGGCATTAGTCTCCTCCTCTTTGTGTAGTTTTTGAAGGATAGCACAGATGTCCTCCGGAGAAACCCAATCCACCGGGTCAATCGGAGAAGAATAATTTCGTGACAGGCAGTCGGCCATCTCGTTGCCTGAGATGCCCGCGTGACTTGGAACCTAGATCAGTTCGATTGCTTCCAGATGCCGCGACAAGGAAACCAGTTTGTTATGCACATGCATCACAACCCGAGGGGACCTGTAGTCTATAGTCTGCAGACTCGTGAGCACTGATCTGCTATCAGACATTAGAAGCAACTTACCGGAATGAGGGCAGAAATCGAACGCCAGCCCGATGGCCAGGGCCTCTGCGGTGTAGATAGTGTTGATATTATTAATCATGGTTGATTGGCCGAGGTGCTGGGTGACATCCTAGAAAGCTATGCATGTCTGCGAGGGTGACTTTGATGCATCAGTGGCCATTACATGCCACTCACTCCACGTAGCCTCAAAGGTCAGGAAAAGCTGGCGAATTAGGTCAGGAGACAAGCTTTTATTTTGGAAGTCAAGGATGTCTATATAGATGGTAACGTTATCCGCATGTAGCTGGCGTGGGAGGACCCAAGGCACAATGCCCGAAGCTGAAATTTGGAGTCGAGACAGGATGGCTTGGAGGATGTTGGAAAACACTGACTTTTCCCCGTAATCAGGGTGGAGTAGGGAGTGGATGGGCGACTAATGGCCGAGTGACTGATGACGAATCAGAAAACGCTCCCTCTGTAGGTCGTGAGTACTGCCCAGCGACAAAGAGTCGGCTTCCTGCTAAAGAATAGGGATGGGCGTCCAACGCGGGAGGTCAGTAGCAGTCCTTAGTACTGTGTTTAGGACGGGCTCCAGTTTCTGTCTCGTAGTCTGACATGCCATCGAGTAAATTGGGCTGCCGTGATGAAGAGAGCTAATGACGCTTGCTTTACCGATGCGGAGGAGCTCCCTCGTATTCATTCCACGTGACGTGTGCGCAACACTCTTAAGAACATTTAGTTTTCTAATTGCTTTACCCTTGAGTATAGCTATATGACTGCTCCAGTTTAGGTTGTGGGTAATCGTCAGCCCCAGGACCCGGAGTTTATCCACCCAGGGGACGTCTTCACCTTTTATTCTAAGGTGGCCGTCAGGAGTCGATTTGTTAGGGGCGAACAATATCGTTGCACATTTGCTGGGATTAAGGCTAAGTTTCCAGTACCTACTCCAGCTAGAGACGTCTTGGATGGCTCTCTGTACCTTCCGCATAACCCCGTCCAATGAAAGGCCCGAACAGTAGACATACATGTCATCCGCATAAACGAGCCCCTCTACGTCAGACCCGATGGCTTCGAAGATATAGCGCATATAAAAAAAAACAGGACAGGTGACAAAACAGCCTCCTGTGGCACACCCACGTCCATCTGTAGGGGGTCCGACAGAACCCTTTTCCACCTGACCTGAAACTCTCTCCACATTGAGAAATGGATCCACTTCACCAGCTGGTCGTCAACATCAGCCGCAAGCATTTTTAAGGCAAGGCCGTCCGGCCACACCGAATCGTATGCTGACGCTAGTTCGAAAGAGACCAGGACTGTTATTAGCTTCTGTCGACGCGCCTAACTAAGAGCTGCATTCAGTTTGGAAAGCGCCGATGTACAGTCGTGGAATGGGAGAAATCCGTAGTGGTTTATGTGGAAGCAGTTGGAGGCGAGAATCCATGTCACAAGGCGTTTCAATAGGATCCTCTCGAACACACCTTCAATGGAACAGACACGAGAGAGATAGGTCTATAGGACAATGGCAATGTACGATCCTTCCCGGGCTTTGGAATTGGAATGATGACGGATTCGCGCCATGAGCGGAGGGAGGGGGGGTTTCCCCGACTGCCAGATAGACTTAAAAACTCCAAGCAGAGTCTGCAGCCCGATGAGATTGAGGCACTGTAACAGCCTTAATGAGATGCCGTCCTTCCCCGGTGACCGGTGGGACGAGTCACAAAGGGCATTTTGGAGCTCATTCAAGCTGAAATCGAGGGGCAGGTATCCATTCTCATGGGATCTGTAAAATACTTTCGCAAATGTATTTGCCTCCTCAACTGCACTTGTCAATACTTTCCTAGGAATAGCAATGACATTATGAGACCCGGGGGAGGGGGCCCTCCGATTCTGCAAAGATCTGATGATCTTGAATATGGCTCCAGACTTAACCGCTTCTCTGCATGTTGACGCCCAGTACGTCCATTTAGCATCATTGACTTCCTTCTTCAACCGGGCAGCATAGTCCTTGTATCAAGCCCAATGTACTAAGCACAGGTTTTTGCGAGCTTTCCGAAGCCATTTTCTTTTCTGGTCCAATAGGTAGCTACAACGGCTATCCCACCAGGGAGACCCTGTCCTGTCTAGAATACGCATCCTGCGACTGCTAGCCTTGAGCGCAGCTTGACACATGCCATGAAAGTCGTTATAGGTCCCCTTGTCGAGATTGGCCATAGCCTCGTTTAGGTGTGAAGACGCGACTCTCCAGTCGCACCGATATCGAAAGTTGTGCTGCACTGTGCTGAAAGTTGTGCTGAGTCGAGGTAAGTGGGAGAGTGATGCAACGAGATGATAATTTATTGCGTACTGCAATGAGGAGGCCACCGTTGTTTCTAGCAGGTTGGTCGAGGCGGTACAAATGCATACCGTGGATATGAAAGTCAATGTCTGGTTTGAGGAAGGTTTCTTGGAAGTCAATGACGTCCGATGAACAAAAAAAAGAATGGCGAAGCCAGGCCGAGTTTGTCCGGACCCCCCTAATATTCCAGCGTGTAATTGAGATGCCCATCGGATTTTTTTTTTTTTTTTTTTTTTTTTTTTTGAGGAGAGCACCGTTATATTGTGTCCGGCTGTCTGGAGTCTGTCGTTAGCCGGTCGGGGGACGGTGATGTATCCATGCTTGTGGTGACTGCATTAGCACCTGTGGGAAGTTAGTACGAATTTTCTTCTGACTTGGAGGGGGGTCACCTTTCTGTCAGGATCGGATCTCTCTTTGGATTCTTTCACTGGGGCAGTTGGTTGTCCGCTATCTTTGTTACTTGGCTTCTGGGGCAGTTTATTCTGGGTGGCCTGTATGATGGTAGTATTTAGTTCGTGTAATGCACTGTTGATCACCTGAACCTTTTCCACCAGAACGGAAGACGCTTGTTCTATATATTGTTTACACTGTGTAGCCTGTTCTACCATTAGATACTGGAAGAGCTCGTACATACCATTTTGAAATCTTTCCAACAGATCTAGGAGTAAAATTAGAATCTGTAAAAATTTGGAATAATTAAGAACCCTAATTATGAAAATCAGCCTCTAAAATTCACATTAGGGTGGTCCTTATATGATCGATTTTAACTTTTTTTTAATTTTCTTCTGTCTCACCCTCAAAATTTGTTCCAATACAGTAAAAAACAAAGTAGGAAAAGTTTGAATGATAACGAAATATATTTAGAGGTAGCTCAAGATTGCTGAAGTTTGGCGATTACACTTAAAAACATTGTGTTATTGACAAGAGAAAAGTAAGTCAAAATGATAATTTTTATTACGATAGTAAATTATTTTCATATTTTATATAACATAAAAGCACAATAAAAAGTTTAAAGTATGAAAGTATTAGTAATTAGATAAATTTGATAGGTCCATTTTTCTGCAGTAAGGATAAGTTTTCCAGTGTTCCTCCACAACATTTACCAATAGCTGAAACTGAGGTTCATTTCGTGCAAGGATTCTAGTGTATTCTTTGGTCAAAGCAATACCTCTCTCATCATGATCGTTTGCCACTTTAACAGATTGCACCATTTCTAATGCAATCCTATAATCAGAATTAGTGTTCCAATGTCCAGTGTCTACTTGAAAGAATTCTTGGGGTAAATTCATTTCTTTGAACAGCTTGAAAGATTCTTTGGTAAAAAAATCTTCAAACTTCTTTTCATGAAAATGTTTAAGGGCAACATCACAAAATCCCCGCAGCTTTTCAAACATACAGAGTTTGCCCTGTGAGTGTAGAAACCAAAACCGAGCTTTTATGACAGGAGACCTTTTTATCTCATGGGCACCTTCGATAGACAAATGCAGAAAAATTCAAGGATGGTAGTGCTGTTTGTGGACAACTGCCCAGCTCACCCGAAAAACATACCTGATTTACAAAAGTCCGCGTTGAATTTTTGCCCCCGAATTCGACAAGTGTTTTCCAGCCCATGGGTCAAGATGTAATTAAGATCCTGAAACAGCATTACCGAAAGCGACTACTCCAACGGTTCCTCAATGACATGGAACACAACAGAAATAATAAACCAGCATCTATCAATTAGCTGTATGCGATATATTATCTCAGCGTAGCTTGGGATAGCATCAAACAGGAAACAATTTTAAAATGTTTTCGGTAGGCTAATTTTACAAAAAAAAAAAAAAAAAAAAAAAGCGTAAAATTAAATTTTAACGTTAATATGTGTTGTTTTGATCATAGACGAAGAAGCAAAAGCTCTAAAGCACATCTAAAACGATTAACTGTGTAAAAAGGTTCGTTTTTTGCAAAAATATGCAAATCACGTTTAATACGCGATCCCGCTTAATACGCGACTTTTGTCCACTCCCTTGAAACGCGTCTTAACCGGGTTCGACTATATATATATATATATATATATATATATATATATATATTTGTAAAGTTTAATTGTGAAAAGGTTTTGTTCATGAAAATTTGTTTGTGTTAAATATGATGTAAAATTATTTTAAAATTTTTAAACACTGAAATATTTATTTTTATTATAATTATAATTATTCTTATTATAATTATTATTATTAAATAAGTATTCGGCTGAATAGTTACTACTCGGCCAGCCGAACATTCGGTATTCAGCCAAATGGTTACTATTCGACTGGTCCAATATTTAGTATTCGGTTCACCTGTGGGCTGAGTATTCGCTATTCGGCCAAGATCACTACTCGGTGCATCCCTACTTAAAGAGATCCTTTCTTCCCTTCATGTTTTTGTGGAAATCCTGTATTACCTCCTGACCCAAATTGCAGATCGGGTTGAATTTCTGGAATTTAATCCATGCTCATATTAAATCTCATTGTTGACAATATCTATTATTTTGACTCAAGCAGACGATGATTTGGGATGTCACCGTAAAAAAAAAAAAAATACACACAATATAACTATTTTAAGAATGTAAAGTAGTATGCTGCGTACCTTAACACCATATTAAAAATTTGTAATAATTACTAAATTTTTACAAATGTAATTACGTATAAAGTCAAAAGATTACACAAAAACAGATTGAAAATACTGTTCTGAAAAAAAAAAAAATGCATTTAAATAAAGTTTTCATTACTGTTTATTGGATGTGGCACTCAAACTTCTATAGCTCCAAAATTACACTTTCAATTTTTAACCAAAAAAATATGATGGTACTTTTCCGTTATACCAACACCAGGTCAAAATGTATGTTAATGCATCATTTATTTTAAAACTGACAGTGCAAAGGATTTTTATTGCAAACTATGCCAAACGTTGCGATTTGTTATTTTTTGACCATGAATAATTTTTTAATTACTATTCAATCACAGCAGGGTTGTAAAAGACCCGGGTTTCTTTTTTTAAACCAAGCCCGGGTAGGTACCCCGCCAGTAATATCTTAATTTACTATTTTTTGAAATGAAAATATTTATAAAGTTAACTTACAATTATTGTCAACAGGGAAATGGGTTTTACCATTCGGCAGTTACCTTGATGATGAAGAAGCTACAATAAAATTGTTCTGTGACTTTGGAATTATACATAATTTTTTTTTTATTATTAAACCACTAGCTAATCCGCCCGGTGTTGCCAGGGCCCGAGATAATTACAATCTCCGAGAAAGGCATTAACCCCCTCCTTCCCCATACCTGCAAATATAATGAATAATTTGTTCAAGAAAACCACTGTCACCTACATTAATGCGATCATTAAAAAATAATTACATTTTTCTGATAATTAGAACATAACGAAGTCGCTACGCTAAAATAGCCGGCAGATGATACCCAGGCCCGTAGCTAGACCTTACTTCCAGGTGGGGCAAATATTTTTCCAGGGGGGGCAGATTGTTTCTTAACTTTTTTCACGTCTCTTATACCTTGAAAAATATGTACTGTACTTTTAGTGTAATTTTTTTCTCATTTAAAACGTAAGATCTCTCCAAAGCCAGAATGAAATGTTTAATGTTTGTTCCAAGACACAATAAAAATATATCAAAGACACATAAATAAAATATTTACATTTACATAACGTAAATAAGTTGTTTCCTTTTAATTAAGCAATTTAAATTTATGTAGGTTTTATGTTCGTTTATTTTAATAAATGCATTCAAGTACAATTTATTAAATGATATTTCGTTATATTTACATCACGGAATAAAGATATGAGAAAGAAAAAAAACAGAATGAATAAAATTAATAGAACAAGTAACGAGGATGTCTTTACCGATAATGAAAAAATATTTTTTTTTAATTTTCATGATTAAAAAAAACAAGAAAAAAAAACGGAGTACCAAATTAATTATAAGGCCTTTTATTTTATTTTAGTTTTTTAATTTTAATTTTATAGTCTTTTACAAATTTGACAACCTCTATTTGTTGTAAAAATAATTTATTTGAAAGAATTTTGAAGACTAATGGGAATTATGTATAAAAACCCTCTAATATAATTGCAGCCTCCTGTCTCTACTTGTATTTAATTTTTTTAGTACTTCTTCTAAATTTATGTTTTCCGTCCGTTTTTTCTCGAAGGCCAAGAAGGCTAGATCTGCCATTCTTTGATGTGACAGGACAGTCTTTGAGGCTGCTTAATGGCCGTCAATATTGAAAAAGAAGATTCACAAGTGGCAGTGCTGCAACCAAATGTAGCAACAGCAGCCAAAAGTTCATAAGTGTCCTTAAATGCTTCTTTGTATTTGAATAATATTTGTAGCTTGCTTTTTTTGTTTTGCCATTTCAATTGATTTTTAAGTACAGAGGCATTTGACTCAGGTGGCATGTCTTCTGCATCTTCATGATTGACAAATTTTTTTTTTTACAACAGTCAACTCTTCATTTGAAGGTATGTTTATTCCTACAAACAAAAGGGAAATAGATGTAATTGCATTTTTAGCGATATACAGTTTGCAAATTTTCAAACGGTTTTGGGAAACAAACAAAAAAAAAATCCCTGACGGTTTGGCCTACAGGCACAGGTAGATTCCGAAGACGCAGACCATGGGGCGCCTGTTTGTTGGGAATTTCGGAAGAAATGACCTTTTTGTCATAATACGGTATTTGGAAACGCCCACTTCGAAACCTAACTTGTTTGCAGGCAAGGATTTTTTTTTTTTTTGCTATAAGGGTTGTCTTATAAAAAACTTGACAATATAAAAGTTTTAGATAATATTAAGAGGAATTATAATAAATTTAAGCGGATTTGATATCTTCTGAATGGACGAAGTTATGAATTTTTTCTTCTAACCCCCCCCTCCCCCCCCCTTGGGGCCATTTTTAATTATATCAAAAATCTGTCCTACATACATTTTCGGCCCTTTTCCTAGAAGTAATAATAATTTTAAACGGATTCGATTTAAGAAATTATGAGTCTTTTTCTGTTTTCACAAAGAGCCGGCACAGTCACAGGAGCGACAAATTGCACCTATATCGTCCCATTGTAAAATTGTCAAAATCTTTCTTTCAGAAAATAGTTTATGTACTTTTCTATTCATATTTCAGAGGACGGGTAACACAATTTCACACCACAGGTGGTCTAGTGATGTGTCAGAATGTCTCTGAATAGCACACTTAAGTACTAAAGGGTGCTGAGCAATTCCGCTGCTTTGATGGCCCTTGTTTGTGACAGGCGATTTAATAGCAGTATTGAAGCCAAGTTAAAAACTTTTCGTGCAATCCTAACTATAAGCATTACAAATGAAACAAAATGAAGAAATAATAATAATAAAAGGAACTTGTAAGAGGCAGAAAATTCAAAATTGCAAACGGATGCTCTGGTTTTTCAAACAGATGAAGGCTTTATGAAGCGTTAATTCTCACGCTTCTGTTGTTATTTGTTATTCTGTGTTTAGTTCTGAAAAAGCCGTAAATTATGGGAAAAAATAGCATAAAAACAATATATTTTCATAATTTTTTTAAATGGATTTTTATGAGAGAATATTAAGATTACTACAGAATTAATGTAAATATTGCTAACACTGTATGGTAAATTACACTGCATCAACACTTGCAACAATAACACGGAATCATTTATGTTTAAAGTATTAAACATAGATTATTCAAGATATAATTAGCACAACCTCAGTTTCAGACAAAATAATCCCAGTTTAGGTGCGTTCGTAATTATATAAATGCGTAGCACCTATAGTCGTCGTCTGGTCCGTCCGCAAAAAACAAAAACTATCCAACCGAATGGTTTGAAATTTAATATATAGAATCGTTAAAAAAATTTTGTCGAGTCATTTCAAATTTTGTGAAAATCGAATCACAACTTAAAAAGATATTAAAAAAAGTTTTATTTATTCTATTAAATCCTATCATACGTAATCTATATAATAAAAGCGCAAGTCATGTGACTGAGGAAAACAAATACGGGCTAACCTGCTAAACACTTCTTTTTGCATATGCCAAGAGGTAATTTTTATTCACTATTATTTCTTCGAATAAAATTGCATAAAAGTTACATTTTTAGAAAGATCATTAAAAAAAACTGTTTGCTTGAGAGATAAGTTACATTAAAAATGTATAGATTCTGAGATAACTTCAGTAGAAATTAGGTTAATTAGCCGAATATCTCAATCCATTAAAGTAAATAAACACAAGAGATTCGTTCATCATGAGTCATAGAAATATTAAGCCATGGAGGTAATCATTCGTAAAGCAATATCTCATGTTGAATATTGCAGCGCTGTCTGGTGTCGAAAAAAATTCGCATCTGTAAATGTGGCATCACTAATAAGAAAAAAAGGCATGCTCATTTCGCTCGTAACAGACGATATAAATCATTTCAGAGAAATAATAAAGATGATTTTTTTACATTGTAAAACTAGTTATAGTACGGTCACATAAATTTTGAGTTGTAATCAATTTCTCTCTTATGAACTGTATCAGACTGCCATGTCCAGAAAATTGGTTTATATCTTTAACTTTGACGGTCATTTTCTGAAAACTGATTTGCTTTAAAAAAAAAATGGAAAACACTATTTAATTTCTTTGTTTTCAATAACAGGACCTGAAAAATTTTTGAATTTAAGAACAGTGAATGACTTTGTGAATGTGTCAGAAGATAACTAATTTGGATTTGTAAAATCGTAAGTAGCCCGGCATATTTTATTCTTTAAATTTGAAATAATGATTGGTTTATTTCAGAGGCTTTTAAAAATTTCAGGGGGGGGGGGGGGTCGTGGTCGTGGAAGAGTAGATTGAACAGATAATTGACAGACCTTCTATTAATTTTTATTTCCAGTGGCGGGAGGGAAGCGATGGCCCTGTGAAAATTTCCAGAGAATTTCTATGGCCTTGTAGTCGACGCCTATGATGGATTTAATTTGTTATCTTGTTCATTATTATAAATATTTTCAAACCGTAAGCAAAGGTATGAACTTTTTTAAGCTACTTTTATCATATTATTTCAATATCTGCAAATAAATTCCTTTAAAGAATATATTTTACGCGAAATAAAACATTTTATAAAATCTAAGTATACTTAACAATTTAACAATATCATATCGTTACATTTTTCTTTTTGTTCTTTGATTTATTATTGATTGATATAATTTCGTTCCTTGAAGATTTTGTATTTTAAGATGAAAAGTTATTTATGTTATGTTACACGAAAGTTATTTAAAGTAAAATACATACAAACGTGTAACGCGGTAATAATTTCCTCTACTAACCACTACTTGTAAAACCCGTGGGGAAAAAAATAAATATATATATAACTTAAGACACATGTATATTAAAAACAATTCACAGATAATTCTGTAAATTTCTTATTTATAAATTAAATTTATATCATTTAATTAAAACAAATTTTATTTTCTATTGGTTAAAGATGATATTTTCATTGCAATTCCATTTCTTCTTTACGCTGGAAAACTCCTCCTATGATTTTCTTATTGTGACATAGGTTTCACAAATTTTTATCCTTCAATAATATGTAACGAAAGATCAGAAGAATGAAAGACATTAGTCCCCTCTTCCCAAAGTAAACAAGTAAACATAACAATCCGTTTCATGGAATTGGTACCAGTTCCATGAAATAAGCAGAAAACTGTCATGTACGACAAATTCAAAAACATTATTTTAGGCTGTTTCGCTTTATTTTCAGATTCAGAAGCCTTTGGTTTCAACCCCGTTTTCTTAAGATAAATTTCACATGGTGACAATTCTACAAAGAAAGTAAGCTTTATGGATATCAGTCAATACAGAATTGTTGCTGGGCCAGTACGGGCAGGAATATCCTGCGGTATGGTGTAATTTCTACAAAGCAACAAAGCGGGGAATGTTCTACGTGACAATTCCGGACAGGTCTGTTGTCTGTTAAAGAAAGAGAGAAAAAAGAAGGTTCATAGATGAAAATTTTTCTGGTTTTGTTTCCATTTTAAAAACGAAATTGGAAGGAGGGGGGGTGTCTCTTTGCTTAGATCTGGCAAGAAGATGGAAAAAATTGGGAATTTAAAGTGAATTAGTGGCTAATAAAGTGATGGGAATGTCCAGTCTCACACTAGATTAGACTAAAATGTATTAAAAAAAATAATAGAAATTTAATGTTGTTTTAATCGGGATGTAAAGTTTCACGCTAGGTCGGGCAAAATCTTTTGCAGGTCGGGCTTTGCCCGACCTGGCCCCCACCTAGCTACGGGCCTGCTTCCCGACCTCACTTTCAAATCTATATCTTAATTAGTTACCTAAATTTCTGTTCATTAGTAAAAATTGGCAATTATTTCCTTTCATTTTCGCAAACTAATGGAGGGATCGGCCAGAGAAACAGATCTCTTTGTAGTTCAGTTTTTAATGAAAGCAGATCCCTGTCTGAAACTTTCTCGGATTGTTTTCACTGGCGTCGGCAGACTTTTGCATAAATTAAGAAAAATTACCGACCGAATTTTTCAAAAATCACATAGTCAGATGCAGAATTTTTTTTTACATATCAATTTTCAAATTGATATCTCAATTAGTTTTCATAAAATTCGCTAATTAGTAAAATAATTTTGAATTCGTTCATTTCTGCTTGCAAATCCAATGCGCCTGTTCTTTTCTTAAGCCATTTTGATTTAAAAGGTATCATTTTAGAAACGATGGTTAGTGAGAATCTAATTAATATCTTGGGTAATTATCAAAATATTAAAATTCTGAGACTCAGGTGCACATGACCAGACCTTGGATTATCGACACCTAAATTTTCAGACTTCTAGGTGGGCTAGATTTTGCTAGCCATCGCAGACAAACACACACACACAGAGCGAAACTTTCTTTTATTAATATAGATGAAATGAATTTATGGGTGAATTCAAAATTTTATCTGTAATAGAGATGCAACTTAAGATTATGCCGAGAAAAGCATAGGAATATAAAATGAAACATAGTTTGAAGCATTGCAGTTGCTTTTTCTTAATGCTTTGCTATTTATATATTTGTGATGCGCAATAGACTTCGATTGAGTTTTGTGAGCTTCAATTTGAGATGAACCACAACATAACGATAACCAAAATTACGTATTTCAAAAGAATAAAATTTCAATATTGATTTTAATCAAGGATTTTTTAAAATGGCAGAGCTACTTAAATCTTGATTTTAATCAATTTAATTTAAATTGGCATACCCTGATACAGATTAGCTGATTCCCCACCTCCCTTTTTTTTCCAAATTGTAAACAAGATCTTGAGCTGTAATATTTCATAAGCTGTCGGACTTTATAAGAAATTGTTTATTGAACAACAAAAACATTTTTGTAACTTCCTGTATCTCAACAGTAAATTCTCAGTTATGAAACATTTTTCTGTAAAATATTTTTTTCTCTTTCCTAGTTTCTTTTTAATCAAGTTTATTTATTTCTATTTCTTACAATGTTGGCCAGCTGTGGTGGTGTATCTTATCTTTTTGCATTTTTCTACCCTGTTTCTGAGTCACCGTTTTATTTATTTATTTATTTTGTATATTAATGATCTACAATTCCCTAATTTCTGCTGTTATGATCAATTTAAAAATTTTTAGCCTTAAGTAAATAAGTTTATTAAGTTTCTATTATGTACACAAATATTTGTTAGAATGAACCCTGAACTTATATTTAAAATTTCATAAAACAAAGTACCAATAAGTACAGTAGACACTTGTTAACTTAAACAGCATAAGAATACTATTGTGCAACACATGTGTCAGACAAAAATTTTGACAGCACGTGTATCAGACAGGTTTTTTAGCCACACACAGGGTGGCTTATTCTTTCAATCTCTATCATTTTTCATGTTTATGAAAAGTCACAGCAATCCATCGTTGCCACAGATTAATCTCGGAAAATGAAACATTTGAAGTTACTTAAAAAATTAATAACTCGAAAAGTATTTGTCACAAAATTGTTTTACAAACTGCGTTAGAATGGTAAAAAATTGTATTTTTCTTGATATAAATTTCAAATCTAATGATTATGTCGTTTTTCAAATATTAGATTTCAAAAATTACAAAACTTCACAATGGAGTACTGTAGCGAAACTTTTACGCGTAAAAAGATAATGATAAAGGCATTGTGGCTCGACGTGTATCGTGTATACTGGCCATATCATGAGTAACGAATTATAGTAAACTTATTATTCTGTTAAAATATAAAAGTGAATTATGTATATACATTTTTTAAAAATAAAGAAAAACATTTTATCACAAACATCAACAAATTTTTTTCTTCTATTTATTCCCTTATTCCAAAGATATCGTTTTATCGTCTGCTGCCATAGCAACATGAATTAAATTTCATTAAAAAAAAATTGCTCAGTGGTAGAAAAATATTTTTCTAAATCCAATGGTTATTGAACAACTCAACACTTTAACAGGGGAATTTTTATTTGTTATTTAGATATTTTAAAATTGTTTGTTGTCATTGCGTTTTTATTCTGAGTTACAGCTAGTTTATTTATTTTTTGAATAAAAGCCGTGTGTGGCAATCTATATTCGGCCTTATAGCAGAATTTTCCCCTCTTGTATTTATTTATTTTTTAATGTAATGCTGTTTTTTTTTTTTTTTTTTTTTTTTTTTAAACAAAAAAATAATTTTTTATTCAAGACGATTAACAAACTTCAGTTTAGAATTTTATTAGGACCTTTTCAATTTTAATCATAATCTCGTTTAGTTCAGATAATTTTAAATTTTAAGTTAGCATACATTTCTTGAATTTTTATTTTCTAAATTTAAAGCACATACATTTTAAAACTATATTCTTATTTTAGAAAAAAAACAAAAAAAAAGACAAACATTTTTTCCTAATATTACCTTGGGTCGGTGGCGAAAATGATTTTATTATTATTATTTCAGAGCAGGTCGAGTTTTCTCAGACCTTATGAAAAACTATTTTTATTGAAAAAACGATGTTTTTGGTTTGCGATTTTTTTTTTCGCCGTAATGCATGCATGATCCCTGGAACTTTTGGACGAAAATAGGTAATCATCATGTTCCAATGCTCGCTCATGCATGCATTACGGCGAAAAAAAAAATCGCAAACCGAAAATGTCGTTTTTCGCAATAAAAACGCTAGATGGCGCCAGCTCCCTGCTTTCGCCAAAACTGGCGAAAAAAATATCCAGAAAAAATTTCTGAGGTTATTTTTAACTAACTTTTTGTTATTTTTAAAAATTAGAAATTTAAACTATTTTTTCTTCAATATTAATTTATGAAAAATAAACAAATAAAAATAACGTAAGAACTAATGTTAAAAAAAAATATTTTAAATTCCGAACTGTCGATTTTATATTTAAATTTACATTTTCGCCAAAAGGACGGATTATTTTAGATTTTTAATTTAAAATTAAAACCTAAACTGTAATAAGTAAAATCATTAATGAAAATATGAAATATAACTTAACAGTTTAAAAACTTTAGAAGTAATATTATGGTAAAATAAAACCAGTTAAAAATAAAAGATTTGCCAATAAAAGCAGCAAAAATAAATAACAAAACTTGAAATATTAATGTGAAGATGCTGATGGCCAATAACTTAAAAATGAATCTACGACTATTAATTTAAGGATATAGAAACTTAATTAGGAAAATGAATCCAAGAATACAGACAATCATAAACAATAATTATAAAAAAATGTATTTAAATGTGTATGTGTATATATATATATATATATATTTAATTGCGCTTTTACCAAATAATGAAAATGTAAATTAATATTTAAATAAAGTTATAATTTAGATAATATACTTCGAAGTCGGAAATATAAATTAATATTTAAATAAATAAAAACTTCCTATTTTTCCCTGAAAAATCTGTTTAAAATTAAATTAATAAATAAATGTTATTACTTCGAAATCGAAAATGTAAATTAATATTTAAATAAATAAAAATTCCTATTTTCCCGTGAAAATCTGTTACAATATTAAATCAATAAATAAATGTTATTACTTCGACGTCGGAATAATTTAAATAAAATTAAATAAAAATTCCTATTTTCTCGTGAAATTTATGTTAAATTATTTTTAAGTCGGAAATATAACCCATCCTTTTCTGGAAAAAGTAACTCATATTTGAATTTGCTTCGATGTTTACTAAAAACGAAAACACTCCTTTTCTCTAGCCGGAAAAAAAACCCAGAGAAAAGTACAAAGAGGAGAACGATAGTAAGTACTCGCCGAACCACACAGCGGGAGTTATCGCCACCTAGCTTGGCGGCTTGGCGAAGGGGAACAGAGAACGGAAGCAAAGAAGAGCAGAGCATCCGAGCAATTACCGTCCTAGTTCTTAGTGTGGTATCTTTGACGGAAGACGGAAGCATATCTTCTTTGCCCGTGAAATGTGGAATCCGAGTAATTCCACAATGACTTCGCCGGATGAATCGCCGTTACCTCCAGCATACCAAGCAACAGGTATTTTGTCATACTTTTTAAATGTTATTATAAAAAAGGGTAACATTTTTTTCTTTAGTCTGTGCGTTGTCTTAAAATTTGTAGGCATTTTGATAAATTTTGTGCGTTTCATTTACGTTTTTCTGCTTCACTTTGTTGTTGAATTCCTTTGTTCTTTAAATTTAATGCAGGGGAGACTGGTACACAGTGTACCACTTTTTCAGTTAATTTTTTTTCTCTTTATCAGACAAACTGATCGGCATGAAAATATTTTTGAATATTCCTTAAACCTTTATACATTCATCATAATTTTCTCAGAACATAGTTTTCAATTACATTTTTCAGAATTTTTTTTTTTTCCTTTGCACCCGTAAAGTGGACCAGTGTGCGCCAGTAATGGGGAACACTGGTCCACCCACATGGGCACAGTGGACCGCTATTAGGTATTATCTGAAATACAATATAAACATATAGATAAAACAAATTTAAAACAGCAAAATATTTTTAAAATAGGTAAAAAAAAAAAGATTTTACTTATTAAAATGATGATTTTTTAAGTAAGTTTTAAGGGTCTATAAAAAGGTTTAAAAAGAAAAAGATTACTCAAATCTTTTGTTTATCTGCGAGTAATGATACTATTGCTTAAAGCAAGAATTAAAACAGCCAAAATATAGCTTCAAAACATATAAATAATAATAAAAAAAAAACATAAATAATTTTTTAAATATTTTTCGAAGTTATTGTTTTCACGTAGCAAAAACCTAGCTTTAAACATAAAAAGATTTCACTTACCTTTTACCTACAAACATTAAAAACTTGCTGCTGAAGGGATTTTGGGAGGGGGTGTATAAAAATGTGTTTATTTGTTGTCAGGGAGGCTCTGCCCCCTGACAACAAATTATTCCCCTGTTATTCTGATTGTTGGCGGGCCTATAATTGCCTTTCTATTGAAGGTTATAAGACTGCCTCTGTCAATCATAAATATTATTTCAAGGACCTGGTTACTGGGTTGCACACGAACACGATAGAGGGTTTATGGAGCCAGATTAAACGCAAACTTCATGGAAAGAGGCGGGTAGCAGATGCAGAAGATGAAGAAACTTTTGATGGCTACCCAGCTGAATTCATGTGGAGGAAGCGTCACAGAAAAGATCCTGGTGAACTGAATGATTCATTCTTGAGAGCGATTGTTCGAATTTACCCCTCAAGAGTGCAGGATGTGGTGGGGGAAGGCAATGATGACTGTTTCGCTGTTGGACGATTCTGTCCTCTTTCGCCGAACAAATTCCCCAGATACCCTGTTGTTTCCTCTGACAGCCCCTACGAGCGAATGGAGATGACAGGGAAGGAAGTTAAAACGTGTTTGAAGAAACGCGAAAACTGAACTTCAAAAATGGGACATTTCCGAACCCTTTTCAGAAAAAATATCTTCCCCTCAAAAACGATTAGGCCACTAATTACAAGATTTCGTCCAAAGATGTTCGAGGTGACTATTAATTTCAAGATGACACTTCTTAAACCATTAAGTAAGAAAAGCAATAAACTAAACCATTAAGATAAATCCTTTCTTGTTGATTATCTTTCTTATCAGTTCAACTTGGAAAATTACATGAAATTGTATTTCTTCAGCAAAGACGAAAGTGGTGTTTTTACGTTCAAAACATACTTATTTTATATAAGTACAAAATTTTTTAATTTTAATGCTTGTATTTTATATGCGTCTGAAAGAAAAGTAAAAAATTGGTATAGTTTTCTGACAATTAATGATGAATTTGCAACAATCTTCTTTGCTAAAATAATTAAGAAATGTTTTATCTCGCATATTTAATGCATTGATGATAATAATAATAATAATAACTATAATAATAATTATACTACTACTACTAATAATAATTATACTAACAATAATTATATAGCATTATTATAGAGAAATCTTTGATAAACACGCTGAAATAGACAGTTTTTAAATCGAAGAATTATTTAAAGAGATTTTTATTATTAAAGTCGGCCAGAATCGTTCCATTGAAAAAGTTTTTTAAGAACAAAACAATGCATAATTTCTTTTTTTTTTTTTTTTTTTTTGTAGGGATATACTTCTCAAGCTACACTGAGAAAAATGACACTTTCAAATCTGAGCAAATCGATGTTTTCATTTTGTTATGAAACTTTTTGTTTCAAATAGGACGACCCAATGATATCAATTCTGAAATTACCAGAAATTCTCAGAATATTTAAACATGGACATATTCAAAACTGAAAACATAAAGGTCAGTTTATACTCATAATCATTTTTGAAACATGGACATACTCAAAAATGATTAGAATCAGTTCAAACACATTTTTGAAACATGGAAATATTAAAAACTAAAGACATAGATGTCAATTTATATTCATTTTTGAAAGATGGACATACTCAAATATGAGTACATTATGTTTATTCTTAAGTGTGTGCATGTTTACAGAAATGAGTATATACATGTTTCAAACTTGAATCATTTTGATTCAAAGCTATTTTGACTATGTAACATACTCAGATTTGAGTACTTTTTGATCAGTTTTGAAAATGTCGTTTTTAGAGTGTAGCTGTGTGCAAACTGCGCTTATTTTTTTAATTTAATTCTTTAGAGCTCTTTTTTTTAAATTTTTTATTCAAATTTTCATTATTTCAAGATTTTTTTTTTCATATTTAGAAAAGGTAATTTTTTTTATGTTGTTGCCAATTTGTAATACTGCGCAAAGAATTATATTTCCTCTCAAATGAAAAATGTATTTATACGTAATTATTAAAAAAAAATCCCTGACGGCTCGGCCTACAGGCACAGGTAGATTTCGAAGACGCAGACCGTGGGGCGCCTGTTTGTTGGGAATTGCTGAGCAAATGACCTTTTTGCCATGATTGGCAGTTGGAACCGCCTACTTCGAAACCTAACTTGTTTGCAGGCGAAGCCAGCAGAGATTTTTTTTTAAATTATTATTATTATTATTATTATTATTATTATTATTTTTTTTTTGCTATAAGAGTTGGTCCTATAAAAAACTTGTCAATATAAAAGTTTTAGATAATATTAAGAGGATTTATAATAAATTTAAGCGGATTTGAAATCTTGGGAATTGACGAAGTTATCAATATTTTTCTTCTAAAACACCCCCTTTTCCCCCCCTTGGGGCCATTTTTAATTATATCAAAAATCCGTCATACATAAATTTTCGGCCCTTCCCCTAGAAGTAATAATAACTTCAAATAGCACCAGCATCGAAAACTAAATACAGAGAATTAAATGAAAAGATTGCAAGTTTAAAACGTAGTTTGATAAATGGCACCATTGATTTGCATAATTATATTAATTCAATATCCTATTTAATACATTTGGATGACTAGTCCTGTTTTGTATTTCGAAATAAATACATTCTGTCTGATTTTCTGTCTATTTGATATGTACTATATTTATGAAATGATTATTTTGAAGCTAAGTGAAGATTTTATACATAACTAATAAGATAATTAACGATATATATATACATTTTTTAAATAGCAGTTTTTATTATGAGTGTCTACCTTGTGAGAAGTTTAAATTAGTGCTTGTTTTCAACTAAACATTCTAGTAAAATTTATCATTTATATTATATCACATAACAATAAGACACGGCATAAAATAAATTAAAAGTACACAATTTCGAAGCAAAATGTGATGTTCTATCTAAATGATATCTATCATCTACCTACGTATAGGGGGGTTCGTCAGAAATTGACCGGTGACCAATGATTTTTTAATTCTACAATGGAAAATAAATGCGCAGTTTCTGACGAAATTTCATTTTGCAACAATTACCGTAAATATAAATAATGTAGAAAATGAATAAGGAAAAAGTTTCCGAATTACTAAACTCATACCTATTATATATATATATATATATATATATATATATATATATATATATATAGAAATTTACAGAAAAATGTTTAACAATTTTATTGGAAAAAAGTAATTGGATAAAAGTCTATTAAACTGTTAATAGCAGTGAAAATATTGTACTAAAAATATGAAATTAGCCTCGCATTATTTGAAACACAACATCCAGAAAAATGCACGAAAAGTACAGTAATTAAACTAGTGGTACCACATAATACTAGCCATATCCAATATCCAGTGCACGTTTTGGCACAAAAAATGGCAATTTCTAGAACTTGTTTTGTATCTTCTAGAACTTGTCTGTATTTAATTTCTTATGAAGCTAGATAAGTCTCTTCAATATTTTATTGCAACATTTTCACTTTTCTAAGGTTATTAAAAGAGAGGAAAGAGAGAAAACATATTTTATAGGAAACAAATTATTTAAAAAAAATTAAAAATTACTGAAGCATTGAAATCCAATTATCCATATTCACAAAGTTATTGTTCATGCACAAAATAAGCAGTTATTCTTCTTCATGGACTGAGGAATAGGAAAGCATTTTTCATATTTTTATAAAGACAAAATACCATTCAGAATATGCCGTCCAAATTGGCGTTTTAAGCCAATTTTCTGGATTCTACAACCCGGGAAATGTTGTTTTGCGACAGCAATTAATTAGAACTCAATATGATATACAATTATAGAAAATGTAAAATACTGTTCGATTTCAAATTACCCCAATAGTCATGCCTGAAAATTCCTTACATTTATACATAAAATGAGTCGGTGAATATATCAGTTTTGAGTTACTGAGTGAGGGAAAATATTTAAAAAACCACCTTAAGTGTTATAGAAACTTTCTAATTCATTTCAGAGAAAGAAAAATATCAAGTGAATGAAAATTAGAATTGTCTAATAGTAAATTGGTACAGTGCACTCAGAAAATGGCACGAAACAGTTTTATACTAATTACGTCTAAATAAAACTCAAACTGTAATTTCTCATATAATGCGAGCACTTTTTAATCAATTTAATATTTAAAAATACACACAAATTGTGATGTGAAGATATTTGTTTTAAATGGAACAGTTTAATTTTAATCACATGTTTTATTTCAAGGAATCATCGGATTCAAGTTTAAAATCTTGAAATTTTATTACTTTACTAATTCGATTCATTCAGACTTATAAATTATCATCAAAATAAAGAGAAATTTTCATCTTTTAATAACATATCATTGATATATCACTGCATAAATATGGTATTATCAAAATTGTTTCGCCCATACTAATAGTATTGCAAAGAGTAATTTTTTAATATAATCATAATCCAGCATAACATTTGTGGTTTAATTCATATGCTGCTAATTATTATGCTCGATACAAGTTTTGTGTTAAATCAACCGTGGTTTAAATCAACTGGTTTCTCCCCCCCCCCCTTTTTTTTTTTAAAGAACAATTCTAATACAATGTTTCTCCCCTTTTTTGTAATTTAATTTTCCATTTTTAGGGTTAAAATAATCTTTTTTCTACAACCAACATGATATATAGTAAGTCTAAGGTCATGCTTGTATGTATATTAGTATGAAATTTAGTATGCATTAATGAACCTATCGGGTTCCCTAAATAGTTATCTTAAAACATTGTCAACGCGTATAAACATATGCACAACTAACAGAAAATAATATAGATAAAAAATATTCAACAATTAGCATAAAATGTTTTCTCTCTCTTTTTTTCCCCTTTTTTTAATGGGATTATTTACAGCAATTAGTAACATAAGATGCTCTTAAAGTATTTGGTCATATTAAAAGAAAATTTTCTCGATTGGGAAGATTATCCTTTAACAATTCGAAAAAGAATACGCAAGATATGAAATTGAATAAAATGATATTCAAAAATTGGGTGCCAGTTACAGCATTTTAGTAACACCAGTGTATCTTTTTTGTTACTTACTGAATTTAAAGGCCAGAAATGTTTACTTACAGTTGTCTTTGAAAAAAAGAAAAAAAAAATCTCATTTTTTTTTAATATGAATTTTTTTAAAATTAAGCTCAGATAATGAGATTTATATAAAATAGTTAGCCAATCGGGTGATACTGTCTTGAAAAATAATTAGTTTATAATTTTAAAGTATTGTTTAGGTCAAGAAGAAAATATTAACATGTTCAGTGAACTGATTTTCGCTTTAAAAAGTTGCGTGGTCAATGTATCCAAAATCTATTATTGGTGGGAGTTTGTATAAATAAAATCGCAACAAGAGATTGCTTAATAAAAAAACGTTTATATCTTTTTCTTAAATTTTAAATAAAAATTCTGTTGAATGTAAATATTTACTTCTAAGTAAAATACATAATAAGATATATTTAAAGGCTCTTTAACACAACGAATCCCATTATCTTGAACGAAAGAGGAAAATAAGGGAAAATCAGGCTTGCTTGAGACATCAAGGTTTCCTAAAAAATAATGACTAAAAATATATAATTGTATTAATGCTTAATTTTGTCATGTAAAATAAATGCGTATTAGAAGAAAGCATTAGTATGAAATAAGTTTAAATTTCAGCATATTTAGGTGCATATGACTTATTTGATAGAATATTAAAGACATAAAAATGTAATCAGAAGATCGTGAAGATTCTTATGCTCAATAATTCGCAAAATTTGGGTGGGGGGGGGGGGGGGGGGGGGGGGGAGACCAAACACGAAATAATTCAACCGGCAATCCGACCCGAACCCGACATAAAATGAAAGTAAATCATGTTTTAATGCAATGAAAAGTAATCTACAATTATATCTCTAATACCAATTTTATATTTTATACAATAAAATGGACTCATCTATATTTTTAATATTCAATTATAGTAAAACCTCTGAATAGAACCTTCGGCATCGTTGAATAAAGTTCTGCATCGTGTCGGGTTATCCCTAACTTTCTTTTTCGGGTCAGGATGACTTTAATTTTCTTTCTGTGGGTAGGTTTCACGCAAGAATTAAGTTCCTTTTTTTTTTATCCAGTTTTACGATTCTCCAAAAATAATAAATTATTTGTAAAACACCTTAATACAATCAAAGAAGTTATATTTATTCGTAAATTTACGAAATTAGTAGAAATTCTTATTTGGATATCAAGAAATCCAGTATATATTTTTTCTCTATAAAGACAAGAAATTACCTTCGATAAAATAGTGTCAAAGTCTATTTTCAATCGATTATAACTCAATATGTAATAAATTTATCAATAACTTAAAATCGCTGTTTGATTCCAAATCATTCGCATATAGTTATGACTGCAATAAGCATTTAATAATAAAAAAATACATAAATGAATAAATAAAAGACTACGGAACGGATATGTATTCACATATGTCCATACGTATATATGTGATAAATATTTTTATGTATATGTAATAAAAAATGTTTAAAAATCTGAATTGTATTTTATTTCAAAAACAATAAAAACGTAAAAGATGCTTCCGAAAAATTTTCAACAGGAAAAAAGGTAATGTGAGAATATAGATTGAATATATACGCGGAGAAAGATAGATTGGTACTTCGGTGATTTGAAACATTATACCCCTAATGACAATTATTCAACTAATCGATTATAGTTTTGGAGGAAGTTTGGAGCGTCCCGACAGAATCAGTTTAGAGGAGAATCAAAATGACCAGCTTGGTTTTTTTTTTAGGATAAAAAAAAAGAGTCTCTTTCAAGAACTTTCGTCAGGTATTTTCCTACCGGAAGTATTTGATTGATAGAGACGAATTACTGCTTCGGCGAGTCCGGACTTTACCGACAGCGGAGATAATTCTCATGCTGATTTGCTGTCGGACGACAGTGATGATGATGTGCATAGTTGAGTATAGTTCAATATTTAAATAAGAAAAAGAAAGAAAATTATAAAGCAAGCAAAAAAGGAAAGCTGTAGCTAAAATTAAATTGTTTAACGACAAAAAAATTATAGTTAATTAACAAACTGTTTCTGAAACAACACAAACAAATGATATGGTAGTAGAAATGTCAAAAAATATTTGAATGGTTGATATGTGAAATCTAATTATATCAATAAAATGTTACTTTGAATCCATCAAAATTGTATATTTTTAATTGTTTTTCATTTTTTATATTTTAAATATCAAATATCAAATGATAGATTTTTATAGATTACTTTTATTTTCAGAGGTATATTTAATCATTAAGATCTAGAATTGCTATTCGTATTTCTAAAAATGTCGTGAATAGTGGGCATGCAATGTAGGAAAAATGGTCTGGAAAAAACTTGGAAAAGTCAGGGAATTTTGTTATTCAAATAGAGTATGAACTCTGTAATATTTTATTTCAAATGAAATGCGAAACAACGCTACAAATATGGCTTAATTGCCTTTTATTTTAGTAATGTACAGATTTTGATATTTAATTTGTTTTTCTGTTACTCAAAAAATTTGTTTTAAAAAATATTTATTATTCTAAAAGACACATTTCCTTGAGATCAATTTGCATGGTGGAATTTTTTTCATGCATTTCTATTCTATGCTGACTATCCACTACCTGCCCCTTCCCCTCCCCTCCTCCAAAAAATAGCCATTTATTTCAGGAACATTTTTCTTTAAAACAATATAATTTATTAAAAAAATCTTAATATTTACCATCTCAAAAAAAAAAAAAAAAAAAATTCTGGAACACTAATTACTCATTTTTACTGTCTCTATGCTACTTTACTGATTACAATACAGCATTCTGACAAAAATAAATCTTTTGTGACAGATATACAAATTTCTCTATTTTTTTGCAGCAATCGATTGACCAATTTAGCAATTTTTCTGATGCAATGAATGGGCAAATTTCGCTATTTTTTTTCCCATGACTGACAATAGTTTCGTGATTTTTCCCGCAACTGACTGACGAATTTCAGATGGTACTTACAGGAAGGCTTTCATCACTATTTTTTATGATTGCTATCAAGTTGCTAAAGTTCTTTGCCACCTTTCAATTTTTGAGCTAGTAAAGCCTAATAAAATTAACAAAACATCATAAAGAGTTAATTAGTTACCCAAAAATCAACGTGTAACACTATTTTTAAGCGTAGAAAGCTATGGTTATGAAGAAATTTGAAGTAAAATTAGGAGTAAATTAACAAAGAATATGTAAGTCAAGCAAAACAAAATTGGTAAAGGCAGGAAAAGGTGCAGGAGAGCAAATGGCGGTAGAAGAGTAAGGTCCTTGTGTCAGGGTTGTAGTGGGTAGCTACCCGGGCTGGTTTTTTTTAAAAAAAAAGGGTTTTTTATAACCCTGCCTTGTGTATAGGTAACAAAACATTATCTTGGTGAATGCAACATGAAATAGTGCACTGAAATGTGGAGTTGAATCAAAGTATACAGTTCTGTAGAGAATGCAGTATTTTGGTCTAAATGCTAGAATTTCATAAAAAAAAATTATAAATCAAATAAAGGTTGAAAATATTAAACTGAGCTAAAAGGCATGTTTACTAGACAGAGAAATAGTAGGGTCATGTTATTTAGATTTTTAAAATGTTTTTTTTTATGGAATTCTAGCATTTAGACCAAAATATTGCACTCTGCACAGAACTGTACTTTGTTTCAGCTCTCCATTACAGTGCATCATTTCATGTTGCACATACCGAGATGATTGTTTTCTGTGGAATCTGTCTGGATACTCCAAACATTCATATGCATTGGCTACATTCAAGAAAAATAAAAATAATTATCGTCAACCTAACCAAGTTTTACAGTCTTTTTCTGATTATTTGGCTATAACGTTTCATAAAATAATTATAATTGATCAAACTGTATTGCATGATATTCTTGAGTAAATTATATTTCCAGTGGTATATAGCTTTTTTTTTTTTTTTTTTTTTTAATTATCTCTAACTGGTAATTGAACAAATGCAATTGGAAAATTATCTCAACAGAGATATGATATATTACAAACAATGGTGTTAAATTAAGCAAGAAAAGCTACAGTGAAAATTCTGACTGAAAGACTAACTTTTAAAAGCTGACTTTTTTTTTTTTTTTTTTGTAATATATTCATGTAAAGTGAAAAACAATATTTTCTTTAGCATGTAGAAATTGAAAAAATGTTTATTTTATATCTTTTAAGAAAATTTAACTTATTTTTGAGAAACATTTGTAAAAAATCAATTTTTCTAAAATTTCCAATTTTTCCAGAAAAAAACTGTTTTTTTTTCTGTCACTTCAAAATTTCAGGAAATTTTACATCTCTAATCTGGACTTATTCAAGTTGTTTTATGTATTATAATAATAGTAGAGTTTGATTTGAGATTCAGGGCTGACACAAAATGTAAGTCATTTGTTATACTATTGATTTTAGATATGTTTAAATGATTAATATTTATATTCTTTAAAATAAGATTTCTACAAAACATAGCCACTAGAGGTGCAACGGATATCAGTTTGGCCAGAGACCGGATATCCGGCACCATTTGCAAGATCTGTACTTTTGTAATTTTTTTTTTTTTTTTTTTTAAAGAAATTATGCATGGGTTTACATTAGCTAGCTATTATTGTTATTTTCTCTTTGACCTAATTTTTAAATTTTCTATTAACAATTATTTTTATAATTATTTCAGTTTCTGTCCCAATATTATAATTACATTATTTTTAGATCATTAGTTATAATACTATCAGCTAAATAGTTTAGTAATAAAAAAAATAATTTTATGAGAAAAACTTACAGTTGATTGCTTTGTAAAGATAATATATAATATTTCCCCTTTTTCTTTACCAGAGTATGTTTTAGCTGTCAATTTCCCTCATTAACTATTGCTTTATTACTTTAAAAAAGTTTTGTGTTGTGATAACTGAAAAGTTGTTCATGCTGGTTGCTATTAATGTAGCTGAATTGCCCAACAAAATTAGTAAATCAAGATATTAATAGTAATAGAACATTATTTTCATATACATAGCAATCATTTTTTTTATTAATATCTTTACCTTCCAATTTTTTCTTGAACTTCATTCTAAGCATCGCTTTATCTTATATAAAAACAAATTCTGTGTTGTGAGAACAGAAAACTTCTTCTTGATTGTTACTAAAAAGAGATTTTTTTTATTGATGAGTCATTCTGCATTTAATTGTGCCTATTGCTCATATATGAAGGTACAAAGTGTATGAGTAGTTTTAGTCATAGGTGTAGAGTTTTGAAAATTATTGGTGAAGTTAAACTTAAATATAATTTTTTTTTTTTTACACAAATACGTGTATCTGTGCATAATAGAAAATGCTTACCAAATTAATGTCGCTTTTTAGATTTTAAGAAATTAAACACTTTCATATTGTTAAAGAACTCACAAGAGTTAATTGAAAAGGTATGACAATGCAAAAATTTGAATGTACAGCACCGTTTATAAAATGATATACCGTAAAATCCCGAAAGTAAGCCCCCCTACCACTTTTAAGCAATTTTGGTTTTCTTTTCCATTCCTGAATATAAGCCCCCCCCCCAAAAAAAATATATATCCGTAAAATCTCGAAAGTAAGCCCCGTCTCACATACAAAAAACTTTTTATGCACAAAAAATTTATTTTAAAAATCTAAGGGAGGCAATTTTCATTCTTTTGATATTTTTGACAGATTTCCACTTATGTTTTTATATGATGTTAATGAAATCCTTCCTCTCACATGAAATGTCTGTTCCCCTCTCTAACATAAAAAGTTTGAAAACTTGAGAATCTTAAATCCTTCTGTACTTCTTTTTGCTCACTAGTAACGTAACAATTAGTAAAAAAAATCAATCTTCTACACTACAATCTCCCTTTCCATCCAAAATTTATGCCTCTTCTCCCTCAGCATAAAAAGTTTAAAATCTTTAAAACTCTTTATAAAAAAAAAATTATGCTCTATTTGTTGCTCTCTACTAACAATAAGTAAATAATCAGCCATTTAAATTTTTTCTCTACCACCAAGATGTCTGCTTCCGCTCTTTTGCCTCCCCCCAGCAAAAAAAATCTTTAAAACTCTATTTTTAAAATATATTCTGTCTCTTTACTCCTCTCTCTCTGAAACTTACACTTCTCCTTCCTTCCCTCCCTCTTCTTTCAGGATACAAAATTTAAAATCTTTATTAAAAAATTTGCTGTCTAGTAACATTAAATAACTAATCAACCATTTCAGTTATCGCTTTACCACCAAAATGTCTGCTTCTTTCACTTAGTTAACACCTATCCAAAAAAAAAAAAAAAAAAAAAAAAAAAAAATTAAACTATTCATAAAAAAAAATCTTCTGTCCTCTTTGTTGCTCTCTATTAACAATAAATAAATAACGAATCATCTAAATTACAAACTCCTTCCATCGAAATTCATATTTCCCTCTCATCCACAAAGTTTAAAATTTATAAAACTTTTATGTGAAGAAATTGTATGTCCTACTTGTTGCCTTCTAATTTGTCACCTACGTTTTCTGTCTACTCCAAAAGTCTCTCCCCACACAAATTTTAAAACTCTATTTTTTTTTTAAACTGCTGTATTTATTTCTCTTTAGTAACAATATTAATGAATAATCAGTCATCTAAATTACCCCCCTTTCTCCCAAAAATTCCACTTCCCCCTCTGTCTTCTCACCCAGCAAATAGTTTAAAATCTTTAATAATATTATTATTATTTTTTTTTAATGTTGATCTATTTCTTATTTTGTAGTAAGGTAACTCATCTCATTTACATCATCTCATATAAGTATCACTCATCTAAAATCATCATTCCGTTTGAAATTTTTTCTCTGTCCTATTCTCCCAAAGAAGAGGAGTGGATTTCTAAATATGTGAGAGGAAAGCAAAAATGTTCATTTTTTTGCAGTTTGGCTGTTCTTCCCTGAATCACGTGTATGTTTTATGTTTTGAAATAAATATGTTCTCTAAAATAACTCCCCTTCTCAGGGACGTAGCTTGAAATTTTTATTGGGGGGGGGGGGGAGGACCTGACTTTGGCGCCCTTTTATAATTTTCATTTTTCACTTCCCCATCCCACTCCACCCCCTCTCTTGCCACATTGTCATCAGCTGCACTAGAGGTCTGCAGGTGCAAAATTTCTAGGCCCAGGCAGGGCCTGGCCCGGCCCAGCATAAAAGCAAAAAGTTCGGCCCGACCCATTCAAAAATTATTTTGGCCCGGCCCGGTATATAAGCAAAAAGTTCGGACCGGCCTGGCTCGACTGAATATCTACAAAGCATGTCGATATTTCTGAAACAACATTAACCTAAAATTAAAATTACACTTACTTATTCAAAAAGCACACTTATGCATAGATTTTACTTTCAGATTATGTTCAAAATGCGTGGAATGCAAAATATCAACAATATTTATGATCACTTAGACAATGTACATAAGCACTGATTAAAAAATTGAATTAGACTATTACATTCAAATGAAGATTTAGTAAGAAAAGAAAAATCCGTTATAGGCAGGTTCCATTCATAGCAGGTACATCGTCTGTGGTATGTATTATATTCTTTTTGCATGGATCAAGACATTTTTCTGTGTAAGAAAGGTTTTTGTCATAGACTGATCTATTTCGTGGGTTTTACTGTACTTTTTTTTTGCTTGCTTGCTTGCTTAGATTAGTATGTAATATTCTTTAAAATGAATTTTAATTGTAGAATAATGGCCATTTAAAAATATATTCATTTTTCGCAAAAATTGTTGTGCCAGGGCTAATTTTCTGATTTTTACACTGGCCTGCAAATTTCGGTCCATGCAGACCTTTATGAAGAATAACGTCCAAGCACAGCTTGGCCCAGAAAAAAAGAAGTCTGCATCTACACCGTCCCGGCACAAATCTGGAGAAAAAAGTTAAGCCCGGGCCAAGCTCATGCAGATCTCTAACTCGCGCGTCTGGAAAGCCTGTTTAAAGTATCAGTTTTAATTTTTACAGAAAAATTACAATACTATTTTATTTTTAGGGACCTGATTAAAAAATATATGAAATTTTATATGCAAACAGATGATAATGATTTTATGAATGTGTCAAACGTAATAGTTTGAAATGGATTTGAACCTTAACTAAAGCAAACATTTGTACATGCTCTCACATTCTGCTCCATCATCAACGATATGAAACCACTCATTCATAAATGAAGTTACATAATCTGCTTTCTTCTTAAATTCATTTATCGTTTTGATTTTTGTAAAAGGTACCTAGTTTATTTCATTCATTTATTTGCTCTGGAAGAATTCATACCTGGTATATAAGTTTTCAAAAAAATATACAGTACACTCATTTCAAGAAACACATGCCTCCAAATCAACGAATATCAATATCTGTTGTGTCGTTTTGCACAAGAGGGGATTTCAAGAGTTCAAAAGTCAGGGTGGAGGGATTTTTTTTTGTTCAGGGGATTCTTTCAGGAGAATTGCCATATGACCACCTTAGAGTAGAGGTCTGCATGGGCTCGTACCCAGCCCAGCAAAATGAAGGTCAATTTTCAAACGGACCAGTCTAGCAGAATGAAAACAGTTTTTTAACGAGCCTGGGCGGGCCAATGAAGAATAATAAATGGGTCGGGGTGGGCCGATAAAAATATTAAGTGAGCCGACCTGATATAAGAAATTTAAAAGGATCAAACTAGGCTGATAAAATATGAACAATTTTCAATGAATTTGTCTGGGACGAAAATAAGTAAATGTACTGCATGAGCTGATCACAACATCAATACAGAAATGTGTCAAGCGTAGAAATTGGCATTGGACACTTTCATCATACTTGAGTCTGGTCTTAATTTTTTTCAGCAGACTCGGGCAGGCTGGGATCAGGCTTACATTATTTTCTATGTACTCAGGCCGGCTGGAAACTGGGCTTAATTGTTCCCAAGACGTGTCGAGTTGTTTTGTAATAATAGTAATAGCGATAATGAACTTCTATTAACAAAATCTTTGGAAGCACACCTTAATAAATTACACAGAAACCATTTTTTTTATTATGCAGCAACAAAAGTTAGGATGTTTTTAACCGTCTTTTTCTTTTATTTTAAACTAATTTTTTTATGTCTTTATTTGAATGGAATATTCTAAGAGTCTAAGTGATCATTAATTATACTATTCTGTATGCTATGGCATATGGCATGTATAAAGTATTCTAAAATATACTGTAAAATTTCCCCATAAATATGCATGCAGTATTCATTAAAAGAATCTTAATCGTATGTTAATAAAAATTGGAATTTTTTGTAGAAATTGATGTGGTCAGGTCGGGCCGGGCCTGGTTTCATTGATTTTTCAACAGGTCGGAACTGTTTTCACTGAATTTTCAACGGGCCAGTCCGATCCCGTGCCAAACTTTTAGCTTTTAGACTGGACTGGGATTGCCCAAGATAGTTTTCGTTCGGGTCGGACCTGTAAATTCTGGCCCGTGCAAACCTCTACCCAGTAGCGTAGCTAAGGGGGGGCAAGGGAGGCGTCCACCCCGGGCGCCGCTGTCGAGGGCGCCAGATTGAGAAAAAAATTTAACAGAAATTATCTCACATATTTCGACAATATATAAAAATTGCTTTTGTATGTGTGCGTGTGAATATTTTCTTTAGTAAAATATTTTATTATGTACAAATAATGAAAGAAAAAGCTTATGTGAATAAGGTTTCTAGGAATAGTTCAACAGACTTTGTACCTTACATGATTACGTACCTGAAAGGAGGCACAAATTCATTAAACGTTGGGGGCGCCTAATTGAGAGACGCTTAACCGAAATTATCCCACATATTTCGATAATAAATATTTGTGTGTGTGTGTGTGAATGTTTTCTTTAGTAAAATATTTTATTATATACGTCCAAATAATGAAAGAAAAAGCTTCTGTGAATGTTTCTAAGGATTTCCCAACTGAATTTGTACCTTACTTGATTACGTACCTGAAAGGAAGCACAAAATGATTATATGTATACATATAATCATGGAGTTTTTCTCTGAACTCTGTTGTTTGGTGGGCGTCCAATTGAGAGGCGTTTTAAACAGAAATTATCTCACATATTTTGTCAATGCTTTCAATAAATTCGGTGAAGGATGGTGGGGGGGGGGGGAGTTGCTCCTAGAAAAACGGGTAGACCATATACCAAACTTTTGGAGGTTTACTATACTGGAAATCAAATTCCTCGCTCTCTCGCTGTATCCGGGATTTATTATAAGTATGATATGTTATTGCAGAGATCATCTGCATACATTTTATGACTAAGCCACAATATTATAATTTTCGGAGACACAGCGGAAGTTATGCCACTACTTTTTAACAACAAGCCCATAAATAATGTATTTGTAATAGTTTGTAATTGTCCATATTTGTAAATAGTTTTTAGATTGTTTTTCAAAACAGGATTAACCATCATGATTAAAAGAAAGCAAAATCGGCAGAAAATAACAAAATTTCATCTGAATGGGCAAAGATATATGTATCTTTGTAAAGAGTGTTCAAATCAATGTAAAGAGTTTACGGTATTTAAAATTTGCAAACAAGGTGCACCGTTGTAAATTTTTAAGAAGCAATTTTTATTGATATTAGTAAATTGTTTTATGAAAATTTTATAATTTGAAAGAAAGCAAAATCGTAATTCTTCAGATAAAATTAATTTTGTTTTAAAAGTATTTAATTGAAAAATTTTTAAAGAAAAATTTAAAACCACACCTTTCCTACAATTTTTAACTTTACGCAACATTTTTTTTAAATACTTTCTTTACAAATCTGCTCTATAACTGCAAGAACCACATTTTCAAAAAGTTAATTAGTTAAAATGTCATGACAAATTTTAAAATACAATAAAAAAGACTTTTTACTTAACATTTTTGTTTTTAGAAAATAAACTATTTATATTGCTGAGAATCCTATTTTAAATTTTATGAAATGCACCTTATGTATTGTTCAAAAGATAAAAAAAAAAAGGAAAGAAAGAACATAAAACAATGAGTCAATTGAAAAACATTTTCTATTTTTTTACGTAGGACATATGGAACTCCTTGGAAATCAAAAAGAGTGTACGCACCTTGTAAATGAAACAAGGCAGCATATTTTTTTTCATTAATCGGGTTAAATTCATAAGTTTTAGCAAACGTGGTTTCTTGTAAATTGACTTTCATTGTTATAATCATTTGTGTTGCAACTCTCATGCGCTTAAAACTACATAGTCATATTATATGCTACCGTCAAATTCTCGTCAAGCTTGACGATATTTGGCTAAAAATCTTGGCGATAAATATAGGTCGCCATAAATGAAGTCAACTTGGCGACAGCTAAATAAATTTTTGAAATTCCCATACAAATTCAGTATTGACGAAAACTATGAATCTTCTATAATCGGGTTGCACACATTTTAGTTTCGTGTGTTTGAGTAAAATTAGCTGAAATCTTAAAAACAAGGAAGAGGGAAGCTACATTTTCCTCATGGTACAAGCCGGAAGTACATTTTTCCCTCTTAAGAAAAAATAATGTCATTATTTTTTTAATTAGAGGAGGAGGGGGGGGCGCAGAATTTCTTCTTGCCCCGGGCGCCAAAAAACGTAGCTACGCCACTGCCTCTACCCTAGAGATCACGATCTGCACGGTCAGATTCCCGCACCCGGCCAAATGAAGTCAAACGTTCAAATGGCCAGGCTAATAAAAAAATAAAATAAACAGGCTAGGCGGTCTGGTAAAAAAAAATTAAGAGGAACTACCGGCACCAATATATCAAATTTAAAAGGATCAGACTAAGCCGATGAAATATGAACAATTTTCAATGCACCTGGTTATGCCATAATACGTTATAAATATGTTGCACAATTTGATACTAGTTTGACAACATCAATACAAAAATTTAATATACCTAACATAGAGATTTTCATCGGACAGTTACATTGTGTCTTATCCTGTGCCCAATTTTTCCTGTCAACTCGGGCCGTACATTTTTTATATATACGCGGGCCGGGTTGGACCTGAACGTAATTATTCCTAAGATGTGTCTGGCAGACAATTTTTTATTCAAAACTAAAATTAATAATTGATTTTTGGTAACAAAATCTTTGGAAATAAACTAATGAATTCCGAAGAAATATTTTTTTTAATCCAATTTTTTAAGCTTCAAACTTTATGATGTTTTTAAAATTTTTTTATCTTTACTCTAAAGTACAATCTTTTAATGAGTCTTTATTTGAATGTAAAAGTCTAGAAGTCTAAGTATTCATTAATGTTGACATTCTCTAGAGTGTAGAATCTCTAGAGTGTAATCAAAGTTTTGTATGTAGTTATTAGTCCTACGATATAATTATTCTGGATGCATACAAAAACATTGTAAAATCAGTTATAGGTATCCTATTACATGTTTTTAATGTTTAATTGCTTGTTTGTATAAGGTTTTCCATATTTTCAGTAAAAAATTACATAGATTAATTTTAACTTGGAATTAAAAATCAGTTAATATATAAATAATCAGCTTAAAAAATTAGTTCAAACATCTGATCCTCAATTTAAGTATAATATTTAAATAAATTTAAAACCCATTTTCAAAATTAAAATACTTCTTTTATAAGAGAAAAATTTAGAAAAAAAATTTTTGTTCTTGTGTTTGTTGATATTTAAATGTTATCACAATTTTGTCGTTGAATGCATAAATAATTTAAAATATTTTATCAAGAAATGTAGAATAACAGTTTTTATGTTAAGTGAAGTATTTTAATTTTTAATTCTTGCGTGTAAGTTTAATAGGTTGGCTAACCTATTGAAAATATTATTCAATATCAATGAAAATATTGGATTTGTTTGATATTTTTGAAAATAGCTTGGTATTTACGTACTTTTTTACAATGGCTGTATTGTTTCATCAGTGAAAAACTTTTCAAATTTTGGCCAAACAAGCCCAAACTGCACAATTGACTAGAGACTGAAAAAGCCAATAAACTTTTATTTGTGTTTAAATATTGAGAAAAATAATAAGAATAATTTGTGTTTTTAAAATCTTGTTTATTTTTTTATATATATATTTAAAATTTAATTCTGTGTTTTATGATTTAAGAAGGAGTACAAAAATCAAAATACTTTTTTAATATTTATGCCTTGTGTTTTTCTTATTAATTGCTAAAATGGGTTTAAAATGTTTTGTTATGAACAAATATGACACTGTAGTTTTACATTAAACAAGTCATATAAAAGAAATTTTTTTAAAGTCAATTCCTACTTAGGTCATCAAAGAAAAAAATTATTTTAGTTACTTTTTATTAAATAATTACAATTAATATAAATATGTATATACATATGACAGAATCACAATATTAAGTGGCAAAATAGAAATGAAATTTAATTAATGAATTATTATTTGAAAAAACTGTATTAACATAAAGTGTCATCCACTACAAGTTTAAAAAAATGTATTTGAACTTGAGTGGATGAATAAAAAGTATTTTATTAACGATTGAAAATTTGAAAATATAAAACTAAAATTAATTAATTTAATTACAAACATAAGTGTGAAATTGTACATCAAATGTGACAAATGAGGTGCATTCGTACTATAGCTAGTTATATAAATATTCAGATCTTGATGATTTTTAATTCCGTGAAATGAATTATATCATTTGCAGATTAATTTCTGTAATAAAATAAGTATCTCGGTCGCTTGACGATTAAACCTTGGAACCTCGTATAACAAGAAAGCACCGATTTTTTTATAAATATAAAACTAAAATTAATTTAATTACTCAATTAATATTTGAAAAAACTGTATTAACATGAAGTGTCATCCACTACAAGTTTAAGAAAATGTATTTGAACTTGAGTGAATGAATAATAAAAAGAAAAGTGTCCAATTAAACTGATGGCATTGAGCTCACAGGCTATTCACACTAATTGTATATTATACTCTTATTTCAAAGAATAATGCCCCTTGAAAAATAAAGAGATCGACAATGAATTAAGGGGGGGAATTAGCCCCCTATTTCCCCCCCTTATACTTAACCATTGAACCCCCAAAATTAATCAGGGAAACGCCTTACCACAATTAATCTATATACAAAATTTGAAGCAAATTGGGTAATTCTGCATGAAAAACCCATTTACAAAAATAAAGGGGGAAGGATTAGTCCCCCATTCCTTCCTTTATACTTAACCAATGAACCCCCAAAACTAATCAGGGAAGCACCTTATCACTATAAACATGAAACCAAAATTTGAAGCAAAACGGATATTTCTATCAAGAGTTATCGCGTTACGTACATACATACGTACATACAGAAACGGCGGGCACATTAGCTCCCAGGCTTTGTTAGCCTGTGAGCTAAAAATATTTTATTAACGATTGAAAATTGGAACAAGATATATAAATATATAGAGTGTGTGAACTAATAGTAGGAATTGAATAAAAGATATCAGGTATTTGCAAATTCCGAGTGCATTACTTATTGTAAAAATGAATAAATATGAAAACTGCTAAAAGCATTTTAGCTATTGTATGATAGTTTTTCAAATTAATAATAGGGGAGAGGGGGGGGGGCACATGAGAATATTTTTTCCATTTTACAATTTACATACAACTTCTAATCCAAACTTCTCTTTTCTGTTTCTTCTTTCTGCTATCTGAATCTAATAATAAAATTGCTAAACACAACTTTTTTTTATCCTTCAACGATAAAAATTTGCTGTTTACCATATTGTCGATACAAAGATTGGAACAAAAGAAAGCAAAAACAATTTGAAGAAAACAAAACGTGTTTTGCAGCAAGTCCGATAGTACGGAGCGATTTATTTACGCCAACAAAAGAGTGATAAATAGTAACAACTGGTACTCGTAGTAACCTGTTTTTCCTCCAACTTTATCAACGACAATTGCAACCCTTCTTTCACTTTGAGCGCAAAAAAGTTGGGGTTAAATTTGGCTGAAAAATTGGTTGCTCGAAAATTTGGTGAATCTGATAGCGGCTTAATAGAACAGTTCTCCAATACGATCATGTAAGGGGCCAAAGATTATTTAAGGGCGCCGCCAGGCACCCATAAAAAAAGTGTTTAAATAGTAGCTGCAAGTAATTATACAAGAACATTATTTTGAATATTAAGAATTGCAATCAATTGCAGGCCAGCAATGTAATTCGATCCTTAGAAGTACAATTAATTCTTTCCTTATCTCAGTAGTTTTTGGTCACCTTTGGTAATCTAAAGAAAGTGTAAAGAAATGGAAGACTGGCGGGTCAATGGAACAATGTAGGTAGCTTTTTGGAATACCTAGTTGCAGTCAACTGAACTTCCAGGATAGAGGTAGTTTGACTTGCGAGGCAAAAATGAGCCGTGAGAAGTTTAAGGGTTAGTAATTAAATAAGTAAAAATAGAAAGGTATAAGGAGATAAAAATAGTGTAACATAAATAATTTAAGAGAGAAAAAAGAATGAAAGAAAGAATTCCATTAGTTCCAAAAGTGACAGACGAAACCTACTGAGGGTCGAACCCATCTCAAGTATTAAAAAAAATAAAAAAAAAAAAAAAAAAAAAGACTCTTTTCAGAGACCATACAAATAGTTTAATTTTAAGTTATGAGAAGTGTAAACAGTAAAAATAAAGGATAGATGCATTTTTTTTTTTCAAACTGCAATGTCTCCCTACGGAGAGTCACTGCGCATGCCCAGTTCTTGCGGTAATGGTAACCAAAGTTGGCAGGACAGCGTTAAAAATCATCGCCAAATACTTTTTGAAATGCCAATAATTCGCACAAGCTCAATAGCATTTTGAAAGAATGTTAAGAGAACTGTGTTTAATTTCATTTTGTGAAAGAAAATGAAATTAAAACGATTTGTGGAATGAAGATTTAAACTAATAAATAAATATTTTTTGTAAAACATAAAAATTCAGTAGAAAAAGTTTTAACATTTTAAAATGTAGAACACTTTTATATATTTATTTAAATATTTGTCTATTAAAACTTTTAATATTTTTTCTTGTAATATTCTTTCAAGACTTCTGCAATCTGCTGATTGCTTTGACACATTCACGAAATATATATATATATGTATATATAATAGGGTAGATGTCTATAGGCTATTAGCTTTAACTAGAAGCTTTAAAAATCAATACAGAGCAATACTTTTTATGCAGAATTCATTAATGTCAAAAGTAGTAAAATGAACACTTTCTGCTATTCCTGTAATGCAAGGATCGATCCAGGCAAAATTTGGGGTCTATTTAGGGCTCCTTCACAAAAATCTATTTAACAAAAGATCCCCTTCACAAAAATCACTTTAATAAAATAGGACCCTAAACAAAAATCAATTTGATAAAATAGGCACCTTCACAAAATTTTTTATAACAAAACAACCCCTTTACAAAATTCCTTTTAATAAAATAGGCACTTTCACAAAATTCTATTCCATAAAAACTTACTATTTATTAATTATTTATTACATTGTGACATTTTAAAATATGTAATTTGTAAACAAACAAGTTCACCAGAGAGGAAAACTTCGGCAAAAGGATTTTAAAAAGTTTTTGTTAATAAATGCTTTGTTCGAATTTGAGCAACTAGATAACTTTCGTTACAAAAAGTTATTTTTCACAAAAATATAATAAATTTCACAAAAATAACCTTTACTTTTCACAAAATGGGCCCCAAGAAAAAAACCCTGCATCAACCCCTGTAATCTGTAATGTTTACAAACATTGGCGATCAAACTAGGCAAGCCAAATCACGCCAATCTCATTTCATAGCAAAGAGGCGTTCCCCTCTGATTGGCTGAAATGTTGGAAGTTGGATGAAATGTCGCTCCTAGCCACAATTTTTTAGAGCTGTGGCAAATAAATTGGGGATATTCTTGTTTGCTATCACACTGGGTGTTGGGACGATTTTTCACGGAAAATCGGCTCAAATCAAGAGTTGGCTCAAAAGTTGCTCGAAAAGTTGGTGAATCTGATAGCGGCTTTAGACTCCTATTATAGGAGTTCTAGTTCTAACCCCCACTAGCCAGTTCCACTTCTTCACACTTTCTTTCTACTAAAAAGGGTGGCCAACACCTACTAAGATAAGAAGGGAATACTTGTACTTCTAAGAATCGTATTACACTTACCGTCCTGCAACTGATTACAATTCCTGTTTTCAGAATTTTCCCTTTTGCATGTATACTTTTTTTTGGTGAGGCGTTGGGGGGGAGGGGATAGAAGAAGTAACAAATCTAAAATTAAACAACCAAACCCCTTATGCAAAGTTTGTATGTTAAAAGTAAACTACTTTCTAATTTAAGATTTAAAATAAAGTGTTTGTATAATCACTTATTACTACTAATATACCCTTTCTTTATGGGCGCCTGACGGCGCCCTTACACCTTCTGTGGCTCCCTACTACTTGAACTTATTGGGGGGGGGGAGGCTCCCCCCCTAAAGCTACGACCCTGCCCCTTCTATTAACAAAATATCAGCTGTGAGAACAGCCAAACAACAAAAAGACTAAAATCTTTTTTTTGACCTTCATCCCCTCCATGTCTAAAAATTCATCCCTTTTTCTAGGGATGGAGAATGGAACTTTAAAGGGAGAGTTAGATGATCATTTTTTTATTGTTGCTACAAAGTGACAATACCACATAAAATCTTAAAAAAAATAGTTTTAAAGATTTTTAAGTTTGTGTGCTGAGGGGGGGGGGAGAAGCAATTTAGATAATTATTTAATTATAGTTGCAAGAAAGTTCTAAATAGATTAAAAAAAAACTTTTAAAGACTTGTATTGTATGTACTGGGGGGGGGGAGACAAAGGAAATAAAGAGGACTTTTTGGAAGTGAGGAGGGTATAATGTAGATCGTTATTTAAATATTGCTGGGGGAAAATCACAAATAGAGCAGAAAAAATTAAGAAGAAAACTATGCATTTTTGGTACCAGAGGGGGGAAAATGGGGGGGAACAGTAATTTTCAGAGCAGATTTAGATTATTGATTATTTATTGTTATACAATAAAATAAGAAATTAAAAAAATGATTTTTAAATTTTTTTATTTTATTTTATTTATTTATTTAATTTTTTTTTTTTTTTGGGGGGGGGGGGGGGCAGGATTTTAGGGTTGGGAATTTATTTTTATTTATTTATTTATTTATTACTCTACCAAAATACGGAAGATTCTTGCCCCTTTTTTTAAATTTTATAATTTTACAGATTTTAAATTTTACCAGATGCATTTGTGGATCTTCATGAGATAAGGGTGGGGGGCAGGGGGGAGAAGCAGGGATTTTAGGTGGATGGGTTAATTTAGGTGGTAAGTTGGAGTTATTTATTTTTAATATAGAGTATTTAATAAGTCTGAAAAGAAGTTTAAAGTTAAAATGTTATAAAGGTTAAACTATGCATTTTTGGTACCAGAGGGGGGGGGGGGGACAGTAACTTTGAGAGCAGATTTATATGATTGATTATTTGTTGTTACAATAAAATAAGAAATAAAGAAAAATATAAAAAAATTATTTTAATTTTTTTAAAAGGGGGGGGGGAGGGCAGGATTTTAAGGTTGAATTTATTTTTATTTTATTTTATTTATTTATTTTTTAATCTGCCGAAATACGGAAGACTCTCGCTCTTTTTTTTTTCAATTTTACAGATTTTAAATCTTACACAATGCATTTGGAGGGGCAGGATCTTCATGAGATAAGGTTGGGAGGGGGCAGGGGGTGAGAAGCAGAGATTTTAGGAGATGGGGTTAATTTAGGTGGTAGGTTGGATTTATTTATTTTAATATAGAGTATTTAATAAGTCTGAAAAGAAGTTAAAAATTAAAAAGTATAAAGGTTAAACTATGCAGTTTTGGTACCAGAGGGGAGGGGGGGGTAAAGGGGGGAAACAGTAATTTTGAGAGCAGATTTAGATGGATTTTAGATAGATAGTATTTATTGTTACAATAAAATAAGAAATTAAAAAAAATATTTAAAAAAATATTTTTAATTATTTTTTTTTTTTTGGGGGGGGGGCAGGATTTTAGGGTTGGGCATTTATTTTTATTTTATTATTATTATTTTTTTAATCTGCCGAAATACGGAAGATTCTTGCCCCTTTTTTACTTCTAAATTAATGATAAAAACAGGTTTTTAAATGATTTTTTTAAAAAATCCCGATTATAAGCCCCCCTCCCAAATTTAACCTTTTTTGATTTTGAAAAAGGGAGGCTTACAATCGAGATTTTACGGTACTCTACATTATTCCCAAATCATTTGTAATAAAAATACAACAAAAATTGGCCTTACAATAGTGTCTTTTTCGGAATATAAATTTTTTAAATCTATTTTCATTTTTTAAATGGCCTTTTGGCTACAAAAGTTAAACTGCTTAGCATTTTAATTTAAAAAATAGAACCGAAAGGGAAAGAATCTCATACTGTTGTTTATCTCTAACAAAAGAAAAATATATCAACATTCAAGAAAAAAAAAAGATATCTGCTACAAAAAGGTACATTAAAAGTTTCATAAAATATTAAAGTAAAAAAACTAAAAAAATTTTTCATGTATTTTAGGAAAAGAGTGTTCACTTATAGCAATTATTGGTGGGGCTCGAATCTGATGAGCCCATACAACTTGATGCCTATGCTTATAGTTGTGCAATTTTTTTATACATATAAGTTTAGAAACAATTTGCCATAAATATAAATAATTAAATTTAATAAATTAATGCATTGTATTTTGCAATATTAAACTATTTGTTTTATGATGGAAATTTTAACAATGAGTTAGAGCAATAAATGTATAATATAGCAGCCTTAGAATCTTAGGCCGAATGTACTGCCAGATAATCGCAATATCTGGCTACTGCCAATTATCCGGCATACTGGCCGGATCAGTCGGATGCAGTATGTTTGCTGGATATCCATTGCACCCCTAATAGCCACATAGAAGCTAAGCACCGCTGACATTTTATTCTTGTGGGTTTTTGTGAATACTACTACTATATTATTAGTAAAACAATTAAAAAAATATCTTACTATTGAATCTGATCGAAGTTATGGTTTTTTGTGCATATAAAAATGTTAGTTAACTATATAATATCCATGTTATTTGTTTCTGATTAGAATACATGAAAACCAATCTCTGCACTTGATTGAAAGAATGTTAATGTAGTACCTATAAAACCGTACATGTTAACAAGTAGTTGTTTTTTTCAACTGAACTATGAAAATGGAACATATTTATTACAGAAAATACTATAAAATATTTTAACATCAGAAATTTGTCAATGTATTTATTTTATATTCAATACAATATAGTTAATAAAATTTACACATAAATGTTGTGAAAAATGTCGTAAATTTTCCTTTAACATATAATTTCTTTATTTTTGTTATTTTCTGAGTGTTATCTCTGATTTAGGCAAAATGTGTTTTACCGAAAATTGTTTTATGATTTATTTTTCCGTTGTGGACAAGCCTGTAATTTTCTTTATAATTAAGCATACTGTAATTCTGTTAGGATACCTAAACATTGGATTTTAGAAATGTTTGTGTAGTTTGACAGGAACTTTTACATTGTAAGTGGCGATCAAACACTCATCTGTGTCCGGCTAATCAGTATAAACTTCCGAAAGGAAAAGGACTAAAAGAGAACTGTAACAATTTAATTTTAGAGTGTTTAATTTGGAATATTATGTTCAGTTATTGATGATGAATAAAACAATATGTTTGTTAAATTTGGTGCTTGCTTAATCATCTGTAATAGAAGTAACATATGTCAATATTATTTTTCCCCCTTTTTCTGTTACAGAGGAAACTGATAGTTCTACTAAAAATTCCCAGTCATCCACAAGCAGGGCTCAGGTAAGTTTCGTAATCTCCTTCTGTTTGATTTGAGAAATTAGCATCTGTTAAAGTAAAAATTGTATTTTTCCATTTTTTTCTTCACAGTTTATTCTAGTTTTTCATTATATGATCCTAGTTGCAGAATTTTCTGTGTTAATTTTCAGCAAACCAAAATTTATCTGTTACCCAACAATTATGGACAAAGCAGATCATTATCGTAGAAATTATAGCAACCTATTAAATAAGCAAAATTTGCATTTACATAGAAAATATAATGATAAGATATGTAATAAATACACTAAATCTAGAGACAAATTAAATTTAAGCAATTTCTTTTAAAGCCTAGCATTTCATTTCAAGCTGTTAGATTAAATCTGCAAACTTAGAGGAGACCGGGGTACAATGGACCACTTTTGTAAATTTTGACTGTTTACTCTCAAACAATGGACCACAAGTAAATTAAAAAAAAAAACATTTATGCAGTACATTCTTTAATGACACAAACATAGAATGTATTATACTTGTTTATTGGTGGCTTCAGTTCAAACATATAAGATTAACAAATATTAAAGTTAGCAAATACTAAAAGATTTTTGTGTCACTGAAGGCATGCTGTTTTCTTGTAAATATGTAGAGTTCGGCAAACTCATTGCAATATCTTGAACATTTACAAGAGATTCATCAACAAGTACAAGATCATGAAAAATGAACACATTTTGATTAGGTTTTCACTGCAAGAATCTCACAAAACAAAATTCTGTTACCAAACCATCAAAAAAGAAAAAAAAAAAAAAAAGAGCACTGTTATCTCACGTAACACCTATAATTTATCTATACTAATATAAATAGATACAAACTAATAGGTATATTAATTTTTTTAATGTACTTGTTTAATATAATTGTAGCTTTGTAAAAATGTAGAAATTTAAAATTGACTGAATGTTTCTAAAAAGTAAAGATACCACAAATAAATAAGTAAAATACTTAAAAAATATGAACTACGTGAATCATGGTTAAATTATCCAATAAAAATGAAACAAGCTATTAATCTTAATTTCATATATAATGCCCGGATACAGGCCTGGGGTACAGTGGACCATGGTCCATTGTGCTCCAGTTCTGGGTGGTCCATTGTTCCCCATATGGAAGTTTGACAGAAAAAAGTAAAAAAAATAACAAATTTCATATTCAATTATTTTATCTACATTTAATATAAGAATAGATTATCTTAGCTTTTAATTGTGCTGAGCAATGTCTTTCAAATCATAATTATTTAATAAAGAGAAGAAGACGTGTTTCGCTGAAAATATTTACTTCTACCTGCTACAAATCATCTTTCTAGAATAAAATGGCTAATTTGTCAGTTGGGCACATAATTTTACACTTTAATTCACCACTGTAGTGCTATCATCTATATGCAAAAATATGAAGCATTCAAAAACAGAAATAATATGAATAACAGGGGGATAGTCCATTGTGCTCCTAGGTCCATTGTACCCCAGTCTCTCCTATATACATTTGTAATAAATTTAGTATTAGGCTTGGTGGGAAAACTGCAAAGCTGTGTTTTATTTATAATAATGTTAGAGCTGTGCATATACAGGGTGTTCAAAAACATTGACCTCGGCTTTTATTCCTTAAATATTGATCATAGACATACATTATAAATTACAAAGTTACGTAGAAAAGGTACAGAATTTTATGAAATCGATTAAAATTTTAAGGGGATTAAATTTGAAGAAATACAAAATTTTAATTTTTATACGGCCACCGTACAAAAAATTTCCCAGTGAGTAAAATGTGCCCCATACATTAATAAGGTCATGTACAAAATTTCCGCATTTTATCATAAAACATTGCATAGATATGAAAATACATAAATGCTGACTTAACCACTTTTCGATGTATGCCTAGATATGAGTTCAGAAAGGGGAAAAAGCATGTTATATGATTGCGTTTCAGGAGTTTTACACAAATTACAAAAGAAAGCTGATTACATAAATAATAATTGTGCATTGTGCTATTTATTGGTACAAAATTATGTAAACTGTGTAGAAATAACTTTCTGCAAAGATTACAAATCTTGTTCAAAGTGTTTTCCATCCATCCCAATACAGAGCTACATTCGTCTGAGCTGTTTTAACGTTTAGGTTACAAGAAACACATTCCTTACATATGCGTTAACTACAGGAGAATCTCAAAATTTCAACCCCCTTCTCTAATGATTCTTCACCGCAGGTGATCAGAATATGGCAATCAGTAAGCAACCAGTAGGCACCAAGGGTGCCCATATGATCAATTTTAGGGGGGGGGGGGGGCTGAGAAAAATTTCAATTTTCTTCAAAGCTATTGTGAAAGTTTCTATAGAAAAAAAAAGATTTTACTGATTTTTAAAAAATTCCATTATAATTTAACCCTCTAAGCGTGTGGAACGTAATATTCCGTTCACTAAGCTCCAGGTTTCACTGCAATATATGCAATGTTTAAGATAATATAATTCTATAGATTTAATGAATTTTCAAAACATTGGAGAATGATTAATACTCTCAAGGGTTACATTCATATTTGTAATTAAGTTTTATTTATAATGCTGAAAGAATCCTATTTTTTTAGCATTTGAAACAAAATACAGAGAAAACAACATTACAATTTTACCCCTTTTCAAAACGCTCAGAGGGTTAATATTACTAGAAATATTTGTGAGACTACAAAAAACTACATTCCAAATGAATTAAAATTTAATTCATAGCTATTTATTTTTCATTAATGCAAAAGTGTCAAATGGGCAATACAATTACTCTTTAGTACTAGTACACCATAATCCTTTTCAGAAAAAGCAAATTGTAGATTTCATTTATTTTTCTAAAATCTATCTATATCCAATTCTTTTAAATTCGTATCTTTAATTCAGTCTTTGTGGATGCTTAATAAGCGCAAATTTGATAGATGCACTTGACTCATGATGCTCCTCAGCCCTGTCTTTACTCGCTTAAGGGTACCAAATGACTTTTCTACAGTACATGTTGTTGGCTGAATTGTCATATATTTTAATATGGCTGTCTTAGGTGAAGGGAAAAATATAGTTTCTCCGAGGAGTTCATTTATCATGACATTATCATGACATTCACAGACATTATCATGACACTACAGTCTTTGCTTTTCCACAAATCAATCCATGTTCTGGCTTCTGACTCAAAGTTCTCAATAATATAAAACTGAGATAGGTCCTTAATTTCTTTAACAAAAATATTTTTTTCCATATTTTTCATTATATTAGGAGGAAGTAAAACTGCTTTCAATGGCGTTTCATTTCAATCCATAAATCTTGACTCAAGGGAAAGAATCAAAATATGGATTAAAAAGTGCTGCTCAGTAAAAAACAAGAGAAGTAGCAGCAGGAACGTTCGAATGGTGAAATTGTCTAGGCATTTTCATATTGATTTCTAGACAATTACAAGTTTCCATGATAATTTCTGAAAATTCTTCACTTCATTCCATCTGTGCATACGAAGAATCTTAAGAAGTTCCTCTTTTATGTGCTGATGTACAGATTGCAAATCAGAATCTACAGATTGTAATTTGTTTACAACTGGCTTCAGATAGGAAGAATATCAAGAAATTATTTTGAGATGTACAATAAATACTACAGATGTAACTGAAAGGTTTCTGAGCGAGTTTCTGGTTTCGTGCCATTGTCAAGAGAAAGATTACAGAGTTCCTTTAACAGTGACAAAATGATTAGAAAAATGTCGTATGGACTTATACTTTTCTGACCACCTAGTTTCAGATAGACCAGGGATGCTTGGAATTTTTTTCTTCCTAAGAGAAAATTTTTTCCTATAAAATCGTATAACTTGTTTTATTGTTCTCATTGTGTTTCTTATTTCTGGTTCTTCATTGAAATCATTTATCACCAGGCTCAATCGATCGGATGCGCAATGAGAATATACTGCTTTTCGATAATTTTGTCTGATTCTTTTCTAGACACTCTTTCCAGTACTCTTGGAGGTGCTGGCTTGAATACTTGCAGCTTGGACGGCTTTACCAGCCATTGTGGAGCATCTGTCAAACCCGAAAACCAATAAGTTTTATCATTTCTTGTCCTAGTTTTTTCGTGAATTGAACGAAAGAATCTGCTACACGTTTTCCATCTAATTTTTCCAACCCGACATATCCTCCTTTTACAATGCAGCCAACATCGTCATACTCAGTGATATATCTTGTTCCAAGATACATTTGTCCTTTCCCAATAATCTCAGCAGTCAGGAAAGAAAATGCATCACAATCATTGACCTCTTTTACGATCATTTCTTGGATTATAGATCCACTAATTTCTATTAAATCATTTTTGACTGAAATATATTTAGTTTTTTCTGAGTATGTTCTCAGATGTTCAAGAATTTTGTCACCTGAATCAACGTGGTAGTTAATCAGATCTTCAAAATTCCCAATTTGTGAGAGTTTTCCACAAAGTGAAAGGTCATGAGAGCTACAGTAGATTATCGTTTTCAAAACAGATACAAGTTTAGTTCTGTTCGACTGAATTACTGGATCTCAAGCTGAGTCCAAATGTTCAATTATGTTTTTCTTTTTCATGTCTGCAGAATCGGAGAAGTTTCTGGCATTAGTTATAGCTTCTTGGTGCCAATGGGATTTGTCATGCGCCCTTGCATCTTCATGAAAATATTTAAAGTAATTCTGCGCATTAACTAGAACTGCAACATAAAGACTTCTTTTTCATATTGGTTTGAACAGTACGCAATAGTTACAAAGTCCACCTTTCAAAGAAGAAGAATATATGAGCCAGAGCTATGTTTCTAACCAACTTTTCTGAAACTTGCGTTAATCCTTACCAAAATTGAGCTCATCATTTTTTTTAAATCGTGAGCAAAAAACGTTACCTTTGAATTTGTTAGAAGTTGGTACTTTGTATCATTTGAAACATATGAAAATGAATTAGCCAAATATTGATCTAAATCAAAACATACAAAAAAAAATTCAGAACTAGAAATGTCAATTCTTGAATCAGGGAGACTGGCTGAAATGCATTTGTGTTGCGTACTGCGTAAATCCGTATTAAGCCATGCCAATGAATAGATCACAGCACGCTAAAATGGGCTCATGGTTGTGGCATTAACACTAAATCAGCTTTAGTACATCAATTCTATGTTTCATAATTTCTAAAACATTAAAATAACATTATTTATTGTACAGTTATACATGCGAAAATGGATCCTGTCTATAACGAAATCTTTCCTTATACACATGCAAAAAAATGTTATTGTCTCATAGGAAAAAAATATATATACCTGCTAAGATAAAAATCTATCTAAAGCGTAATTTGTTTGCAATCTCGTGTTTTACCTCTTTGTAAAAATAAACTATTCGAAAGGTCTAAATTAAAAACTTATGAAAACAGAATTCAGCTTTAAAAGAGAAAAAAAAGTCATGCTTATGACAAAATGATTTTCCAACAATTATACCTGTTAAGACGGAAACCCGTCTAAAACGGATATTGCTTCTGGTTACATCTGATATTTTTAGGCAGGTTTTACTATGCTTTGCTGTTACAAGATAAAGTAAAAATTTCCATATGTTGCAATTGATTTATATGGAAAAAAGGTTGACTTATATCAAAATCTAGGGGGGGGGGGGCTCAAGCCTCCCCCTTGCCCCCCCATATGGGTGCCCTTGGTAGGCACATCTGGTAATCATTAATGGGTCGTGGGACCGTTGGGGATTTTATTTTCCCTGAAAGAAAGCTGTTTACCTGAATGAAGTAATTTTTTGTTTGTAAATAAGTTTTAAATGATATACTGCAATGAAAATTATCTTTTTCTGTCATGATTCTTGAAAGGTTTTTTTTTTTCCTGTGATTACGTTTTACAGTAATTGAGTGTAAGTCAAATAATAATAAATAGATCATTTTCGGTAACTAAATTTGCATGCAAATATGAACCTTATTTTAAAAATACAGTGCTGTGAAATATCTTTTTTTGGTGAAGTAAATGTAATTAAATTCGAGTGATTACGTTTAATAGCAATTGAGTGTAAATCAAATAATAATAAATTGAGGATGTTCTTATTCAGAAATTAGGTAATCGAATGGCGTTTTCTATTTTGGGTAAAGAAAGAAATTTCTTTAAGAAAATACTGTCTAAGTTGGCGGTTTAAATAGAATTTCCAGGTGCGGGAAAGGGGAATAATGGTCGTCATGTGACAACAATCGTTTTCACTCGATAAGTAATTTATTTATGATTTCCAATCACCTAAGTAGTCATGTCTTCCAATTTTATTTTTTTACGTTAGAAATGAATTAGAAAATGAGTCAGAAAGTTTCACGTTGTTCAGCTAGGAATTTGAGAACCACCTTAAGTTATTACTTTTTAGTTTGTAAATTTCCCACACCTTTGTTTTTAGGGTTCCGTGCAGTCGCCCGACCACTTTTATAGCCCCATATTTGAATGTAAAAGAAAATTGTAAAAAAAAAGGGCGGCATTTTTTGATTTAGAAATGGCAAAATGACAAGGGAAAATAATTTGGAAGGAAAGGGGGAGGGGGGGGGGAAAGCAGGGACGGTTTTAATAGCCATTTCACTATGAGTGAGATTTTTTTTTTCTGCACCTCAACAATTGACATATTCTTAAAGAAAATAAATATATATATATATATATATATATATATATATATATATATATAATTATAATATCTATGAATTTCAAAAAACATATCAAGTTCTATTCTACTTAAATCTCCAAAGAGATAATCAATGATACTGTGTATACAGAATACCACATAGCTAATAATTAACATGTGCAAACATAATATTACCATAGCTGATGCTTCAATGGTAATCAGTACAAAATTAATGTTGGTAAAAAAAAAAAAAAAAAAAAATCATTAGAACCTGAATAAGATTTTATAAAGATGCCCTTGAAAATTCAATAGATAAACAAATGATACCAGGAAATAATAGTAATACTAAAATATTATTATTATTAAATTATTATTAAATACACCATTAAAAGCGCAATGCAGCTATAATAACTATGTATTTCAAACAGAAGTTAATCAAAGTGATTTGTGAGCCAATTAGGCTAAATTATGGTATCATATAAAAATCAATATTTTAACTAGCTAATTGTTGAAAAGAATATGTAAAAACCATTCCATACCAATTTGCGCAATGCAGCATAATTTTATAGAATGTTAAATAATTATAATATCTATGAATTTCAAAAAACATATCAAGTTCTATTCTACTTAAATCTCCAAAGAGATAATCAATGATACTGTGTATACAGAATACCACATAGCTAATAATTAACATGTGCAAACATAATATTACCATAGCTGATGCTTCAATGGTAATCAGTACAAAATTAATGTTGGTAAAAAAAAAAAAAAAAAAAAAAAAAAATCATTAGAACCTGAATAAGATTTTATAAAGATGCCCTTGAAAATTCAATAGATAAACAAATGATACCAGGAAATAATAGTAATACTAAAATATTATTATTATTAAATTATTATTAAATACACCATTAAAAGCGCAATGCAGCTATAATAACTATGTATTTCAAACAGAAGTTAATCAAAGTGATTTGTGAGCCAATTAGGCTAAATTATGGTATCATATAAAAATCAATATTTTAACTAGCTAATTGTTGAAAAGAATATTGAAAAGAATATGTAAAAACCATTCCATACCAATTTGCGCAATGCAGCATATACATATATATCAAGTTATCACTAAATGTTTTATTTTGTGAATTTTCTACCCCTTTGTTTTTCTCATCCAAGACAGTCACCTGACCTCACCCCCTCTAACACTAGACATGGATGTAAAAAAGTAATAGTATTAGAGAAAATGAGAGGAGATAACTAAAAAATCCATTGGTGTGGTAAACTAAATGTTAAAAGACAGGAGAAAGCCTTTTCAATAAAAATTTAAAAGAAAATAAGACTAAAGATGTACTTTTTACGCGTGTTGTGCTATTTTCCAATAACTCAATGTATTTTTTTCCCGTAAGGGGAGGAATGTAATAGCGCTCTGTAAAATTTCAATTATGTCTTTTTTATTTTTAAAAGCGTACCTTTATGATTTTGCGCCTAAGTAATTTTTATTGTTGTTTTCCCCACCCTCAAAATAATAATACATAAGCAGGCAACAACACTTTAAATCATATTGATATTAGTTGATATTGAAGTATTTTTTTACTCGAGAATTACTGAAGCAATTTTAAAATGGATGTAAAAAAATTGTAGTAAAAAAAAAAAAAGCACTCTCTACAATTTTTTAGTATTTGTTAAGCTATAAATTGATCCTTTGCAAAAAATAAAAATAAAAAGTGCAATAGCTACGCGATCTCGCATATTTAATTTTTTTTATTTTACTTTATTACTTGACAACTTTATTAAAAAAATGAATTTTCCAAAAAAATTTATAATAAAAAAATAAAATATTGAAATTGCTTCACATGTTTTCGAGAAAAAGCGTACGCCAATAACAGTTGTTCTTTATAGGATTTGGAAATAGCTGTTGCCTTCTTAAACTTAACTGGGAAGTGCTTAGGACTTTCATTCGCCTGTTCATTTACATTTAAAAAAAAATATTCATGTATTTGAAAATATAGGTAACATTTATTATTTTCTGCATAAAAACTAATATTTTATTCGAATCAGACGATTGCGGAATAAATTACTTGTAAATAGCTCTAGAATTCGATTAATTGTTAATGCCATTCTTAAACAGGCAAAATACATTTGCATATGCAGGATATAAACATAGTTATTTAGTTGTGTTTGCGCATACAATTAAACGTTTCATAATATGTTTATACTGTGCAAAAACAATTATTTTTATTTGATTAATTTCAAATTAAGAAATGTTTCAAAATAAATTGTATTTATATTTAAGTATTAATATGTATAATCATTGGATTTTTGCTCAGTTTAATAAATAAAGTTTCCTAAATAATTTTAAGACATCTAGTATATTCATGTCAATTAAATGAAAAAAAAAAGACACTTAACATTCTAAGAACAAAAAAATATCCAAAAAAGTGAAAAAGAAAAAGCTTGAAGACGTCTGAGTAAACACAGTTTACTTTCTTTACTGCGGAAATTTCCCTCTCATTTTCCTAGCATAAATAATATCTTCCCTACATAATTTCCCTTCTCCGATCCGCAGTCAGACCCCTGTTGAGCTTAACGCTCTTAATTACTTCCTGCACGCCATGTTTGAGGGGTGGAAATTTTCGGGATGACGGTAATCCCAACCCTGTATTTTTCAGCATTCTTTTTCTTGGGATTACGGTAATCCCCCCATAAGTAAAAGGTTAATGTTCATTGAATGTGCCATTTCTAAGTTTTATTCTGTAGTTCCCAATGTAAAATTTTAAGGTATTTTTCAGGAAGCATGAAAAAGAAGAAAACGGGATATTTGCGAATCCATGGAAATATGGAGTCTATGTTTAATTATATACAACAGAAAAAAGAAAAAAAAAGGTAAATATTGCAAAATTATAAAGGAGAATTGACGGATTTGATAAAAAAAAAAAAAAAAAAAAAAAAAAAAAGGAAATCTACAGTTTGGTGGAAATGGGGTATTTCTGTAAAACACATGGCGACTTAAACGTCAAAAGTTATTGGCCAATGCAAAAAATGTAGTCGCGACTGGTGACCGTGAATTTGCACCTATATGATTAACCGCTCACCAACTTTGTTTAAACATATCTCTGCAACTTTTTATGATAAAATGCTGAAATTTTGTACATGACCTTAGTGTATGGGGTACATTTTATTCATTGGGAATTTTTTTGTATAGGAGCTGTATAAAATTTTAAATTTTGTATTTCTTCAAATTTAATCCCATGAAAAGTCAATTTCATAAAATTCTGTACCTTTTGTTACATAACTTTGTGTATATGTCTATGATCAATATTTAAGGAATAAAAGTCGAGGTGAATGTTTTTGAGATACCCTGTGTTAATGTTATCACTTTAGTGGGGAGGGGGAGTCCGGCATTTGATATAATATATCTTTAGAGAGTTGTTAACTTGTTAGAAGATAAACTTTTTCTGAATAAAACTTTTTGGAACCAGACATCGTATAAAATCTTTAATTACGTATCCATTTAAAAAGTAGCTATTTTGACATAAACTGATTTTCATATGGTGACATTTTAGCAATTGTAACTATACCTCTAAAAGTAATGGCTTAGGAATTAGATATTGACAAACAATAAGAAGTGATGGCATGCATAAAAATAAAACACATTTTTAAAAACATGGTTTGTAGAAAAAAGTAAACAACTTCGTCTTTCCCTCATTCATAACTGCCATCACAGTGGCACAGCCAAGGGGGGGGGGTTTGGGGGTTAACCCCCCAGAGCTAAAAAAATTACTATAACTGCTGCTTATATGAATTAAAACTAAAGTTAAAATGAAATTTTTTAGCCTTTCTGCCTTGACGAAATCCGCTACTTTATTAAATCAAATTCTATTCAACAATGTGATTCAATTCCTTTAATTTTTCTTAGTTTTCACAGCCCAAAATTTTTAGTCCTGGTTTTGACCCGTATGAAAATCATTGTCTCGACATGGCCTGGTCCGTTCGAAGCTCAGTAAAATAAGACCTGGCACAAAAATCTTTGCAAAACATGCATACATTTTTAAATCGCCATTATTCTACAATTAAACATTAAATTTATTCATTTTAAAGAATAGTAGATTTATACACTTATTAAAATATGGCTAAATTAAATTACAGTAAAACGTGTGAAAAAGAACCTGCATATGACGGAATCCTGTCTTAAACTGAAAAATATGTTGATCCATGAAAAATGAATATACTAATACATAAGAAAAGAATATATAATACATTTACATATTAATGATAACTTAAACACATATGTACAACAAATAGAGATTTATTAAAAAAATAAATATTCTAGGTTGCGGCACCTATAAAATTGAAGATTATAAACAAGAAAAAAAAGGCTAAAATAGGAATTTTTGGTTAGATATCATCCTACGAGGCAAAATTTTAACCAAATCAATGTTTTGTAGAAATTCACTCGGGCCGGGCTTGGGTCAAACTTTTAGCTTTTATACCTGGCCGGGGCCGAACTTATAACTTTTAAATCGGGACAGGCCAGGCCAATATTTTTTTTGTTTGGGCCGGGCTCGGGTCGAACTTTTAATTTTTGTATCGTGTCAGGCTGGGCCGAATTTTTTTTTTTGTATGGGTCAGGCCGGGCCCGGGTCTGGAAATTTCAGCCCGTGCAGACCTCTAATGCTGTGTTTTATTTTCCTCTCTATCTTTTAATTTATTTTGCAATATTCAAACTATTTTTTTTTTTTTTTTAAACAAATTGATTAGACGAATAAGACAACTATTGCCTATTTTTGATTAGATATTTTGTGTAAGACATTTTTGAAAGGATTTTTTTTTTTTTAATCATTTATAAAGTTGAGGGATTTAGTATGCTTGTGTTAAAATAACATAAGTTATTTTCTCTATTGTCATTTTGATGGTTTATGGAATGCGTCATTGTGATCGGCGTGTTTTTACGATATAACATTTTTACTTATGTTGCCCGGAAGGCCAAGGTGAACTCCTGCAAAGCCAGGTGGTTCTGCTACATTAAAATAAGTTTATTTGTTTCAATATCTTCATAACAAGAAAAAAATTATTTATCACATTTTTACAAACTTTTATTTAAAGTTAAAAATTTTTAAGAAATGCAATTTTGTCTCACTAGCTTTTATAGGATTTAGAACATTTAAAAAAAATTATCTACCCTACATTGTAGTCAACACATTGTCCATCCTCGCAAAGTCGGGCCTGACTGCTAGTGTTTTATAGAATTGGAATTTGATTATCTGAAAATTTTATGCACAGGTAGATGAAAAAAAATATTAAAATGTAAATGACATATAGAATAATTAAACACTAAAGCAGAAAAGAAATTCTGCAGGGACACCCCCCTCCCCCCCACACACACCCTCTGTCAAGTTATTTTTTAATTTAACTTATTTCATGTTTATATTCATCATTTTATTTTTTTTTAAAAAGTCTGCGCTGCAGACGACAGACACATCTTTTTTTCCCCTGCTTAGATTTTTTTATGGCAGCACTCAGCTCCACACAGCTAAAAATATATTTGCAAAAAGATTATTGCAATAAATAAATAAAATAATAAAAATAAGAGAATTTTATATTAGGACTGTTCTCAAATCTAAACTGTCTACTTTCTGATACATTTTTAAAATGCATTTTTGTTCACAAATGTATCAAAATTGGCAGGTGTTCTTATTCAGAATCTATGTAATCGAACTATCTTTCTGGCTTTCGGTAAAGGCAGAAGACTTTTCTGAAAATGTTGCATTTTGAACCAAATTTCTGGACTCGACAGCGCAGGAAAGAAAAAAAAACCTGCCGTTCTGTAAGAACAATAGCTTATAACTCAAGCTGTAATTCAATTATCGGGAAAAAACTGTTCAATTACAAATAACTTCAATAATCACGCTGCAAGTATCATGCTCTTATGTTTAAAAATGTGTCAAAGTATCGCGTTGTTGTGTGTGTGTGAGGAGGGGGATATTTTTTTGAGAATCGCCTTAAAATTAATTAAACTGTATGCATATTTTTCTTCAGTTTGTAAATTCCACAATTAGAATCACTTAAATTTAATTTTTAAAATAATATAACATAATTTATGTAACATCTTAGTCATCTTAAAACAAAATTCCCCTATTTAGTCAACAATAATAATAAATAATACAGAAATGACACCAAAATGTCGAAAAGCTGGAAATATGGCAACCTTCCAATTTATTATCTATGCCTATTTGGAGGTAATAGTATTGCCCATTGCTACGTCACGGATGATTGACAGGTCTCTTCTCGTGAAAGGTCAATAATACACTCCTTTTTAAACCCATACACGAAAATCATCTTATTTGTTTATTATTCCTGCAAAACGAATATTTCATTATTATATCCCAACAAATTTCACACAAACATGTAGTACATAACGGGATTGCAAAAAGGATTTCAAAAGAACATATCTGTCATTTTAATTAAACGAGTCTGATTATTTGAACAGCAACCAAACAGTTAAAAAATCACATTTAGAGGAAAGACTTAGCGAAGGTTAAACGGACAATTCCGTTACTGGCAACATATTTGTCTGTTACTCACTGTAGGAAACATATGAAGTTAGGAAGAATTTATTCTTTTTCTTCCTAATGCTGTGGTGGGTAGAAATATAACGCTTGTTAGAGGGTTTTGAAATTTTTTACTTTCAGGTTCTTTTTTTCTTTTTGAGGCAAGACCTCAGACATTTACTTGTAAAAATAGGCAATATAGTTTAAAATTTTACCTAAACTGTTTTATTTTCGTGGAAATTATGTTCTTGCATTCTGTGTTTTCTTTAAGGGTGTTCTCAAATCTGAACTAGCTACATTCTGACACATTTCTGAAGTAAATTTTTTTCCGTAAATGCAAAAACTTTGCAAGTGTTCTTATTAAAAAATTATGAAATCAAATAGTATTTTGTATTTTTTGATAAAGGCAAAAGCTATTCCAGAAAATTATGTCAAGTTGGGTTTTTGTACCAAATTTCTGTGTACAACAGCCTAAGACGGTGCATTCTCTTCTCGGCAAATTGTTATTTAATTAAAAGGGACTTTTAAGTAACATATTAATGCGGTAACAGGTTTTAACACAATAACAATGTTTTTTGTCCTGTTAAGTTAAATAACGTCCATCAGTAGTGTGAAGTATGCTTGAAATTATTATTGTGATGTTTATTAGTAAAGAAAAGATAGAATGTTGTCCACCTTATCTTAAACAGGGTTTCAAGAGCACAGAATCCATTAACCAAAAAAAAAAATATTCATTAAGCATAGATTATGTAACACTTTCCAACACATTCAGAATACTGTAACCAAACTTAACGGTTTAATTAGGAGAAAAATATAAAGTATTTAAAAATACAATTTCAGGAATTACCAAAAATATTCGGGAAAATATGAAAGTTATTTTGTGAAGCAAGCCCTGTATATGATCTATAGATTTGTATATATACTATGCAGAATGCTTAATGTTAGTTCAGTTAGGAAACACGTAGCACTGTTGAAAATTCCCCTTCTGAAATTTCCATAAATAAACAGGAACGTATTCGAGAACTTTTGTGCTGCCCTGTATATGATCTATAGAATTTATGCACACCAAGTAATTATAAAAAAATAAGTTAAATTTAGAATCGCTTCAGCAACTGAAAATGCACTTTCAGCAATTTTTGTTAACCAATAGTACCGAATTCTTTTGTGTGTCCCTGTAAATAAACGATGAATGCTATGTACACAATATTCTATAGTAAGCCTCTTGTAATGCACCTTAGTGATATATATCAATTTCAGTCTGTTTCAAATAGTGAGACATTATCAAAATAAACTGTAAACAATTTTTCTTCATAGACCATAATGTAACAGAATTGTTTTGATTGACCTTGTAAAGGAACTGTAATGGTGCTGTACATACCATATTCTATAGTAAACCTTTTGTAGTGCAACTCGGTGATATACCGTATATACTCGTGAATAAGTCAAAGAATTTTAGACAAAATTTGGGAACTGAAAATGAGGAGTCGACTTATACACGAGTAAGTACAAAAAAAAAAAAAAAAAAAAAAAAAAAAAAAAAAATAGCGGAGTGTAATACTGGAGTCATATTTTTTTCTGCAGATAATTGGTGAATGTGCAAGTCTTGTAATTAATCACATATGGGTCTAGGTTGGAGAGAGAGATAAAAGCGGACAATGTTGATAGATAAAAACAAGAACGAAAAATCATGCGTCAAGCATAGATTATGTAGCACTTTCCAACGCTTCCAAAATAATTTTACAAATCATACCGTTTAATAAGCTAAAAGATAACTTCTAAGTAAACAATTTGGAAAACGCATAACATATTTAAAAACATAATTTCAGGAATTTCCAACATATACAATATTCGGAAAAATATCCGAATACTTTTATTCAGCCCTGTATAGGATATATAGAATTGTATATATACTACATAGGATGCTAAATTTTAGTTCAGTTAGGAAACGTGTAGCACATTTTAAAATTCTCCGTCTGGAGTTTGTCAATAAACAGAAATGTGTTCGCGAACTTTTGTGCTGCCCTGTATAGGATCTACAGAATTTATACACACCACGTAATAGACAAAAAGCAAGTTAACATTAAAATCGCGTTCAGTAACTTAAAACGCACTTCCAGGAATTATTGTTAACAGACAGTAGATAATTCTTTTGCGTGTCCCTGTAAATGAACGATGACTGCTATACACACAATATTCCGTAGTAAGTCTCTTGTAATGCACCTTAGTGATCTATATAAATTTCAATGCGTTTAAAATAGTGAAACATTATTTAAATAAACCGCAGACGATTTTTCTCCATAGACGTAATGTAACGGAATTATTTTTACTGTCCCTGTAAAGTAACTATAAGTGCTATGCACACCCTGTTCCATATTAAGCTTCTTCTAATGCACCTTAGTGATATATATAAATTTCAATGCGTTTAAAATAGTGAAACATTATTTAAATAAACAGCAAATGATTTTTCCCCATAGACCGCAATGTAACGGAATTCTTTTGAGTGTCCCTGTAAAAAAACTATAAGTGCTACACACTTCCGTTGAAATAGGGAACATGCTATAGATAACGATAATAACATATAAAAATTGCAGAGCAATCCGAGCATATTTACGGGAGTTAGAGCACGGACAGACGGCAGACGGCAGACGGCCAGACGGCCAGACGGCAGACGGCCAGACAAACCGAAGTCATAAGCACTTTTCAACTAGGTTGGAAAGTGCTAAAAAAAGCTCAACAATAATGTCTCTGTAATTGTTCTGCACCCATTTTCTCTTGGGATAGAATTCCTTTGGGGAATTCCTTTCAACATTTTAATCCCCGTTTTAAAAAGAGTTTCAACTTGAGAATGCTTCTAGATATATCTCCTAAAAGTCCTACAATACAAAGAAGTACTCTATTTTAGCAGTTTAAGAAGTTGTTTACCCTTGTAAACAGTGCTGTAGTTGGAAAAAAATATTTGTGGGAACTCACCTTTTCATAAGAGTAGATGTTGATGCTACCGGATTTTTGCTAAGCCAAAAGCCAATTTAAAACATTTAGCCAAAAGCCAACTTTTTTTAATTAGCAGTTATAATTATTATATTCCAGTTTTTATAGTATTGTATTTGTATAGCATTCATCTAAGAGCAATATTTAATCAATCTCATAGTAACTTTTTCCATTATGAATCAAAATTTAATTGAAATAACAGAAATAAATCTATATATAACTTACTGGCACATCTATCCTAGAAGTTTCTATAAAGAACGATAATGAGAGGTGTTTTCTGTGCTCTCTGATTTTCGACAAGCTGTTTTGTCTGCTAATCTTCTTCCTGCTCGCAACCAAGACTTCACAAAATGTTCAGGACAAAATTCTTTCAAGAGAGGTCCTACACGGCTTACGAATATAAGTAAACTGGCTCTTTCAGTGAGTAGTGAATTTTTCGCATTGGTCATGATGTTATTCATACAGCTGAATGTTCTTTCGCATTCAGACATGTGAAAAAAAAAAGGCTTGTGCTCGTACGCGATATTTTTTCTTTTGCAATAACAAATCAAATATTTCTGGGAACGGCGTTCCCATGCGTTCCCACCCAACTACAGCACTGCTTGTAAATAAAACTTGAATAGATTTTTCAAAGAAAAAAAAAAGTAAGTAATCATTAAATGGATGTGAATAGCTTTCAAAACAGTTTAAGCTTCTTCAGTTTTACATAATTATGCAATTTTAAAATGTTGAATTAAAAAAAAAAGGAGTCTGATTAGAAACGTAAAAAAAAAAAGTTTACTAATTTAACAAAAATTTATTTTATTTTTTTTTTTATCCTCTATTACAAATTATTTTTCAACCTACTACCAGAAATGTGGTTCGACTTATACACGAAAATTCAATTTTTTCCAAAATTTTCCGTAAGAATTGGGGGGTTTGACTTATACACGAGTATATACGGTATATCAATTTCAGTATGTTTGAAATTGTGTAACATCATTAAAATAAGCCACAAGTGATTTTTCCTCATAGACCGCAATGTAAAGAAATTATTTTGAGTGTCCTTGTAAAAAAAAATTAAGTGCTACACACTTCATTTTCAATACTGAACATGCCATAGTAAATCTCAATAACATATATCAATTGTATGACAATCCATATATATTTACGTGAGTTAGAGCACGGACAGACAGACCGAATTCATAAGCACTTTTCAACTATGTTGGAAAGTGTTAAGAAAGCAATGAGCAGTTTCAACTTTTAATTTTGGGAAATGTTGATAGAAATTGATTAATATTTCTTAATTGTTCTGTATTATTTTTTATGTTAATATGTTTACAATGAGCTAGAATGGATGGATGAAATGGATTGTGATATTGATAAAGTATCTGTAATACAATATTTGACAGAAAGTGCACCGTTATTGAACACTTGCATCTTTTGCTTCCTAATTTTTCTAAAATCCTCCCAAAATTGATCTGCACATGCTTCCGCTCATTGTGTATTTTCGTAGCTAACATAATATCTTTAATGCTGTCGCCCTCTATGGACAGGATAATACAGTTTGTTACAAAAGTATAGACCACAACAAATTTTGCTATTTAGGTAATTAAAGAAATATTTCAATCAAAATAAAGAATATTCTATGTTAGTGCATCAAGTTTTTAGTAAAATCTAGCAACTTACACAAATGAAATTAATTTGGAAAAAATAAAACATCAATATAACAGAAAAGTGTCAAAAAGAACTGTTACAAAATTATAGGACCACCTCTGGGAAAGACAGTTTTCTCAAATTTAGTAAGATGTTGCTCCACCATTTCTCTGAATAACTTCAAACACACGATTTGGCATAGAGGTAATTAATTTTTTAAGGAACGATTCGGAAATATTGTCCCATTTCTCCATAATGACCATTTCTAATTCATATGTTGAATGATATTGTTTGTTATTTTCATATACTTGGCGAAACAAATAACCCCACAAGTTTTCTATAGGGTTTAGGTCAGGGCTTCAACTTGGCCAAGGTAAACATCAATCTTTTCTCTTTTAAACCACTCTTTTGTTGATTTCAATGAATGACTGGGAGCATTATCTTGTTGAAACTTCCATTTTGCACCTCCTAAAAGTGGTCCGAAGGGTATCAGACTTCAAAATAGCATCTGTTGGTAACTGTCGGAGTTCATTTTCCCTTCAACATTTTCCTGCATATGAAAATGCGCCCCACACCATAATGGAACCACCTCCCATCTGTCTACTGAAGAACTTGCGAGATCTTTGCCTTAAATCATGCCAGTAATAATTATTGCCGTCTGGACCATCAAAATTGATTTTTTTCTTGTCTGAAAACAATATCTTTCTCTATGCAGAGTTCTAGGACATGACATTCTTTGCCCACTTAAGACAAGCTTCTTTGTGACATTTCAGTAGCAGTGGTTTACTTTTTAATTTGCGACGAATAACATCTATCAGCATTAGATTTCAAACTTCTCTACACAGTTGCATGTGATATCTTTTTAGTTATTTATTGTGCTTTTTTTTCTTCTTTTGAGACCGGCAACCAGGCCCCTATTTGCCAGGTTTCCCTAGCTTAAATGGGTTTAGTGCCTGGCACCGGGGCATGTAGTGCCACTGAAGAGATGCCGCTTAGTGGCTGGCCTTTGCTGGCAGGACGGCTATGTGGAGGTCTTTGTTTTGTTCCTATTTTTGTTTTGCTGCTAATTGATATGATTTTTTTTGCATGGACCTGGGCTTGGCATCACATCCTTACATCATGCCATCGCTATGCAAATTGGTCTCGTAATTTAGAGCCTTGATCAGGTGATGAGACCTTCACCTGACTAGGCACCTCCAGAGGTATAATTCACAGGTAATTTAGAGGACTTTGCTACGAGTCAACTGGTATTTTTTCATTGGATGAACATCGACTGGTATTTTTTGCCAGTTTGACAGTTCGCCTATTATCACAATCTGATAAATTCTTTTTATGACCAGATTGTTTATGCGTTCCATACAATTCTTTTTTACTTAAAACATTATAAATCACAGTTTTAGAACAATTAAGAATCTTACTTATTTCACGTTCAGACTTTTTTTTTCCTTTGTAGAACCACACTCTTCTCACTTCTATTTCAGGCAGCTCACTCCGACGAGGCATTTTACTAATAAATTCAAAGAATCCGATATAATTCAGAATTTTTGCATTTTATTCTTTTTAAATTTTACAGAATGTTTGTTACAGTTAAACTCTGAGTTCAAAATAAAATCATCTGCTTTATTAAAAATATAAGAGTGGTCTTATATTTATGAAACAGCAGGTTTGCGAAAATCGTTTGGCATGAAATAAAATATTATTCAAACTTTTTTTCCCTGAGCTAAATAAACATCTATATATATATATATTTGTCTTACGTGGCACGAAAATAGGGCTAAATTTGTAACTTATGGTTTGGCAACAACCGTAGTTTCCAGAGCTCAGACCAATGAACAGACTAGATTGTGTTAGATCAGCTCCAGTATATGCTTATGGTGGTCAGTGTGAGAGCAGTGAAACCATAGAATAAAACTCAAACTAGCAATTATTAAAAATAAAATAACATGTACATAATCCAAAGCATCTGAAATGATTCCTCATTTTAATTATGAGCAATATCGTTAATTTCAAATGAATTCTCAACTCTTATTTAGAATTCATTTACGAATTTCACTCACTCAAAACTCGGAAAAAAAAAATCAACTGGCTAGATTGCACCTGCCGCCATCTGTTGCTGCATTAATGAAGTATAAAATAATTTCTTTTGTAAAAATCTATATCAATTAGAACAATAAAATGTTACTATCTTCCTATCATGTAGTTTTTTTTTTTTTAATGAATTTAAGTCGTGCTGTACAAAAGATCCTTTTTTCATAGTATTTAAATGATTTATATGTCCATTGGTAGCGCCAACTAAATGCATTTTCAGTTGTGTTTTCAATGGAGAATTACTTTTTTACATTAAAAAAATTGTCCAAATGTTTTATGGTAGAACTTATTCCAGCTAGAATTGCTGAAAAAAAGGGGCGAGCAAGCGAAGCGAGCTGTGACCGCATAGCGGTCTCAATGTGAATTGCTTCACAATTCACAGGGGGTTGGCGAGTGTTAGCGAATAGGGGGCTGAGCCCCCTAGTTATAGAGTTATTTCTTTTTATACAACTACTTTTAAATTCAAACTAATATTTTCTTTGTTGTAAAAAGGTGAAATTCTGAGTGATCTTATAATTTTGTAACAGACTGTAAAATAGAAATATGTCCTTCTAATGCTTCTGACACAATTAAACCGAATTAAACTGTGTTTTATAAGATAAATTTTGAGGTAAAATAAATTTATTATACAAGTAATTTTATTTATTTTAAAAACTAAAATGCATTTAATGGATTTTTTTTCATGTAATTTACCATCAAATATCAATTAATTACATATGAGAATTGTTTTAACTAGTTGCCCAATAGCAGAAACAGTGCAGCACGGCAGCAGTGTTGCAGATTAATCTAACAGCTTAAAGAGAAATGCTAAAATTTACTTTAAGTTTATTGTATTTATTAAATCTTAAGCAAAACTTGCATTTACAAAGAGTATATATTATTTAAATAGGCTACTGTAGTTTCTTATGTTAATAAGCTTGATGATTTCAGCGTTGTTGGGTCACAGATAAATTTTGGTTTGCTGCAGATATACCTAGAAAATTCTTCTACCAGGACTAGTTGTATAAAATTAATTTATAAATTTTGTAAAATAATTTAAATTAGATATTTATAGAAGTAATAACGCAATAACATTGCCCATGCTGATATTTTTATTACTGAAATAGGGCATGAAATCATGAAATATTAAATTCTGGAAAAATAAAGAAATAAATAAAAATAAAAAAAAAGAGAAAAACTAAAGGAAGCTGTTATTGTAATCAATTAGTTTTTACAAAGTGATGCCTAAAAATAAATTTTATTTTGTTTAATAATTTTTACTTAAGTATCAATTAAAATAGGGGTGCACAACCTTTATAAGAGGAGGGCCCTCACAAAAATGACTGGCTTGTCGAGCACCAAGATCCAACGAAATTCGCGATTTTACGTGCCTCATTGGCAAAAATCACGATTTTTACACACCTGATTGACTAAAATCACGATTTTTACTCACCTGATTGACTAAATTCACGGTCCTTATGCACCACAATTTTTACGTGCCCAATCGACTTAATTCACGATTTTTATGCGAATTTCATGATTTTAGAATGCCCGATTGGTGAAATTCCTGATTTTTATATGCCTGATTGTTAAAATGCATGATATTTATGCGCCGATCGACTAAATTCATGTTTTACTGTGACGTATGAACAAAATTTGCAATTTTTGTTGTGACTAATTGCTGAAATTTGCAACTCTATTTAACCCCTGGTGCAAAAGCCATTGTTAGTTTTTCTACTGATTGTAGATGCATAAATAGTGATTAGTTTCGGCCTGATTAAGCTTATCAGCACCTATTGTAATTGATGGTGACTGGGGAGGGGTGTGGGGGGGGACTCCACCCGTACTACCCTTATTGTGGCCCTGCTCCTACATCAAACTTTTATAATTTCTTACCAATGTAATTTTAGTAACAATAATAAATATCAGTCATCTAAATTTCCTCTTCCCTGAAATTTCTGTTAATAAATAATTTTACAGATTGATTTCCATACAACATGTGATGTAGTGCATCACCCTAAATCAGGGCGTAATAACTTGCAACTTAGTTATAGTATGCTACAAAAAATGGCATTTCAAAAGCAAGCAGGAGCATAGGAAAAATAAAATTGAGTACTAAAGCATTCAGACTAAATTTAATCAATTTTTTTTCAGTCTTTTTTTTAAAATTTCAGTTTTTGTAATTTATCAAAGTACTATGAATTAATTTGATTTGTTTTCTTACTTAAAACAAGTTTTGTAATCTCTTTATTCTTTATAGGTAAAACTTGAGCCTGTTGTAAAATTGGACTCTTTGAAAAAGTCACTTGACTTAAATTTAAAAATTCGTGGCTTACTAGAAAGTGAGATTGACAAAATTAAAAATTTATTGAAAAAAAATCGAGAAAAGCAGGTAAGTAGAGTCAGCAAAGTTGTATTCTAATTAAAAAATTTAAATGTATGTAACAGGTTTATGGGGAATTCCATGTCAAATTAACAAAAGAAAAAAAAATCTGACCTAACCCTTACCAATTTCCATGAAACTTAATACTCTAATAGAACATACAAAAAAAATTTTTTTTCAGACTTTTTGGACCTCTGGTTTTCGATTTACAGCTCATCAAATGTTTCAAAAATAGGAAAAATTAAAGTTTTGTTAATTTTTGTAACTCAGCTCCTAATTAAGGTACAGCACTAAATTTAGACTAATTTAAAAGCTTTTGAGTTTAACTTTAATATGACATACTAGCTGGCTTAACCGCTAGTGGGCCCCTAATTTACATTGGGGCCTTGAATGTAATTGAATTCTCCATTTACATAAAACCTCGCCTATTAAGATAAACCTCGAACTGAACAAACCTCAGTCTTCGGTTCCTGCTGCACCGTATACTGGTCATGCTACACATGCACCAGATAATCCCTCAATTAGCACATCTAATAGTATAAACCTCTAACCGAACAAACCTCCGACCCGGGTCCCCGCTGCTTTTGGCACCGTATACTGGTTGTGCTATGCACACACTGGATAATCCCTTAATTTGCACATTGAATAGTATAAACCTCTAACTGCACGAACTTCCGGTTCGGGTCCCCACTGCCTGCGACACCGTATAGCAGTCATGCTGCAAGTTTCACCTTCCACCACCAGGTGGCGCAATCTTATCTATACGAACCTCGGACACTGAAATCGTTAAGGCAATAGATGTCAAGTCGAATGAGCTATACCCAGTCGTGATCCAGCCCATAGAACCAGAGATAGGAAAGTGCCCCCTGGTGGTAAAAAACGAATTAAAATCAGTAAGCTCTATCGATGTCGAGTCGAATGAGCCATACCCCGTCGTGATATGGCCCATAGAAACAGAGATAGGAAAGCGCCCCCTGGTGGTGAAAGTGAACCACGTTTGGGGGGATGCATATAATTAAGCGGTCACAGACCTTTCCAATGATATATCACATGAGGGGTATCATTAAAATTTAGAAAAGTTGACCCCCGTGTGGGCAAAACGCTCTCCCCCCCTCCCCATAATTTTTGACTTGGCCTCATTTTTTAAATTTATGTTATGTGTTATAAAATGTCGTAAAGTTTCAAAAAGGGTTGGCATGGTTTAAACCATAGTTTAAACCAATTGTTTTTTTTTTTTTACATAATTGGGTTTTTAAATTGTTTGATGTAAATAACTTGGGAACAAGGAATATACCTAGTACTTATAACTTAATAACAACAAATAAAAATAATTATTTTTTGTTGTACACCAAACTTAATTGTATTGCAAGAAAAAATAAGTTGCAGAATAACTTTGATCCTGAACTATGGGATGAAAAAAGTTCTCAAGAATGGATGCAAATATACTTACAGTTACAGAACAAAGTTGATAAAAACAACAAGTTCATATAAAATGATAAGAAAAGAAATTACCCATCGTAAACATTTTAATGATGATTAATTTTGTTGAAGTTAGTTTACCAAAATATGAGTTGATTGATATGTTAATAGTAGATTATTACATGAAGCCACAAAATCAGTGGTGAAGCCTTTGGTCATCGGTAGATGTGGCCACTGGATTACATTTACAAATGAAGTGTTAGTTATAGTATAAAAAAAATAAAGTTGCAGATTGTAATATTTTTGTTCATTTACAGGAAATAAAATATTTTTAAAACTTATGTTTTTTTTTTTTTTTTTTTTTTTTTTTTTTAAATATTAATTGCAAAAAACACTTTTCAATAAACAGAAAACGTGAAATGATTTCGATGCGGTAATGGGAGCTGGGATGTTGTGAACTATAGCGATGACCATCACGAAACCTCACGCTTTGCCACTGCACAAAATTCTAATCAACTTTCTTCCCATTTGACAGTTATTAGTGTCAGGTCACAAATTCAGATTAAGTCAAAATAATAAATTGATTGCATTTTAAGTAATAAATTCTAATTACTTTTCTGTGTCTGACATTTATTATTATATTTAAATCATAAATACCAATAGTGATATAAAATAAATAACAATAATTACCAATAAATCATAAATACCAATAGTCCATAGTGATGGAAAAATATTTTTAATTTACTGAGAACAAAAAATGAATACACATACCCACTGTTTTTTGTTTTTTTTTTCACTTTATTGGGTAACTGTAACTATATCTGCATCCATTCTTGAGAACATTTTTATTTCATGATTCATGATCAAAGTCATTCTGATTCTGAAACTTATTTTTTCTTGCATTACAAATAAGTTTGGTGTAAGTCAAAAAAATAATTATTATTGTTTGTTGTTTTAAATTATTAATATTATCTATTTTCATGCACTCTGGAGAGTTTGAATTTTATTAGCAAATACATATAAAGCCTACCTCTTTTTTTCCTTCGTGTGTTGAAAGTAAAATTGTAAAAAATATTTTTACAGAACATGGAAGCATTTACATAAAAAAAGAAAATGTATTGTTGTAATCATTTTACGAAAGAGGATCATAATTACCATAAAAAGCTCTTAAGGTTCATTAGTAAAAATTTATTGCAGAAATTCAGTATTTTATAAACTGGTAATAAAATTTGAAATAGCTGCTATAAATTATTGATGGAACCCGTAGAACCAGAGTGCACTTCAGATGATTTGGTACCTGGGGAAATAAAATTACAACTACATAAAAAAGATGTTTTTGAATCTAAAATACAACCCCAGAAAAAAAAAGCTTTTGATGCTCTAAATAAAACTTTGCTGGCTTTGAGTGATTCTCCAGTAAAAAGGAAACATTTACAAGAAAAAAACTACCCTCAAGAAAAATTAAAATTAACAACTGAAGCTTTGGGGAAAAATTTACTCAATATGAGCCCTTGTTCAAGTGCTGAAAAGAACAGATCTGATATTTCAAAATCAGAAAGGAAAGTTTCATTCAACAAAAGTCAAAAGATGCTCATTCTAACTACTTTATCCAAAAGTTGGGTTTTCCAAAAGATTCAAGATGAATTTGACATATCTAATTTTATGGCCCATAAAGCAAAAAAATTTGTAGCAGAGAAAGGAGTCATGTCATCTTCTGTTTAAAGATGAAAATAAGGAATTTTGCTTAGTAGCTACTGGCTGGTAGGTTGGTTTTTTTTTAGTAGCCAGTTTCTGGCTAGTAAGAATAATTTCTTAGTAAGTACATTTATGTCACTGAATATTCAATTAAAAACTATATATAATGAGTTTACAGGAAAGAAATAATTTATGTACTAAATAAAAATATTTTAATTTATATTGTTTTGAATAAACTTTTTAAAAAAGGAATAGGGAAAGATGAAATCAGAAAAATCTGCATTTGGCCAGTTCTTTCCATATTTTTAATTACCAGTTTTTCAAGTTTAATCGCTGAATGGCGAGTGCTTATTTTCAACTTTACTCCTAAACTGGGAAAAACTTTAGATCCAGAAACTGCTGACAAAGTGAAAAAATTCTATAAAGTGACATGTCGAACTATGCCTGGGAAAAAGATTTCATATCCATTAAAAAAAAATATTCATATCCACAAAAGACTTATCCTCAATAATTTAAGTGAATTGTTTGTTCTATTTAAGGGAAATTTTTCAGGACTTAAAATAGAATTTTCCAAATTCTGTGAACTGAGACCAAAAGCACTGTGTACTTGCTAGAAGTAGGGGTTTTTATAGTGTTTGTACTACGCATCAAAATGCCCAGTTTATGCTAATACAGTGTAAATTACCTGAATTAATAGGTGATGAGAAATCAATAAAAACATACAAAGATGTTTGTTCTCAAATATATAATATATAAAAATCTGACAGTTATTTTGGGGGGCTATACAGATTGCCCTAGATTTCTAATAAACTAATAGAAATGTTTGAGAACAGTTTTTAGCTTAATTGCATAGAAAATGTGACTTATAAGCAGTGGATACAAGCAGATAAAACTGCAAAACTAGAAACATTTATAAAGCCAGTTAAAATTTTTATAAGCATATTTTTTTTATAAAATTCTCCTACTTACTTCTAAGACATTCTTTTATAGCAAACAAACAATCTGCTTTTCTTAGCCACTTGAAAGAAATGTTAAAGAAAAATAAGCATTTAATAATTTGCGATATTTCAGAAAATTATTCATTTGTATTGTAAGATACTGCTTAGGGTTTTCACTTGAACAGTACCCAAGCAACAGTGCATCCTTTTCCCATGTATTACAAGAGGAAAAATGCTCAAAAGTTGGACTATAAAAGCTTGGTAATAATAATTTCTGACTGTCTAATTCATGATACAATTGCTGTTCACCTTTTCAACAATTACTAACAAAATTTTTAGAGCTACAGTTTAGTAAAAGACCTGCATTCATGTATTACTTCTCGGATGGTGTGGCATCACAGTACAAAAATAAGCTGAACTTTCTAAATCTCTGCTTTCACGAGGAAAATGTCAACATCAAAGCAGAATGTCATTTTTTTTGCCACCTCTCATGGCAAAAGTACTTGTGATGGTATTAGAGAAACTGTAAAGAGATTTGTAACAAGTGCAAATCTACATACGATTTATAATGAGCAAATCATGACACCACAACAGCTGTATGATTGGGCTAAAGGTAACATTGAAAGCGCGCATTTTGTTTATGGTTCATCCCAACAACACAAACAAGAAGAATTGTTCTTGAGAGATAAAATTAAAGCTTCTAAAACTATCTGTAACTCAAAAATTCCATGATTTTATCCATCTTGAATAAATCAACTGTCCAAGTAAAAGCATATTCACTTTCTGACAGAGTTGTTTGGTTTAAACAAAGTGTTTTTTCCCCAAAAAAACCATGCTGTTTTTTTTTCAACCTTTTTTTTTTTTCATTTTCCCTAATGTTTTCATTTATTTTACACATTATTGAAAAATGCAAAATCCAAGTTATGCACAAGCTACAAGCGAAGCAAATCTTAAAAAAAAAAAATTATGAAATTTGTAAAGCGACAAACATTTTTAATCAATCCAACCAGGGGTGGGGAATTACATGACATTATTTGCCAATGGCTTGTAAATTATCTAATTAGGTGAGTAAGTTTTCAAACAGTGTATTAAAAAATTGCATTGTATAAAAATTTGCCATAAACATTCCTAATTTTCAAATCATTGGCCATATTTTGCATTTTTCTCAGTTTGCTGGAATGTAAACATGGCACTAAGTTCTGTTCTGCACTTGCATATATTTTTTTAATTGTATAACAATTTTACAGAAATGTTAATATGAAAGTGCATTTTTGTAAAAAAATATTTTAGACATTAATTCTGTCTTAACAATGTGATTGTTGCATCTTACTAGCTGGCTGGTAGAAAAAATCCTTGGCTAGTATGATTTTCTGAAAATTCCCCATCCCTAAATCCAACTTTTCTTATAAGCTGTAATCTACATGACAAAATAATTTTTCTAAAATTAGCTGGGGAGAAAAAAAAATTAGTTAATTTTCTTTCTTCTTTTTTGTAAGCCTTTTATTTTTGAAAACAGCCAAAATGGTAGATTCCACCTAAAAATGCCCTTTTACTATTTAGATTGCTTGATTAGTTAAGATTTACTAAGGATTGCATCATGCATCAAAGAATCAATGATGACATAATCATTCTTCCCAGTGGTTACTCTTTGTTCTGTATGCTAATGAGTGATTGGCTCTGAGTTTTCTCTGCTCTATGCCTATTGGGTTTAGTAAGCCTTTGTTCTTCTTACATTTCTATATTGGGATTGGGGATTTTGCATTATAATTTTATTTTATTACAAGCTATTTTGTATTTAATTTAAGAAAGTTATTTACACTGATTTGTGAAATAAAAGAATGTCTAGCACTGGAAGAAAGAAAGATCTAATTTGGCTTTCATTAGAAGAAATAAGAAATACATCAAGAAAAGGCTTAAGAGCCAAATGTAAACATTATGGCCATGAGATAGAAAGCCAAGTTAAAAGAATGAAGGATCATCTGGGAAAATGTATAGAAATAGAAAAGGAAGATATTTTGGATAAAACAAGTAAGTAATTGCTTATTATTTATAAAATATATTGGTTGTTATGTGCATAAATCTTTTATGAGAACACAGAACAGAATTACAAATTTTCAATTTTGTTTTCAAAACTGTAAAATATACCACTCCATTTAAAATAATCTAAACAAATACATTATTATTATTTAATCAAAAAGTTTTAGGTTTTGAGCATCTTTTAGCAAATTTAAAAAGGTGTAAGAACCTAAATTTTTGTAAGTAGTAAAAATAATAAGCATTACACTATTTCAAACTTTGTACAGTCTTCTATTATATTTTCATTATTTTGTTACAAATTGAATTTCAGATTTTAAAATCATCAGAGTTGCATTAAGATTAGGACAAATTATGATTTTTAATGTAGGGTTAACAAGGGATTCTTATATAACTGTCTCTGCCTCCTCTCAAATTCTAATTAATACTTTATTTTGATTGAATTTTATTTTTTAATTTTTGTTAGATTAATTTAAAATCATACTTAAATCTGATTAATTAATTTTTATTCAGAAATAAAAGTAGAACCATGTGCATTCTACAAGTTTAATTGATAGGTGTGGGGGTTTGCAACCAAGTTAAAAAAAAGACAGCTATCCACAATTATCTGGTCCCAACAATTCCAATTAATTGATTCCCTATTTTAGTATTATGGGTAATGTAACTTTTTTCAATGGGACAAATCTATTTGACCCATTAATATTAGTCTCTTTTATTTCTTGCATTAGATTAATAGTCAATCAGTAATAAGTAGCAGCATTTCATGAAATGATTTGCAGTCAAATTAAAAATATAACATTTAAATTTTCTAGAACAGACCCAAAACAATTAATCTTTTACTTTTCACTTTCAGGTGATATTTTGAGCTCTCAGTCATCAATTTCTTCTGAATGTCTGACTTAGAAAGAAATTTAAGCAGTAGCTCACGAAAAGACAACCAAGAAATTTCATTCATATAAAATAAAAAGCAAAAAGTCGCTCATTCTTTGGATTCATACATTGTCAGATCAACTGCAAGCCAAAAGAAAGCTTTGAATGAACAAGTGGCTCGTTTTGTGTATTCAACAAATGCATCATTCCGAAGTGTGGAACATCTGCAATTTATAAAATTAATGCAGCAACTTTGTCTGGGATACAACCCTCCTAATAGACATGATATTGGTAGACATTTGCTAGATACTATTTATAACAAAGAAAAAAAGAACTGTGCTGCAACTCTAAAGAATGAAATAGTCTGCCTTGGATTTGATGGTTGGTCAAATATACACAATGAACCAGTTACAGTAGAAGATCTTTATAATGCAAACCTAAAAACGTGAGGTTGTGCGTTATATAGAATTTTGCGTTATATAGATCACATTTTATACATCATTAAATTTACTTTGTAAACATTGCCAAATAGGTCTGAAGCATATTAAAATACAGTAGAGTAACTTTATATTGCATTCCTTGTTACCAGGAGTTGTGCAGATAATAAATTTTTGCATATTATAAAACCTTCCGCATACTGTTAAATTTACTTTATAAACATGCTCCAAATATATTTGGACCAAATCATATATTATCTTACTCATTTTCAAAATTTGTTATTATAATAGCAATTTTTTCATTATAAAGTCCTGAAACAGACATTAAAGTTGAAATAATATACCAAATTTAGTCCTCTAGAGAGAAGTAATTTTTTACAATGTGGGAATGCAAGTGTTTCTTAATTACAAAATTCATTGTTTACATCTGCAAAGTTGTGCATTATATAGAGAATTGCATTATATAGAATTGCGTTATAAATTAAAACTAATACTACTGTATATGTGTAACAGTGACCACCAAATCAGGCAATGTATATTTAGTTGATACAAGTGGAAAAGCTCACACTGCAGAGAATTTGGAAGAAATGGCAATATCTAGCATAAAAAAATGTCAGTCTGATATGCAATGTTCTATCCGATCAGGTGTGACTGATAATGCTAAAAATGTTAATAAAATCCGGGACTTGTTGAGCAAAAATGATGAATTTAATTTGATAACATACGGCAGCTCAGCACATGTGCTGAATTTACTAGCAAGTGATATTGAAAATGCTTATTCTGGAGTTAAAGAGCATTTATTAGAAATTATAAAGTTTTTGCGCAATAATCAAATTGCAAATGCATGTTACAGATCGCATGAAAATGCTGTCAAATTAATTCTTCCTTCTAATACTAGATGGAGTTCTTTTTCAAATGCTTTAGACGTTTACCTTAAAAATTGGCCCACTTTACTTAAAATTTGTGAAGAAAATAGAAATGTTATTGATAAAAACATTCAAAAACTCCTGTCTAATCTAAATCTAAAAAGAAATGTTGAAGATAGGTTTGAACTGTTAAAGCCTATTGCAACTGTCTTGGATAATATCCAAAGTAATAATTGTTCCATTGCTGATGCAGTTTATATTTAAAAAGATCGTCAAAAAATATTAAAAGAGAAAAAGGTAAATAAAGAAGTCTCGCAGCGTTTTGAATCCAGGTATAAAATGGCTCTAACACCCACACACTTTTTGGCACATATGCTTGATCCACAGTACAATCAAAGTGAACTATCTAAGCAAGAAAAAAAAAAGATGCATTAAATTTTGCAAAACAAAAATATCCATCTGAACTCTATGCTTGCACTGTGTAAAATTTAACGCCAAATCTTCACATTTTGAAGAACATTTTTTTGAGCAGAATATAGTAAGAGAAGTCACCCCATATGAATGGTGGAAGAATCAGCAAATTCAAGTAAATAAATTTAACAGCAAAGTCTTTACTGAAATTTAACAACTTATAACAGCAAAAGCATCCTCAGCAAGTGTTGAAAGAATATTTTCAACATTTGGATTAGTTCAATCAAAAATATGAAATAAGTTTGGATTGGAAAAGGCTTCAAAACTTGTTTTTTTATTTAAAGCTTTTAATTAAAATTAAATGCATGGAGTTGCTTTTATAAAGAAATTGTTTTCCTAAATATGTTTAACCAAGAAAAATAAAGTTAGTATTTTTAAAATTATAAATGATTTTTTTAAGTCTATGTCTCAATTTCTATAGGTGTTACACTCACAGATAAATCATGTAAGTCAATACATATGTATTTTTCCTTTTAATTAGAAAAAAAAATGATTTTTTGATTTTTAAAGTAAATATATATGTATGTTAAGAGACTTGGGTGTGTGTGTTATCATTTGTTGATGTTGATATTATTGATACTGTAAATAATTTTTTGGTTATGAACACAAATTATGCTTATGAAAATACTTTCTATTTTAGCTTATTTTTTGTTGGTTTAGTAAAATATGTTTTTTTTTCTTTGCCCCTCATTATGTTTTGTATCAATACTCATAATAATTTCTTAATTATTTTTCAAGTTTTATATAAGTATAGTAATAAAATAATAGCTAAGTTTTTCAAACAATAAAACTTTCCATATAGAAATCTATACTTATGAGGTAATTTAATTATAAATTTTTGTATTTATTAATTATTAAAAAAAATTAAGTACTAATCTGAATGTTTAGCATTTATTAACTATTAATTATAAAAAATCATCATGACTTACTAAAATCTATATTCTTTTTTAAAAAAATGCTATTTATATAATAATTTTTAAAAAAAACCCGGTTTAAACCAAAAAACCTGTTTTTTTTTTTTTTTTTTTCCAATCCTGCTTTCTGATAAATTCACAGTGGGAAAAAAAATGACATCTGATAATAACAACATTTAATTTTCAGATATAATTAGCTTTGTGATATACAGATATGATGACCATTGTTGGCTAGCATTTGTTTTAAATTCTTTTGAAGACTTACAAGAAATTTACATACTCATCGAGCATCTGCTTCCTATAAGTATCCATTTTTGTCTGCCATTTTGCATGTATGCAAAAATGATGTTTTGACAAGAGAATGATAACTCCCACAACTATCACTGGGATGGCATATAGAAGAAATTAAAGCTGCTAATACCGTAAAATCCTGAAAGTAAGCCCCCCTCCCACTTTTAAGCAATTTTGATTTTCTTTTCCATTTCCAAATATAAAAACCCCTCAATTTTTTTGTTCCTCCACAAAAAATTGATTTTAAAAATCCAAGGAAGAGAATTTTCAATCTTTTGAAAATTTTGGCAGATTTCCACTTTTGCTTTTATATTTTGTTAATGAAATATCCCACATGAAATGTCTGATTCCCTTCTCTGCCCTCCCAAACACAAAAATTTCAAATTCTTGAGAATCTTAAATTCTTCTGGCCTTCTTGCTGCTCGCTAGTAATATAACAATAAGTAAAAAATCAGTCCTCCAAATTACAATCTCACCATCCATCCAAAATTTATGTTTCCCCCTCCCCCCCTCAGCATACAAAGTTTAAAATCTTTAAAACTCTTTATTAAAAATGTATGCTCTATTTGTTGCTGTCTATTGACAATAAATAAATAATCAACTATTTCTCTACCCCCGAAATTTCTGCTTCCCCTCTCTTTGCCAACCCCTATAATTTTTTTTAATTATTTATAAAACAAAAATCTGTTCTATTTGTTGCTCTCTATTAACAATAAATAAATAACAAATCATCACAAACTCCTTCTTTCGAAATTCATATTACCTCCTCATCCCCGAAAATACAAAGCTTAAAATTTGTAAAATTCTTATTTAAAGAAATCTTTTGTTTTATTTGTTGCCCTCTAGTAAAAATTAAATAGATGATTTGTCACCTAAGTTTCCCCTCTACTCCAAAAATGCCCTGCCCCCCCCCACACAGATACAATATTTAAAATCCTTAAAACTATGTTTTTAACTCTACATCATTTGTTTATCTTTAGTAACAATTAATGAATAATCAATCATCTAAATTACTCTCCTTTCTTCCAAAAGTTCCATTTCTCCCACTGTCCCCCCACTCTACAAATACTTTAAAATCTTTAGTATACATTTGTTTGTTTAAACACTGTTCTATTTCTTATTTTATAGTAAGGTAACTCATTTCATATAAGTATCACTCGTCTAAAATAATCATCCCTTTTGCTCTGTCCTTTTCTTCGAAGGGAGGGGGGTGGATTTCTAAATATGTGAGAGGAAAGCAAAAATTTTCATATTTTTTGCAGTTTGACTGTTCTTTTCTCCCTGAATCCTGTGTATATTTTATGTCTTGAAATAAATCATGAACGTAGATACCTGGACCGGAATCCATAATGGGGATTTAGCTTGAAAAATAGTCCTTGAAATTTAGTTGATCTATAAGCCATCAGAGGGCGAAACGATTCGCAGCGATAGCAGATTTACATGCAAAGAATAGGAGAAGTTACAAATTTTTCTAATTTTAATTAATTTAAAGAGCTCTTAAACACATTATGGCCAGAAATTGTTTTGCTCCGGGTTGTGATACTGGATATCCCAGCTCTTTAAAGAGAAATAAAGCCTTAGGAAAAAAGAATCCGAGTTTATTTTCTACACCTAAGGAAGTTATGGCTATTTTATTTTGAGCTAAAATATCTGTTATCTAACAAAATAATTACTGTTTTAAGCTATATAAATGTTAATATATGTGTTAATTAACACTCATCCATCTCTATTGTCAAATATGTTACTTAATTATTTGTTATAGTGCGATTAAAAATTAGGTCTATTGCTACAATTTTGACATGTTATCACTACTAAATATATTTGTATTAATATCGATCACATTTTTAATTCGTGAATATATAAACAACGATTTTTATTTTATTTTTAAAATAGAGCTAGTTGTAACTGTCTAAAAGTATATTGTTTTATCCATACAAAAATGCCGCCAATATTTGTTGAAAATCTGTAAAAATCGAAAACAAAACTGTCATGTGCATTCTATAACTACTTTCTTGATTGGTAGAATGTGATAAGGTAAATTTATTTTATGTTTTGGAGAGAAAATCTTAACTTAGTTTCCACCGTTTTGAAAAAATATCATAAAAAATGTTTAAAATTAAAATATAAAAATGAGACTGTTAAAAAAAAAAAAAAAAAAAAAGCTTGTTGTGGGCACATCTACAAATGAACAGCTTTTATTTAAAAAAAAAAAAAAAAAATGGTTCAGTAGAAAGTTCAAGGCAGATGACTAAAACAACAGGCCTGTGTTTTAAATATATACATATACATTAATCTTTTGTGTAGCAAAAGAGAGGCAGGGAAAATTTTCACTTCATATTGGTTATCTGTCAAGTGAACAAAAGTTTTATGATTTACACTATAATGCAACAGTAACTCTTAATATTAGTTATAAAAAGCTGCAAGTTAATATTATGTATTTAAAATATTGGAATTATTATATCTAATTTTTAAGATTGGGAGGGGGAAAAAAACCCAGAAAAGTATGGAAATAATCCAAGTTTGTTTTATACAGGTATTTTAGGAAATATTTTGAGTAGAAAGTATAACTTTCATCATCTAAAAAAATCATTCAAATAAATCTTATGTTGCATGAGAAACTATAATTGATAAAGATAGTAAATATATTTTATATTATCTTTTAGAAAGAAATTAATGTTAGATGATAATTCACATTTAAAACTTACAAAACAGACTTCATGCTAAAAAGTTTGTGTTGAATGTAACCTACTTACTTTACTTATTTTAAATTATTTAGGTTTTTGTGTTTAAAATTCTTACATTTTTAATACAATTATTTAATTGTTTACTCAATAAAAATGTTGAAGTAAACAATCTGACTTTATCTAAAAATTTTCTTGCAAAAAATAAATAAATAAATAAAATAAAATAAAATAATAAAAGTCATAATTCATTGTTCTGGAAGTAAAGGGAAGCATAAGCTAAATAGTTTCTTCGAATATAAATTTCACGAAAGTCTAAAATATGTTTTTCTTCTCAAATTCATGCATTTATTTTACTTTTAAAATGATTAATTTGATAATGTTAATTTTATAAGAAAAAACTCAGTAGATGGCACTGCGCCTCGCAGCGATAGTTTTCGACGTTTGTCGATGTTGAAAGAGGACCATATCTGTAACGTTGGAGTCCGGTCCATCTCTTCTAGGTTCATGAAATAAATATGTTCTTTAAAATAACTCCCCTCCCATTAACAAAATATCAGCTGTCAGAACAGTCAAACTACAAAAAAGACTAAATTTTTCTCTGCTTTCTTTCTTCCCCTCCATGTCTAGAAATTCACCCCCTTTTTCTGGGAATAGGGAATGGAAATTTAAGGGGAGAATTACATGACCATTTATTTATTCTTGCTACAAAGTAACAATAAAGCATAAAAATCTTTAAAAAATAATTTGAAAGATTTTAAAGTTTGTGTGTTGGGTGGGGGGGGGGGAGGAGCAAATTAGATAATTATTTAATTATTGTTGAAAATTATTATTTAATTATTGTAGGGAAAATAATAAAGATTTTAAAGTATGTACTGAAGAGCAGGGGGGGGGGGTGCAAAGAAAATAAAGAGGATTTTTGGGGGGAGAGGAGGGGAATAATTTAGATTGTTATTAAAATATTGTTACAAAAAATAACAGATAGAGCAAAATAATAATAATAATAATAAGGATTTTAAAGATTTAAAATTTAATGAGATCCATTTGCAGGGGGAGGGTCTTCATGAGATGAGACTTGGGGGAGGGATTGATTTAGGTGGTAAATTAGGTTTATTTATTGTTAGTATAGAGTATTAAGTCTGAAAAGAAATTTAAAATTAAAGAGTTATAAAGGTTAAACTATGGGGTTTTGGTACTAAACGGGGAGGGCAAAGGGTGAAGCAGTAATTTTGAGGGGGATTTAGATGATTATTTATTGTTACAATAAAATAACAAATAAAAAAAATATAGAATTTTTTTTTAAATATTTCAATTTTTTTTTAGATGGGGGGGGGGGGATTTAGATTATATAAAATATTTTTTTAGGGAAAATCTACCGAAATACAGAAGATTCTCACCCCTTTTTATTTCTAAATTAAGGATAAACTGGTTTTTAAATGATTTTTTTTTAAATCCCCGTTATAAACCCCCCTCCCACATTCAACACTCTTTGATTTTGAAAAAGGGGGGGGGGGGCTTACAATCGGGATTTTATGGTACAAAATTTGTTAAAAAGTTTTAGTTGATTTCAAATACAGTGAATATATAACCAGTGAGTATATGTATTATCTTGTTCTCAGTTCACTTAAAATATTTTTTCCTCATGAAACCATTTTAAATTCACTATAAAAATTTCAGAATTTGTAAAATATTAAATTTTGCAATAAATATATATACCGGGTGGTTATAAAATAAGTATCCCTATTTGGAGCTGTCTATAGCTTGAAGGAATAACCCGAATGAAACCAAAATTTGTACACATACTATTTGAAAAGGGGGAAGAAGAATGGAACAATAAAAAAAACTAATTGCAATAATCGCCGACAGATGGTGCTTTGTGTGTGAAATGTAATGTGCAATACAAGAACAAAGGATTAAGGCACAAAACCGGATGGCATACCTAATTTATTGGAAAATGTTACAGTGAATGTGGTTAAGATTTCGCATGGCGGTGCCGATCAAGTTCAGGTTCCACATGACCATTGTGTTGCAAGACACAATCCACACAGTTATGTTTGGATAGTGCAGGGGTATTTCGTGAATAGTAATTTGTGGCTCCGAAGCCCATATTCTACAGTTCTGCATATTTACTGTCCCATTCGTATGAAAATGGGCTTCATCTCCCCATAAAATCTTCAATGGGAAGCCATCATCCACCTCCATTCGTGCTAAAAACGTTAAAGCAAAATCCAGTCTCTGCTGCGTGTCACCTGGTAACAATTGTTGATGACAACTAATTTTATACGCATAAAATTGTATTACATTTCTTAGGACTTTTCGAACAGTTGCTTATGGAATATCCAAATTTTGGGCAACTCCACGTACACTAGCTTCCGGAGTCCCTGATGACTCCACAATCGCAGTGGCAATTTCTTCTTGCATGCGGTGAGGTACTGGTTTTCTCCCTCTTTCACATTTTACAGTAAACGACCCAGTCTCCTCGATTTTTTTTACCATTCTTCTCTCTGCACACAGTGTCAAAGGACCTTTCCCTTTACGCATTCCTTTCACACGCCTAAATTCATGTAAATCAGCTGCACTGTTTGAGCTGTTAACGTAGAATAAGATTTAAAATTAAAGTGCGATCTGGTGAACTGAGAGCCATGTCGTACAACGTTAATAAGTTATCTCCGATTGCTGCAGCGTAAGGGACTACAATAGGTCTGAGGATCTCATCCCTATGTCGGCGACCAGTCAGAGCTCCATCTCGAATGATGTAGAGGTCAGTGCGCCCGTCAATAGAGATGCCACCATACACCAACACTCCTCCGTGTTTTGAGTTTACTATTGATTACAACGGCGTTTGCACTGACAGGACCCGTAGCGCCATCTGTTGCCAATTATAGTAACTTTTTTTTATTGTTCCGTTCTTCTTCCCCCTTCTCGAATAGTATGTGTACAAATTTTGGTTTCATTTGGGTTATTCCTTCAAGCTACAGACAGCTCCAAATAGGGATACTTATTTTATAACCACCCTGTATATATTTTTCAGATTTTTTTTTTAATAAAAAAATTTAAATTATTTAAAAATTAATTTTACTTTACCAAGTTATATGTCATAGTAAAGATCAACTCAAAAGCTTTCAAATTAGCCCAAATTTTGGGCTGTACCTTAATTAGGAGTTCCAAAATTTTTCATATTTTTGACATTTTTTTAAATTTGAAGTTTTTGATGAGCTATAAATTGAAAACTGGAGGACCCCCCCCCCCCCCCACAAAAAAAAAAAAACACATTTTTTATAGGTTCTATAATAAGTGTCCCAATTTTCATGGAAATCTGTGGGCATCAGGTTGTAAGCTTGGTTGATTTGACACGGAATGACCATGTGTACAAACTTGTTAGAAATAAAAAAGCTTCTAAGAAGTACTTAGAACTCCTTTAGTAAACAAAATACTCCTTAAAAACTTTAAATTATCAAGAGACAAAATTTAGCTGTTTAAATGATTTAATTTAAAGTACAAAAGTCAAGAGACTTGTATCTTAGATCTTACTGTGGGTATAATCATCTTTAAGTTTGTGTGGCATGAGATTCACTTTTAAAGGTAATAAAATAAAAATCTCGTGCTTAAAAAGGTAAAGTTCAAGTATTTACTGTCATTATTTATCTTTTTTTTTCTCTGTATGTGCTGTGTGTTATTTTCCTTCAAAATTTAATTTTAAAATAAGTGACATGATATATGATGAGTATGTGGGATTTTACTGGTCTTTATATGTGTCGCTGCATAAAATTTGTGTTGCAATGTTGTGTTGCTAGTTGGTTTGCAATTTTGTATTCAAATTTCTGAAACCAGTAAGCAATATACTATGAATGCTGTGCAATTTTAGCCCTAGCTATTAAATTTTAAGAGTGAAATCTGTCTGAAATGTTTTCCTCCTAATTTTTTTTTTCTCTCCAAATGTACTAGGGTGCACATGTTATACATGTGTGCAAAATCATACATGAAGATAAATACAGGGGTGCCATTTGCAACTAGCGACTATTTTCAGCTTCATTCAACTATGGTGACAATTTTAGGCCGCAATCCATTAAAAAGTGACTATTTTAACTGAACTGCAAAAAAAAGGTGACCCTTTTTTTCCCCGATTCTCGCAACTGTTTTTCTACGATCATTTGAGGAAATTCGTAATTTCTCTCTGCAATTGATTGACCAAAATAGCTTTTTCTTTCTGCGATCTGTAATGAAATTCGCGATATTTTTCTATGATCGTTGGAGGAGATTTTACAAATTTTCCCGCAACCAGCTACAAATTTTTCAATTTTATTTTTTGGCGATCCTTTGCCAAATTTCACTAATTTTTTCTGCAACCAATTGACAAAATTGATTTTTTTTTTCTGATCGCTTGTCGGAATATGAGATAGATATTTTTCCATGACCGAAATGAAATTCGCTATTTGTTTCAGAGATTTTTGACAAAATTTGCTATTTTCCACGATCGTTTGTCAACAATCGAAGCTCATTCATTAGCATTCAATGAGAGGTTTTAATTAATATCTTGACGGATTATAATAATTTAAACAAAAATCTAAATCTCAGATGCATTAGAACCTGTCTTTATCTATCTTTATTCACATTTGCAGACCTCTATGTACGATAGATTTCCCTAGTCATTAAGCAAATAAACAGGCACACACATACACAGACAAAAACGTTTTTTAGATATTATGTACACCCTATAGTTACAATTATCAAATTCATTGAAACTCTTGCATTTTTGAGTGTACCTTGTTTGAGTATAACTTGTTTTTTGAGTGTACTATCTTATATAAACAAATATATCTACTTTTCAATGCATACTTAGGACGTTCTGCAAAGAATCATAACTGAAGACCAACAGCAGAGCAGATCGAAGCCAATCACACAGATCAGAGCAATTTCAATATTTGCTGCACCTTATTTCAGAGATCTGAAGAAAATGGTAAGAATTATTTTCTATTTTCGTGTGAATTTTATTACATTTGTTTAATTTTGAAATTTTATAGGTACCTCCTCCCAATGAAGACACCATTAACAAAATGAAAAGTCATGATGTTAACGCATATTTGGCTCCTCGACCATGTAAGTTGATATCTCGCATAAGTCTTACAATTATTTATTTTATTTCTATATATAAAACGCTAAGGAACGTAGCAAAGCAAAAGTGATAATTTCTCTTTGGTGGATGGCAACAAGTGGTTTGTTTCCAATAATTTCAACTTGCAAATATTAAGAAAAGTATTTGAGGTATCGATTTATAACTCGCCTTACGTATATAGAATAATTTTTTGCATCCAAAAATGCATTTTTTGTAAACATCGGACGGTATTTTTTCTTATTTTTTGCAAAAAAAAAAAAAAACTAGCTACTTTCTAAAAAGGAAAGAAAATAAAGTGCAAAGTCAAACCAAAAAATGCACCATTTTGTCATTAATTAAAACATTAGCTCCATTGTTGTACCTTATGCAGTTTAACATTATTGTTCGCATCATTATGACATCAATGTTACTGATGCACATATTTGTGATTTATAATGTATATTGAATAGTAGTAAAAAAATAATAAAAATAAATAATAATCTATACTATTAAATAAATGAATAAAATAATCTTATTGGTCGAAGATTTCCATCAAGTCATTTTTAAAGGTTCAAGACCACTAACAGTTTCAAGTTGCATAATGAAGTATATAGATTTTGCAGACATGCCAACCTTTGAAAATGAAAGATAGTAGCACACAAAATTCAAACTAATCTGGAGCTTGGTTGGTTGGTTGTTTCTTATGCTGCAAATTTTAAGAGAACAAATACTAATCAACTAAACGTATGTGTAATGCATAAAGATTGTTTTGTTTTTGCTAATTTTTTTTGTTGTGGGTGGGATTGATTAAATATAATTCTTTCCATTCAGTTCCTGCTCTGTACACTCCTAACCTAAATTTCTGAACTTCACAGTGAATTTTCTGAAAGATTCTAGGGTGGTTGGGAGTGGGAGGGAGATTCCCCTCCCCTGACAAAACTACGGATATTTTTCCGGAGAAAAATGTATAAATTTGTCTAAAATGTCCTGCATGTTGGGTCTGTGTTTTTTATTGCAGGTCAGGTTAATTTCATTTTTCAAAAGTTAGTTCAATATATTGTTTCAGATGAAAACTATATCTGTAATAATAAACATAAATGTTTGTCTCTGTGTGTGCTGTTTTGTGAAAAGACTGCTGCCATGCACACAGATTTACACGATTTGGCAGAAAGGTACCTGTTATGTCTGAAGTTATGCACCTTAAAGCCAGTTTCTGGATTTTTTTAAGACTTTTTAATTTTTTTTTACGTTTCGTCGTGAATTTTCTACATTAGTAAAAAGAATATGATTTCAATCTTTTAACCCAGTGCAGTAAATTTTGAAGAAATTTGCATTTTTTCAGCCTGTTTTTGACGAATTTGATTCGTTATTTTCAGCGATCTTTTGACAAAATTCGTGTTTTTTCAGCAATCTTCTGCCAAATTTCTCTTTTTTACACGATCATTTGATGAAATTCGCATCTTTTCAGCGATTTTTTGATGAAATTCGCGTCTTTTCAGTGATTTTTTGATGAAATTCGCGTTATATTCCGTAATCCTATGACGAAATTTGCGTTATTTCAGCGTCTTTTGACAAAATTTGCGTTTTTTTAGCGATCCTTTGCCGAATTTCACCCTGTTTACACGATTCTTTGACGAAATTAGTCTTCAGCTATTCTTTGACAAAATTCGCATTTTTACAGCAATTTTCTGACGAAATTCGCGTTGTATTCCGCGATCCTTTGATGAAATTTGCGTTGTATTCCGCGATCCTCTGACAAAATTCGTGCTTTTTTCAACAATCCCTTGACGAAATTCGCGTTTTTTTAACGATCCTTCGCCAAATTTCGTGCTTTTTACATGATTCTTTGACGAAATTGGTGTCTTTTCAGCTATTCTTTGACGAAATTCACATTTTTACAGCGATCTTTTGACGAAATTCTTGTTTTTTCAGTGATGGCTTAAAAAAATTAGCATTTTTTTAGACATCTTTTGACGAAATTCACGTTTTTTGTTTCACAATCCTTAAAGGAAATTTCCGTTTTTTTCCGCGATTTTTTGACGAAATTTGCGTTTTTTTTGCTAGATTCTTTTGCGAAATTAGGGTTTTTTTGTGCGATTCTTTTGCGAAATTCGCGTCTTTTTTTCAGAAAATTGTAGTTTTAGACCAATTTTAATAGTATCGTAGTTTTTAACTCCAAATCGTATCAACTACGATTTTTTCATAGCAGTTGGCAGCTCTGACTTTGGTCTGAACTTTATATTATGACACTTTATACAAAATACGAGGGCTGTAAATTAAGTAATGGCAACATAGGTATAAATCAATTTTTAATGAACGTACAAGTACAATTGCATTACATTCCTTCTATGTAATCAAAAGCAAAGCTTATAACCTTTTGCCAAATGTCGGGAAGCCGTTGTAGACCAGTGGCAAGGTGTTGATTGTTGATGTGAGTGACCGAGTGCCCTACTGCGTGGAGTACAGATGACTCAGACCAACCTCTAAGGATAATTCTCAGACAGTGCATTGGCAGTCTATGGTAAGGAGACCGCTCAGGATGTCAATCTACTCTTGAGGAATGGAGGGCCGACCTGTGCGTTGCAAATCCGCAGTCTCATTCCGACCCGAACGAAATGCTTGAACCCATCTTGCTACTGTCCTATATGGTAAAGCATTTGTGCCACAGGCTTCCACTAATCCTCGATAGCATTCTGTTGCATTTTTGCCATGGGCAACCTTGATTTCAAGCTACGACCGCTGATCACCTTTTGAAAACACGCTTTAGAGCGATGGAAACGAAACTCCTCACTTTAACGCCACACAACAACTACCCTTCTAAGCAGATCGACTGTTTTTTGCACTCTACACATCGACAACAGCGTCACCTTACTGCTCCCATATCCTATTTGTGCATGACCGCCCTTCTGCGAGTTTCAAGGTTGTCACTATTTAATTTACAACCCTCGTATGTGTGCCCTTCAAAGTTTAAATAGAAAAAGTTGGCTGTCTCACATGTTGAAAAACAAGCTTAAATTCGTACTTTATGAATACTTGCTTAGCATATGCACACCTCCGTTCAAAGGATCGTAATTTTGTAAATAATTTTAATAATTCCTGAAATATCTGAAACAATTAATTTCAGATACATATTCTACCCACTTCAAAAATACCAAACAAATACTATTCTTCACAGCCCTTTGATTGGACTGCTTCCATGTAAACATTTCACTGTTTTTCCAAATTTAATGTTAATACTTTGTTAAAATTTTTAGGGTATATATATATTTAAAAAAATTATCTTAAATGCATAAAAAAATGTTTTGTGTAACTAATACTTTTCTTTACATTTTAGGGACCCAAGCTGAGTGTAAAAAACTTCTGGATGGAGTAACTTATTATGCTCTTTTGGCTGCTTTGCAGCCTCTTAAGAGAGAGTAATTATATTATTACCATTATTATTTATTATTCTTTGTTGCTTAATAACAGTAGTATATCAGAATTGAATTCACTAACATAGTAAATTCTAATTAACAACAACAAAAAAATGTTTCCTAAGATAATATAGTTATTAATGATACAACTGATTCAATTTACTCATAATTCATTTAATTGGTAGCTTGGTATATTTCAAAATTATTAACTGCTGTTAGAAAATGTGTAATTAAAAAATAGATAGTAAAATTAGAAATTCATTATCTATATTGTAATTTAATATTGGAATAAGTTTTCTTTCGTTCTTTGAAAAGTATAAGATTAAATTTCAATGGCTAATAATTTGATATTAATTTCTAAGTCTCTGAATATGTAATGATGATGTCATGTCCTGTTGAGTTTGATATTGCAATTAGAGTAAATTGTAAACAAATATAATCATGCTGTGAAAATTTATAAGCTAAAAAAATTGTGTTTTAAATATTCCATTTGTGTTTTCTTTGTCTCTAATATGTTAACTTTCAATCAACTAACTTAACTGCTTATCTGACTTTCAATCATAACTTCTTAGTTTACAACCTGTTTCTACAAAAAATATCACAAATTACAACACCTTGTAACAGTATACTTCTTTTAATTGCTAAAAGGATGTAATAAAAACATTATAAATAGTAAAATAACTTTTATTAGTTTTGACATGTTTTGGCTCTATTCGAGCCATTATCAAAACAAGTAAGAATATTCTATAATTGCACTGTCTTTGAAGCTGTTATTTGAAACGCTCTCATTTTAATCTTTCACATACTTTTATAAATCACACACATTATTTTTTTATTTTTACTTGGTTGTTTATTTCCATATTTGTAACTATGGAGTAGCTTGAGCCACAATTTCGATAAGTTAAATGAGTTGCACCGTTACATATCTTTTTTGTGTGTTACAATCTCTTATGGATGGATTTTTTTTTCCTCTCCAGTCTATACTGTCCATCCAGGGCTGTGGAGTCGGAGTCAGGCCTATTTTTGGGCAAAAGAGTCAGAGTCACTAAAAAATAGGCCGACTCTGACTCCAGCTAGTTTTTTAGACAGTTTTGAGTGAAATTAAACCAATTCTGTGTAATTTTAAATTCATAAAAAAATTATTATTTTTATATTTGGACTATATATACAAGGAAACCCAGGTTAAACAGGCCCAATATACTGTCCAATGTACAGCATATATGAAAACTGTTTTTAATTGAAATATCTAGTTTATATTTTATATTTAGTGTATAGTCCTTTCTCTCTGTTTTTTGGGGTTTACGAAACCCGAGGTAATGCAGAAATTGGTGCTCTTTTTGGAGTTTACAGAATATGAAAAATCATTGCAATAGAAAAAATCCCCCCCCCCTCCCCCTTTTTTCCCTTAGATTCTTCAGGTCTGTGGAAGCAGGAATAATGCTGAAATTGTAAATTTTTTCCTCCTTTTTTCGTGTTCATAGGACCCCCCCCCCCCCCCCCCCCCCTAAAAAAAGTGAAATTGCAATTTTTTTTCCTGAGTCTGTGGTACCCAGAATAATGATGAAATAGTAAAATTCCTCATATCTTTCTCCTTTTGATATTCACGTCTTGGAGACCTGAAATAAAGCCAAAATTATAAAATTAATGCAGGAAATATAAAATTTTCATCTTTATATTTTTCTTTCCTTACATCAAAATTTTCGTGTCTGGAAAACACACAATAACTCCAAAATTGCAACATTTTGCATTTCCTTTTCCAAGTCAGTGGTATCTGAAATAGTAAATTTTCCATTTTATTTACTTCTTTATTTTTCAATATTTGGATTTTTCGGGTCTGCAGGATTCAAAATTACACAGTTAATAATGCTGAAAATATAAAATTTTTGCCTCTTTTTCACAAAGCCGTGAGAACAGAATTAATGCTAAAATAGTAAAATTTTCACTTTCATTTTTCTTGCATTCCCTCGTAATTTTTCGGGTTCTGGAGGAGACCCCAAATGATGCTTAAATTGTAAAATTTTCACCTCCTATTTTTTGGATCTGCAGGAATAGATATAAAACCAAAATTAAACATCCTTTCACCCATATTTTGGTGTATGTTTGATTTGGCATAAAATATGTTGTTTGGACTCATCTGATAGATCTTTTTGTGTGTTGTTCAAAATAAATTTTGGAGATTTATTAGATTTCAACTGTTGTTTCTATATAATAGCTTCAAATTTAACTTTTTGATTGCAATTTATATGCATATTTTGCATGCAGTTTTTGCAGAGTTTTGAAATAATTAAATTTTACCACATATAAAATTTAATGCATATTGTATTTTTATGTGAGTGTACATAGAGTATCTGGGAGCAGGGAAGGGGTGATGTTCAAAATATTTTCAGACCAGAGCTGGTTAATGTAGGGGCAAAGTTCCACAGGCATTTTATAAGAGTATTTTTGCCTTATTTAAAAAAAGAAAAAATATATATGCATTTAAAAAAGGTGAAACCTTTTTATGCTAAAATACTGTCCGAAGTTTGCCGCTGCAGTAAATGAGTCCTAGTCTTGACTACCTATCACAGCTTACACCCATAATACATCATAAAAAATGAAACGTAAAAAAAATTATCGATTGATATGCACATCACATGCTTCAAGGTCAAACAGGAATATGCCAGCAGGTTGCAGTGTTGCCAGTTGGTTTTTTTTAATTCCGATTGCTTGATTGCTGCCACTTTTTTAAAAATAGTAATATTTCCTTTATTTAATGACAAATTTAATAAAGCAACTATTACTATTTCAAAACAAATGGCAGCAATGAAGCAATCTGAATAACAGGAATCAACAGGCAATACTAGTACTTTAGCCATATCTGAGTCAGAGTCGGTTCCTTTAAAATTTCAGGAGTCAGAGTCGGAGTCAGTCATTTTTACCACTGATTCCGCAGCCCTGAATCTATCCATAATAAAAGAAACCATAGAGATAGTAACATGCAACAATACAATTGTAACGGTGCAGCATCATTTAACTTACCGAAATTGTTGCTCAAGTTACTCCATGGTTACAAATATGGAAATAAGCAGCCAAGTAAAAATAAAAAAATAATGTACATGATTTTAAAAAGTATGTGAAAGATTACAATGATATCGTCCCAAATCAAAGATTTCAAAGACTGTGCAATTATAGAATATTCTTATTTGTTTTGATAATTTCTCGTATAGAGCCGAAACATGTCAACAGACTAATAAAAGTTATTTCACTATTTATAATGTTTTTTATTTTACACCTTTTAGCAATTAAAAGAAGCCTGTTTTTACAAAATAATTTTCTATACATATTCAATATTTAAAATTGAACTAATTCTGGAAGCAGTCTAAAAACTTATAGGTTCAGAACTTCAGATTCAACTAGTTTATTCATTTAAATATTGATTGAAATTTCTTATACAATCAATGTTTAAAAAAAAATAAGAAAATACTTTAAATAAGTGACAATTACAGTTAAGAAAAGAAAGCTGTCAAACAGAAGCTGTCAAAGATTTTATTCAGTTGATTATCCCTTTTGCTCTCAAATGAAATAACTCTACAGAGCACGTGTCTACTAGTAGATACACTGATAGCAAAGGGATTAACCCTCTGACCGCTGAGCAAAAGGGCAAAATTGTAATCTTTTTTTCTCTATAATTTTTTTTAAATGTTCTAAAGAGATGTTTTTTTACATTTGATATAAGAAAACTTAATTACGTATATGAATATAATGCTTGAGGGTATTAATCGTTACTCCATGTTTTAAAACTACATTATATCTGTAGAATTATATGAATTTAAATAATACTTCTAATGCAGTGAAAATCTGTTGCATAGTGATCAGTTCATACTGCTGAGAAGGTTAAATCAGGGATTTTACTTCTGATTTAATCAAATGATTGTTAAAGAAAATCATTGATTAAAATGATGTTTTCTTAAATTTTAAAATGATGTAAAATATAAAATGAACATATATTGTGATGTTTCAAAAACATTTTGATTACTAAACAAATGAAAGAAGCATTAAATAATTGTTTACAAGCTTTTTTTCCTAAAGCCTGTTAACAGTAAAATACAGTAGGTTTAGAAACCCGTCAGGCATGGTGACATCACGGCGACGTCACTGTGACTTTGTGACAGTCGTCGTGACGTCACGTGACGTAAATGCGAGGTCGTTATGGCCGTTTTCAAGGCTTTCTGTGACCTCACAATGTGACTACTTTGTGAAGTCACCGTGTGACTTCAATGTGAAAAATGTGACGAATCTGCATCAGATAGGGTGACCAGATTTTACCCGAATCCTATACGGATTGTTCGGATCAAAATTTTTTTATGGTTCAAGTTTGTGACGACACTGCACCGGGTCGGGTGATCAGATTTTACCCGAAAACAATCCAGAAACTTCGGATCGATCTTTTTGGATTTGTTTGGCTACAGAATAGATTTGGATTAGTTGTCGTGTGACCTGATTTTCGTGAACCCGATCTGACCCGAGTCGGGTATAATGTTTTTACTGTAAGTCTTGTTCAGAATAGAATCTTGCATACGACCAAGTAACCAGATTTTATCAGAAATTGTGTTACGATACAATTTCTGATGTCGGCTCGGATCTAGAGTCATGCACGAATCCGGTTATATACTTCTTGAACATGATTGAATGTCTACTTGAACATGAATGATGGTTGACTGAAACTATATTTACATTCAACCTCCTGATTTTCGTGAACCCGATCTGACCCGAGTCGGGTATAATGTTTTTACTGTAAGTCTTGTTCAGAATAGAATCTTGCATACGACCAAGTAACCAGATTTTATCAGAAATTGTGTTACGATACAATTTCTGATGTCGGCTCTGATCTAGAGTCATGCACGAATCCGGTTATATACTTCTTGAACATGATTGAATGTCTACTTGAACATGAATGATGGTTGATTGAAACTATATTTACATTCAACCCGTAATCTTACCCTAACCCAACAACAACAACAACAAAAATTCTGTAGGCCCACAACCCGACCGAACCTGATAAATGATTTCGCATAGATTCGGATAACAAGATTTCACCAAATACGGATAAGATCGACGATAAGGATTGGATCGGCAATCATTTTTTTTATGCAACTCGTATTCAAATTAAAACTTTGCATCTGATTGGGAAACCAGCTAATGTAGCCGTTAAACAAGAAAATTATAAATGTAAAAAACGCATACTTATATAAAAATAATAGATGAATCCATTAAAAATTATAATAAAATTAAATATTTTAATATGAAATTCTATTGTGCAAATAACCACTTTTAAAAATAACTTCGACTTCCATTTGTTTTATGTAACCACCAAAAATGTTGACAATAATTAAAACTATGCTATTTTGCTTTTAAGTATTGAAGTTTTCCAATGTGTATACTTTGCCATATTTCCCCTCGTTCAGTATCACGAAACTTTCTGACACATTTATGAACAAATTTTTAAATGCTTGGCACTTGCATGCCTGATTATTAAAGCGATTTGGAATGAATAGCGTTTTCCATTTTTAGATAAATGAAATGCTTAAGAGCAATTTTGGTCACGTTTTTTCCGTTTCTGACGCTGCGCGTCGGAAATTCGGTTCAAAACACCGACTTTGATAGTGTTTTCTGAAACATCTTTTGTCAAAAATGGAAAATGCCATTCTATTACATATATTCTGAATAAAAACACCAGCCAATTTCATGTGTTTCCGAATAAAAATGAATTCAGAAATTAGTTATTTTGGATTTGATTACAAATTTAATGAAAATAAAAGTATAGATTTTTAAATAAGCATTGCGAAAAATTTATATTAGGAATCCATTTAAATAATAGATCTACCTATTGTGCGATATTATTAAATAATAAACATTGTATCAAGCAATAAAACATTTTTCGAAGCAAATGAAATTTAAAACTTTTTTTCTTTACAAATTATTTATTTATAGTTTTTGATAGAATACTAAATGCAGAGCTTAAATACCAATTTTTACTATAGAAAAAATTCAATAACATATCTGGAAAAATTACCTTAACTGAATAGCTGTTTTATTGTTTCATCAATATTCATTATTTTTGTGCACCTAATATTGACATATCTTGACAACTAAATTTGTAATGAGTTAAATTGTCGCAATTATTTCAAATATACCAGAAAATTATTTCTCAAAACCTCCTAGCTAAGAAAATTTCAAATTGTAAATCAAATATTAATAGTTTTAAAAATTGCAATGTTTTTAATTACAATGAATAACTATGAAAATTGAACTGAGAAACGCAAAATATAAATACATTCCTCGTTATAAATAACACTTTACATTTAGAATATATATTGTTAGTAAATACTTTAAGCTTTTTTCCAAACTCTCTATTTAAAACGATTTAAAACATTAAAGATAAAATTTTATACAAGTGATTAAAAAAAAAAAAGATTTAAACATCTTAACATTTAAATAATGCACTATTAATGTACCATTACTAAATATGCACTATTAACAAAACTGCGAAGACATTAAAAGTTACCTGCTAATCTATAAGTAAAACCACCAGTTCTAGGGATTAAGTTTTAATGGTCGTTGACTGCTTCCTTTCCATTGAAAAATGAGACTTAAATCCACTGCTTTAATTTTCAAAGTGTCCAGCTTAGGTGTGTTCATAGATCTGAGATATCAAATATCACACAGATCTTAATAACGCACCCAGCTAGACATAAGGATAGGTTAAAATGGATGATTCACTTTAAAACGTTAATTTACTTTCACGGTATAAATTCCACAATATACTTCCACAAACTTCAAAGAACACCACACACTCTAATCCGCCGATGAAAATAGTAGTCTGCCCTCAACATCTGTGATCATGATCTGTGCAGTAATGTTTACCACAAAGTATCATCTAGCAGGTGTTTCCAGAAAAAGAATAGAAAGAAAACAGTTAAATAAAGACATTTCAAATGCTTTATAGTTTATATGGCTGACAAATAACTTCTAATAAAACTATAATATTCTGTTTTTATATGAGAGAGTTTAATATTCTTGAAAATAAGCTGTGTACGATTTTTTCATTTTTTACACTCTATTGAAAAGAGCAATATATTTAACAGAGGTGATATCTTATTAAGCACTGACCAGTTTTGGAATAAATTGCTATAGGAATGACATATACTTTATGACATATTTTTAATTCGTTTTTGTTCGGAAACGCATGAAATTGGCTTTTTTTTATTCAGAAACTCTGTAATTGAAAGACGTTTTCCATTTTTTATTGAAATCAGAAGATCTTTCAGAAAAGAATGTCAAAGTCAGCGTTTTGAACCAAATACCCAACGTAACAGGGAAAGAAAAGAGAAAAACCAGTCGTCACGTGACACGAATTGCTTATAACTCGATAAGTAATTTATTTATCAAAAAAGGGAAAACTCCTTTCGATTCCAAATTGCTTCCATAGTCAGTCCTGCCCATTTTATGCCTTTGCGTTTAAAAATGAGTCAGAAATTATGTCAGAAAGCTTCGCGTTGTGGAGCAGGTCAGTTGAGAACCACCTTAAATATTCAGTACAAGAAAAATCTTGAACGCATTCGACGGTCACCCCGAGCACCCCCGATGTCGAACTCGCAAAAATGGTGTCCTCACTTTTTAAACAGAAAGCTGATGATTGGGTTGAGTGGCCCCTCAAAATAATAAGAGATTGGAGATTTTTAAAATATTTTTAGTATCACAAAATTAGCAAATGAGTTCTATGCGGTGGTAGGAAAAAAAAAATTAAATGTTTGTATTTAAAATTCTAACAAATCTCTAAATCGCTAACAGTTTTATTAGAATGGGAGATCTATTTCTGAATTACTTTCCGCCAAAACTTTCCTACGTTACTAAATTTCTATTTAAGGATTTTTACCTGTGTATTATATAGTATATTTTGTTAAATTTCATGAAAATGGCAATGAAAATTGTAAAAAAATATCTGCCTCATACATGTAGACAAATATTTATTTATTATTTTATTTTGGAAATACAATATATTTAAATAATGTGTGACAATGTTTTTATTAATGATTTAGGTACATGACATAATTCAATTCTATATTTTATGAGTTTTTTTCCAAATTCTCTCTCCGATCACACCGTGAAGTCACAGAGTGTTGGCATTTTGGTCATAGGTTTTACGTGACTTATGTGACTTGCAGTGACGTCATTGCAACGTCACAAAAATTTTTAAAGCTGTCAAAAAGTAATTTTCTTCATGCCATAAGATGTTCTAAAGTTTATTGTAAGTTTTCTTTAGATCTTCAAGACGTTCACATTTTGATCACAGTGTGACGTTTCAAAGTGGTGTCATTTTGGTCACAGATGTGACGTGACGTACGTGACTCACAGTGACGTCACTGTGACTGTGCATGCTATGCGGGAAGTTTTTATCTATCATAAAAAGCATTTCATTTCAAAGGCATAATAACTTCTTTTGAGTAGTCAAATTATTCACTCTTTTATATAAATTAAGCACAACAAGCCTAATAATTTTTTCTAGATAAAAGATTATCTTATTTCATTCTACCTGTAGAAATAAATATGTAATAACTAGAGTTCAGATAATATAAACTTAAAAAAAAAAAGTAAAAAAAAAAAAAAAAAAGTAAACTAAAAACTTTGAAAATATGAAAAAATGTACGGTAGAACTTTTAAAATTTGCTGAAAATATGCACTATTTAGCTTTTTAAATACAGTAAAATCTCGTTACAATGAATTTCTGGAGACCACTGATTAAATTCGCTATAATGAAATATTCGTTAAAGTGAAAATATTTTTATACTAAAATAGAATAATATGACTTTTTTTACAATCCAAATTATATTCGTTAAATTGAAAAATTCGTTAAATCGAGGTTGATTGTAACGAGATTCTACTGTATACACTATTAAATTTTCACTTCAGGACGACACGTTATTACACTATAACTGAATGCGCGAAAAAAGAGCGAGCAATAATTAATAATGAATGCAAATATTTTCCTTTACCAAGAATAATTTTTTTTAGAATGTGTAATTATTTATTTTTCTAAATTTCACAAAGTGAAATTTTGTCTTAGATAGTCAGTGATGGTTTTTAGTAATGAAAATTTCTTTCAACATCTACTTACATAATAGAAAAATATTTATAGTATTTTATATTAGATGATGTGACTTCTGATGTATCAACTCCATCCCCACTATGAAGCTATTTATCTTTTTTTTAAATTCCTACTATTAGCTCTCACCCTCTCTATATATTTATATATCTTGTTCAAATTTTCAATCGTTAATAAAATACTTTTTATTCATCCACTCAAGTTCAAATACAGTTTTTTAAACTTGTAGTGGATGACACTTGATGTTAATACAGTTTTTTCAAATATTAATTAATTAATTTAATTAAATTAATTAATTTTAGCTTTATATTTCATTTCTGTTCAAAAGTATAGACTCACTCCATATTTTAGTCTCCTTCGCCCATGCGCCACCTGATCTTCGTCCGTGAACAGCCCCATTATCTTTTTACGCATGAAGGTTTTGCTATGGTACTTCATTGTGAAGTTTGGTAATTTTTTAAATTCAATATTTGAAAAATGGCATAATCATTAGATTTGAAATTTATATCAAGAAAAATACAATTTTTTACTTTTCTAACGCAGTTTGTCTAAAAAATTTTTGACATACTTTTCGAGCTATTAATTTTTAGTATTTTAGCTATTTATTTTATATTTAATTTTTAATACATTTCAAATATTCCTCTTATATAATATATTTAGCAGGATATAAATTTAGGAATAAATACCGCCAGTGGCGAAGCGTGCAGATTGCTGGAAAAAAATTTCTTTTTGACCTAAGTAGGAATTGCCTTTAAAAATTTGAGAAAGCCTGAGTTTTTATTTAACACTTTAAGATTTTCTTGCGATTTTTTTTTTCTTCAGATTTCTCCTGGGACTAACGATATATGATCTATGTCTTTCTGTATTTCTGTAATTGCATCATTGAAAGAAATATGTGTTTAAAATTTTTATAACATCTTGGCTAACCTTATAAAGTAATTTTCAGTCACAGATAACATTCTTTTTAAGAACATTGTTTTATTATTTTCTTATCTATAAAAATTGCAGAAGTCCTAAGAATCAAAATGGTTTAATAACATTTTGTATAGCATTCCAATTTTTTCCATAAAATAAAGCTGCATGAATCCAAGTTCCCTATTTTGTTAATACAGGTTCTGGGTTTGGATATATTTCCATATGAATTTTTACTTGCATTGAAGCTTTTAGAAAGATTTTTTTAATGCAAAAAATTATGGTACACAGTTTTCCTTGATTTGTTCAGCGATGCAGTGGAGAGAGTGAACCAAGTATGTCACATAAATTAAATTAGGATGGAATGGAATACTTTCATTTGAAATAAAGAAATTACATTAATCTGAATGTAGTGCAAAGATGCCAATCATTAAAATTTTGATGAGAAACTAATGATTTTTGGTTTGGCTACAGCCCAAATGCTTTACAGTATATTTGTCTCAATTGTTAGTTGTTCTTAAAAGTATTTAATCCTTTAACCACTATATGGACCCTATACAATTGACTGTAGATTTGTTCACTGTGCTGTGTGAATTGTTTTTTATTTTTATTCATAGCTCATAGTATAAATATGTTTCATATTATCAGAAATTTGAAAAACTTAAATAAATGGTACCTAGAAATAAGAAAACCACGTTTTCTGACAATTCTTCAACTTAATAACATATTTAAAATGTTGATAATAACAGGTTAGAATATTGCTTTTTTACTTATTTAGATGTCTTTATTTAAACATTGGGAACTATAAAATCAGAATTTATTTATGCCAATTTTGCTGTTTTATTTTACATAAATTTATTGTAAAGACTAGATTATGCACACAAAAGAAGTTTTTTCCCTTTTTCTTTTATATATATATATATATATATATATATATATATATATATATATATATATATATATATACAATTAATGTGTGATTTTACAATAAAAGTGCACAATGGAGTAAATTTGGTGGTAACATCTCCTTCTCCCCTTAAAAAATGTAAACATGCAACTAATTTGGCTACAATTGTTTTCATTGTAGTCTATTAAAGCAACTATTTTTGATGCCATTAGGCAGTGGCAGCCTTAACATATTTTTTTTCTAAACAATGATCATTAAGTATAGATTGATTCATACAGTTTTCTTCAAGTTTTTGTAATTGGAATTATTCAATTTGTTTTTGAGAAATAATTTTAGATAAAAAGTGCCATAGACTTCTAGATGTTAAAAGTCACTATCATTTTTTAATTTCCGAATCCATTTTTTTTCTTTCTTGTTGCCACAAAAATAAACTTTGCATGAACAATATATATTATAAAAGCAAAAACATGTCTGTGAACTGATGTCATATTGACGATGCAACCTGAATAATAAATTTTGCTTTTTGCAAATTCATTAACTTCTAAACATCACACAATTTCAAATTTTATACTTTCGAATAGGTGGAAAAATGTACTTTCAAATGCAATTTGTTTGAAAACTCAATTTACTTAATGATATTTTGTTGGTTATAAAATTGTTTAAAAATGTTTTTTTTTTTTTTTTAAACCATTAATTTTTTTTTAAATCTATCTCAATCATCTGCAGCCCACTTACAGAAAATTTACACATTTGCATCTAAAGCAGTATAAATAATTTGTTTCTGGCTAATATTCCATAACAAAATTCAAACTGCATCAATAAATAAGTAAAAGAATAACATAAATAAAACACAAAGTTAACTGATAGGTAATCAAATTACACACTGAAATAATCAGAATCAAGAAGATTTCTGTAAATAGTGAGACCTTTGGCTATTATCTCAAACAGGAGACTGTAAGCTTCTGGAAAATGTCATTTTTATGCAATCATTTTAAATTCAATTTTTATGAGGGAAAATGTAAGCTTCCATTTAAAACTAATGCCATGGGAAATAGAATTTCACTAAATGTTACAACATTTTGTTGAACTTTTTGCATTTTTTTTTTTTTTCGGTATTGTCAAAGAAATTGTAAATCTTTCTGTTACACCTGCCAAAGAAAACTTGTACTCTCATTCATAAAGCTGAGAGATCGTTATTACTCCTGATTGTCATTTTAATGATTTATTGATGTGAATGCACAGAGCTTCGTTATTGTGATTGCTTAATTTTTAGGATATTGCATTTTCATTTATTTTAACCCAGAAGGTCACCATGGTTAGCACAGTTTGTTATAAAAAAAAGCTCAATTTTAAACAAAAGATAACAATTTATTTACACTATTTTAAACAAAAATCTTGACAAAGGAATTATGAAACAGAATAAAGCAATACTTGTAAACGAACAATATAAATTTTAATAACAAGGAAAGGTTCCAGTTTGCCTACTTTTGGTCATAGTTTTTGACAGCCAAGAACTTCAGGAGAACTATTTTAGGTATATAGTGGCTGTCAATATGTTCATTTCAAATATAGAAATTATCAATGTCTGCTTGATGACATCAAATTAATGTTTTCTCAGCACAGCTAATTTTTGCAGCATTCGATGCTCTTCCGTAGTATAATTTTATAAAATGTATATCAATTAAAATGATCCAAACATTGTGTGTTGCTATACAAAACAAAAATATGCAAGGGTTGAAGCTATCTCATATGCAATTGTAGCAAAAAATGCAAAGTCCTGGAAAACACATAGATAACCAATTATGATGCATAATAGTATGTTATGTGAAGTTTTGAGTTTCAATATGGGATAAAAAATAGATTTATTTAAAAAGCAGTGAGTAATAAATGTGCAATTAATAATGTAATTAATAAAATGTAAAATAATAGCAACTATAAGAGCTATTTTTCTATTACAGTAAAGATTATATAAAGAGGAAGATTAAAGACAAGAATGTGACAGATGAAGACATAGAAGAACTAAAACAGAAGTTATACATTTGTGAGCAGAAAATAATTAAGACAAAGTAAGTATGGCTTATCCTGTTATATATTTTTATTTTGTTTTATGTAATTGATTTTGTCTACAATAAAACTTTGTAATGTGAATTTTTTAATTCTTATTACAGAAAAAAGTGTCTAAGTGAACTTTTGTCAATGCTGAGTGGAAATATAGATTGGATGACTGTTTCAGCAACAAATGTTAGTATAACTATTTATTGTCATCATATTTTTAATAAATTGCTACAATTAATAATTTTTATGTATCATGTCATTTTGAAATATGTAAATAATGCTTTTTTATTTCTGTGCTGTGAATATTCAGCCTAATTTCTGCCTATATATTTTATAATGAAAGATTTTCTTTCTCATTTTATTTATAATTATATAAATAATTATAGAATTTCTGTTGATATTTCAGATGGGAGGAATCAGAACTCCTGAAGAGTGTGAAAATATGTGGAACAATGAACTTGGTTTTCACATTAATAAAGATGTGTTTTCTAATGAAGAAGACACTAAGTTGATAGATCTTGCTAAAAAGAATAAAGAACGCAATTGGGATGACATAGCTGCTGCTTTAAATGTATGTTATTTAAACATAATTGATAAATGTTTGCATTAATTATTTTTTTGCCTAACCCTGCCTTTCTTTAAATAATGTATGTTGTGTTTTTTTTAATAATCTTCTACTGAGACCCACTGAAAATTATACAACCCCCCCCTAAAATTAAGCTGTACTTTACCTGATTCTATCTGTTTAGGCTGAATGAAATAAAAAGGACAATGCCTTTGTTATTTATCCATATTAACTAGTACCTGCTTCGCTGGTTGTTTTTTTTTTTTTTTTTTTTTTCAAATGAATCTGGAATGATTAAAACATGTTTTAGTTCCTCTTTCTGTCAGGAGGCTCATTCTGTTCTAAACAAACCTCCTTTCCCAATGTGCCTCTGGAATGGGTCCCTGCTGCCTATAGCGTGTATAGCAGGTGTGTTGTGCATGCACTGCAAAAATAAATTTGTTATGCCTTCCACCATCAGGGATGGCAGATCTATTATACATTACACATATTTAACATTAACGTGATATTTAAATTACGACTGAATTTCCTCCCCCCCCCCTTCCTCCTCTCCTCAAAATTTAACCAGTGACCTTTAAGATTAATAAATATCTGTAACTTTTGTAACAGAAACAAATTTGCATGTTTTTTGGTTTGACTTTGCACATTATTTTCTTAGCTAGAGTATAAGTTAGTATTCAGTAGTAGTTTTATTCGTTGGCATGTGGTGAATATGGAAGTATCCAAATTTGTATTCTCTGTATTCATATTAAATTTCTTTCCTTGTTTTAAATATAAAATCCAAACCAAATTACATCAATTTGTCAATTTGGAAGTTACAAAGAATGTAAAGTCTAATTTGGCTACTTATCAGTTCACACTTAAAAAAACTATGGAACTTATCTTTCATTTAATAATTCAAACAATCGCAATGTTATCTCTATGGGGTAAATTGAAAATTTTGGGCCAATTTTTTGGGGGCATTTATTTTGATTCTGGATTACTTTAGTTGCCCCGGCCGTGTTTTAATATACCTGTAACTTAAATTTGATGATTATCACTTCTAAACTGGCGTCTGTCTGTCGGTCTGTCTTTCTATACAAATCAAATTTTCATTTTTATATCTATCTATATTAAAAGAAACATGTTTGTGTGTCTATCTGATTGCAATGGCTAGGAAAATCTACCACACCTAGAAGTCTGCAAATTTGTATGAGGATAGTCCAAGGCAGGTTCTGATGCACCTGATGTTCAGATTTTTCCTTTTTTGTTAATTTACCGAGATATTAATTGAATACCATAATAATATCTCAAAATGGCACCAAAACCCATAGTGCGGTGGCCCGAATGCTATTTCAGAGAATCGGAAGCAGAAAAGACCCAAAAGTGTAAAAGCAGTTAAAAAATATATATAACCCAGTCTTTCTAAATGCACATCGGCCAAAACATTTGACTGTTATAGCACCTGATTTTTACAGTAAAGAAATAAAACCTAATTGGCAAAGGCTTTATGAATTAAAGAAACATTTGTATTTTTTTAATTCGTGGGCATGAGAGGGCTTTTTAATGAATATCGTATGTAGTGAACTGCACTCCCTAGCATTTGCAGGGGTCACAGACCTGCTCCAATTGCACCAAACTGCTCCAAATGAAAATATCTGCTACAATCGGCTACAAATGCATTTTTTTTACTATTTTTGCTCCAAAACGAGCATTTTGTTTTTTCTTTTCTATGGTGAAATCCCATTTCTTTGTGCCATTTTCCCGCCGAACGGCAGATTTCCCCTTTTTTAATTTTTAAAAATCAAATCCACAATCTGAAATCAAGATTTTTGGCATATGATCACAGAAAAAAAAAGGCGATTTTCATCGGACTCTCACAAAATAAAACCTCTATTTCCGGCAAGCGAACTTGAAGTAAAATCATGATTTTTGGCAAGTGACCGAGAAATAATAACCGCAATTTTCATCAAACGATCGCAAATTGAAACTGCAATTTTCGTCAGATAATCACGAAATAAAACCTGTATTTTTGGCAAGTAACCACGATATATGACTGCGATTTTTGGCGTTTGACCGTGAAATAACACCGCTATTTTCGTCAAATGATCACGAAATAAAACCGTGATTTTCGTCAAACGACTGCGAAATAAAACTGCAATTTTCATCAATGATCATGAAATAAAACCTCTATTTTCGGCAAGCGACCTCAAAGTAAAACCATTATTTTTGGCAAGTGACCAAGAAATAAGACCGCTATTTACGTCAAACGACTGCGAAATAAAACTGCAATTTTCGTCAATGATCGCAAAATAAAACCTCGATTTTCGGCAAGCGACCATTTGCCATCACTGATATAAATATATCATGGAGTAAGGGAGGGGTTAAATTAGTTTTCATTTCTTTGTTTTTTATGGCAAATGATCCGAAATTTGGAATCACTGAGGTCCGGAGTATAGATTTTGTACTGTATGAGATTTCAACATATGTGTTGGGTACAATGGTGATACTGAATTTATTTTCAAAAGAAGAGCTTTTCCTGCTCTAAAAACTCATTTTCCTGCTCCACAAGTCGTTTTTTGTTGCTCCAAAAACTCACTTTCCTGCTCCAAAAGCCGTTTTTGACTGCTCCAAAACCTGCTCCAATTCTTCCTGAGTGAATGTGATCCCTGCATTTGGTTTATCGTTATTTGACACCATCCGTAGCGTTTAATTGCTATGATGCATAGATAATTACCATTATTTCCGAATAGTAACTTCAGCAATTTTTTTTTTTTTTTTAGTTCCAAGCTTTTCTACGATTCCCAGTCTTTGAAGTAGTCCAGTAGTCTTAATTAGTTGTTTGACAAATAGCAGTCTCATCTCCCCTCCCACCTAACTACAGTTTTAATGGGGCATGCAAATTATTAGATCTAATTAAGATAACACTCTCGAAATTAACATGGCGAGATTCTAACTTTAAGCATTAATAGTTTTAAAAAATTACGGTGATAAGACCATTAGAACCCAAGATATGGTAATTATTTTTTTATTAATTGTATCCCATTAAAATATTTCTTTTCATATGATCTTTCATAGCTCAACCACAATAGTGGTGGGTTTATCCTTATTTGACACCATTTTTAATATATACATATCTACTGCCCAGATTTCCACAGAACTAATTCCATTTCACAAATTTAATTTTTTTTTTGTTCATCCATAGTGTTTAATTGCGGTAATGTATAGATAATTACCACTATTTTCAAATAGTAACTTCAGCAAAAATTTAAGTTCTAATCTTTTCTAAGATTCCCAATGGCAGCACCGATGCCAATTTTCATACAAAATAAATGTTATTTTAACCTGAGTTTGCAAAATACCTTCGAAACAGTGCAGTCAAGAAAGTAGGTAATTTCCATAGCTCTTTAACTTAAAAACTTTACAATACAAAATTTTAAGAATTTGTAGATTATTCTCTTATTTAAAGCTGTTAATATTTTTTCTGTAAATTTATGTTATTGATAATTAAATTGATATTTTGTGGGGGCTAGTAATTTTAGATTCATATTTGTGAACCTAAATTACAAGCGTACTAAAACATTTCAGAAAAAATATTTTTTTTGTCATCTATGATGTCATGTTGTTTGTATAAAAGCAAAGAATGAGTATTTGTACTATTACTTTAACTTCGCAAGAGGATATGTGAAGTAAATGACAAGGGAGTATTAATCTCTTTCTGTATAACTTTTAATGCACTTTATAGTGTCTTTTAGCCAAGTTTTAAGCCGCAATCGAGGTTTATGTAAGTATTTATTTTTTTCTTTAGACTGGGAGAACTGCAATTCAATGCTGTCAAAGATATCAAGTGGAGCTGAACTCCAATCTAAAAAAGAAGTAAGTTTAAGATGTTTTCTCTTCAAAAATTGCCTTGATATTTTTGTATTTTCGTAGTAGTGTTTGGTATTTAACCCCTTTTATTTTTAACAATTATGCTCCCTTTTGTTAATTTAATGAAAAGTTACTGGAAAAGTATTGTGTTGACATAAACTTTCCTACAGTTAGGAATTACATAATGTAAGCATTTATATTAAAAAACAATAAGATTGAAGTAAAAAATATTTTTCAAGAAAATTATGTACCCCCTCCTCTTTTCCAACATAACAAGAAAAGAATGTATGTATATGGTCTATCAAATGAGATTTGATACTGACATTAAATGTGGATTGATTGATATCCGATTTTTTTTGCAAAATTTATATATGTTACAATAAAAACTCGAATTAACTGGGGAAAACGTGTTTTAACTGATTTATTCCAGTTAAAAAGTATTCTAACTTGGAGCGCTAGGAAAAATTTTATTCGGATTTTGACTGATTTATTAGACAATATTATTTGTATCTGGGTCATTCTACAAAAAAGGGTCTATTACAGTCCTAGCATCATTTTTAAAATTTTGCTTTATTTATTTGTGATTTTTTTTATTGTTATGAATATTTAAAGACTAGAGAATCTTTTTATACAATTTACTATTCTATAGCTATATCATTTTGTGTCTTAATATTAAGTAATCCATGTGAAACCTCACCGCAATGGTTTGTCCCCATTCACATTTTTAAAAATTCTTCTAGTACAAAGTGAAGTAAATTAAATGTTAAATAGTTTTTATTGTGAATGCCTTTTTAAATGAATTTTGGCCAATCTAAAAATTGGTTTCAATAAATTAAATAATTTTTGCAAATGCATTTTTAAGTTATCATTTTGTTTGTCCCAAATGAAATTCTCAACTCCATTACTATCAGGTTTTAGCTTCAAATATTCATTCACAAATGGCAGTACTTGTCAATAATTTGTATTAGAACAAAGGAAAAGAAGCCTTTTGTTAGCTTTGTGGGGAAGAACTGCCATTTGCTTTCAGTTTAAGTTTATTTTATACAATTAAATAGAATTTCTGTATTTTGTCTTTTGGGATACTCCACTCTATTACTGCCAGTGAAAGGTAAGCAATGCATTATATTTATTTATTTTACATTTGAATTTAAAAGATATTGCAATACATACAATTCTGTGTAAATGATATTAGTTTCAATTCAAATATTTACAAACAGTACACCATTACATGAAATATCCTCACCTACATTACCCTCACCTCCGTAACCTGTTCAAATCATGGAGGTGAGAAAGTGAAATGGAGGTGAGATTAAATTAAATATGAGTACTTAAAATTAATCAAAATGAAAGTTATTTGTTTACTTAATAATTATTCAAGTAATATTGTATAATAAATGTTGATCTAGTTTATTTCTGTTTCTGGTTTGATCAACTGTAGCCTAGATTTTTATTTTAGTTGCTATCAAACATTTCATGGCTTTCACTAGCTATGTTTTAATAATTTACCTCTGTTGATTTAATCCTCAAAATTTCTTTACTCGAAGTAAGTAAAAAAAAGTGCAAGACGACTATTATAATTCAGAATTTTCAAAATAATTTATTATAATTTTAAGATTAATTAGAGTTCATAATGATTGTTGATAATTTTGTTTTTGATCATTTTGAAAATATAAAATTTTGGAGCAGTATATGTGTTTGTTTTTATTCCAATGTATTATATTCCTTTCTATACCATTAAATTCTTATTTTACCCTTTCAGGGGCAGTGGTATGTTTATGAAACCACTTAAGTTTAATTCCCAAATGCCACAATGGCATCAGAATTTTGCTAAACTTTTTTCCATTTAATATATATGTGAAATATAGCCTTTTTCTTATTTCCAAATAAATGCTTTTGTAAATTCTGGTGCCAGTCATTTATTTCAACATTTTAGTACTGAAAGTACTTTGCCCCTGAAAGGGTTAAAATATCATAATGGTGTGTCCAGTATGGAATGATCATCATCAAGTGTGAAAAAATATATTCATGTAGATTGTTTTAAGACTTTTTTCTTAACCCTCAGACTTCTCAATTTTTTTTTCAAAATCCTTTCGACCAATATGTAATCAACCTTTATCTCCTATACTATTACATATTTCAAATCATCCTGCATATGAAAAATTTAATAAATTTATCATCTTCATCCTTTAACTGTGGAATTTTTAATATAAAATTGCTTCAAAAATTGTAAATTATGTAATTTTTTCTACAAATGTCTTGCCTGTGGAAATCGTGGGATAATCAGTCAGAGGGTTAAGAATTTATTTAGCCCCTTTTATATACTTAAAAATATATACCATTCTTTATCTAATACTTTTGTAAACAACTGTTTTAAAAACATCATCCAATTGATTTAACAAACTTATTTAGAAAATGTAGCTCAAGTATTCATACTACATAATTTGTCATCATAGGTGATACTAAAAATGACTTTGAACACGCTCCAAGTTAAATTTTATTTTTTGAAAATGTCAGTACCCATTTTGGCCCATTATGAAAAATTCACTCATATATTACTGCTATACTTACTGTAACAAAAATTTATATGTTAAATTTAGGAATTGTAAATAAATATATACATTTATAATAATATACATCTCCACTCTGTTACCAAAGGTTCACCTCCGTTACCAGTAAATTTTTAATTTTTTTTTTTTTAATTAAATAAATAAAATGAATTGAACAGGACCATAGATTTATTAGTGTTCTTCACTTGTTTATAAAACCCAGAAAAAAAATTAAGTAAAAAAAGAATTTTTTTAATTAAAAAAAAAATTATGAAATATGCCCTTTTTTGAAGAATGACCCATCTATCAAAAATTATTGATATAAATCGGTTAAAACATGTTTTAACTGATTTATTCTTGTTAGAACGCTAGGACTATCAGTAACATATGGGTCATTCCATGTTAAATCAACCAAAAATTTTCAATATTCAACCTGACCATTTCAGATTTTAATGAAACCTTCAGGAATCATTCTCTCTGATGATATAAATGAGAATATGCTTTTATAATTTATTTTTTATCTCAGTAAATTTTCATACAATTAATTTTTTTAAGTTTGAAAAATCATTGTTTGGCTTGTATAAATGTTTTCAATTTTGAATTTCTCAAGTTTTATCAGGCGTAGTGAGTTGTTTGACACCTCATTTAAAAATTTTAAATTAAAATTTTTTTTTAAATAATTTTGATTATTAATTTTTTTATTAAATAACTTTTTTAATTTTGAAAAAAAAAAATATATGTTTTTTGTAATATTATAAACTTTAAATTCTGAAAGTTTTAGAGTGGGATCTCAATGGGATCAGCAGTTATAAAAAAATAATGTTAATAAGACAGTACTATCTTTAGAACAATCATAAAGTTGGCAAGGTGCCAACTTCAAATACCAGCCTCAACTAGTGTTTAAAATTGTTTTTTTTTTTTTTTTTTTTTTTTTTTTTTTTTTAACATAACTGCTGATGCTGCTGAGATCCTACTCTAAAACTTTCAGAATTTAAAGTTTATAATATTACAAAAAATATATAAGTTTTTCAAAATTAAAAAAAAAAATGCTATTTTTAAATTAAATTAATTTATTTTTTTAAACCAAGCATAGTCAACTTTCATATCAAATTAAACCTTATAAAATTCTCTTTAAAACGAGAAGTCAAACAACTCTCTATGCCTGATAGAATTTGAGAAATTCAAAATTGAAAACATTTGTACATGCCAAAAAATGATGATTTTTTGAAATTAAAAAAATTAATTGTATGAAAATTTACTGAGATAAAAAGTATATTCTCATTTATATCATCAGGGAGAATGATTCTTGTAAGTTTCATCAAAATCTGAAAGAAAAAAAGAAAAAGAAAAAGAGCTGTTTGAAGATATTTAAAACACTGAAAATTACCTTTATTAGTAATAACAATTTTAATTTCAAAATCGTAGCAAATATTTTGCATTCTCACAAAACTAATAATGTGTTAAAAAGGCAGATTTAGTACTTAATCATCTTAAAATATATTATTTTACATATCTTTCTCCACTCTGCATACATGTTTATTTTCAAAATTCTATGAAATTTTAATATGTTAAAATTATTTTAGTTGCTATTAATTTCGCTTTGTTCTGTTCTTTCTGTTTTTTACTACCTCATTATTTAAATAATTTTTGTATCTAATGATAAATCCAAGCTCATTAAAGTTTGAAATATGTCATTTCTAATATTGGCATGGAATACAATGTTGAAAATGCTCTTCATTTTCCCCCTGACTCAAATAAATATACACACGCTAACTCTTTTGAAACTGTGAGAACTGTGATTATTTAATTAAGTGGATTGACAAACTGGAGAAAGGATAGAAATCTGCACAGGCTCTGGCCAGTTTTCTTCCATTAGGCAGGCCTTTATTATCACATGGGCAAATCGGGACTTTGCCCAGGGGTCCCAGACCTCAAGGGGTCTCCAAATCCATATATTAATTTATAAAATATTTACTTTTTTCTCTCCGCCTAGTTCCAATTCAGAAAATTTTCAAATACAAAATACCAATTTCATCTTTAAAAGATTCTATTAAACTTTCTGAAAAACAAATTTCATTTTGAATTCACAGAGCTAAGTGCTTTCGCAAAGCTAACCTCAACCACTCAGTAGCAAAGCACCGCTCCGCTTTGGCTGCAAGCACAGAACATGGAACATAATAGCTTTATTAGCAAAAGTACCATCTTTTTAGATTTACTGAAAAAACACTTTCTACTTGTGAAGTAGAATCCATTAGATTTGATATTATGTTGTGTGTAGTACAACTTAAGATGTAAAAAAGGGGAACTTGATTAACTCATATTTAGAGTATTTGACACTATTCTATAAGTTGAAGTTATTATTAATTTCACCTTAAAGTAATATAACAAATTTGCTAAAGTTATATAAAAGAGTTTTGTTCTATACTAAAAAAAGTATTTTTATTGATTAAGGTATACTTAATTTAGAATTGGCAGACTATTTAAAATCCAAGGTGTGAAAATATTGTTTAGGCATTACATACATGACTGACCATCCGTTCTATTTGAATAATGTTGCAACGGTTCGAATGGCGCCCCCTAATTTTTCTTTGCCCAGGGCCCCAATTAGTCATGATCGGGGCCTGCCATTAGGCTGAGGACAGGCCTGAGCTTACTTTTCCCCCTGCAGATGAAACTAGGGCTGTGCGAGAGGCAGTGTTCATTTTAAATGGGAATTCAAAGTATGTATATGTAAAGAAAGCCAAAATTTGAGCAAAAAACATTGAGTTGCTTTCAGTTTTTTTTTTTTTTTTTTTTTTTTTTTTTTTTTTGAAAAATTTGGGCCAAATATAGGAGTTTTTTCGACTGTACATTGTGTACCGCAACTTTGATTTTTAAAAATTTTGATGTCAAATTAAAACTGACATTTTAGGTTATCAGAAAATGTGCTAGTTTGTTAGGGTTAAAGATAAGGTTAAATTGTTGGAAATGGACCAAAAATGAATAACCAAGCTTTGACGCTCGATCAACTAATTTTTATCATAATGAAATGCCATTTTTTTTTTATGGGTCATCTTTATCATTGTGTATTCTTTATGAAAAAACTTATTAAAGACACAGTGCACCAACAAGGAAAACAATAATCAATTTAATTGCCAAATTTAAGTAGACAGAAAGTGTTGCCATAAGGCAACCATTTCTGGCAATACCAGAAGTCCACGATCTGCATTCACTGCTGAAAATATCCAGCAAGTGGAGGAACATCTTAATGAAGATCCACATCTGCCATGTTTGAGACTTGTTCAAGAGATCAGTATTTCTGAGGCAAGTGTTCGCCACATCTCAAGAGGTGAACTGCATCTTTACCCATACAAAATTCAAATTGTGCACAATTTGCCTGCAAAAGCCAAGGAAAAAATATTTGTTTTTGTTGAAAAGGTTCTTTGGCTATTGCGAGGTAACATCCCAGTTCCAAACATTTTGTTTAATGATTAGGCTCACTTTCATCTGGCCGGGCACTATAGGTGCAGATTCCTAAAATCTGTAAGGAGCCAGTGGCTCCTAAACCCAAAAAATCCAGATGCCACATTGTGAAACAAACGCATAAAAACAATAGCGTTTATATGGGAAAAGAAACTCAGGAATTCAAAGTGGAAAATAAATTATTTAATATATACATATGTACAACAATGTGTATATTTAATTTAATCATAAAATTCCTTATATTCGAATATTAAGTAAAATACTTTATTCTTCACATTACCAATTTTACGATTACACATCACTTAAAACATGGTAAAAGTTTCATGAAAAACTGTCTTATCATCACTAAAAATGCTAAAAAGTTTCCAAAAAACAGTCACCATTACAAAAACGTTTTCGTCCCAGCTGGAGCATCATCAGTTGTGATTTCAGGCATCCTGCCCTGTACTATTTATTTGACTGGGAATGGACGAATTCCCTCTAATCTTATTCCTTTCCCTATTTTTTTCCTTTCTTCTTCTAACATTTAGGTTTAATACAAATCTTAAACTATACAAGCTTGTTGTTCATCTGAGGAAGGCTAATGTTTAGCCGAAAGCTCATGAAATTTTAACATCTTACAGTTTTAATATTTTGAAGCTGTATTTTGATTTATTGCACCTCGATAGTAACGTAACTTATCAATGTGTTTACATTGTGCTTTATAAATATTTTATTGGGTGAATTTGACATTCGTATTATATAGATTTTTCTATATATTTTTATTTATAAGATATTCATTTTAAAATATCAAATCCAAGAATATTCAAATTTATTCAATGATCAGTCCATGATTAACATCTATTGTCGTACCATATAACAGCCTTTTTGCATTTCTAAAATAATTTTAATACATTTTATTAAAAATGTAGTATATTGGACATTATTTAATAATTGTAATAACCTTTTATTATCATTTAATATTAATGTTCATTGCAGTTAGCAGATAATCTATATTAGTAAAGGTTATGACAAATATTATTCTTTCCTTTTATTGTTCTTTCCTTTCTCTATTGTTCTTTTCTTGTATTTTTAAATGTTACCCATTTAGGAAATGCTCTTTTAAATAAATTTAACAAATGTAATTGTAAATAAAAATAATAACAAGAACAAGGGAAAATCAATCTAGAAATGTATTGTATGCTACACTATAAATTAGAGGAAAATTGAAAATAATAGGTTTTTGACGGAATAAACTGGTAAAAACACAGCTTTTACCACTGTCACGTCAAAAGCCAACCCTGTATGTCACGTGACATGAAATGTTTATAACTATAAGTAATTTATTTATTTTTTAAAAAAAACTCATTTCGATTCCAAATCACTTCCATAGTCAGGGCTGCCAATTTTATGCTTTTGCATTTAAAAATATGTCAGAAAGTTTCATGTTGTTAAGCAGGTCATTTGAGAACCACTTTAATATATATTTTTTACGAATGAGACAGGATGTTCTACAAATTGCCAAGAAAAAGAATGGGCTGGACCCAGGCCGAATGTTTAACATTTATCTATTGGGTTGGGCTATATAGCTTTTCTCCATATGAGCCTGTACATTTAGATAAAAAAATCTTGACATTTTGTAACATTATGACTTCTGACCAACTTTGTCAGTTTCATTTTATTATAAAATATAATTGAATTGGAATTCTGAGTTAATCTATGTAACTTATCTATGTATGTTTAACTCTGCTATCTCTAAAATTGGAAAAAATTTAACAACCCTGTCTGGATTTATAAACGGATCCAATTTGTGATAATTTTACCTTAATTGTGATGTGTAGTAACCTTGGCATTTTCAGCTATCAAAATTCACCAAGTGAAAAAAAGGCTGTTAAATTATTTTATGTGTGATAATCTTTTTTTTATTTAATTTCCATGGACTTAAAGAAGTTGTTTTCATAGTTTATTGTGTTTCTGATTGCAGTATATTATTATTTATCAGGTATTGGACTAAAGAAGAAGATGAAATTTTATTGAAGCTTGTTAAAGAACATAAACATGGGGAAACTATACCTTGGAACAAAAGTATGCTTACTATTTTTATGTAATTTTTTTTGCTGCCTGTTATTTTCCAAATAGTTTTATATGCTTTACTCTTATATATTGTATTATATATTAATTTTAAACCAATTAAGAAAGTTTAAGTATTAAGTCATAGGGCTGCATGCTACTAAAAGCAACTTAATTACCTTAATTTAGTTCGTCAATCAGAATGAGTCCAGCAAATGCAGACCAGCAAAGTTTTTTTTTTCTTTTTTAATATGATCAGTGATAAATCATTGAAAAAAAAGACTGAAATAAAATTGAGATTTAATGTTTGATTTAATCAAGTTTAGCATTTATGCAGCAATGGATAATAATGTGCTTACCCCAGACTAGTGTAATTACTTATTAGTTTATCATTTTATCATAAAAACATTAAAATCATGTTATGCAGTAAAAACACAACTTGAAATCATAAATGCATTTAATTCAGTGACTTTTTGTAAGTGTAAGGTGGAACTGATAATATTTTTTTATCACCAACAAATTTTCCATCTTTTAAGAATTTGTGTTCATGAGATTTTACTGTAAGTGCAAACTTTCTGGTTTTCTTTTGTTTTTAACAGTTTTTTTTTGTTTAATTAATTAATTTTTTACTTTTAGTATCAATAATGATGGAGGGACGCACTCGTCAACAAATTAAAAATCGTTTTGAGAGAAGCATTTCACAGAGAGATAATCGTTCTGCTTGGTCTCCTGAAGAAGATGGGGTATGTTTTTATGTGTTTTTTAATAATTTTTCAAGTCTGTAATTTTTTTTAAGTGCTGCTTTGTAAAAAACTTGTCAAGTGGGTAGCTGCCAACTCTTCTAAATTATGAATACTAAATTGCCTTCAAATTAAAAAAATAAAAAATCCATTTGTAAATTACTTCAGGGTGTTCTTGGTTCTCTTGGGGTATTTTTGTACTAATAATGCAGAGGTTTTCAGTAAGGAATGATAGCTGATGTCACCACTTAAACAATTCATCTGTTGCTCAGATAATTTCCGCACCAACTTTGTTCCAACTTTGCACAAAATTTTTCATATACTTATTTTTCCTTCTTAAATTATTTAACTTTTTTATTACTTCATTGCTTTTATATGTTTAAGATGTAGTGATTTCTTTTTTCTCTAATTTAGCTTCTTATTGGTTTATATCAAAAATTTAGAGCGGGATGGAAAACAATTGAGCGTTTTTTTAAGCGCAGATCTGCTGATGCAATTAGAGAAAGGTAATCTTTTCCCTTACTATTTTATATGTAAACTGAAATTTAATTCACATAACATTATTAGAATATTCTATAGTGTAGAAATTTTTAAATGTTAAACTTCATTCATGCTCGATTTCTTTGTAATGATAAATTGAACAGGATCTTTTACTTAGATTTCTTTATTTAAAATGAGGATATGATAATTTTGGATCATTTTAATGTTGGCTTTTTGCTTAATGCATAAATAAACAGTATGTCATAAAAAAATGTTTCTAAGCACTATAATTTTTTTTTACTAATGCCAGGCATGAAAGCTTTCTTCTGTGTTTTTTTTTTTGTAAATCGGCTTTTTTTTAATACTTTTCTGGCTGTTTTTTGAGATTGAAGCAAAACTTCTGAGAAATGTCTTAATATTTATTGGGATAATTTTATATTTGCTTAGAAGTCAACTTTTTTTTTCCCTTTCAGCTTGCTCTTTTATGTCTGTCATGCACAACTTTCTGTTAAAGTCTTATTAACTTAAAAGCTTTAACGCAAATTTCGTCAAAGAATTGCTGGGGGAAAAGCATATTTCGTCAAAAGAACTGCCAAAAAAACATGAATTTCGTCAATGGATCACTGAAAAATGAGAGTTTTGGGCAGAGAATCATGTGAAAAACAGGAATTTCATCAAAGGATCATTGAGAAAAACGAAAATTTTGTCAAAAGATTGTTGAAAAAACACAAATTTCGTCAAAAAATCGTTGAAAAAACGCAAATTTTGTCAAAGGATCACCGAAAAAAAGCAAATTTTGTCAAAGGATCGCCAAAGAAAAGCGAATTTCATCTAGGGATTGCTGAAAAAATGTGAATTTCGTCAGAGAATCGTGTGAAAAACGAAAATTTCGTCAAAGGGGCACTTAAGAAACGCATATATCGTGAAAAGATCGCTGAAAAAATGCAAATTTCGTCAAAAAAATAAATCGCTGAAAAAATGCAAATTCCATCAAAGAATTGTGTGAAAATGTGAATTTCGTCAAAGGATCATGTAAACAACATGAAAATCGCCAAAAGATCTCCTCTTACTTTGTGTGCTTATGCATATACACATGCGTTTAATTGATTAGTATTTGTTTGCTTAAAATTTGCAGCGTAAAAAACAGCCACCAACCAACCTCCAGATAAATTTGAATTTGGTGTGCTGCTATTTCTCATTTTCAAAGGTTGGCAGGTCTGCCATCCTTCTTTCAAAAGGACTGGGCGAAAGCTAATACATAACAATGATTTTATATGTGTACTATATAACATATTCAAGTTTTCTTTTTTAATTTAGCTATTAGTTGAGAAAATGTGATTCATCTGTACAAATGTAACACCATTCAGTTTTATATTTAAATAATTGGACAAGGCCCACTCTAAGTAATTGTTACCTCTCGAGGTGCAGGTGAAGCTAAAAATTGGCAATACAAAATCAATTTTGGCGAAGTAACTGGTGAATTATTGTTTTGCTGCTGATTGTTTCAGAAATATGAACAAGCCCTTAAAATTGGCCCAAGCATTATTTTATAAATGAAGTATGTGTATGTGGTAGGGGGATTAATAAAAAGTTTAACATGATTCAAATCAAGATATACCTATAAAGGGGAAATCAATGGTGACTCCATGGCTATTTTTGTAACATATTCTCCAAAGCTGCAGGGAATATAAATGTATTGTTTAATGACAACCATGGGATTTATATTTCACAAACACTGAAAGAGTCTGTAACAAAAAAATAAGTGGGTAAGTGTGATCGAAGATCGCACAAAGGGTTTCGTTTAATATTCCTTTCAAAACACTTTATCCTTTCTTTAATAAATCCAAATAAATTTCATTTAGCAACAAAAAAAAAAAAAAGTCATGTTTTTTATAAAGTAAAAATTTACTGGTCTATTTTTTTGTTTTTTCACATATCTAAACCAGCCCAATGGCGGACGAAGCCCGCTATTATACTTTGTCATAATAATATCTGTCATGTGGATTAAATGCGATATTTAAAAAAAAAATCCCCTTCAAAATGTTAAAACATGCAAATATTTCCATAATCGGGTTTTATTATGAATCAATAAGTTACTCAAACTCATATATTTACTATTCTCAATTACTCATATTAATACTCGCTTTGTATTATTCTCAAATATTTGAGAAATCCATTAAACTTCCGATATGACGTCAGATTAATTTTCTTTTTAATTCTCTAATGACGTGATATTAATCTGCTTTCTGTACATACACATACTCATACTCCTTGTATTATTGAGAAATCTTAGAAATTTTCCATTTTATTACCAATATGCATCAATTTTTATTTCATTCTAATTTTTAACGTGGCAATCTTTCAATAGAAAATTTTGTAGAAAGAATTTTATTGTGGATTTTTAATTGTTGGCAACTGCTATAACGAAAAATGTTTAAATTTAATAGGAAAAGGCTGTTAGAATTTTGATTTTTTATCTCTGTTTATTAATATAATACGATTTTTTCAAATTTTAATATTTTGAGCTTCATAGCAGATATTCAGTTATATGTACACAAAGTTTCAACTCTGTAAGTTATATGGATTCTGAGAACGGCTCTGTTACAGACAGACAATAGGGTTTCATGAGATGAACGAAACCCTAAAAAAACCCCATTAAGATTACTGGAAGTTGTAATATGAAAAAAAAAGGAGGAGGGGGTAGGGTAATTTTAAACTATAGTAAAGATAAATAAATTTTATTTTGATCTGTTCGTTAGCATGAATAGAAGCACATGTTTATTACATATATAATCTAACTTTAATTAGAGATGCAATGGATTTCAATTTGGCCAGACACCATTTTTATTTGTAATTAGGTGTGGGTTTATATTAGCTAGTTAATACTATATATTTTCTTGTTTATCTTATTTTTAAATTTTCTATTTTTAATTATTTTTATTATTATTTTAGTTTCAGTACCAAAATCATCAATTACATCATTTTTAAATCAATAGCAATATTTCAGCAGCAGCTAATTAGTTTAGTAATAGTAAATTATTTTCATGAAAAATAAGACTTACACTAGAATACATTTGAAAGGAATATTTAGTACTTTCTTTTTTTTTTCTAACAGGGTATATTTAGGCTGTTAACTACCTTCATAATCTCTTATTGCTTTCCCATTTAAAGACAAGTTTTCTGTTGTGACAACAGAAAAGTTATTCTTGCTAGTTGCTGCTGTATTGTAGCAGCTTTGTAACACAATAACAAAATTATGAATACAAATCCAGTCAATCAATATGATTAATTCTATTATTATTTTAATTAACAAGCTAAAATGAAAACATTAAAACTCCAATTCTATCTACAAAACAACTTTTCTCCAAGATTTCACATACACACTCTTTGTGGGCACTCCCAACCCCCTCAAAAAAAAAAAAAAAAAAAAAAAAAAAAAAAAAAAACCCATCAAATGATGTGAAGGAGATTCCAAACAAATTTCAAATTTATAGAAAGATGGAATGAAACAGATAAAATCAAAATGTGCTAGAGCTGGAGATTTCTAATTGTTTCCAGAAACACATTCTGATCTTGCATTATAGATATGCCCATAATTTTAATTATTAAGCTAATTTTATGTAATACATATTAATGATTTTAATTATAATTTTTGAATGATTATGCATCAAGGGGCAACTGCACAAAATACTATATAATTAACCTTATAATTAAAGGTAAATTCAATAGGGAATGCATTCACAGTATTTATATTTAAAATATTTTAGAGATTTCAGAATAAGAGAATATTGATTTATTTAAATATGGCCAGAAAAAGTCATATGTAAATCGTGGTAAATACAATTTGCGTTGTTGTTGTTTCATATCTCCCATGTCCAGCGATAGCTAGACTTGTTCCATGAGATGAGGTTATAAACTTGCAAGAAGTTCAGAAACAATAGAGGATCTTTATTTATGTCATTGTGGGTGAATTGGAGGCAGTCCAAAATGTGGTCAGAAGATGCATTCCCAGAAGCACACTTATTGCAAACAGGGTAAACCTTTTGTCCACTATAAAAAGCAAGTCCCCTTAAATGACGACTAGCAAATCTGGATAAGGTTGTTTGAGATTTGCAGTTGCAAGTGAGATCCAAGGATCTGCCTGGACTTGATCTTATGTACCATTTGTTTGCTGGAAAGATCCATTGTTCCTATTTTTTCTAATTGATGAGATTTCATTGAAAGTACAGACAGGGGCATGGGGGTGGAGCCTCTGAACCGCTCTTTGCAAGTCTATCTGCAGCCTCGTCTCCCTGAATATCCACATGTGAGGGTATCTGCTGCAGATGTATTACTCGAGTCAAGGAGATCCGTTTCAGCATATTTAGAATGGAAATAGTAGTGCTATCACCCACACTACTCCAGTCTTTTATATGTTGGATTGTGCTCCTACTGTCCGATAGAATCCATACTTCACCAAAGCGCTTTTCTGCCAGAATAGCCTTTAGCCCTACTTCAATGGCAATAAGTTCACTTCTAAAGACAGAGCAAAAGTCTGGATTTCTAATGCTCATCTTCTGTTCACAGTCTGGGGCCTTGATAAAAAAATACCACTGCCTGACTGGTTATTTTCACATTGCAATAACCAATTTGCACAATTTGTGTTGTAAAAATTATTAAACAAATAAAATAATCAAAGATTATTCAATGTGATGGATTATAAAAAATAAACATTGGACTTACCTGAACCGGAAATCATTTTATCTTCATAAAGAAAACCAATATTTACAAATATTTGCTACGTAGAAATGTGCCTTAATAATATTTAAATATTTTACTTTCATAATGTTATCATAGTGTATATAAATACACTATTTATATACACGATATTATTTATATTTAATTAATTCTTCATTTTAATTCTGAAAACACAATGTATTCTTCACTTTTTCAAAATTCTCAATATCAAATACAATTCAATTAAAACTCTTTTATGTAAATTTATTTAACTTTTATTTTATTATGAAATAAAATTTTTATTAAACAATAAATACTTTATTATGCACATCATAGACTTAAAAATACAAGAAAAATGTTTTATGTGAAGAGATGAATAAATACACATAAGTTATGAATTGACTGTTTTTATTACATAAATATATATGAATAAAATATGAAAATAAAAAATAAACAAATGAAAAGGGTTTTAGTGCACTATTCCCTAAATATTAATTCCTTTATCATTTAAAATATTACTATAAATTTTATATTCCATTTATAATAATTGGAGTATCTCTAATATGATTACATTCAAATATATTGATATAACATGAAGAACAAAATTATTACAGCTATATTCATTTGTTTGTCTTTCTCAATAAACAATATTTGAAACTGAAAGGCGAAATAATATATTAGTTAGTAATTATAAACATTTTTTTTTCTGTTGTGAAAAGTTATGAAATCGTAAAATATTTCTAAAAGAATCTGATGAGTCATAGTTTAAGATAAATAGTTCAACATTTGAGAAGTAAATTGCTAGATCATTCACAAACTGCATTGGACATATAGTTCTTGAGACATTTAATAAGTAAAGGAAATATCAGTTATTAGTTGATTGAAGTAAACATTCTTCAAGAAGTCATTTGTATATAAGAATGTTAGTAATTATCATAAAATTGTTCTTTTCAGTTTAAAATATTTTTCTTTTTAAAACACAGTAGAAAAGATAAATATTTCCTTGAAACTCCTCATTTTATATGCTTCAATGACTATTTAAAAGGAAATAATATAATATTCTTATATTGCCTTATAACAGTTGTTACCTGTAGATAAAATCTTTACTCATCTGCTTTGAAGAAATTTTTTTGAAAATTCCATGAAACAACAGGTCTCATACATGCATGAAGGATCCTTGGAATCAATCATATAACAAATTTTCCACTGATTTCATATACTAACCACTATCAATATAAAACAAACTTATTCAGGAAAAGGCCACTAATTAAAATGGCATATGTCATCTCATCGGCCAATTCCTGAAATCGGGAGCAGATTCAATCCAAGTCTTGAAAAGATGGGACATTAAGGGAGAAGAGAGAGACACTAGGAAGATTTTTTTAACCTTTGAGCACACGTTTTTCAATATAGATATCGCCGATTCAAAATCGATGCAGCCCTCAGCTAATAAGAAAACTCCTTAGTCAGTTGAAAAAATATTTTCTGACTTTAAGCAAATTTTCTCCTCAACTCTGTTAAAGTTTTGATTCCCGCTCGAAATAAGTTTTGCGATGGCAATCAGCAACACTCTTGAAGAGAAAACTGTTTTTATTGCATTCTTTGGGTGGGAGAAGCTTGGTGAAAGTTCAATGAACCCGTATTAGAGCACTTTACTTGCTTAAAAAGTGTCCTTTCTTTGGAAGAAAAGGGAATAACTGTTCAGCGGAGATTACAGGATCCAGACAATATAAAATATAATTATTTCGTAAAATAGCTTAAATTAAAAAGGAAATTTTTATGAAAGGCAAAAGAAAATATTTAGAAAAAATAAAATTACTTTCTTGATTTTTTTTATTTATTTAACTGAAAAAATTATTTATTTTGGAATTATAGCTAAGATTTTAAAAGATCGTTTTTTGAATAAATGAAAATAAGATTGTTTTTAGAAAATGATTAAATGAAAATTCATTTCTATTTCAATTCTTCATGATTTATTTTAATTAATATAAATAGATTTAATAACGAAAATAATTTCTTTTTAATGTAGCAATAGAGTAAATAAATTTTGATGATTGGTTGAAATAGAGAATTATTAGATTTCCAAACAAATAGTAAATACATAAATATTAATTAGTATGATTAATATTAATTAATGTTGAAACTTAGGTATCAAATTAATGTGTTATGCTGTGGCATAACACATTGGTTTACGGATACTCAGTAATTAATGTTTTTTAAATTGCCTCTCAGACATATTATTTTTGTTCTTAAAAAATCATTGCATTTACTAGCAAAAAAAAGGGAGGGTATCATTTTTTTTTGGGGGGGGGGGTTAATGAATTAAATAAAAACTACAATTATGTAAATCAAAATAAAAGCTGATTAAAAATCTGAATAACCAATTAGAAAACTTTGATTAACCCAGTTATAAAACTTTTAATCAATTCCCACCTCTAGAATTTTGAATGAAAGTTTCATATAATTAACTTGAGTATTGCAAATTACTTATACGTTGGGCAATGATTACTTGGACCCACAACAAATAAGTTTTAAATCAGTCTTGGTTCTACTTTGTTTACAGTATCAACAAAATTTAACAATACTTGGTTAATAATGTCACTACTCTCTACATAGTAGACCCATTTCTAATGTAAAAAAAAAATATATATATTCTTTTTGTGGGTCCAAGTAATCTGATTTATGGTAAAGAAAAAAAATAATAAAATGTAACTTTTATTTAATAGTTTTGAAAATGACTAATTTTTAAATTTGGTAAATTTGTTGGCTAATAGTATAAATTTTGGAATGTATCAAACTAAATTTGTTTAATAAATGGACTTAATGTAATAGTTAAGTGCAACATAGGATTTTTTTTTCTTTTTAGATATTGTAATGCTTTGATACCAGGTGTCAAGTCTGGGCCTTGGTCCCAAGAAGAAGATAAACAGCTTATATCCCTGATTAAGGAGTATGGTTATGGTGAGTTTTTTTTTTAATTGTTTTATTTTATGTAAACATATTGTATAATCTTTCATTTACTCAATTTTTAGGCCAAAGTTGCTTCAATTGTATAGTTGAAATTTATATTATAAAGTATGTTACCAATGTATTTGTGCCAGGAAGATAGATTACCAAAAATGGTGGTTAATCAGCAATAATATTTATGCGTGGGCTCCTGTTTCTGATTCTAAATAACTACATTACTCAAACAGAAAATTATATTTGTCTACAAAAAAAAAAAAAAAAAAAAGCACAATTTTTAGTTTTTTTTTTAATTCATTTTTTGATTAATAGTTGGCACGCACATTTGTTTTAGTGATCCACCAATACTAGTGAGGATTCAGTTACCAGAGTTTCCCCCAAACAATTTCAGAAGGGTGCTGCCTGCCCTTTGGTTTACCCTTCTTGCCCCTCATAAAAGTAATTAGCACCCTTCTTGCCCCCTCAGTAAAATAATTAGCACCCTTCTTGCCCATCAGTAAGAAAAGTGCCCTTTCTCCTTTTTGCATTAAAAAATTTGCTTTAATAGTAAAAATTGACTCAATGTTCTTGAAAATAGTGCCCTGACATTTAAATATCAAAAGTGGCTTTAAAATCCAAAATAATACCTTTTAACAATTAAAAAAAGTGCCCTCAGGAATCCAAAAAATGCCCTTAAGAATAAAAAAATTGCCCTTTTCTCACCAGCAGCACTCCGCTTTTTTTTAAACCTGGAGGAAACTCTGCAGTTATGATGTAATACCAACTGGATCATGAATCGGAACTTGCGACATGGTAGCTAAATTCATTCAGTGAATATTCCCTTTCCTGTATCTGGCAAAAATTCTAGATAAGTGAAATGAAACCAGTTTTTGTTTTTCTCTGTAGCATTGCTTCATCACTTAAATTTTTTAATTTTACACCCTGATATTGCGATATATTTGTACTTAATATAGCATAATACTAATTTTTACATCAGATGGAGCAAAAAATTTACTTCCAAGTAAAGTTTATTTAAAAAGTATAGTTTAACTTACCAATATTGGATAACTTTTAAAAATAATTTTCATGCATATAATGTTTTACTCTGTCACCATATTCCATATCACATAAAAATAAATAAATATTTGTCTGCTATATTAATGTAAATTTACATTTTCAACACCACTAAATAAATACTCAAAACTTGGAAAAACTGACTGTGTTCCAGGGTTCGATGATATACAAGGTGTGTCAGAAAAAATCTATACATACTGTTTAATGGGTGATAACTTTCCAGTTTTTCTTTCTTTTCAAAGTGTAATTGATTGAAAATAATGAGTGGACCAAGATTAACTTTTGAAAAAAGAAAATTCATTTTAAAATACTATTAAGTATGAAATCTACTAAAGTACTACTAAAGTATGAAATCGTTGCAGAAGTACAAAAACAATATTGCAGGAAGTTTCAGGCAGATCCACCTATGCAACTTACAATTCATCAGATAAAAAATAAGTTTGAAACGAATGGATGTTCGTAGATGACATTCCAGAATTGCAATTGAGAAAGAAAGGATGTGCCACAACACCAAACGAAATGTTTGTTGACGTTTGTGAATAATAGCCGAATGTTATAAGCAGTGTATTGACCAGAACAGTAATACTTTTGAACATCTGTGGTAACAAGAAATGTTATACATTTTATGTAGATTCTTTTGCAATTTAAATATTATTTATATGGGAATAAAAACTGGAGTTATAATCATTCAAAGTGTGTATACATTTTTCTGACACATCCTGTATACCAATAGATATATATCTTGATATATGAAGAACTTTTGCTCGGCAGTAAACTTTTTTTATCTCACCCACCCTCTCCCCCCACCCCAAAAAAATAAAGTTTGGATTTTATTTTATTTTATGTTTGAAGCCGAATTTTTAATTGTAGAACCAATAATTATGTGGGACAATATTTACTTAGAACAGCCATTGATAAACAAATTGTCTAATTTACAGCTTCATTAAAAAGAAACTTTTCTCATTTTGGTTTAGTTCAGTTTAAACTGCCCAACAGGTTATGAAAAAAAAAAAGCAGAGTAGCTTGCATTTATATTCAAAATTTTCAATAAAAACAAATTATTTTGTATTTAAAATTTTGTTGTATTAAGCATAAAATTTTCTTGATAATTCATACTAAATCCTACAGTTTGTTTCTGTTTTTTGTCAGTGTAAAACAAAAATTGTATCTGTTTTTCCCCGTGGCAGAATGTATGCGATGGGCGTCACAGACTTTTTAGGGCACCTGCTGACACACTATAGCATGTAAATTAAGTGGAAAAAGGCAAACTTCGTCGAAGGATCACGAAAAAACGGCAAATTTTGTCGAAGAATCACAGGAAAATACATGAAAAATGGCTAATTTCATTGACAGATCGCGAAAAAAACAAAAATTTAGTGAAAAGGTCGTGAATTTCATCAAAAGGCCATAAAAAAAAAAAACATGAGTTTCGTTGAAGGATCACAGAAAAATGTGAATTTTACCGAAGGGCCACAGAGAAAACGCCAACTTCGTCAAAGGATCGTGAAAAAAATTTTTAATTTCGTCAAAGGATCATGGAAAAATGGTCAATTTCATCATCGGATCGTAAAAAACAAAGAATTCTGCCGAAAGGTAGCGAAAAAACAGCGAATTTCGTTGAAGTATTGCCAAAAGACGGTAAATTTTGTCGAAGATCGCCAAAAAATGGTAAATTTCATCAAAATATCACAAAACAACCAGCAAATTTCATCGAAGGATCACAGAAAAAACACGAATTTTGTCAAAGGTTCATGGAAAAACGTGAATTTCATCAAGACTGTAAAAAAAAAAAAAACCCATGAGCTTCATTGAACGATCATGGAAAAAATGCAAATTTCGTCAAATGGTTGCAGAAAAAAATGATAGTTTCGTAAAAGGATCGTGGATAAAAACTGCCAATTTCGTCAAAGGATCACGAAAAAAGTGCTAATTTTGTCAAAGGGCCACGAAAAAAACATGAATTTCATCAAAGGATCGCGGGGGGGGGGGGACCCTAATTTCTTAGGGGGGAACCCCTAATTTCATCAAAGGTTCACGAAAAAAGCGTGAATTTTGTGAAATAGTCCCGGAAAAGATGCAGCATTCCTTTAGAAAACAGCAGACACACAAAGTTCTATGCTTGTTAATATAGGCATAGTTTTTAATCTGAAACAATATACTGAACTAACTTTTGAAAAATCAGGTTAACCTGAACCCAATTTGCAGGGATCTACATGAAATCGAGTCAAATTAAAAGCAGAGTTAATCTGACCTGCAACAAGAATAATTATTGCCGAGAGGGGATTGTCCTCCCTGCCCCCTCTGCTGTAACCTTTCAGGATATTTGCTGTGAATGCAGAATTTTTTTTTTACTCAGAAATACTGATAAATGCTGATGCCTTAATTAATTAGCCCTACAACAGCAGGAATAGATTTATATGATATATTGCGTATTGCAGACTATTTTTGAAAACATTATTAGCGTTGCAGACACTTGAAGATAGTTCTGTCACTGGGCTGTTTTTCATTAGGTGATCTTCAATTTTAGGATTTTCATGTTATTCGACGATTTACTACCTGTGCCCAGCTATTGTTCCCATCACCATCATTTGTATTTCACTTTCAATCAAAATGTAAACCTTTCACCCATTTCATCTGAAATACATGCTGTGACGGTAGAGTAGAATGGCTGGCCATATCGTACAGTTTTTAGAGGGAAAACTGGAAAGTCATAAATTACGTTGTGGCACGTGGTGGGGATCGCTACCCTTACGTTCCACGTGTAACCACAGGATCGTTATTCTCGCTAGTGTTGTTCAAGACATCTTCTTATCAAAGAAATAAAGAAGGCTGTACTTACGTTAATACATGATGTTAGTTTACGATGGACACCTCAAAGTTCATGTACCTTTCGGAGCTGGATCTTGCTGATCTGGACGAAACACATTAAGTACTACTTGGACACAGAAAAATAGGCAATAAATTGCTAGTAACTAAATCTCATTTATTAACGTTGAACTTCATGATCGGGACTGGTCTGATGACGCTGCACTTTTAAAATGATCCTTGCATACCGCGACGATTGCAATCGGCTCGCGATGGGTACACAGCCTCAGCGGAGCCGCGTGGCTCGCCTAGCTTGGAGGAAACTTTTAGAGCTACGCTCTCCTGGACGATTGTACTGCAACTGAAAAATTCCACCTCGCGGAAAACGTACCTCGATGATCTGACCGGCAGTTCATCCATTCCGCGACGACGAGGAGTAACGGCTGCACAAGCATCACCCGAGGACGGTGAGGAAGCGATGCGCCATGATTGAAGCACATGGGAGAAAACTTGCTTTTTCCCGCGTGAGTGTCCGATAAAATGGCGACTGCTAAAACGTGAGACTAAATAAATTATAACTTGGAAATTCCGGTGTTCGTAAAAATAACACAAAAAACAAACCGGAAATTGTAGAACAAAAAGTAATACATTAAAATGAAGGGAATTAAAAGTTATTACAATTAAAAATATTAATTTAAATAGGAAATAATGAAAAACTAATTAAATAATTAAAATTAATGCTGAAAACGGGAATTAACCGCGTGGATATGCAAGGGAAAATTGAATGTCTAATTTCTATTGTGACACATGCATTTAACATACATATATTATATACATTTAAAATACATACCTTTCACTCATTTCATTTAAAATAGAAAAAATAAACAAACATTTTATTTCATTATCAAAGTATTGTGTCTAAAACACACACAAAAAATAAAAGCTGCTATTGGCAAGATTTGCACCTGGCTAACATAAAAGTACCGAATTTTGTTGTGTAAGGAAAAAAAAGACATTTAGGATATTGTATTAGTATATATTTTATTAAATTTTCATGCTAAATGCAATATATTTTAGTTTCTAATTTATATTAAGTCTGAAAATATTTATAGTCATAGTAATTATAGTTGAATACATTCAAAATATTGAATGTTATATCAAAATATTGGATATTTTTGATATTTTCAAAAATATGATACAATGATACGATACAGAAGTTGCCAAAACTTGTGATTTATAGCGTAAGTTTAGTGAAGGTACTTTCTTCTTGCCTGTGTAATTATTACAAAAATAAAAAAAAAAAACATTTTTTTATTTGTGAAGTTATGCCATATATAAAGTACCAATACTAACTCATATGCAAAAATCCATGGGTATAATTAGTACCATCTATGCTTTGCAAATGCTGCTTAGCAATTGTTGAATGGAAAGCTGGCTGTAGTTGGTAAAATTTCATTTATACCAGCCATTGTGGAGAATAAGCTTTATCTGATAAACTCCATGAAAATATCCGAAAATCTTAAAACTAAAATTGTTTGCTATGCATAGAATTTTACCTATTAGATTGTGAAGGCTGGGAAATATCTTACTGATCTTTCCTGTCCTCTGAAGTACAAAATTTTGTATACTTTTCTTTAAAAAATTTTGTAAATCTTTTTAAAACATTATAAGTCTTGACTGTGGAATTTATTTAAAATAACTTCATATTTCAGGTCACTGGACCAAAATTTGTAAAAGCCTTAAAGGTCGAACTGATAATATGTGTTTAAACCGAGCTGAACGTTTGTTAGAATGGTCAATCAAGTACCATAATGAAAGAGTAAGTAGAAAGAAAAAATGTTTCTGGTATAATGTCATTGATAGCTGATTTTTTTAATTTTATGTTTCTTTTACAAAGATTTGAATATAAAGTCCCCTTTGGTAATTTAGATAATTTTTAATCTGTGACTTTGTTTTTTAAGCATATTTTGTGCTATTATCAAGCCTTTCAACTATTTAATATCGAAAAAAAGTTGTGTTATTGAATCAATGTTTTTGATTTCAGAGAACAGGTGAATATGATCCTAATGTGAATGATCCTTTGATGGTCACTAAAATTTTGAGACCTTCTGCACCGTCAAAATACTGTCCTATGAGAATTGAAAAGCAGAGATCTTATAGGGAGAATGGCTTGAAGATGCTGGTTAAGGCAATTGAAGAAGTTGCACCTGGATATACAGCTGGGATACAGGACTTGGTAAGTTTTAAAATGCATAATTTGTGAAATAGAAATAATACATAATTTATGAAATGGCTGGCAAGAAGCCAGTACCTAAGGGTGAATATCTGTTTGCTTTAAAAAAAATAAAATCTTTAAAAAATTCTAAATTTTATACATATACAGTAGGACCCGTATTTAACGAGGAACTCGGGACACAGAAAAATGCTCGTTAAATCCGGTCGCTCGCTAAATCCGAATCCAAATTAATAACTAGTATGTACATAAAAAAACAACTTAGGTGAATTGCTGCTTGATAATCTTTAATGAGAAGTGGAAAATATTCATCCAAAGTTTATTGTTTGACTTTACAAAATTTCGTTTCATTTAATTTTCGTCGTAAAAAATTAATGCATTAAATGTTACATCATCAGTATTTTTCATTGCTTCAAAAAACTATTCAAGATTTTGTAATGACTCTGCAGCACAATCACGTGACGATGTTATTACTACAGTTTCTTCTTCCGAGTTAACTATTACTTGCATTTTCCTCTTTCTGTGCTTTTACCACTTCCACGACGATATCCTCAGTGAAGAGTATGCCCGAGGTTAAGACATGATCATCAAAGTTATTATACTCATTGATGTTTAAAAGATCGTTAAACTGCTGAATGTTATTTTGTTGCAAATATAGACTGAGAATCACAAGTCATCTTCATCTTCGAAGTCACCATCACTTCTGTCAATCCATCCAGCTTTCCTGTATCAGTTTTGAATACAGGATTGAGTTACACTTCTCCAAGCATCTGTCTTCAGATGTATAATGTACAGAATAGAAATTTTAAGATCCTGATCTTTTTCATTTCTCTCTAACATTATCAGAATTAATTGTTGTCTATAATAGCATTTGAAACTGCGAATAAGAACTAGTTTGAGAGACTGAGTTAGGTAGTTTAGGTTGAGTTAGGTGGTAAAAAAACAAGTTTTAAGGGTTTTTTTAAATTGCTGACCCGCGGGTGAGCAGAACAATTATCAACGATGAGTGCAACTTTGTTTTCTGTTTTCGGAGCACTTTATTCCACTCGTGAGAATGGGATTAAAATAATTCAGAAGTCATCTATGCTTTTTTGTTCTATTTGTAAGTCACTGATAGGCTTTTTATCCCTTTAAAGCATCCTGGATTTGCAAATTTACCGCCGGTAAAAAGTTTTTTATTGTCTTTCCCTTACATGTTGCAACACATTCACAGTTAAGCGATTTTTCAGCAACTTACCACCCACACATTTTTCACCTTTAATCTTCATCATTTGATAAGGGATTAAATTGTAAAAAAAAGATGCCAGCTTTATCGGCATTGTAGATGTTATCTTCAGCATAATTTTCACGTAAATCTTTCCATGTGCAATCCAACCGGTCTTTCACATCCTTGTTGTTCACATTGGAGCCTCGCCGATAATTTTTCCTGCACAGATGTTGTGACGTTGCTTGAAACAATGTAGCCATCCATTAGAGCATGAAAAATCTGTGTAACCTAGCTGAGCTTTAAATTTTTCATCTTGGCTTTTAACGATGGGACCAGTTATCGGCAAGAATTCTGTTGCTGAACAAACCATTTTAACAGAGCTTCATCCAAGTCGTCTTTTTCAAACTTCTTCGGCTGTTTGCGATCCGTCACATTCGCTTCATATGCTTCCATTAAGAACTATTTGTTTTTCAAAAGAGTTGACACAGTTGAACTGCTTACATATTGCAACATTTTTAACCTTTATCTAAGAATTTTATAATTTTTACTTTTTTTCTTATGGATAAAACTTGACTTTCGACATTTTAAGCAGCAGAATAAAAAACACGCTCTCAAGAAAAGGCACAAGCTGAAAATAAGTTTTCTTACATTTAGTTCTGAAACAGGTAATTACACCTGATTTGGATTGGATCAAGCCATTGAAGGAGGAGTGAATCGTCATAAATGATTTCAGTTGATGCCAACCATACCCCACCCCCTTGCATCCACTATCTTTAACCGTGGTAAAACCTCAAGTGTGTTGGAATTCCATTCCTTATCAGTTGGGATTATTTCATTCTCCCATTTTCCTTTCCTGTAAAAGGGACAATAGGACAGGTGTCCAGTTCACACCATCTCCCTTCCAAAAATTGTTACCTGCCTATGATGGTTTCAACTGTTGTTGGATAACTTTAAAGAATAGTTATTTTTACCTTACAAGAGGAATGGGAGAAATCTAGGAAATCTGTGTGTTTTTTTTTTAAATCATTATTTCTGTAATTATTTCTCGCTTTCATAATTATTTTCCTCGTTAAATCTGGGGAAAGTAAAAAAATTTGCTCGCTAAAAGAGTATACTTCAATACATTTATAAACATTATACCAAGCAAAAGTCTCCATTTTCCTCGCTAAATCTGGAATCTCGTTAAATGCGGGCTCGCTATAAACGAGCTCGACTGTATATATATATATATTTTACACATAATCTTTGGGTGGTTGCTACATAAACAATTGTTTTACTTACAGAATGAAATATCCATTAGAAAACTTTTAATTTTTTGTGGTGGAAAGAAAACAGTAAGGGAAAAAAAAAAAACTTGTATAAAATTTAATTTCTTTGTTATGACTGCAATCTGCTACAAATCCTTCTAATACAAGTTAATTTGTGGAGCAAAAGAAAATGTTCTTGATATTCTCTGTACATACTCACCAAGTAAATAAATTCTATTCGGTGGAATCTATCTCTATTTTCTGATTTCTATTTACAATTTTAATTATATTTCATTTACCTATTTTACAGATCAAGATTAAAGTTCAAGTATAATACAGGTCAGGTTTAGATATACAGTCAGACCTCGTTAACACAAAATCGCTTAACACGAAATAATACTGAGGTCCCGTCAGATGAGCCTGAAAATCAATGTTAATTAATTTGTTTAACACGAAATAGAATTTTGGAAAATCCCGCTTAAGGCGAATATTTTTTTTTTGCCCCAAAGTAAAAAAAAAAAAAAAAAAAAAAAAAAAATCCTTACGCAATGTTTTAGATATTTTAAACTTAGATGTCACATCCTCTTATTAAAAATGGAATTTTCTCGTGGTTTGGAAAATATATAAAGGGAAAAAGGGTTTCAGAAAATCGTGAAATGCTAAATTTCTGACTAATGCTGCTTTTCTTTGAATTCTAATGTGCAGAAGTGTTCCCACATTAACCATATGACCTATAAATCAGTCACAGTGAAAGTTTGGGTGAAGGAATTTCTTTTTGGAAAGTGATTGTTACATTACTTGGTTGACTGTATTGACAGTGACATAAACCATAGTCCGGGTTTCCGAATTCTCCTATCTATGAGTGAAAGTAGTGACAATCCTTACTTCACTACCTGACTAACATAACTGAAACTCTGTTCACAGCTGCTCTGTAGAATTCTGTAAAAGATGAGTCAAAAACAGCAAGCTGTATCTTTAGAAACCAGGTAACAAAATTTAACAAAGTCAGCGATACAGTGCTGAAAAAATCAGAAAATGTGGGGAAGTATGGGATACCGACAATTATTCTACAATTTTAAAGAATCATGAAAAGATTGTAGCAACTTATGCAGTGAGTAAATTCAAGCCAGCAAGAAAACGAATGTGTAGAAGAAAGATTGAATAAATTGAAAATGCTCTCTTGTGGTGGATAAAAGGGGTAAAAAGCCAGCACATTGTTTTAACTTTTGCAGTTTTGCAAGAGAAAGAAAAGGCTTTTGCTGATGCTCTCATTGAGAGCCATTTCATATCTTCTAACAGATGACTGACAAGATTTAAAGATAGATAGATATTGTTTTTCTGAATACATTTGCATAGGTGAAGATGTGATGACAGATAAAGAAATAATTGTTGAAAAAAAAAAGATGACAACATTGAAGTGTCAGACGAGGATGAAGAAATTGACACAGAACGGAAAAATTTAGTGTCATTAAATGAATCTACCGACAACATTGAAAACTGTAAGCAAAAATTTTAGAACAAAGTTAGCGATAAAGTGCTGAAAAATCAGAAAATGCGGCGAAGGATACCTACAATTCTTTTCAATTGGTTCTCTCTACAATTTTAAAGAATCGTGAAAAGATTTAAGCGACTTATGCTGTGAGTCAATTCAAACCAGTAAGAAAATGAATGTGTAGAAGAAAGAATGCATAAATTGAAATTGCTCACTTGCGGTGGATAAAAGAGGCAAGAAGCCAGAACATTGTTTTATCTTTTGCAGTTTTGCAAGAGAAAGCAAAGGCTTTTGCTGATGCTCTCGATGAGAGAGATTTCTTATGTTCTAACGGATGACTGACAAGATTTAAAGAGCGTCATAGATATGTAGTCAAAAAACGGGAAATTTTTTCTGAGTACATTTGCATAGATGAAGATGTGCTGACTTTGGATGTGACGACAGATGAAGAAATAATTGCTGAAAAAAAGATGACAACATTGAAGCGTCAGACAAGAATAATGAAACTGACACAGAACAGAAAAGTTTAGTGTCATTAAATGAATCTACCACAGCATCTGTACAACGTTTCCTTATGGAACAAGATGATGCTTCCAGAACATTGGACAAATTAGATGAAGTCCATACATTCCTAAAAAAACTACTTCACAAAAATTGAAGCAAAAGTCAATAACAAACTATTTAAAAAAATGATTAGCAAGTAAATAAACTTATTATTACCTAAAAATGATGATTAATTGTTAATGAAATTGTCTATTTCTTATTAATTAATGATTTTATGAACAGGGATATACTTGTAGGTTAATTTATTTAGTTTTATATCTAACATAGATAGCACCACTATTATGGCGGTTAGCACGAAAAAAATTCGCAGTCCCTTCAATTTCGTGTTAACGAGGTTCAACTGTACTTTTATTATATTGAATACTTATATCCCAAGTTTCATGAAGCCAGCTCATAGTTCATACATTTTTGCACATTATGAATTATATATATTTCTGAAAGGTGTGGTCCAGTATTTATTCGCTTAAGCAAATGTTTCTTAATCTAACGTCAACCAACCAACTCTTTTCACTACACTTTGCTATTTTGAGTTTAACCCTGCAAGTGGCTTGTGATACAGCACAGTGCCCTAACCCACAGAAAGAAAGGTTAAGAGAATTCAAAAAATTACATGATACAGAGGTAAAAAAAAAAAAAAAAATTCTTAAAGCATGTTTGTACACGTTAGTTATCTCTGTGAAAATGTATCTAGAGTACTTGACCAATGAGGTTTACTCCTCTCATTTTTCAAAGATAAAATAAATACAAAGTTCAATTAAAAGTTATAAGATATCTAAAGTGAGTAAAAATATCTCTGTAGGTGAAAATAGTTGTGAAGATGAGAATCATTCAACTGATAAAAAGGAGAAGAAAAATATCTGTTCTACTAAGCATAAGAAATCTCAGATATCTAGTTGTTTAAAAGATAATTCTCAAAGTGCATTGAAGCATAAAAGTGAATCACATGTATCCCAATGTAAATAGTTTGCAAAAGAAGATAGTTCATAGGAAATGTTGACACATGATGAACGGTTATTTATTTTCTTATCTCCAGATCTTAATAAAGCATTCTGTTCTTTTTTATTATCTACTTTACCTTTATTTGATGTTCCAAATGTGACTTTGCAGTCAAGAATTCCACAAATGCATGTATTACAATCCACAGTTTGTGATATTTTTATATCTATCGTATCCAAATTTGTTAAAGCTTCAGTTGTTGTTTCTTCCAATTCTATTTTTCAAGTCGATCATAATAAAACTGAAAATTAAAATGATGAAGATCTGGTCATAGGAGCTGCAACTACTAACATAGTACTAGGACTTTTGGAAAAAGATAAGAAAACTTTTTTTCGCATGTTAGACAATATTACTGCAAGGTATGTGATTACATTCTTTATATTTCCTATAAATGCACATGCAAGTGACAAATGTTTCTTCCTTTTCTGATGTAAAATATTTTTAAGTAGATTCCTAGTCATGGTATCATTACAGTTTAAAGATTCGTATTTTTATGATGCAGCAGATGTATTAGAAACAGAGTTTTGATACTTACAATTGGTTGATTTGGAAGAAATAAAAAAAGTCAGTAAGAATTGACACATAGTGGCATTTAATTAGAAATATTAAAATACTTTATCCTGACAATTCCACACAGCAATGCCGAGTGTGAAAGAAAAGAATTTTCAGCATTATTAATAAATCAGTAGTTTTAATACAATTCATTAAACAATTAATAAGTTTAAATTTAACATGAGTGATGATGCTTTGGAAAAGTGCTGATGGCCAAATTAAGCTTTCAAGGATATTGTTATGAAAAGAATTTTGAAAGTTCTTTTCTAAAAAATGGTAAATCTGCCACAATTATTAATAATTTCTCATAATTTAAATAAAATAAATTTATACTAAAAAAAATCTAGTGGCTAATCTTGGGTATTAAATGTGCAAGTAAGTATAGCACTATTTTTCTTTTCCTTCCCTCAAGTACAAATTGGGCCACTGTTAAAGTTTTTAATGGGGGCTCATTCGACTCAATATTGATAGAACTTACCAATTTTAGTTCTGAGTTTCTCCAGTAAAAAAATAAATCAACAATCACAGTTTTTAAAAATAGTTTGATGCAGTTTCTACAGGATTCTAAATGAACTTTCTTACTAAATAAATTGACCAGCATAGTGGGCGAAGCTCCATTAGCCACTCTTTTAAACGTTTTCATTTCTTTCTGCACATTTTATCATTTCATCACTTTTATATAGTCATATTTTATTATTTTACCTTTTACAAAGTAACATTATACTCTGTTTAACTTGAAGCTTTTATTCCATTGTTACACTTTGGTTGCACTTGTATTTGTCATTTTCGTTTCACTGTTGATGATTTACCTTCTCATTTTAAACATGCGCGGGCAACATTCTACTGATGAATGAGGTAATATTTCTGCCATACACTAGATGGTGTGTGTCTCTCAGTCAACATTCATCTACTTTGGTTTCGATTTCGTCAATCTTATCATCCCTGCTTCCAGAGATGATTCTAGGTAGTGGACATTTCTCTTCTGGTACACATGTTTTCGAACTCTGATTATTTAAGAGCATCCTTTTTTAAACTTCCCTTCTCTGCTGTCTTCTGTTTTGATCCTTTTTTATTCCAATCACTCAAGATACGAAAGTGCAGTTTCCTTCTTGGGCATTGTTAGATTGTGTTGTACAGTAAATTCTTTTAGAATGGAAAACAGACTTTTATCCATGTCTCCACTTAATGACTAGTTTCAATTTGGATTGTAACGATATGTAGTGATGAACTTTAGTTTGATGGAAGTTTAAAATTCATCTTAAAGTAATATGGGTTTTCATCTGGTTTCGTTCATTATAGTTTGAATTATATTTTCAATATTTCAGTTCATCTTTTATGTAGTGGTTTCAAGTTGATTTAAATATTTACCTCCCCCCCTCCCCCTTAATTCCTCAATGATTATAAAAGCATCCAATATAAAATAAAATCATAATTTGTAAAATTCCAATATTTGTGATGCTATATTGTAATATTATACCTAAATACAGTTAAATTACATTAAAGATTTCTCATGGTTTGGTAAATTTGACATTTGAATAATTATCGAAATCTATGTATTACATGAGTAACAACTTTTCTTATCTGAAATTTGATATATTTATTTATATTTGTAGGAATCAATTGATGTGTCACAGATGAAATCTGAAATGCTTCATAGAGTGAGTGCTAGGTTGCATGCATACTTAACAGAAAGAAATAAGCCGGAAAAGAGTCCTGCCCTTCGACAAAAATACATCACTAAACGTCTCCTTAAAAGAAAAAGAGGTGAGCCTGAGCCTGAATGTGATGAGGCGACTTATTTTAAGCCTCCTGACAGAGATATCTCCAGAGAAGAAAAAGAATTGGTAGATTCTGCCTTGACCACTATGTTTGATATCCAGAGTGATATCATGCCGAATGTTGTAAAAAAAACACAATGTAGGTTCCAATTTCATATTTTTGTTTTTCAATAAAATCTTAACATTTTCAGAGCTGCAACAATTATTTGCCTTAGGATAAAAAATTCTAACAAAATTGTCTAAAATTAGATTATGTCTAAGGACTTTGTAAAAAAATTCATAGCCATAAAGTAAAACAAAGCTTGATCTTCTATTATTTCTATATTTAAAAATTTTAACAGCTTGATGTATTTTGTAATATTTGAAACACCTTGATGCTATTTAATAAAACAAGACGTTTACTAAATTTAATTTGCTAATAGCATAGTTTTATCTGTAAATACATGTAATTCATACAAATATTAGCTAAAATAGAACCTCTTTAATATCACTTTATAGCAAAATTAGCATTGGGAAATTTCCAAAAAATTTTACTCTGAAAACCTTAGTATCTATATATATATTAAAGTATCTAGTTATAGATAGGTTGCAATACATGCTTTTTGTGGCCTCCAAAAAGGAGGAGGGGGGTATATATATGAATTTTTTTATTAATTTATTTTAGAGTTTGATGTTCATTTTTTCAGTATTCAAGGAGGGGGGGGTGACTAAGTCAATTTGGAAAGATGCAGCACCAGGTAGCTCTTTTTAACTTTTTTTAAGCACACGACGGCCCTTAATTCCCTTTCTAAGTGCTCTTGCAGGTATATTTCAATTTAATGATATGTCAGTCTAAAAGTTTGGGAACCTCTGCACCAGGTGAGTGAACCAAAAGCAAAAATTTTGTAAAATACACCTGGAAATCGCAAGGAGTTGCATTTTCCTTTATGAATAGCAACCTTGATTACAGTTATATTTTATTGTGAATTAATTCACTAAATATTGCTTAATTTATTATCTTTATTTATTATTTGAAAATGAATGGAATCACCTTACTTTCCTCCTTATTAGTACTAGGAATGCAATGAATATCTACTTTGGTATTAGACTCTTTTGCTGAATATTCAATTGGCCTAATATTGAATGTCAGTTGGCTGAATACCTTGGATATTTAGCCAAATAGATTCAGGATGAAAATAATTTCTTTTTTTGACATGTTTTTCTCAAATCCACACTCTATATTTTCTGACACATTCATGTGGCCATTTTATGCTTAAATGTGCAAAATTTGCAGGTATTTTTATTATTATGCTGAGAAGTAAAATAGCATTTCTCTGTTTTCTTTAAAGGTTAAGAATCTTTTAAAAAATGGTACCAAAATTGAAGATGTAAACAAATTTTACAAACACAACTATTGGAGAATAAAAGTAAAATGAAAAATGCTTTTCAATTTTAAAGTACAATCTGCAAATTTTATGCACATATAAAAATGGCTTTGTTAATGTGCCAAGTAGATTTGTACTATTCAGCAGTATTACTAATTTTTTCAAGAAGTCTTAAATAAATTTAATTCAAAATATTGCAGAATAATAAATAATTCAGTACAGTAATCCCTTAACATTCGCAAGTTTTGATTATTCGTGAATATGAAAATGCAGAAAAACTCAACATTCATAAGAATCTGACTTGATTATTCGCGGTGTTTCAAAAAAGATTTTTTTGTCTCTTTTATTTTCAGAATTTATAGTAGTTGAAGATTATTTTCCCTGTGTTTTCTTAGTATGTATTTAAAAATCAACATTCAGTTGTGAACTGAAAAAGGAGTGAATGTTTTAGGAAAGCTATATAATAACAGCAGCAGAATAGCCATTGCAATGGGCATATTAGAAATGGTAAAGTAACAGGTGCAGGTTCTTGTAGAGATAGAGATGAAGCTGTACTTAGATAGAAAATAAAAGCATTTCTGAAGCATATAGCTGATTTAGATATTTAAATATAGTGTTTTAATATTGTATCGCATACTGACCCACTAATACATTATCATCTCTTTGCGAATAGAGAGAGTCGAAATTTATACAAAAACCTATGCATTTTTAGTAGTGATTTTTTTTCTACAGTCAGTTAGATTGAATTATCTTAAATAAATAAATTTCATATTTATGAATATGTGTGTACATTCACCTACTACATATAAACTGTATGGCCAATGATGACCGGTCATTTGCAATTTTAGATGTTTTGTTCAATATCTAGGAAAATACATAAGGAATTATCCTGAAACTTCAGGCATATAAACAGCATAGTCGACGTCATATATTTCGGTGAAGATTTTTTCCGAAAATTCCATAGGAGGCGGCCATCAATAAATTGAAGAAAAACGACTATATTTTGGATAACCCTGTAAAAACCAATATCGCAAAAGCGTTAAAATGGTAGCACATGCTTAGGAGGCTTCTTTTAATAAACTATGTTCATTTTTATGAGGATAGCACATATATTCGTGGAGAAATTTGGGTTTTTGTAAAAACAATCCCAAATTTCACCAAGTGTTTTACTTATAATTTTCAGAGTTCTTAATATAAAAGAAGTTCTTTTTAGGAACGATGACAAACAAAATTATATACAATACCCTGCAATCAGAATTAAAAAATAATAAATATTGGATGAAAAACGAGCAGGTTCACTAAATATTGTTTCTGTTCAGCCCATATACAGGGAACGGTCTAAAATGGAATTAAATTAAGCAGAGTATGTGGAAGTCCAATGGCTGATATTGGCAAGGTAGTGACGAAAGTGTTTGGTGTAGATATAACACATAAATAAAGCAGTTTTAGGTTTTAAATGAAACTAACGTTTATTAACATATCACAAAATAAATTAAAGATGAATAAATATGACAGAAAATTTAATTAAATAAAATATAATGACATATGGCAGGGCAACAAAAACACAGGTGGCAAAAAATATGAATATGAACATAAGATAAATTAAGCATTCAAGACATTAAACACTTGTAAAAAAAAAGTTCACTTTCAACTCACATGACGATTAATTGAATGTAACAAAACACAAATTGAAGCAGGCTTTTTTTTTTACTTATTGAATTGAAGAGAACAAACAAGTTGAAGAAAAGTCTACACATCATTTATCTTTGAAGGAAAAAACACATATCACCATGAACAAAAAAAACTAGAACTTCAGCAGACGGAAAAACAAACACTTTAAAACGTTCAAATCCATCATCGCACTCAATAACTTTACACAGCCGCTAGCATCATTAATTTACCAGCTACAAAAATATTGTTTTATTATCGCTGCTTCTCTCTCGCTCTCCAAACAGCCTTCACATTCCTTTTAAATAGTATCAAAATACTGCTTTTGGAAAACGCCCCTTTCTAATGTGCTAAGTTGAGAAGTTCTTCAACTACCTATTGGCAAATTAATTAGAATGCCTTGAAACGGTGGCACGGCACCGAGCGCATGCTCAACTATTATGTTACAAATGAAATGACGTCGTAACTAGCGATCGCAACTGAATCCAGAAAAGGGCTGAGAAATGAAATCGAGAAACAATATTGAGAACGAATAGTCTGGAAAAAATAAACACGTGACAGGAGATTTGAAAAAATTAAAGATGAAAGAATTGAACGACACCAGAAATGGAAACGACAGCAATTGAAATGAATTACTGAAGAAAACAAATACAGGATTGATGGAAATTAGGCAAGTACCAAAAGGTGACATTATGTATAAGTTTCAAGGTCAAAAGAAAAATATATAGGGCTGACAGTTTCACTGCGTATGTGCGAATGCAATCAAAATATACTGTACATAATATATTAGCTAAATGTATAGAGCAACTTTTGTGAAAGTTTTAAAAACATAGCTTGAAAATTCTGATGATAGTCGATAGAATAAGCTTGAAATTCGCTGTTCCCAAAAGGAAGCAAAAAGATGAGGGGCGGTATCCAAATATACAATGAGAGACACTTTATTCTTATGTCAAGTTTCATAAGCTAGTATATTTGGATACAACCCCTTATCTTTTTACTTCCTTTTGGAAACAGCAAATTTTGAGTTTATTCTATCAACAATTACTATCAGAATTTTCAAGCTATGTTTTTGACACTTTCACAAAAGTTGGTCTATACATTTAGCTAATATATTATGAACAGTGAAACAATATTTAGTGAATCTGCTCATTTTTCATCCAATATTTATTATTTTTTATTTCTGATAGCAGGGTATTGTATATAATGTTGTGTGTCATTGTTCCTGAAAATAACATTCTTTTATATTAAAAACTCTGAAAATTATAAGCAAAACACTTGGTGAAATTTGGGATTGTTTTTATAAAAACCTTAATTTCTCCACGAGTATAAGCGCTATCTTCATAAAAATGAACATAGTTTATTAAAAGAAGCCTCCTAAGCATGTGCTACCGTTTCAACGTTTTTTTATGTTATTTTTTTAGAGGGTTATCCAAAAGATATTAGTTTTTCTTCAATTTGTTGACAGCCCCTCATAGGGTTTCGAGAAAAAATCTTCGCGGAAATATATGATGTCTATCATGTTGTTTACACTCCTGAAGTTTCAGGATAATTTCTCATGTATCTTTCCAGATATTTAACAAAACGCCTAGAATCGCAAGTGACTGGTCATCATTGGCCATATAGTGTATGTTATGCATAACATATTGTTAATACATGAAATGAATGGGAAAGAATTTTGAATATGAATGAATGTGGATAAATATAAAAGAATATTTAGTTAAACCCATTCCAAATCAGAAATTAAAATATAAAAATTCATAGTTTTAAATTCCTTAATTGTGTGTCTAAATTTTAAAGTCCTGCCTTCATTTCTATTTTGCCCCTGTAACTTAACTTTTCTTACAGTACATTTATTACGAACAGATATCAATTTTGAATCCTCTTTAAGATAAAAAGTGCTGATTATGGATAATTCTCCTTTCTTTGTGGTTAGAGTCGGCATCAGCTCTCCCTGGGGATGCTTTCCAAGATTCTTTCGGCAGAAAGCATTGCGATGTCTGATCCAGAATCAGTGCAATTATGAGAACACGTGCAAATCTTTTGCACCTGTTCTGTTGAAATAGAAAGAAGTTCATTTTCATTAATGAGTTTTAATTAATATTTTTAAAAGTTACTTGTTGATTTTTATGAATTTTGTTTTATTGAATTAGAGATTTTTTTTTTTAACATATGTTTTCAAATTTTTTTGGACATAGAGTAATTATTTTGACATGTTTTGAAAAGCGAGTTGTCTGGGTCAATATTGGAAATCTGGTCAGTTTCTGGCTGAAATACAGAAAAGTTATGGTCCAAATTAAAGAAAATTGAATTTTTGGAACAACAAAAATCTATTGCGTTTGTACCCCGAGTTTTGAATCAATACCTTCAGTAGTGTTTTTTTTTTTTTTTTTTAAATTCGATGATGCGTGAAAAAGAGACAATTTCAATGTCTGGGATTATCAAAACAGTTTCAAGTTTTTGATAAATAGGCTTCTTTTTTGTTAATTTTGATGAAGCTTTTTATTAATATCTTTCTTAATTAAGGGCCGATTTTTTAATACTGAATATCAACAGTTTCAGGATTTTTCTGCATTTTTTTACCTCTCTGCTCACTCCGTAAGCAGTTTTTTCAGGTACTGAAGGACAGACACACAGACATACTTGCCAACTTTTACACTTTTTGACCATTTTTTACACTTTTAAACTTAGGAGGTTTATTTTTACACTTTCTTGCAAAGTTTCTTCTAATCTCTATTTTACTCCCTAAAATTGGGAAATACTTTTTAACTTATTTTATTAATGATAGTTCTGAATGTAAAGGAATATTTCATATTGTTAAAATCATGAAATCATTTGTATTCAAAATATACCATACAAAGTATTTTAATTTTCATTGTATTTAAACAGAAGTTGTGTTTTGAGTAAGGTTTTTGCTCAGACTTTCTTAAAGAAAACAACTAAGAAGCTGTGTGTATATGTTTCATATCAAAATATCAGTGTATTATTTGTATATTATGTGTAACAATATTCATCTATTACATGCTTAAATGCTGTTTATGTGTTTTTCAATTGTGTTTTCTCTATCAATCTATTCTATTGGTAAATCTTCATTGAAGAAACACTACAATCCTTTCTGCAATTCTAAAATATTGGTTTACAATGAAAACCAATGGGAGCAGTCAGAGGTTTTTCGCGATTTCCTCGAATTTGATTTTTTGGATAAGGTGAGTTTTGAAACTCAGTCCTCATACAATGTGTTATATGTGTCATATGCTCACATGAAAGAAAAAATTGCATTACATGCACTTAACGCGTTATTTTACACTTTGCCATTTTGAAAAGTTGGCAGGTATGCACAGACGTTTCTGAACAATAATAATAGAGATTAACTATATTTTCAACAAAGTTACTTTGATTTCTGTGAAATATTATAGTATGATGAGAAGTGTTAGAAACTGTCACCATTTATATCTAAACAACACTGAGCTAGACATTCCTTTATTCAAAATGCAGCTGACAGTATTTATATTGTGTCACTGACCGAAATTGGCTCACTTTCAATGATATCATCACATTTTATACAAGCAAAATTAATTATGCAAATCTCGCTAAGATATCTTCATTATTGTTAAAGTTGTAAAAAAAAAATCAGTTTGGATTCCTAGTGACACACCCAGTATTTTTAATTGAATGTATTGTATTTTTGATGGAATAAGTGGATTGAGATGTTATTTCTTGTTCAAAAAATGTTTGTCTTGACCACATTATCTCCCCTGAAAGTTTGTTACAAGATTTTAGAAACAACCTGTATGTTTACAACCCCTTCAAATTATCACCTACTCCAGACACTATTATTTCGTGTATTTAAAAACTTCCTTGCTCAAAAGGAACAATTTGAATGTTATTCTTGCTCAGTTGCCACCATTTGAATAGATGGTGTTTGTTTAATTTAGTCACTTTCTGACAAATAAACACTTTGACTTTAAAATTTTTCTTCTAATTTCTTCAAAAAATTTTCTTTGATTTTAAAATATGTGTTTTAGAATATAAGAAAATTTTGTTTGTTTTAATCTGCAGAAGAAGTCATGAAATTAAAAATTTTATTAATTAAAAAAGTTTTAAACTATCCTCTTAAATGATAACTCAAAGCATATTTTTTTTTTTAGTGTAAAGTTTACTTGTAAAAAGGTTTTGTCATTGCTATAAACATAAGTTAGAGAAAAGAATTTAATATAATTTTTGAGTATGGGAGATAATATAATTTTAAAAGTAATTTATTTAAAAATAAATAGAAAATTTTAAAAGATACTTTTGCAGTTTGACTATTTTCAATTGATAATTAATTATGATAAATTAATTATTTTAATTTAATTATAAAGAATATTTTTTGGAAATAAATAAATTTTAAGAAGAAAAGTTTCGAATCATAACAATATGCATATTTGTATAAGGCTTTTGTTTTCTTTAATTAGTTAAATTTTTCTTTGTGCTGTGTGAGATTTAAATTTTTGATACTTTTATATGTGCTTTATAAATAATAATTCATTTTAATATTTCCTTTTAAATTTTTCTACTTTGAGCGTGTTCATAATTGTAGTAAATACACTTCACACCTTAAAATTACATATTTTCTGACCTTTAACTACACATTAGTACTTATAAAGGTTAGTAGCCCTGAATATGTATTTTTTTTAATAGTTAGTATTCAGTATTTAGCTGGATATTCAGTATCACTGTTCATAACATCCCTAATTAGTATTTCTGTTGTTAATGTAGACAAAGGGGGAAAAAATGTGATTTCACTAAAATAAATTCTTTGTTCCCTAGATTTTGGCCCAAAACAGTGTGCAGAGATGTCTTTATATAAAGCTTATCTCTATAAGGTAATTATTGCTGTTTTTACATAAAAGAAAAATATATTCATACGGGCATGAGATCTTTCCATGGATCTGCGATTTTCTGCTTTTTTGTCATTTTCCACTTTTTACAGATTTTTTATTTATTTTATTTATTTATTTACTTTTTAATTATATTTTCTGCTTTTTTGTCATTTTCTAAGATTTTTTTTTTTTTTGTGTATGACTTTTGTTTTTATTTGGTTAAATCAAAATAGAATCGTAAAATGGGACTGAACAAGTTTTAGGATTTTCTGATCTTTCACAAATTTCTCTTTTCTATCATTTTCCAGGTATGCCACTTTACCCCAGAACCATTGTTAAAAAAAAAAAAAAAAAAAAAAAATCCAGCTGATGTGCGTTGCAAATGAAGTCAAGGGTGGCAGCACAGAAAAATTCATGCAAACACAACAGTGCCGAAACTAGCCTTTTTGGTGCCCGGGGCAAAGATGGATTTTGGTCCCCCCCCCCCCCTCTTCCGTAAAGAAAATTTCCAAAGCGAATTGTTACAGGTTTTCATCTTAGGAAGTATAATTATTGATATTCTCAAGGGCGGAATTTAAGGGGTCGTGATGGTCTCGATCGCAAGGGGCCCCCAAAATCCTCTTTTGAGTTCAACGAGAAACCTTATTTTTTGATCAAAGGATTTTCTTAGCACGTTTTTTTAATTAGTATTACTACATAATTTTCATGTAATTTAAATACAATATTTTTTATACCATTTGTTATTCCCAGAAGTGTTTTAGTTATGTTTAAATGTTTTTCCTTGTCTTCTTTTCTATTAGCAATTATCAGAATTGTGAACGGTTGTGGAGGGTTGGGGTGAGACTCAAAAACTTGGATATGAGCTGAAAGGAACCCTGTTAGTGTTAGAGAATTTTATGACGATTTAATTACACAGATTCAGAGTCTAATTAAATCAGATCTGATAAATCTAAATCTGGATCGTGACACTGGGGCCCCTGATTTAGGGGTGCCCCATACTTGGTATGCTGTTTACATAAAGCTGATATTTAGAATGCATTTGACTTTGTTACTGATTATAATCGATATTTTGCAGTTTTAGAGTATGATAATATTAAAAACAAAAAGAAATTCAGCTTGACTATTACAGGGGCACACGATGTATTTGTCCCGGAAATTTACATCTGGATCTAAAAAAATAATTGCAGCTAAAGGATGGGGCGGCAAAACACGTAAGAATGGGTAAAAGACGAATATATATATATATATTATATATATATATTTTTTTTTGCAAAGATAAAGGCAGAGACGACTTTATTATCCATGTCACCCTGTGCGAGGTTCTTTTCTGCGTCTCTACAAATGCTATATTCTTAAGAAAGAAAAAAGAGGAGGAGAGGTTACTATTTTATCTTGCATATGTTTCGTCCCCTTAGATTTTAGTGTCATTTAGCAATAGCCAACTTCGCGCCCTTTAAAGCCGGATCTGTATGTAAAAAAGTAATTGTAACAAATGGTATGGTGGCATTTTTCATTTATCTGGAAATGGCCAAAGGACGAGAAAATAATTTGGGAGAATAGAGGCAGGGGCGGCTGCGGTTTTATTAGTCATAGAAACTTGGGTATGGTTTTCTCCCTGCACCCCTACAAATGACATTTTTTTTTTCAAAAAAAGTTTTAACAAAGAGTTTTATTTTGCGTATTTTTCAAATTATTCTTTCAAATATTATTTGTTTTTAGTATCCAAGGCAGTCGCCCAACCTCGCCCCCTCTAATAATACTAGATTGGATCTGGATAAAAAAGTAATTTCAGCAAAATTAACAGGCCGGCATATTCCAGTTGCCGCCAAAGGCGGCAAAACGCTTAGAAAACTTTCGCAAAAAGACGAGTAAAAAACTTTTTGGAAGATAAAGCCAGGGGCAGTTCCGGCTTTACTAGCCATGGCGCGCTGTACAAGATTTTTTACTGTACCTCTACAAAGGCTATGCTTAAAAGAAAAAGATTTTACTGAGAATTTTACTTTGGGCATTCATCCTTCAATTTGTGTTTATTGTCCAGGGCAGTCACCCCTCGCTCATGACAAAATGGAAAAAGAAGAAAGCTCCATGCTGGGAGAAAAGGGAAAAAATTGCACAACCTTCATGGAATATTTTTATCTAATAGAAAATCAAAGTGAAGGAATCGTTTGCCAATTATCCATGCTGGACAGTGCAGTACCGTATCCAGACGACGTAGAACAGTGTCATATACAGACACGAGTAGGGACTGACCTTGAAAAATGTTAGTGATTCTCCTAAACCACAGGAAGATATTTAAATGATAGACGACATAGACATGATACATTTGGAATGGGAGAAATAACATAGCCTAAGAGAACAGTTCCTTTTTTATTCATTTGCTATCTTGTATTGTAGACCAATCTTTTTGTTTATTTTAATGCATTTGGTTCATTTTTCTTTTGGATTTTCCGGCTGCGAGACTTTTTATACAAATTTCATATGTACATTTCTATATCAAACAACAAACAAAACCTGCAGTTGGCGCCCCCTCAACCTTCAGTTCTGCTGGCGCCCGGGGCACGTGCCCCCTCTGCCCCCCCTTAGTTTCGGCCCTGAAACACAAGATATGGTCATGTGATTGATCTGCAAATTATTAATTTTTGGCTTAATTCCACAGAAACAGTTTGCAGAAGGAAAAAAAACCCTATAAATTTCATCAAACAATCGGCAAAAAAAAAAATGAAATTTCATCAAGATATTAAAAAAAATTGTTAATTTCATCAATCGGTCACAGAAAAAAAAAATCGCAAATTTCATCAAATGGTTGCAGCAAAAAAAAAAAAAAAAAATCATTAATTTCGCCAAATGATTGTGATAAAAATCAAAAATTTTGTCAAACTATCACAGAAAAACATGCATGAAATTTTGTCAAGAAATCTAGTAAAAAAATTCATAAATTTCATCAATCGATTGCCGAAAAAAAGTCAAAAAATTGCAAGAAAAAAAATTAAGACTTTAATCAAATGGGCAAAAAAAAAAAAGTGAATTTCGCCAAACAATCTCAGAAATTTTTTTTTCGAATTTCATCAAAAGAAAAAAAAAATCTCAAATTTGGTCTGTCACTTGAGGAAAAAAATTATGAATGTTGTCAAATGATCAGGAGAAAAATTGCAAATTTCTTCAATCAGTCACAAAATGTGCAATTTTTTTTCTCCATAGGGATTAAAAAAATCATTAATGATTTTTTGCCAATAAAAGTTGCAATGAGGCTCATATGGTTTGATCTTTCTCCCTCCACAACATGAATGTCAGGAGTTATTTCATTTAAAATCTAAAATAAAATTGCTCCATATTTTTCTTGCATATATATATACAGGGTGATTCAAAACTTATCGTTCAAATTTTGTGGGGAGGTAAGGAATGCATCAAGAAACCAATTTCACATAGGAAAGTATGTACGCATGCGTTTGTAGAGGGCGCTGTGTGTACCCAACCTTCCGTTGTGTCCCAATCATTGTTTTGACTTTCCTAAAGCTAGTATTATTTCTTCTCCTATTTCCACTTCTCATTTGGACTTCCCCAAAGCCTTTATATCTTTAAAAACTCCAAAAATCTCGTTAATGACCTTTATTCAACACTTTCATTATTTGAAGCCTGGAAACTTCTCATTTAATTTTATCCTTTCCGGTTCTTTTAACCTTTTTTTTTTAATTGGTTTGTATTTTACTTTTTGTTTTATTTTATTGTTTTTAACTTTCTTCTTTCATGAATTTTTAAATTTTGGTTTCACATCAGAATTCTTTAAAAATCTTTCTAATCAATATTTCTGCTGCAATTATCAACGATTTTGTACGTTTTGCAGCATTTACTGCATGTGCTTACCAGTTTTGTTCGTTATTTTGACCCGAAACAATTGTTGCAAATGATTTGATGGTGTTTGTTGCGTTGAATAAAGTTCATGAACAAGATTTTTGGAGTTTTTAAGATGTCAAAGGCTTTGTGGAAGTCCAAATGAGAAGAAGAAATGGGAGAAGAAATAACACTAGCTTTAGAAAAGTCAAAACAATGACTGGGACACAGTGGAAGGTAGGGTACACACAGTGCCCTCTACATACCCAGGCGTACATTTGCGGACATACTTTCTTATGTGAAATCGGTTTTCTGACGTATTCCCTACCTCCCTATGAAATTTGAATGATAAGTTTTGAATCACCCTGTATATAGATATTATTTTTCATTTTATAGACATTTTTTTCATAATCCTAATAAATAGTAAAATTTATCAGCTAAAGTAGCATTTAAAAAAATATTTTATTGATAATTTTGTCATGCATCAAATAGCTTTCCTAATTGTCTTGTTCGCATGTTATTTTAAATAATTTTTTATTTTTCTTCTTTTTTTATCTTTTTGCAATCTCATGCCTGCATAATTATGCCTTTTCTCATTGCATGTAGGCCGGTTATAGAAGATTAACACGTTTGCACTTAAAACAATGTAAGTAATTCAGCATTTCTTTCTGGCTAATATTCCATAATGAAATTTAAACTACCTCAATAAATAAAATAATCTGCATTTACATAGTCAAATAGAAAAAAAAAATGTAAATGCAATGAATTTATATCTATCTATCTCTCTCTCTCTCTCTCTATATATATATATATATATATATTAAGAAATTTTCAAGCATGATTTTTTTTTTAAATTGTACCTCAACAATGAACATTTTTCCATTAACCGTAGCTAATAACCATTACTAAATGATCTGTTCATAAGCTAGGTACAGAGCCCGACTACAGAAGAGTGCTCCAACTATAGATTAAGTTGTAATTTTGAAAGTAAACAAAAAGGAGAGTAGTTTACTTCTGTGAAAACAGAATAGTGTATGTCACCTGGAACATGCATATCTGATATTGTTATAGGTATTCCTCCCTCTAAATTTTTGTTTATTTTGGAAAGTAAATTCTAGCTAAAATACAGTTACTCTCTCTCTTCCCCCCCCCCCCTTTCCTTTTCCTTTTTAGAATAGGAATTACTTTCCGTATTAGAATTCCATAGAATTTTGTCGATCCTTCATTATTTTATAACTAAAATAAACTTTCAATGGACCCCACTTGTAGGTTATCTTAATATGGGACTGTTAGGTCGTCACTCTTAAATCTGCCTTTAGTTTTTTGTTAAGGGACCATGTTTTTTGAGATTTAGAGGGCTTTTACCTCCACTTTTCATCCTCCCCTCCCCCTTAATTTTTTATCTCACATATGATTTTTAAGTTATGCACCTTGAGCTTTAGCCCGTTTTTAAAATTTTTGTTTAATTCAGCCAGTAAATTCAAGCTAAAATGCAGTTAGCCCTTTCATTTTTTCCCCATTTAGCCCTCTCCCTCTACCAGTTTTCTTCTCGGGATTAATTTTTGCCTCTCTCTCTTTCTCAACAGCTTGGCTTCTTCCAACAATGGATATCATCATGATAATAAAATTATTCTTTTTAATATATGGGTATCAAATGTGGTGTAAAATGCTGTTTTAAATAAGAGATGGCTGGATCATATTGCATTAGTACACTGCGAATTAATTTCAAAATCATAGTAACAACCCTTGCAATATTTTTTGTAGTTCTTTTAGTCAGCAGTTGAAGAGAAAATCTACATTTGTTTTATTTCCATAATCTAATAAATGTTAGCTTTGAATTTCTTAACTCTGGCTCTGTATTTCTCTGCATATCATTAAAAACAATAACTGCTCATAAACATTTTCAAATATATCTTGCAATGCTCCAGTTTACATTCATTTAACTCAGTCAGCTCCTTGATTTTTTCTAATTTTTACAAAATTAAGTTGTTAGCTGAAAAAAAATTGGAGATTTTTTCAATTGGTCACAAATTTTGTAAAAACGGACATAGAAAAATCCACAAATTTGAGCGATCACTCGCCAAATAAAACTACGAATTTTGTCAATTTTTCATGTAATGAAACTGTAAATTGTATCATTTGCTCCCGGAATAAAATCATGAGTCTCATTGATCAGTCATGACGAAAAATGCAAATTTTGTCAATATATTGCAGAAGAAATTTATGAATTTCATCGATCGACTGCGGAAAAAAAATCGTAAATTTCTTTAAATCGATCGCAAAAAGAAAATTTAAATTTTGTCAACTGTCTCAGAATAAAAACGCAAATTTCGTCAATAAATCGTGAAAAGAAAGTGTGAATATGTTTAATTGATTGCAGAAAAAGACAACGAATTTCAGCAAAAAAAAAAAAAAAAACACCAATTTTCCCAATTGATCACAGAAAGAAGACATTGTGAATTTCTTTAATCCATCACGAAAAAAATAACACTGTTATTAATAAGACTGGTCTTAATAAGAAAAAAAAACCCAGGAATTTCATCAATTGTTTGCAGGAAGAAAATAGTGAGTTTTGTCAAAAAAACGCAAAAAAAATTTTATCAAGGCGGTAAAAAATTATGAACATTTGCAGTTGGTAAAATTTACAATTTTACTCCATAAGGATTACAAAAAACTTAATTTAATGCCAACAAAAGACGCAACAAGGCTTCTACTGTTTTATCTTTCTCCATTCACAATATGAATGTCAGAGTTTGTTCTATCTAAAAATAAAACCTCTCCATATTTCTTGCATATACATTTTTTTATTTTTATAGACATCTTTTTTTTGTCATGCTAATAGATAGTAAAATTCATCATTGAATCTGTTGCTGGGTCACCACATTTTATTTACAATGACGTGACATAAAATTGTTTACTAGGCTCATTGAATCTATTGCTGTGTTACCTCAATTGATATAAAGTACTGTGACCTACAAAATACTAAGTTTTTATGCATGGTGCATAAACAGAATTAAAAGTGCAAAAAATAACAAGTTTGAGGAAAAGTGATTAAGGTTTACAAAAAAAAAAATTAGTTTTTATTTTCCTTAATTTTTTAAGCTACTTAAAAAATAGTTTTAGCGTTAAATTTTATTGTTTATAAATTTATTTAGTTAATTATAAACATATTGTTTACCAAATTCATGCATAAATGTTGTGCAAAATGTCAAATTTTACTTTACACATAATTTCCTCTTTTTCGAGATATTTTCTGAGTGGCATCCCTGCAATGTGGAATTGAGTTTATAAGAATTTAGATGAAAAGTGTAATTTACTTTTTTCTTTATATTAGCAATTTCAATGTAAGGCTTTGTGTGATGAAGATGATGACTTGGACCATGTAGTGTTTAATAAAGTTGATTACAGAGAAACTTTACAGACTGTCAACAGTTATTTTATGCAGCCTCCTGTCTATGATAACCAGTCCATAGTGCTTGCTCCAAATTTGACAACTATGCTTGGAATGGAAACTATTCAAGCTACTGAAAATAGACTGCTCAGTATGTCAGAGTTTGTTTCTCATAGTAAACCATACATTGATTATGTGTGTGAAAGAAGAAAATCTTGCCCAAAGTGTTTGCAGTGCCTTCACAGATCTGGTAACATTACATCTAGTGCTACCCCTGAGTCTATCATGGCTAATATGGTAAGTTTTTGTTTTTCTACTTTTCTGTAATAATATAGAAAGAATTTTTTTCTGCAGATTGCAAGATTGGCAGAAGTATTTTTCATCCCTAGTAAATACCATGGTAAAATGCAATATTTACTTTCCTGAAATATCCCGTTTTTTACCACTGGGGAAAAGTGAGATAAATTTATAGAAAATAACAGAGTAAACACATTCAGAACTAAAATATCTTCTTAAAACACCATGAAAAACTTAATTGCGCTAGGCCTTTCGAAAGATCTGAGTCTTTCTTCGTCAGGCACAAAAACACATGCTTCTACTATGAAAGCAGCAGCAAGACTGAAATGAGAGATAAGGTAGAGGAAACAAGCTGAAACAACAGCCAATAGGAAAGTAGAAATCAACAGCCAATAGGAAAGTAGAAATCAACAGCCAATAGGAAAGTAGAAATCAACAGCCAATCACAGAAGAGTAAAATCAAAACAATAGAATACAAAATAGAAGGGGAATAAGGAAGGGGAAAAAATAAAAATAAAATAAAATAGAATAAATAAATAAATTAATAAATAAATAAAATAAATAAAACACAAATATATTGAAAAATGGAAACAGATAAAAATTAAGAATTAAATAAGTAACCAAAATATATGAATATATATAAAAAACAGACTAATATTAATTAATACAAAAATAAATTATATGGTAGTACTGAAGAGGTTTTTCCAAGCAGCAGAGAGCATTGTGTGTGTGTAGGGGGGGGAGGGGGGAGAAGGGATCAGATTTATCATTAACAATAACTTCACAATTAAGATAAATAGCTAAATTTTCAAGAAAGTCCAATTCAGAGATACTATTGGCATTAAAGATAATTTTAGCATTTTTAAAATTCAATGGCCGGAATCCCAAGAGTGTTTGGCAATAGAAGATTTAGAAATTTCTTGATTAGTTACATAATGAGAGTGTTCTTTTAAGCGGATTTCAAGATTTCTTTTAGTTTGACCAATATAAGATAAATCACAGTCATTACAAGGTACATTATAAATTCCCCATTTACAAAGATCAGGAACAGGAGATTTGGTGGAGGGGAATTTGAATTTATTGACAGGTTTAAAGACATTGTTAAAATTGAAGCGTCTTAAAACTTTAGCCAATTTGAAACATAAAGGAGGATAAAAAGGGAGGGGAATTTATTTTTTATTTATTTATTTTTCTTTTATTATTTTTCCCCCTTCCTTATTCTCCTTCTATTTTGTATTCTATTGTAACTACTTTATGTGAAAGTTAAATTAAAATTTGACTTGTTATGATTAACTAGAAACTACACTTTTTGTGAAGCTGTTTTTTAATGATATATTTGTTGTCATATATTTGGTTTCTTTTTCATTTTTAAGCACACATAAATTTCCCCTTTATAAATTTTATGATTTAAAATGTATATTTTTCACGTCTTTGAATACTGCATGAATTATTTTATACTAAAATATTCAATTGATACTGTTGCCAAAATCTAGCCTATTTTAATTAAAAATGAATTATAATACTTACAAGACAATTTTAAAATTGATTTGCAGCATTTGTATAAGGGCTTTACATTTTAATTAGTGAAATATTTCTTTGTGCTGTCTGTCATTTAATTTTTCTGATATTTTAATGTTTCATAAATAAAAGTTAATTTTAATATTATCCTTTTTTTTAATCTCAATATGTGATTACACTCAACAACTTAAAATTACACAATTTCTGAGCTTTCACTGCACATTAGTATTCACAAATATTGTCAGCCCTGAGAAAATTTTATTCATTTTGAAAACCCAGTTTCACCAATTACTATGCATTAAGAGTGACATATGCGAAATCTTTTATAAAGAGTCTTGTATATGATTTTTATATTTTCATACACACCACATATTATACTAAAATTTCATGCAGCTGGAAAATGTATAACATAACTGAAAAAGTACCCACCTTTTTTTTCTTCTGGCAATTACAATTGAAAGAAAAGGTATCCCCCTTTTTTATATGATACCCTGTACAGGAATTTGTTAAGATTACAAAAACATCTAATAGCATATTAAAACTTGATTCAAAGAAGAAAACTCATAACACTTTGGAAAACACATTTTCAGAAATTCAAACCCATTGGTGATAATATATTTTGACTCTTTTGTGCAGTTCTGTATATTATCAGGGTTCATACTCATCAGGAGATTGTTGGATTAAATATTGTTATTATTCATCCATGATATGTTGGTCAATGAATAACGCAAATTTAGAGGAGTCTATTTGTTAATTCAGTTGACAATCACTACTAGCTAGCAGCCGTTTTTCATTAAATAAAGCATTTCTTTCTTCATTTGTATCTTTAGCATCACAAACAACTTTCTTTCCCCATAGTGTCAAACTCTTTCAAGATCATTGGCTAACTTATGGCCAGAATATAATATTTTACCCTTATTTGCAAGGAAGACAGAATAATGATATAGCCTTTAAGATTGTGAAATTATGTCATGTGTTCGCATTCATAATTTGTGTAGTAGAAAATAATTATTGACTTTTCCTTTCATCATTAAATACCCATTTGCAAAATCTGTTTATTAATGTTTTCATTTTTAAATTTTAGAACAAAAAATCTTTCTTACTGGATGAAAGATTAAAAAATGCGGCTACCATTGAAGGTGCTTCGACAAGCATATTAAATGCTCCTTGTACTTGTAAAAGCCTTAAAGATTCTCAAACTTCCGTGCAACGTCTTAGAAAAAGATTTATGTCAATGTTCTTGTTGCCATCGTTCCTATCTTCTGTTGAATTTGGCAAAGAACAAGAAAATGTTATTATTGACAAAAGTGCTGATAATGAGTGAGTGTATTTTTATATTCAACAATTTTTTTCATTCCTTGTGTATATTAGTAATTAAGGAAGTGCCATAAAGCTTCTTTCTCACTAATTAGCTTTACAATGATGTCTTTCATTATTCTCCTCTTTTTTACTTCTGTGTAATCATTAAGTTATTTGCTTTCTTTACATTAAAACCTTAAACTTTGCTTATTTTTTAATTAATTTGTATCTTTTTTATTTTCTTGAAAAAAAATTGCATGTTTTTGTTTTAATAGTAATAGAAAACTTTTAATTTTATATACTAAAGGCAATTTACTAAATTTCATTTAATTTACAGGTTTTAGGACCATTGTCCATTCATTACTGCAATGCTTAATTTTTATAAAATTGGATTTTTTAAAAACCCGTGTGAAGAATGGGCAAAAATACTAGTATCTAATAATCTATAAAATGCAGGTGAATCAGAATAGGACAGAGAAAAAAAATTAACTTGCGCTTTAAGTAAAATTTCTGTTTAAAATAAACGATTTAATAGAATTATCATACATGTAAATTATTAATGTTATTAATAAATAAGTATAATACAATTATTTATTAACGTTATTAATAAATGAAAAACCAACATACAAGAAATATCTATAAATTGTACTTCCTTCTTGAAAATCTGTCAATCAATTCCGTCAGCAATAACTGTACACGTGGTTTCAATTTCAACTCACAGGGAAACAAGGCACAATAGTCAGCCATCGGTGTGGAGTCCACGAGTGATTGTATCCGAAATGCCCAATCCTCGAACGAGTCTTTCAATTTCAATTCTCGATGAACTCTGATGAAGAAAGCTGTACATCAGAACAGTAGACTGTTCGCCCATATTCCGGTATGTGCCTGACACCTGCACAAAACTGCAAATATCACGCAAGTGTCGATATCGGTGAGGTATTTGCAAAAGTAAACAACTTTCACTCAGGTATTCAGTAGATCCGAAATTCCTTAATTTCTGAAACTCCAGAAGTACGATGAAATGACGTTTGAAATAATATATCGGAAGGATTGAAATCTCAATATCGTTACTGCAGTCTTTAAAAAATATCAATGTATTATGGTATATCGCCCAGCCCTAATGTATAGTAAAACCTTGTTAACTCAGACTAATTAGGACCGGGGCCAGTCTGGGTTTTTGGAAAATCTGTGTTAACCGGAGATCATGTAAAAAAGAAATTTAAATAAAACATACTTACAGAAAATCAAATATTCATTGCACAAATCATTGCGTATTGTCAAATCCAAACATTGTTTTACAGAATTTGAAAACATCTAATTTGAATTTAAAAATGTTGCGATTTTCTGCTGTTGTATTGTTTTGAATATTGCTTGTGATCACGCCGCTGTTTGAGTACAAAAAAATCATTTGGTGTTGTATCAGTTTATCTCTCAAAGTAGACCATCAATTGATCTAGCTGAGTTGCTACCTCAGCATGGCTCATAGTTATAGAATTATCATCATCAGTCCTGATTCTATCTGTACAATCCATTTCAGTTTATTTAGATGAGCAGGAGGTGATTATCTCTTCATTAGTCAGTGTGCCGTAATCTCCGTCAATGTCAACTTGCAACCAATTGCTAACATTATTGACATCAATGTCAGTGCAGCCATCAATATTTTAAAACATGTCCACAAAATCCTTAAAAATATCTTTTCAAAATAGCAAGTGAATGAACAAATAAATGCTGTTTTGGAAGTTCAAAACTTGAGCAGATTTTGTCTGGGTAATACGGAGATTCGAGTTAAAGGGGTCCAAATTAGCAAGGTTCCATTGTATTCTAATTATTTTGTAACACCTTGTATGTTTTTGCCAAAATTTTTAAAATCGGAATAACTATATTTCCGAACAATGTGTTTTCAATTATATATATTTTAGGGATGCACCAAATATTTATTATCTATTCTGTATTCGGTTAGGCCGAATTTTAAACTAATCTGTCAAACTGAATTTTTAAAAAGTTTTTAAAAGTATTTTTAAATCCTTATGCAAGTTCCACTTTTAACTGTGAATTAATAAATATACAGAATATTTAAGAAATAAAATCATATTCAAGTAAAACAGGATGTTTTTCCCTTATGAATTTGTTTTTTGAAAAGTGACACTTCAAAAATAATAATAATAATGATCTCTTTTGTCCAGGAAACCAGAATCGCAATCCACTTATTCAGTCAAAAATACAGGATATTGCTAGGCTATATCTACTCAAGGCTAAACTTTGAAATTTGTTGTTGTTATTGTAATGATAATTTCAACAGATTTACTTTTATTTCTATGAAATATGATGACATGACGAGGCGTGCTGGGAATTCTACCATTCATATCTAAACAACACTGAGCTAGACATTCCATCATCCAGAATGCAGCTGACAGTAAATATATAGTGTCATTGACCAAAACTCAGGCACTCTTAATGATGTCATCACATTTCATACAAAAGCAAAGTTAATATGATGAAAATCTCACTAAAATATCTTCATTATTCAGGCATGAAAGAGTTCCCCCTAAAGGAGGAATTCCACCATTTTTAAAGCTGTTTTGGACATTCTCTGAATCGATGTAAAAATGCAAAGAAATATTGGAAGCATATAAGAGGGGAAGGTATGGAAATGTTATTTATCAGGCATTTTGTCTACTCAATCAAATCCTTTGAGTTGGCTCTTTTGCACAGCAATTCAGAAACAATCAAAGCTGAGCTTATATTATAATCTTAAATTACATGAGCTTATATTACATCTGAAAGTCATGTAAATAAAGTTGTTTAAAGTGTTTTTCCAGTGTAAAATTTCTTTTTTTTGGAAGACTAAAAGGGTAAGGAAGTTTCCGTATTTTTTTAATAGAAAATATTTTGTCCTATTTATGCAACACTTTTGGAGTGTATTTCTGGAGCAAATATTAATTTGATGTGCATATATTTAGCAAGGTGATTTTTTTTCTTTGAAAGAAAGCGAAAAATCTTAAACAGCGAAATCAGCCAGAATAATATTTGTTTTGAAAAAATTAATCAATGTACTGAATCATTGAACAGTACCTATGTTATAAATCATTGAACAATACCTCAATTAATCATTGAATTTATGTGAAATAAGTTCATCCTATATATTTGGATTTTTAACTTTAGCAAAACCAGTTTTCTTTTTTGATTCAATCAACCTATACATTTATTGTTAGTTTAAGTTTATTATTGTTTTTTAATATTTTCTAAGTTATAAAAAATAAATAGCAATCATACGAACAGTTATATTTCATTTTATTGTTTAAATACTAGTTAAAATGTATCTAAATTATAAAAGTTTGATGCCATTGTATAGATGGAAAAAAAATTCCATCGCATCATTTTTGCGAAATTAGCGTAGTTCTGTGGAATTGTATAGAATAAGTAAAATGCAATATGAGTGTTTCTTTGATAAGTATGCATTTTATACTCACATCCCTTAATCCAGAGTTTATATGCTCAAAATTATTTATTTTACATTAAAAATGAAAGATAGAAAGTTGTTCACTTCATGCAAATGAATGTGAAAAGCAGTCCATATTGTGTCAGAATAGATCAACCATTCATCTTCTCTTTTCCTTCAAAAGCTGTGATAACTTGTGAGAAGAATTTTAATATTTCATACTAATGCATAAATTGTATTTTTAAACAACATTGTTTGGATTTTTTATTTATTTATTTTATGTAGTTGCTCTTTGGATCCGATGGATTCGCAAGGACCTAAAGAAAATCCAGTTACACAAGCTAGAAAGAAACGTAAACCAAACGAGCCAGAAGATGAAAGGGATCTTGATGATCCTGAACCTAAACAAAGTAAATTTCATCATTTGTAAATTGCATTGAGATTATCATATCTTGCTACATGTTTGCATGAGTTTATAGATAAATAATTTTGCTGGTAAATAATTCATTATTGAAAGTTTTCTGGTAATTATAATTTATTTTTATACAGTACAGTCTCTAAAATCCGCAATCGTTCCGGACATGGCTTTTCCGGATTTTAGATATCCTGAAATAACAACCTAAAATTATAAATTAGCAAAATAGCAAAATTTATAAATAATAATCATAAAAAAATCATAATACTTATAAAAAATCCTAAATAACATATTAAATGATTCAAAAACAAAATCAAACTTAATCTAATCTTATAAAATTAAATATACACAGAACATTTTTATGGTTACGATTTTATTTAAATAGGTCTGTCAGTTTTTGTTGTCTTAATTTAGGCTTATTGGCCATTACTTTCTCTCTAATCCTATGCAAGGACATTAATTCATTCTCAGTTATAAAATTCCTCTGTTCTAATCCTGATATTGTTGTGTCTAAAGTATTTATTAGTTCTTCTGTAGTTATTTTTTTCCTTTAATTACCGAATCATCGGAGTCATTTTCCGAATCATCGGCAGCTTTTCCTTTGTTTATCATACTGTCAAGTCTGATAAACAAATACTATACAGTTTACACAGTTTAACACACTGTCCCCTGTTTAGCAACAAAATTTTATCCATTATTGACAGAGAAATATGTTTTCTTTTTTTACTAATTGCAGACATAATTGAATGTACTAGGATGAACTAAACGGAATTTAATATATATTAATAAATCTTAAGCTTAATGTAATCGAACAATCACTGATCATATAAAATCATGAATAAAATAAACCTCTCTCTAAAATGAACTAGAGAAAATGACTGGTATGACCATCTATTGGCAAAATGCCGACTATCAACTAGAATGGAAAAAAATTAAGAAAATTGTTTCGTGCTGCCATCTATGAACAAAGTAAGAAAGCAAAACTAACAAAATTATGGAGGCCGGATTTTGGAGGTTTCCGGATTTAAGATGTCTGGATTTTAGAGACTGGACTGTATCGTATTCTTCCACATTAGCCAGTGTGGTTGTAAATTCAGGAGAAAACATCTTTTTTTTTTTGTCCCTGGCCTATACCAGGGTTGTAGTGGGTAGCTGCTCGTGTACCCTCCCGGTTTACCAGGCTGGTTTTTAAAAAAAAAAGATTTTTTACAACAATAAGGGTTGTAATGGGTAGCTGCCCAGGTACCCACCCAGACTGTTTTTTTTTTTTTTTTAAACCAGAGTTTTTTACAACCCTGGTCTATACTAGCATGCCAGAAAAGCAAGGATCATCGAAAGTAAATGGTAAGAGTAGCTTTGAAAAGTTTTAAAAGTACCTGATTTATTTTTTAATAAGCCTCCTCCCAGGACAAATAAAGCAGAATTGGTGATTTTTTTAAAATCCTGAAAAGTGAGAATTTTTTAATTAATTATTATTATTTAAGGCTTAAGTTTTAAAGGAATGTTTAAGAAAGGAAATTCCTAACTGAGAAAAGAATAGGAAAATTAATATTTAGGATTTCAATAACGTTTAAGAAAAGTAATTTTAAATTGAGGGAGGGAATATGAAAAATAATAATTAATATTGAAATAATATTTTGTAAAGGAATTTTAAACTGAGAAAATTATAATTTAAGATTAAAATAAAAAAAATAAATGATTTAAATTTAGAATAATTAAAATATGGATCTTAAAATATTTAAATTAAATCAAAGTTTCTGCTATGGCATAACAATAGCATTGTAATGTTTGCAGTAAATATAATATGGCAGTAATAATTAAAAAACTTGAATTGTACATCCCCCCCCCCCCAGAAATAAAATTGAAAAATTCCCCCTAAAATTTGGACTAAAAACAGGAAATTCCCTTCTAAAATTCGATCTCTATTTCAAACCTTTGAATATAAAAAAGTTAGCTGGTCACCCTGTTCACATATCTGCCCACCTTCCAGTTTTTTCAAAATGAAAAAACTTACATGGTACCATAAAATTTATTTAATAAAATAATTCAATAATGTGACTTTTTCCTCTGGCGTAAATTCCCCCCCACAGGTGCTGGGGGAACTTTTACCAGCACTCATTAAATTGTATTTATGAAGAAAATTTTCTAGTTCAAAATGTGCTTTATATGACAAAAAAGAAAGAGAAAAAATACAGGAGGTTGGCAGGTATGATAATTTTCACTTTGAATATTCCCATATTCTTTATAAGAACCTATTTCTTATTTTTATTGGTTTCTTATTAATTGTTAAATGTATATTACATTTGTTAGCTCATTTTTAGCTTATGACAATATTATATATATTTTCACAAATTCACCTGTTTTTATTTGTCTTATTTTTATTTTTAATAATACTGTAAGAAAACTTTAAATATACCTAATTTGCTTTTAAAATAATCTTTATTTTTCAGCACAATTAAAGACTAAGTCTTCTATTTTATCTCTACCAAAAAGAAAAAATAAACACAGAAGTTGTAAATCTACAACAAAAACTAATGAAATGAATAGTTCATCTCAGTTACCAGAAGAAACCAGAAGTGATATTTTATCCCTACCAGAAAAAACAAAAAAATGCAGAAGTCGTAAATCTACATCAAAAACTAATGAATCATCAGTATCAGAAATTATTTCACATGATATGCCACCATCAGCTAATGAAATAAATAGTTCATCCCAGTTTCCAGAAGAAACCAGAAGTGATATTTTATCCCTACCAGAGAAAACAAAGAAACACAGAAGTCGTAAATCTGCATCAAAAACTAATGAATCAATAGTATCAGAAATTACTTCACATGATGTGCCACCATCAGCTAATGAAATGAATAGTTCATCTCAGTTACCAGAAGAAAAAAGAAGTGATATTTTATCCCATACCAGAAAAAAAAAATAAACGTAGAAGTTGTAAATCTATACTGTAAAATCCCGATTGTAAGCCCTCCCTTTTTCAAAATCAAAAAGGGTTAAATTTGGGAGGGGGGCTTATAATCGAGATTTTTTTTTTATTCATTTAAAAACCTTGTTTTTATCATTAATTTAGGAGTGAAAAAGGGGCAAGAATCTTCCTTATTTCGGCAGATTAAAAAAAATAAAATATCCCCCCCCCCCCCCACCAATTTTTTTTTTATATTTTTATTTTTTTCTACTTTATTGTAACTATAAATAATCAATCATCTAAATCACCCCTCAAAATTACTTCTCTCATTGACCCCACCCCTCTGGTACAAAAACCGCATGGTGTAACCTTTAAACTTTTTCATTTTGAACTTCTTTTCAGACTTATTAAATACTCTATATTAAAAATAAATAACTCCAATCTACCTAAATTAACCCCTCCTCCTGAAATCTCTGCTTCTCTCCCTCTGCTCCCCTCTTCAATTTTATTTCATGAAGACCCTCCTCCTCCAAATGAATCTCGTAAAATTTAAAATACTTAATTTTTTTCTGCTCTCTGTGATTTTTTTTCCCAATAATATTTAAATAACGATCTAGTAAATTATTCCTCCCTCCCTCCAAAAAGAGTCCTCTTTATTTCCTTTGTCTCCCCCCCCCCTTCCCCTGAGTACATACTTTAAATTTTTTTTAAAAAGTTTTTTTTTTCATCTATTTATAACTTTTTTTGCAATAATAAAATTAAATAATTATCTAAATTGCTTCTCACCCCCCACACTAAAAAATAAAAAATCTGCTTCTCCCTTTCCCTCCCCCAGCACACAAACTTTAAAACTATTTTTTAAAGATTGTTATGCTGTATTGTTACTGTGTATACTTTACAATAAATAAATGATCATCTAACTCTCCCCTTAACTCTCCCTTCTCCATTTCCAAAAAAAAAGGGTGAATTTCTAGTCATGGAGGGAGAGAGGGCAGAGAGAAGATTTGCTGTTTTCACAGCTCATATTTTGTTAATGGATGGGGAGTTATTTTAGAGAACATATTTATTTCAAAACATAAAATATACAGGTGATTCATAGAAAAACAGCCAAACTGCAAAAAATATGAAAATTTTTGCTTTCCTCACATATTTAGAAATCCACACCTTTCCTTTGGGAGAATAGAAGAGAAAAATTTCACAAGGGATGATGATTTTAGATGAGCAATGATGTAGATTAGATGAGTTACCTTACTACAAAATAAGAAATAGATCAGCATTAAAAAAAATAATAATATTAAAGATTTTTAACTATTTGCTGGGTGAGAAGCCAGAGGAGGAAGTGGAACTTTTGGGAAAAAGAGAGGGGGCGGGTAATTATTCATTAATATTGTTACTAAAGAGAAACAAATACTTCAGTTTTTTTTTAATAGAATTTTAATTTTAAAGATTTTAAAATTTGTATGTGTGAGGAGGGGGGGGGGTTGGGAAGATGGGGCAGACACTGTTGGAGTAGAGAGAAAACTTAGGTGAAAATTATCTATTTATTTTTACTAGAAGGCAACAAGTAGAACATAAAATTCCTTCAAATAATTGTTTTACAAATTTTAAACTTTATATTCTTGGGGATGAGGGGGAATATGGATTTCAAAGGAAGGAGTTTGTTATTTACTTATTGTTAATAGAGAGCAACAAAAAGGGCAGATTTTTATACATATATATAAATAGTTTTTATTATTATTATTATAGGGGTTAACAAAGTGGAGGAATCAGACATTTTGAGGGTAGAGAGATAATTGAAATGGTTGATTATTTAGTTATTGTTACTAGACAGCAACAAATAGAGCATATAATCTTTAATAAAGAGTTTTAAAGATTTTAAACTTTGTATCCTCTAGAAAGGAGAGGGAGGAAAGAAAGGAAAAGTGTAAGTTTAAGAGAGAAAGCAGTGGAGTGGTGGGGGTAATTTATCTGATTGATTATTTACTTACTGTTATAACATATAGGACAGAATATATTTTTTGAATAGAGTTTAAAAGATTTTTTTGCTGGGGGGGAGGCAAAAGGGCAGAAGCAGACATCTTGGTGGTAGAGAGATAATGTAAATGGCTGATTATTTATTTATTGTTAGTAAAGAGCAACAAATAGAGCATAATTTTTATAAAGAGTTTAAACTTTATATACTGAGGGGGAAGGGCATAAATTTTGGATGGAGGGAGAGATTGCAATTTAAAGGATTGATTTTTTACTAATTGTTACATTATTACTGAGCAGGAAGAAGGACTTAGACTTAAAGATGGGGGGGGGAGGGGGGGGGGGTCAAAGAACTTAACACTGCGACCAGAGGTCTATTGTACTAAAGGAAGAAGGAGTTATGATTCTCAAGTTTTCAAACTTTTTATGTTGTGGTGGGCAGAGAAGGGAAACAGACATTTGATGTAGGTGGGGGAGGGGATTTCATTAACATCATATAAAAATGTAAGTGGAAATCTACCAAAAATGTCAAAAGATTGAAAGTCCCTTTAAAATCAATTTTTTGTGCATAAAATTTTTTGTCTGTGTAAGGGGGGGGGGGCGCTTATATTTGAGAATGGAAAAAAAATCAAAATTGCTTAAAAGTGGGAGGGGGCTTACTTTCGGGATTTTATGGTATATAAAACTAATGAATCATCATTATCAGAAATTATTTCACATGATATGCCACCACCAGTTAATGAAATGAATAGTTCATCTCAGTTACCAGAAGAAACCAGAAGTGATATTTTATCCCTACCAGAGAAAACAAAAAAACACAGAAGTTGTAAATCTATATATAAAACTAATGAATCATCAGTATCAGAAATTATTTGACATGATATGCCACCATCAGGTAATGAAATGAATAGTTCATCTCAGTTACCAGAAGAAAATAGATATGATATAGTGTTCCTACCAGAAAAGAAAAACAAAGTTAGAAATCTAGTGTCTGAAATTATTTCACATGATATGCCATCATTAGCTGATGGTATTGATATTTTATCTCAGTTACCTATAGGAAAGGAATGGGATATATTGTCTTTACCAGAAAAGAAAAATAAACTTAGAAGTCATAAACCTACATCAAAAACTAATCATCGATAACAGAAATTATTTTGCATGATATGCAATCATCAACTGATAGAATTAACAGTTCATCTCAGCTATATGTCAATATTAGCTGATAGAACTGGTAGCTCATTTCAGTTACAACAAGAAAATAAAGTTAATACACCATCCCTGCCAGAAAGAAATAAGCGTAAAAGTCGTAAACCCATGCAGAAAACTAATCCTGATTTCTCAGTATCAGGAATGACTTTGAATAGTAGATCACCATCAGCTAATGAAATTAGTGATAAATCAACACTACAAGAAAAGAGAAATAATCTATTAACATTGCTAGATGAGATTAAAACTAGAGCGTCAGATATATCAGAGAAGAATATGGATACTATTCCAGCATTACAAGACAAAAAAGAAGAAAATATAAATGATATGCTTGAAATACCAGATGAGAGTAGAGATAGAGTTTTTGAAGAAGATAGTATAGATGGTATAACAATTTTGCAAGATAATGAAAATAATGATTCAAGATTATCAGATAAGGATAGTGATGATGTGATAATACTGCTAGAAGAAAATAGCATTAGTATGTTATCACCAGAAAAAGCTAGTAATCCGTTGGTAATACAAGATGAAATAGAAATTGCAAGTGATGTATCATCACTAGCAGATGACAATAGAGATAGTGTATTACCATTATCAGAAGGAAATAGCATTTTATTATCACCAAATGAAAATGATTCACCAGTAACACAAGATAAGGAAGAAGAGAATGAAAGTGGCATATCAACACCAGACAGTGTGTTACCATTATCGGGGATAAGCAGTAGTGCTTCATCACCAGCATTCCAAGTGTGTATGGCATTCCAAGACAGGAATAGTGATACTGTGATAGTACTAGAAGAGAACAGTACCCCAGTGATGCTAGAAGAGGTTACCATAATTTTAAAAACCTTAAGAAAGATTCCAAAGAGAGCTTTTTGTTGTTATTGTGTGAAATCTCACTAAGCATTTAAGTAAATTTTTGCTTTTAAATTTATAAATTGATAATTTACAATGAAGTTTTAATGATTCTCTTTTTTTCAAACTGATTCCTTTCATCCTTTTTTTTTTTTTTTTTTTTTTTTTTTTTTTGCTTCACATGTTATACAGAGCATATATTAAAAATTGAATTATTTTAAGTGATATTCTTACTTTGAGAAAAGTTTGCTCTAATACATTTCTTTTTGGTTTGTGTGGTAATTCCAAATTCTATTTAAATGGCTGAAAAAGAGCATTCAATGAAAAAAAAAAGTATTAAAAATAAGATTTTAAAACATTTCATCTATATACATTAGTTTTTTATGCTTTTTATACTGTGGGGAGGGAGAAAAGGAAGCTAAAAAACTTTTTCATTTCTTATTTTTGTGAATTATTTCCTTTTAATATTATGTAACAATTGTCATCTCATTCTATTTTTTATGGCAATTTCATATATTTGTTTGTTGTATTTTATTATTATTATTGATTTTTTTTTTTAAATCTTCATGCTTTGTACGTAATATGTCAATTTAAATACATGATAAATTTAATGGTAACATAGAATGGATTGCATAATGTTTCTTTTTTTATATAATTTCTGGCTAAAAGAAAAAACTTGTTAAAAATTTTCACTTTTCATGATTTTTTTTTTTTTCAAATTTAGTTTTATTAACTGTTTTAAAAGCACCCGAATCTCACCTGTTTAGCCCATTTTTTAGTGATTACTGCTATTGTAACTGCTAATATAATGATGGGTGTATCATTGAGAAATAAAATTTTTATAAATGTTAAAAGAAGAAAGAAGCTGTGCTTTTGCTGATCTTCAAATGATTTAAAATAATAAAATTTGTGGGTTTTTTTTTTTTTTTAGTGTGTGATGGTGGGGGAGAGTGGGAACTATTCCAGACTAATAATCTTCTCTTCTCCCCTTTTTTGGGGTAGGGGAATTTAATAGTCATGGTAGCATGTACTGGTACTAAAGTCATGTTTGTACCATGTAAGAGTTTGGCTTTAAAAGATTCACCTTGAAGTGTGTTTTTTTTTCTAATAAATGTAATTTTATTTTTAAATAAAAAGAAAGTGTGAAATAACAGCATATTCCAAGGGGGAAAAAAATACATTAGTATGATGCACGAATAAAGGCATATAAAATTAAGAAATACAAAGCCTTTTGAATGAATTTTGTCTTTATTCATCAGGTGCAAAGAATATGTGTTACCACTTAGAAAGCAAGAGCAAGAATTAGAGGAAATGGAAGAAAAAAAGACAGGATAAAGAAAACAACCAATATGAAAACAGAAGGCATCAGCTAATGGCACAGAGACAATTTGCCAATTAGAAGAAGACAGAACAGAATGATAAATATGAAGCACATTTAATAAATAGTCAGAGAGGGAAATGAAATTACAAAAAAAAATATAGATAAAAAAATAAAATAGTGATAAAAAGTATATATATACAAAAAAGAGTTATTAAATAAATAAAATAGAAAAAAAACTACCCCCCCCACCCCCGAAAAAAAAGGGGGGGGGCAGTTAAACATTTTGTTTTTCTTTTTGTTGTTTATTCCTATATTTGTATATATAGTTGGTGTTTCTTTTTAAAAAAAGTCTATTTTATTTAATTAAGCTATATTTTTCTTGTAAATTTCTTTTCTCTTTCTGACTGTCTGTTTATTCATTTTGCTTCATATTTTAGGTAGATTTAGTAAGAAATACTAACTATTACATTCGCCTCTACGTTGGAATTTCTGAAAATTTTTTGCAGATCTATGCTGATCACGAGTCCTAGAACCCAAAACCATCCCATTTCAAAACTTTTTACATATATAATCTATATATATATTGCTTTTTCATGGACATAATAACTTCCATAATTCTGCACAAATCTCTTCGAAACTCATACATAAAATCAAGGGGCATAAAATCTCAGCCAAGTTCGTTAAAGGACAAAATTGGACTAACCAGGAGAGGAGGGGGGTGAAAACAGAAAAAAAACAACTTCTTAATTATGATACATATCAAATCCGTTTAAAATAGTTATTACTTCTAGGAAAAGGTCCAAAAATTTATGCATGACAGATTTTGATATTATTAAAAATGGCCTCAACAGTGGGTGGGGGAGAGAGGATAGGGGTTTGAGAAGAAAAAATTCATAACTTCGTCAATTCACAAGATATCAAATCTGCTTAAATTTATTATAAACTCTCTTGATATTATCTACAACTTTTTTATTGACAAGCTTTTTGTAGGACCAGCACTTACAGCAAAAAAAAAAAAAATTAAAAACAAAAAATCCCTGCCTGCTCTGCCTACAGGCACAGGTTGATGATGGTCCCAAATGCCACATCATAGCAAAAAGGTTCTTTTCCTGCAATTCGCAATAAACAGGTGCCCCACGGTCTGCATCTTTGAAATCTACCTGTGCCTGTAGGCTGAGCCGTTAGAGATTTTTTCATTCTCTTCTGTCTTCTTCTGGCCTTCTGTTTTCATATATATATATTTAATTATTATTCTGTCTTATTTTCTTCCAGTCTTTTAAGTGGTAGCACACATTATTCTTTATGCAAGATAAAGTTTTTCCAAAAGACTTTGCACGTCTCTTAATTTTACGGTGTTAATAAGTTTTTTGCCTTTATGCAGTTTAAAAAATGTAAATTACAACTTGTTTTGATAAATTAGCTGTATTTTTTAAAATGGTAGAAAATTATGCATATAAAATTTACTTTGTGTCTCATTTTTATACTGAGTTAAAAAATATCCTTAATGGAAATTTCTGAAATAGCATATGCATATCTATTAAATTAAATTTAACTCGCTCTGAAATATATATAATTTCTTAATCTTCTTTCCTTTTATAATTTAGTGAGCATGCATAAAATTTTCCAAGTTAAAAAAGAATATTTGTCAGTGTTACATTTTCTGTAAAGCTGTCATAATTTTTTTAATGTTATTGTTTATTTTATATTTAGATATATTTCTATTTGAATAAGTTACAGATGCATTTAAGTATCCAATTAAATGCAACTATATGTATATTTGCATGTTGTTATTTTTGTAAAAAGGTTACTCATTTGTAACTCTTTCACGATCATTTTATGTACTGCTTTACTTTTAAAAAATTGCATAGTACATATTATTTCTGTGATTATTTTTAGAGTTAGATTTCATTGTTTGAAAAGCTCTAAATTCCTGTTGTATATTCATTCTTGATTGTACAAGTTTTACAATACAGGTTTTACAATACACATAAATGATCAATTTACATCCTTCCTACAATTTAGTTGTAGAACAGATTAGCGGGTAACTGAATAATCTGTTTAAAAAATATTAGAAATGAGTTTTGATTTAAAAAGGAGGTGGGTAGATATATGTCTTTCTTTTTGTCTCCCCCTCCCCTTCATGTAATTTATGATTTGTATTTACTCATGTTAATATGTTTATCAAAGCGTGAAACATAATATAAAAACTATGATGATTACTTCATATATATATGTATATAAACAAGCTTAAAAATTAAATTAAATAAAAAAACCTGACTGTAAAAAGCAAACTAAAAAAAAAAAATTTTTCATCTCTACCACCATTTTGTAATTTACGGCCGCAATTTTGAATTTATGAAAACAAAACCTAGCCTATAACCATCGGACGGTTAAGACGAATCGATAGAGACCTCATTTGTTAAAATCCATCCTGCCGTTTGGATGTTTCGAGGGTATAAAGAAAACGCATCAAACACATAACTCTTCTTGGCAGTCGGGTAAAAATTCAGCATAATTTAAGTATAATCTTACTACATTTTAGCCTTAGTGATCTTACTGGAATTGTCAGTTTGATGTAGACCAGTCAGATTGCAGATGACTTATTTATTCACAGACCAATTAGGTTGCCTGAGTTGTTTTGTATAATAGAAGCATAAGGATGGGCAGTTTTCCAGTCGTCATTTTGCCAGCCATGACATCAGTTGCCCTTTCCTTATATTAAAATAGCTTAGAATTTTTTATCCTGTTCCTGGCTGAAAATATGTCTTACCCCCACCTCCTTTAGTTTTAATTTTTATATATCAATGCAAATAGCAATTACTCCATGGGAAGAGAAAAAAAAGGTGCAAGCATTGAGAGTTTTTCCTCAATAAAATCTATAATGAACATAAATAATGCAGCGAAATAATAATAATATACTGATAAATTATATCTTTACCAAATTATATATTAAACTGATCACCATTTAGATCAAATTAATCGCAGCCATCATTAAAGTTGTCATGAAGTTTTTTATAGTCCTGCCAAGGAGATGACATTTTTGAGAAAAATATGTGGCATGTGTCCTTAAAAGCTTTGAAACTAAACATCCGTTCAGTTTCTTCATGTATGTACAAAGGATCCTCTCTTATTGTTTTTAATTACTAAATCATTAATTTTAGAAGTACAGTTCCAACAGCAAAAATGTTCTAAATAATATTTTTGATCACATTAAAAGCAATTTATATGAAAATAGTTATTTATTAAAACATTACAAAATTTAATTTTTATATGGCACCTGAATACTATGAGTATATGTAATCACGATGTATACAATTTTTTTTTTTTCAGGCAAGAAAAAAAAATTCCATGCCCTGACAATTAAAATAGTAAAAATTCCATCTTCTGCAACTAAAACTCCCCATGTTATGATACTTTGAATTTTATGAAATTTCAAAGCTTTACGGTGCTAAGAATAGAAAGACACTATAGAATTAAAAAAAATTCCAAAATTTCATAACATTGAAAGCATCATAACTGAGTTAGTTTTGTTTGAAGAAGAATGGAATTTTTATTGTTTTACATGTTAGATAATGGAAAGACCCAGGAGCCAATTTTTTTTTTTTTTTTTTTTAATTATGAAATTTAAACTATTTTGATGTAAATGGATTTTTATATGATGAAAAACCACTTTTGAAACATTTTTGAAATTGGAACTCTATATATCTAAAATTAACAGTTTAGAAATTAGTTATTGGTCAACAATAAGATATATGCCTGTATATAGCCGATAAGATGGGACACTCTGTATATAGTCTTAAGAATTATTTTTGCCAAGGAATGTGGTTTTGTCTACATTAAATAACTGTTGTGGAATATAACCACATTTCATGAAAATTTCATCAAATTCATCTACATTAACAGTACAAAGTTTTATTTAACATTAGATAATTAAATATTTGTCTAATAAATTAACACTTTTCCCATCACATTTGCAAATTCAGTATGTTTCATTAATGTTTTGGCTACAATATTACAGTACAAGCTAATAAACCTGTTAGCCACATATTACATCTCTTAAGTTGTACTATTTTGTTTGTTTGCCACTACATGTTAAATGAAAATTTGTATTCTTATTGAATAAGTTCATGTGTTCATTTTTCTTTTTCAAAATTTACATGCAGCTTTACTTTTTAAAAACTTTTTAGAACTTTTGTAATATATGCAAATATTCATAATCTTCAAGTTTTGTAAATACTGTTCATGTGCTGCATTCGTAATTGCAAAGTTAATACTCTTATTGAATTAGCATCTTTTTCATATTGAAAAATTAGTGGGTTTTTCCCCTCCAAAGATTTGTTGCTAAAATTACTGTAATTAATATTGTGCAAATTGTAAAAAATACATCATTCTTTCATTTGTATTTCTTTTCACCCATTTTTCATACAGTTTTACTCTTCATAAAATTGTATTGTGTTATTTCTAAAATTAATCTTCATTTATTGAAAATATCAAAGTTACAATTGTATGTATTGCATTCTTAATTGCATGTAGTTTTTTTAAGTAAATATATCTATGCATTCAAGCTGCTTTTGTATGCTGTAGAAATAAGTATTTTGTTTATTTTTTTAATGTTGGTCGCAAAACCTGCTCTAATACAATTTACTATGCAGCATTATAATGAACACTGTCATAAGTTTGCAACATTGTAACTTTTATAAAAATAAAAAGTAAATTTGTATTAATTTGGTGCACAAGGTTTTCTTTTTCTGAGTGGCTCATTTTAGAAAAAGAAAATTATTCTCATATTGATAGTTGCCTATTTAGAGGTCTGCAGAGGCCAAAATTTCTGGCCTGTCGTGAAATCTAAAAATTCCACCTGGAAACAGCTCGACTGAATTTCTACAAAACTTTCCGATATTTCTGAAGCAACATTATCCTTTAATAAAAAATCTTCAGAAAGCACACTTGATTATGCATATAGGAGAAAGTCGGGTAACCACAGACATTTCAATTTCTAAAAAAATTCAAAGTGTTGTGTAAATAGTTATTGTAAATGAATGCCCTCTAGAGTCTAAACAAATACAGTTTAATTGCGACGTGGGCGCCGAGTAAGTTAGTCGTGAGTGAGTGTTCTGTGTTTCTGAATGAAACAGAATGTATCATATGTGGAGAAACATTTGAAGAAGACTGGATTCAGTGCCAGGATTGCAAAGACTGGGCCCATGAAGATTGTGTTTACATAGATGCATCAGATTTTTGTTATAATTGTGGTGTTTGTAAGGCCAAAAAACAGTTGGGACACCATTGATTAATATGTCCAGGGCTACCCACCATTTCTTGCAACGCCAAAAAAATAAGGCCAAACTATTTTCAGTATATTTCGTTAAATAATTCGATATTATTAGCAATGTTTAATTAAAGTCTTTAAAGAAGTTCGTAATTTTATTTTTTTAAGTATAAAATAAGGACAGAAATTTCATTTGTATTTTATTTGCTATTTATCCTATTGTTCAGTGCTACCCGATCTTCCTCTATTTTAATTTCAGAGACTCTTGAGTGCCATTAGTACGATTTCAATATCATTGGTGGTATTACTGGTATAACAACAGAGAAAAATATTGTTGGAGAGAAATTACTTCAGTATTGAAATGTATGACAACATTCAGGTCCTTACTTAATTTATTATGCTTTCAATATTGCATGTTATATCAAAATTGCTCTAACTTTTTTTCTTCACTGTTTTATGTCATGCTGATGTCACATATGAAATTGAAAGCATATCAAGATAACGGGTGCGATTCTGAATGTTGTTATACGTTTCGATATCTAAGAGATCCTTGTTTTGGAGTATCAGTGACCAAGTGGTACTCCAATCTCTGCAAACGTAGAAGGAGGTAGGTTTGATTACCCCAAGCCTTCTCTGGGCATATATTCCATTTCTTTGTGCCAGTAAATCCTATCTCGTGCTGTCTGTCCATACTTACAAAGACACATAAAACATATCCTTGATATTAATTACACAAGTCTCAATATATGTATGTGTGAATAAACAACCACTTATCATTCCCTTGTAACAACACTTTTATCTGTTGTGTCTGACATCTGAAAAAACTAACATAGGGATCCAGATATTTATTTTTTTCCTAAATTAAATTGCCCGGACACAAGCCTGTTATTTTTACAAAAATTTGTAAAAATGTGTGCTTCTCATAAATTAATGTTTTAGTCAGTCTAGATTTGAAAAGAGCAATAAATCAATTTGCAACAATGCTCAAGCATTATATATAATAAAAAAATGGCAATAAAATTCAAGAAATAGATTAACTGATAAGGTATCTATTTAGGTCAGCTGTGTGCACATGTTGCCCTAATACATAACTTAATGGCGACCCATGCTATTTTCGAAATCAGAAGTGGGAAAATTTCTCAAAATACTTACTGCCTTGGGCAATTATTATCGAAATATTATAAAGGTGCCATTCTAAAAAAAAATTAAGTTACTGCATTTTTTTTTTAAATATGCTGTGTGTTTTTTCCCTTCAAAATTTGCTTTTAAAATCTAGGTGCATGTGACACATAAGTATTTGGAATTTGACTGGCCTCTGTATATATAGCCATTGGTCACTGCATAAAATAGTTCACTGGCAATTTTGTATTCAAATTTACAAAACCAGTAAGCAGTGCATTTTGAATATTTTGTAAATTTAACACTAGCTATTAGATTTTAATAGAATAGGGTCCATTTTCTTTCTAAATGAGGTATTAAAAATTAGAGTGGGTGTACATGTTACACAAAAATTCCTGTAGTCCTTAGAATTTTTCTAGACTACTTTGATTTTTTCTTCTCAAGTCTGTATGGACACTACATATGCACAGAGGCATGATCAGATTGGAAGTTTCTGTCTGAACTACAGCAACTTGCATTTCAGAACTTGTCAATTCTCACCTGTACAAGTTTTATTAGATGAGTGATGAAATGGATTGGCAGAGAACAATTCCAAATGTTAAAAACCTAGTTAAAAGACATAAGGATAATTTGAAAATGGAAAGAGAGATATTAATCTGAGTAAGTGTTTTTTTTTAGGGTTTCATTCATCTCACGAAACCCTATTCATCATGCTATGTTGTCTCTCTGTCACAGAGCCGGTTCTCAGAAACTATATAACTTAGACTTGAAATTTTATGTACTTATAGCTGAATACCTATTATGAAGCTCAAAATCATAAAAAAAAAATCGCATTATTTTAATATAGAGAGATAATGAACCAAAAATCTAACAGCCTTTTCCTATTAAATTTAAACATTTTTCGTTATAGCAGTTGCCAACAATTAAAAATTCACAATAAAATTCTTTCTACAATAATTAATTTTCTATTGAAAGATTTCCATGTGAAAAATGAAAATGAAATAAAAAGATTCACCAATTGAAAAAAGATTAATATGATGTCATATTGGTAATAAAACGAAAATTTTCAAACATTTCTCAATAATACAAGGAGTATGTGTAAGTACAGAAAGCAGGTTAATATAATGTCATTAGAGAATTAAAAAGAAAATTAATCTGACGTCCTATTGGAAGTTTAACGGACTTTTTCAAATGTTTAAGAATAATACAAAGAGAGCATCAACATGAGTAATAGAGAAAGCAAGTAGATTAGGATGTCAGTAAGTGATTATCACATCATATTAGTTTGAAAAACATCATAAAAACCCTATTATGGAAATATTGGCATATTTTAACATTTTGAAAATCTCTATATAACGTTTAATTTTGAAATTGATTTTTTTTTTAATATCGCATTAAGTCCACATGACAGAGTATAATAGTGGGCTTCGCCCGCTATCAGACTGGTTCAGATTTTCAAAAAAAACCCGAGAAAAATAGACCGGTAAATTTTTACTTTAAAAAAACATGACTTTTTTTTTTTAAATGAAATTCATTTGGATTTATTAAAGAAAGGATAAATTGTTTTGAAAGGAATATTAAACGAAATCCTTTGTGCGATCGTCAATAATAGTTACCCACTTGTTTTCCCTTCTCATCTCTTTCTTGGCTCATTGGCTAAGTGTGATTGATGTACCTTAATGAGAATCATTAATGTTTTACTTGCTGGTGATGCTATCTTCTGACTAAATGGAATGCAAAAAATGAAGTATGTCGGGAATATAGTACAAGTTACTGGTGATTAAATTTTTTTAAGAACGATATATAAACTTAACAATGATATTAGCTTTCTGGGAACTTTTGCAACAGAAATATTTACTACATAAAATATAGCATTTTTCTTTCAAGTTAATTTTATGTGGCATAGTAAACCTCAGGTAATATTAAATATATGTTCCATGTGGTTTAGAAAAGAAAAATGTGTAATTTATTTAATTTTCCAATATCTATATTAATAAACTAATGTAATTAATAACTATATTAATAATTTGGACAAAACATTCATTGCCAAAAGATAAACATTGTCGGCAATGGCTAAGGAAATATATTGCATTTTGAGGTCTAAAAAATTTGAATCCTAATGCACCTGAGGCTCAGATTTTTCATTTTCTGATAATTAGTCGAAATATTAATTAAAATGGTAAAATGACGAGCTTCCATTGTGGCGCCGATTGTGTCTGCACCTGTCCAGGTAATAATTGGTTCCTTATGGTGGTTCTCAAATGACCTGCTCAATAACGTGTAACTTTCTGACACATTTTTAAATGCAAAGGCATAAAATTCGCAGGCCTGACTCTTGGAGTGATTTTGAGTCTAAATGAGTTTTTCATTTTCTGATACATTACTTAATGAGTTATAAGCGATCTGTGTCACATGACGACAAGCTTTTGTCTTTTGACAAGTTAACGCTCTGGGAATTCAATGTCGATCTTTGACAGTATTTTCTGAAAGATCTGCTTTTATCAAAAGAAAGAAAACATCTTTTGATTACAAAGTTTCTGAATAAGAACACCTGCCAATTTCATGCCTTTCTGAACAAAAATGAATAAAAAAATGCGTCAAAGTAGCCCTTTAGGGTTTGAGAACTCAGCCTTAAGCAAACGAAGGGAAAATACTTTTTTCTGCTGTTTGAAATCGCAATCGCCAGGTTTCCCTTTAAGTTACAAAATAAAAAATGGTTTAATTTTTCGGTTTTAACAATATAAAAATTCATGTAAGGAATTAATATTATTACTATTTCAGAAAAAAAAAATTATGGAGATCTACTACCTATTAGTTTTCGATTTTTCTGCAGTTTCAAACTGCAAGTCCACGATAGAAATACAAAAAAAAAAAAATATATTTAGAGTATCTTTCCCTTTTTAACAGTCCTTAAAAAATATTACTATTTAAAAAAAAAAAAATTCTGAAGTTCGATTTTATGTTGTTTTTTATTTTATCTGATTAGTTTCATGTTTTTTGGGTTTTTTTCTGCATTTTGAAACTGCCATCCCGTTTTTTTGCCTAGAAATAATAATAATGAAAAAAATCCACTTATTCAGGCTACCATTTCATTTCTAATGGCGTCTTAATTTTTTTTTTAAATTTATTTACTATTTCAATAAAAAAATTTTGTTTTTTAAAGTTCGATTTGAAGACCTTTTTAATGTTCGATTTGAAGTACTTTTTAATGTTTTCAGATTCAAGTTTTCCATTTTTTCTGCATATTGAAACTGCCATCGCGATTACTAGGATCATTCAGAGTACCTTTTTAGTTCTATCAGTATGTTTGGTTTAAAAAATATTAATATTTACTATTTCAAAAAAATATTTCTTTAAAGTCGATTTTATGTTCGTTTTCATCTTTTTTTTCTAAAGTTTAAAAATAACCTTCCCACATGTAAATACAAAAAATAATGACTTATTTGGGTACCTTTCTGATTCTAACAATATGTTTGGTTTAAAAAAATATTAATATTTACTGTTTCAAAAAAAATTGTTGAAGTCGTTTTACGAATGTGCCAGAATTTTTTTTTTCTTTCTTTCTCAGTGTCTTCCCAGATATTTTAAGAGAATTGTCCATTCATCAATTTTGGATGGGGAAGGTTAATATTTTTTGTCCAATAGGTTGGGATTAAATGGGGGATTTTTGTGTGTGCATGTGTTAAAAAAGTCATAATTAATAACTTCACAGCTAATTGACCGATTCTTTTTATTTTGAATTTTTTTTATTATTATTTATTAAAGAGAGGAAAATAATAAGATATGTTACATTGTTTTTCTATTCTTTAGTTAGGTGTTCTTCGTAAAACTCCTAAGGGCAGGGTGGTCACAGACCTGGAAAACATGGGTGAATTTTGTTAACACATTGACGGACAGTAGGAACAAGTGAAGTTCGAAAATTGACACTATATGTTTTTGTAATTTTTAGAATATTAGAAGTACTTTCTGCTTAAATAAACTTAATTTTGATTAATTCAGCAACTTTAATTAGGTTGCACTACTCCCTTCACAACCACGTCAGGGTGGCTAGTGGTCAGGGAAAAATACAGTCATAAAAAGTGATAAACACCAGTATATTCTTATAGAAAAATTTATGTTTATTATTCGATCAAATAATCAATTTGAATTTTTCTATAAGAATATACTGGTAATTATCATATTTTTATTTTACTGTATTTTGCCCTGACCACTAGCCACCCTGCGCGTGCATACTGAGCTGCAACTCGTATAACAGGTGGAAAACGAACTTCAACCTAAAAAATTGTTTCCAAAACATGACACCGGGCTTCTACTTGTACGCCGGTAAATGCACATTTTTTGCTTCTATAGCCGTCGTGTCTAAAAACGACCGTTTCGTTTTGGGCGGCTATTGCCGTCATGCCACATGAACTTCGCTTTGACGGCTAATATCCGCAGGTGTCCGTTAACGTGTTAACCTGGAAATATCAGGGAAATTCAAACTAAACCTGGAAATTCATTGAAACAAGTGTTAATTTCCATTACGATTGTGGTAATATCTAGAAGAAAAAAAAAATAACCTTAGCTCTCGGTAAAAATTTTATTTATACAAAAAAAGAAAAAAAAAAACTCTCGTTATTTGAGAAACAAGAATGTGGCCTAAGTTTCTTACAGTGTTTTTTTTTTTTTACAATCCTTTAAAAACTGAAAGTAAACTGAATTGATAATAATGTGATATAAAGAGAAATATTCTTTCTGATTTTCAAGCCTTTACACATTGACTGTTAGTAACATAAAGAAGCCCTGATATATTTCTCTTCTGTTTGAAGTCCTTTGTTTATTGGAAAACAGAACTAATGTCTTTCTGCCATAGTTGTACGATGATATTTTAGTAGAATGAAAACAGTCACTTTTACAAATTTTTAACAGTGGTTAGAAATAAAAAACAAATTTTCCATTTTAAATGATTTTCAGGAACATGAAACTGAGGCTTTTAAATGAAAATATTAATCTTGAAGCAATTTTAAAATGTTATAATGTTGTTAACAAATTTCTGCTGTGTACTTTCAATATCCGTCTCAGCCAAAAGAAAAAAAAATTTGAACTTATCTCTAGGATGAAAATGAATGATTGTATTTCCCTTGTACAAATCTTTAATTGGTGAAACTTGGTATGCGAGTCATTCTCAGATAAATGGGAAATTTTATGTTATTCTCTAAAAAATATGAATTAATCAAGTGTTTAAGCACTCATTACATTATGTACTTTAAATATGAAAAATATATATATCTAAAAAAATTGTAAAGTTGTAAATGTCATTGCTAAGGCTTGTCCCAAACTTCAAATTTATTAATTGAAACCCTTATTTTTGAGATTAGGAGAGCTTTAGAACAAATGCAATGATTATATGAGTATATTTCCTGTCTCTATATTTTACACATTTAACACCTTAGGGAAAACAGAAAACATTTCAATTAATTATCCAGTTCTTGTCTATTACCTTGTTGACGACTTTCTGTAAAAAATTGAGTGCCAAAATATGTCAAAAAAACAAATTTAAAAATGTTGCCATTCCAAACTTTTATACGTAAGAATATTAAGGAAATTAGAGTTCAAAACATCACTGAAGAATAGGGTGCTTTAGAAATTTCAAACAAATTTGATTAATTTAAGACATAATTAATGACATATAAATGCAGTTAAACATGAATCTAAGTGTTGACGTGCTGTTCGTCAGTGTTTCTTATTTCACAATTTAGCTGAGCTCTAAAGGCATTCGATGTTTTGTGTATGTGCACCAGTATCTGGATCTACAAAATTATAAAGATTTTACTAATCCTGCTGCATTTAATTTAATCAGTATTATAAGCCTGCCATGAATCATAAAAATTATAGAGCCATCTTCTATATATTCTTTTATTCCTCCCATCAGTTCTGCTGGGAAATTTTACTATAAAACATTCATCAGTTTCTCAGAATAATCTTCCAAACAACCATTGCTGAGTAAGAATTCAACAGTCTTGATTTCTTTTCGCTTTTACAAGAAACTTTTATCAATATCTGCAATTGTTTTTGACCCTCCAATTTTTTTAGATTTTCTTGTTAGAAAGTTAGATATACAAACTTCTGAGATAATTATTCCAATCAATAACTATACAATGACTTAAATCCAATTGCTTTTTTTCTCCATTTTATTATTAATGCAGTTATAAATATTAATTTGGAGCCATCCAACTAGCTTCCTTTTCTAATGGATATTTTTTTATCGCAGTTTTTCGCATTAGACTGTCACTGTCTATCAGTTCGTAGATAATCTCATATCATGCCCATCAATACACACTTTTTTCATCTTTCATGGCAGAATTCCATATTTTTGAAAAGAGGTTTTTGCCCCATTTTCTTTAGATGGCTAATCACAGATCTGTATCATTTTTTCTCAAAATGCAAGAGAAAGCATGGAAATAGAAGTTAACTAATGTCATTCATTAGAAACACTAAACTGATTTATCCTCAAAATAAACAAAAATAGAAAATGTACATCACGTGCTAGCTTTGTATTTAAATTCAAACATTATTTTACCCTTTCGTTATTTTTGAGTTAAATCCAACAGTTCTTAATTATTTTTTTTAATTATCATTTCGGCTTGTAGATAAATGTTTGTGACATCAGTTAAAATTGATTGACTCTACGCATCGCAATATTTTTGCAGTGTTTTTTCGTTTTATTATCATGACATCATCATTTAATGACATAATTGTTATTTTAATTAACAAAAGAACTAAAAAATTAGTAAAACATCGTTAAAAATACAGAGAAAACATCGAATTAAAAATCTCTTGATGACATAAACATGTGTAAACTTTTTTTTTTTTCTATGAAAAGTGGTCAACGGGATAACAGATCCAATTATCCTTATTTGAAGTTAGTGTCTATTGTCATTATTGTTACATACTAACACCTAAAAGTAACAAATTTAAACTATCAAAGTCTACCCGACTCTGACGTTTCAGATATCATAAATAAATTCCCCTCATTTTTCCATCCAGAGATAAGTGAGATGCTATCCAGCCACATTTAAATATATTTTTGAATAATTAAACTTCTTACCTGGGTAGTTCACTTTCCGTGTCCACTAAATTAATTCTTGTCGTCTTCATAATCCAGTGAAATTCATTTTTCGGGGAAAAGAACTTCATATTTATTATTCAAAGGCACAAGAGAACATACTTCTTACAAATCCAGAATGGTACTGAATCTTTTCATAAAGATCCACAGTTAACAAAAATTACATCATCAACCATAATTACCACATCCTGTGAATATAATTATTATAATTTCCCAATTATAACACATTAAATCACCAAAAATCGTTATAAAAGTAATAAATCTCCATTATGAGGAATATAATCAATTATATGTTTTATAAAGTAAACAAATTGGGGTTTTTTCATGCTTGATTATTTAGAAATTGAAAGTATAAACAATTAATGGTTATCATTTAGAGAAAGTTGGCAATACCCCAAAATATCATGAATGAAAATTATATTTTACTGAAAAAAGAGGAAAGAATGATGCATTAGCACAAAAATTATAAAAATAAAATAAAAGATGATTGCACTTCACAGATGTAAAGATGCCTTGATATAATAAATAGTTTCTTGATTAGATTAATGTTCTAACATCCTCCCACCTTTTGATTTAGTGGGAGGTAAATCAAAATCTGGTTAAACATCTGGGATAGAGTCCTTAGCACAAGAAGAAAGTTCCAGAGGATAAAGTTTTCTGACTGGTCGAATTACATAACCATTGGCAGTTTTCAATTTAACTGCTCTTACTCGGCCATCTCTACTGGGGCAGAGTTCTTCAACTTTAGCAATTGGCCAGTTCTGTCTCTTTACGTTTTCAGAACCCATCATCACAACGTCGCCGATCTTTATAGTGCAGTCGTCAGTTGTAGCCTTTTGAACTAACTGTCCGAGATACTCCTTGCGGAATCTACTTCTTAACTGATCTCGAAGTTCTTTGCAGTATCGTTGTCGTTTCAGAAGTTTATCTCGATGTAGAGCATCTAAATCGGGTGTCCCAAACTCCTTACTGTCATGGAGGAACATCGAGGGTGTCAGCGGTGAAAGTTCCTCGCAATCGTTGGAGATATAAGTAAGGGGACGGTTATTGATAACCGCTTCAATATCGCATATGATCGTGAGCAGCTCTTCATATGTCACAGCTGCACGTCCTAGAACCCTGACCAATAGCTCCTTAGTGGTTCGAATTAGTCTCTTCCACCATCCACCCCACCACGCTGCAGTGGGAGGTATGAATTTCCATTTGATCGGGGTTAGCATATGGTGAGTAACGATTCTTTCCCAATTCACCTTGTTTAGTGCTGCTGATGTACCGACGAAATTTGTCCCATTATCAGTGTAGACCACGGAAGGACGGCCTCTCCTTGCTATAAATTGTCTCAAAGCTAACAGAAAATTCTCTGTACTAATAGCTGTGAGTAGTTCGAGATGTACTGCACGGTACACTCCACATGTAAATAACACTACCCAGGTTTTGGTCTTGTTTCTGAGAATCAGAGGGCCACACAAATCAATCCCCGTAATTTCAAATACTCCTGCATCTCTAACTCTGTCTAGAGGCAACTGAATTGGAGCAGTAGATGGGGCCTTCACTTTGAATCGTTTGCAATGTATACATTTGTTAAGAATTGTACGTATAGTACGCCTGCTAGAGATTATCCAATATTGTTCTCGTACTATTGTCATCAATGTTTGAATGCCCGCAGGGGAGTTGTTTAAGTGATATTCCAAGATAAGGAGGTTTACAAGATAATGTTTTGAAGGCAGAAGAATGGGATATTTAAATGAATAATTATCTTCTCTTTCAATTATACTAGTTTTTACTCGAATCAGGCCACTCTGATCTCTGATCACTCTTAAGCCAGCTATAGAATCTGTGGTGTTTGGTAAGCTCTCTCTCTGGATAAGAAAACAAAGGGTATGAACAGACTCCTGTACTTCCGAAACGGAGAGTAATTTATCTTTGTTTACTTCCCTCTTTCGGGAATTTTTAATAAACCTATAAATCCAGGCTAAAATTCTGACTACTTTAGAAAATTTCTCATACCATTTAGTCTCGTTAACATTTACACTGGTAATAACTAAAGTGGCACTTTTCTTACGTTCTGAATTAACTAGGTTTTCATCCGGATTGATCTGAAGAACTGGCCAGCTATCCCTTGGACCTTTTAACCAATACGCTACCGAAGTGTGACGTCATTTATCTCTTGTCGTCTGCTACGGCCACGCGAGACACATAGGCGCATAGGGAAATTGTTTTAAAAATCATATTAAAACAAATATTATTTTTCTAAAACTTCTATCCCTTGATTAGGATACCTTGATATAAGAGGTATCATTTGCGTAAGTGTAATTAAGGTATTTTTTAGCTCAGATTTGTGTAATTTAAGTTTTAAAATTTCCAAACACTAGCATCCCAATCCAAAAAATAATATATCTAAGAAAGGTCTAGGGGTGGCGCCATCTATGATCAGTAAAGGTCATCATTCTCTTATTTATGTGATATTATTTTAAAGTAACTTATTTATCTAGATTTTTATTTACTAAATATTTATGATTTTCAATCATTTAAAATGTTTTATAGAGTACTAAAAAATTAATATTTTTATTAATCTGATCATTAATTATAATTTATTTACCTTGTGTACTGTGCAAAATCTGTTGTTTAATAAGAAACTCAGAAAACTAAATAGTGTTAATTATATATGGAGGCAAAGAGAGTAAGAAAGAAAATAGTTTGATAGTATGTCATAATCTTTAATTAAAAAACGTGAAAAAAATCTAATTTATCCAAAATATCCATAAAAAAACTTTATACTTTTTTTTTTTTTTTTTTTACAAGCAAATTTTTAATTTAGCAATTTAACATGCTATAAAAAATCATGTTTGTTTGTAAAAAAATATATAAAATATCTTCGACATACCTATATCAGATTTGAGCAATAGAAATAATAATTAATTTACAGTGCAGAAATATGCAACAAATATATGTATATGAACTGTTAAAACATTTTAAAAATCTTCACACTTTAGAACCTCCTAAACACTTTATCGCTCCACCCCCTCAAACTGCCGTAACATAAAAGATAATTTACTAATGTCATAATCTTTAATTTGAAAAAAAAAAAGTAATTAATCTACCCATCTAACAATCAAAAGAAACTTTATAAGCAAGAGTGATTTTATAAAATAATCGCTGAATTTTAACATTCTGACATTTCTAATCTGACTGTCATATTTGTAAATATATGTATGGAAAAGCAATATAACATTAACACTTTTTAGTTCCTAAGGATTTTACTAAATACAAAATTTTCTATCATTATGAAGGTAAATAAATTTGTATTTTATGATTAGATCATTAAAATATCAAATTGTTCTATAAAAATTTTAAATGATTCAAAAACTTAAATATTCAGTAAAAAATATATATATGTAAATAAGTTATTTAAAAATCATTTAAATCGATCATAAAGAAATTAATAAATACATATAATCTGTAAAAAGCAGAAAAATATCCGAGACTGATTCTACTTTCTTTGAGATTACTGATCCTAGATGGCGCTACCCCTAAATCTTAAATTGCTAGGATGATGTGTATGAACTTCGGCGTTTTTAAATTTTAAAACTAAAAAACATGAATTTGAGCTACAAATAATTTAATCACATTTCAGCAAATAGTACCTCTTATATCAATGTATGCAAATCAAAGGATGAAAATTTCAGAAACAAAATATTTGTTTTAATAAGATTTTTTAAAATAATTTCTCATGTCATCTATCATTAGAAACTCGGCCATTTGTGGCCCATAGCAGACGAAAGCACACGAGTGACGTAATCACTTCGGTGGCGTATGGGGTCCCTCCCACCAAGATGAATTTATAATTTGCCGTGGAGTGCATCCCCGGGAGGGTATATCTGCAGGATTTAATTGGCCCGACACATGAAACCATTGACCTGAAACTGTGAGAGAGCAAATTTCTTTCATCCTATTACCTACAAACGTCCCCCACTGCTCATTTTTCTTTATCCACGATAAAGCAGTAGTAGAATCTGACCAATAATAAGTCTTAATTTCTCCGAGAGACATTGCCTCTACAACATATTTAGAAAGGCGAGAATCTAAAACGCATGCCATTAGTTCTAACCTAGGAATTGTCATTCCTTTTAGAGGTGCAACACGAGTTTTTGCCATGACAAACTGCACATAAATTTCATTCTCTTCTTCACATCTCAAGAAAATTACGCTAGCATACGCCTGTTGACTCGCATCGCAAAAGACATGCAAAGACCATGAATTTTGGTCGCCAAAACCTACTCGTCGAGGTAATTTAAATTCAGACATGACTTGTAACTCATTGTACCATTCACTGAATTTTCTCTGCCAAAGAGCTATCCCAGTCCGATTTTGTCACCCACATTTCCTGAATCAATAATTTAGCTGGGAGCAAAACAGGCGCGAAAAATCCTGACGGATCAAAAATCCCCTGTGTCAAGGAAAAAATTTCTCTTTTTGATAAATTTTCTGAAATTGGTGTTAGTTTCACGTGAATCGCTAAGCAATCGCTTTGTCTATTCCATAAAATGCCTAAAACGGTAATCGGTTCTTTGGATGTAGAATCGCTGTTTGAATCATTTATTACTATGTTTGCACAACTTTCCAGTGGGCCAAATTTCCACATACGCAAGTCCATTTTTGCTTGCGCTAATATTTTCACTGAACTATTAATAAAATTCTTTAATTCTACTTCGCTATCTACAGACGTCACACAATTGTCGATGTAGAATGATTTGTTAAGCTTTTGCGCAACAGAGTTTTGTTCTAACGGCACATTGGATAAATGAAACGAAATAACAGCTCCGAGGAACCAAGAACTTTATGTAATTCCAAAGACGACTCTAGCATGGCGGTATATTTTAATAACATTATTTTTCTCCCACCATAGAAACCTAAGATAATTTCGATCTTCCTTCTTTATTTCTATCTGCAAAAATGCTCGCCTGATATCGGATGTGACTCCAATACTCTTTTCACGAAATCTCAATAATATGGAAGGTATTTCCTCTATTAAATTTGGACCCCTTATTAAGCAATCATTTAAAGATAGGGATTTATTGACCTTACATGACGCATCAAAAACTGGCCTAATTTTTGTCGTTTCGCTATTCGGTTTAAATACTGGATGATGCGGAAGATAGTGCCCTTGAATTTCTAACTCTTCATTCGGCACTGCCTCAATAACCCCCTCCTGAAGCCACTCTTTAAAAATTGTATCATATTCTTCAAATTTGTTCAAAAATTTAAGCCGCTTTGTTACATTAAAGAGCCTTTTTTCGGCAGCGTGACGATTGGACGGTAACTCGAAATTATTTTCCATCCAAGGTAAGCCTACACAATAACGGCCATTGTCGCTTTTTGTAAGAGAACTCAAAAAATGTTCTCTGGCGATGTCTTCCTCAGCAGCCTTCGTGAAACTGCTACATGGATCTACTATCCCAATCGTTTCTAAACGCCAAAGATCAGAAATATTAAAGTCCTTAATAGCCAAACTACACAAAACCGAGGTATTTTCATTTTTCTCTCAAATTTTCCGCAAACAGTCCATCCCAATTTTGTATCAATTGCTGTCAGACCTCCTCGAAGTTGCCTTACCTGCCCAGTAAGTATCTTCCCATACACATCGCTACCAATTAACATCTCAATTTTTGGACATTCTGTTCCCAAATCCGATAACCAAATTTTGTGACGGCTTAAAACTCTCTCATTAAATGTCCTTTAGTCACACGAGGTATGTTTCCGCAAATTGTCTCCTGATCTAAAAATTCAAGTTCTGATGCTTTACGTCGATCCAAGGAATACAATTTTATGCGGTACTTATTATGCAGTTTAGGATCGGTCCTAGTTCCGCCAAACAATGTATGAGTAATATTTTCTTTTGAAACCACTGGAAATCCCAATTCTTGAGCTGTTGATTTTAAGACATACGATTTTTGCAACCCACAGTCTAACAACGCCCTTATACTTCTCCCTCCGGCAACTCTCACCTGTAGGGTCATCAGAGCTACCTCTGCAGTGCACACCTGTCCCGCAGTGGTAGCCTGTAAATTTTCGGTAGTGGTCTTTACCCTTTCCTTTTGACTTATTAACTCGGGGCAAAGAAGCTCAAATTGGGCTTTGGAACACACCAGACACTTAACAAAATTCTTACAGACATTCTGCCTGTGCCCGACGCATAAACATTTCAGACAGCAATTTTTTTCTTTTATTTTTCCAACTCTCTCTTTCAGAGATAGTGCTCTCGCAGCAAAACAGTCTTTACTCTCATGGGATTTATTACAAAATAGACAGCTAACTTCTTTTCCTGCAAATAAACTAGCCGCCGTGGGAACCCGGGTATCCTTTTTCCTCCACTTTTCCTTGTGATTATCTCTTATAGGGGTAGCCTCAAAACCCGACCTAGCTAATTGTAGGCGTTCCTCACCTTCAACTTCCTTTTTTAGGAATTTCATAAGTAACTTTAAATTGGATTGGGTTGTCACATCCTTTTCATCCCCACCTAAAACTGAGTACCTCTGCCATGCCTTCAAGACATCTTCTGGAAGACTTGACTCTACCATGGGATATAACCATGCTGAATTATTCTCCATATTCAAACCCATGGACTCCAATGACCTTAAATACGCCTCCACTTTCATAAATAAATCAGGAAGCGGTAACCTGTCTTTACTAGAGCTACGGACATTGGCGATTATTAATTTAAAAAATTCCCTCACGTAAACTTCCGTCAAAACATCCTCTCTCCCAAACCTTTCTTGAAATGCATTAACGGCCTTTGAATAATTTTCTGAAGTCAAGGGATAGCTTTCCAAAAGTTCCCTGGCCCTAGTACCATACTGTACAGATTGTATTAAATATTGAAACTTATCACAATCATCTAACTCACTATCTTCATGGATCTTTTTAAATTGCGACCAGAAAGACAAATAACACTGATCTGCATATTGAAACTTTTTTTTTATGATTAAAAATGAATAGGTGATTTTAGATCAATTTTTTAAGCTGATTTCAAAAGTAAAGTCGAAATTTGCGTATCACGTCAGGATTTTTTACAAATTAACAATTTGTAAATTTATAAAAACATATGATTTTTTAACTTTCACTTATATAAATTTATAAAAAAAAATTATTATTCAAAGGTAAATAATTAATACAGACTAGGATATGTATTAAAAAATTAATGTATGAAAAATTAAAGTATAGACATAATAATTATACTTACAATATATTTAAATATGGACAAATTTGATTAATATTAAAAAAATCAATTAGTTTGAGAAAAATTCCTTTTAGTTGCTTTTCGTCCACTAGCACAAAGATCTCTCTTTAACATCCAGCAGTAATCTGCCATCATATTTTTATTCCACTTGCCTTGGTACCGTTTTTCCATATCTTTGATGTCTTGGTGAAACCTTTCACCGTGTTCCTCACTCACTGCTCCGAGATTTTCGGGAAAGAATTCGATATGTGCATGTAAAAAGTGTATTTTTATACTCATGTTGCAACCAAGTAATCTCAATTTTTCTAACATATCTGCAACTATAATTTTGTAATTTGGGTCTTTCTTATTTCCTAAAAAGTTCTCCACTACACATTTAAAGCTCAGCCATGCTTCCTTTTCACAATCATTCATTGTTTTTTCAAATTCACTATCTGTCAGTAATTTTCGTATCTGAGGCCCAACAAAAATACCTTCTTTAAGCTTAGCATCAGTAATAGAAGGGAATTTGCTGCAAATATATTTAAAACATTCATTTTCTTTATTTAGGGCTTTCACAAATTGTTTCATTATCCCTAATTTGATATGCAGAGGTGGAAGCAAAACATTTTTAGGATTGACTAAGGGATCTTTAATTACATTTTTTGTTCCAGGGGATAATGATATTCTTGATGGCCAATCTTTCTTTTCCCAATGATTTTTTTTATCCCGGCTGAATAAACAAAGAAATTTATTGTTGTTAAAACCTATGCATTAGATCAAACATTGTTTGGTGCTGCCACCTAGCAAGTATTAATTTAGATATTTTTTACAAAATTAAATTTATGGATTTCGCTTTTTCTTTTTAATTTTACATAAATAATTTTTTATTATTATTATTAAATCATATTAATAAACTAGCTGGCTTCGCCCGCCAGCGGGCCCCTAATTTACATCGGTGCCTCGAATTGTAGAAAATCTCGAATCTTGTAAAACCTCAAACCGGACGAACCGCCGACCCGGGTCCCCGCTGCCTTCGGCACCGTATACTGGTCGTGCTACGCACGCACCGGGTAATCCCTTAATTAGCACATTGAATTGTACAAACCTCTAACCGAACATTCGGATGCTGCCCTCTTATGATCCATCACTTCCCTTTTGATAAGAACGAAACTCTCAGATATAACCTTCGTAATATCATTTTCAATCCTTCAAACTCTCAAAAGTTAAAAGAGAATTATAATATTCTCAATAAAAATTTCTCTTTCATTACGAAAGAATTAAAAAAAAAATACCATAAATTTAGGACATCATGAACTTATAGTACTTCGAAAATATTTTATATCTAACTTTCAATTTGCAAAAAATTGTTATTTTTTACCTTTTATATTTTATTATTGTTATGTAATTATATTCATTGTTTCAAATCTAATAAACAGACGCCTCCTGCGGTGGGGGTTGGAACGGATGGGTGCTATCGGTGCCGGGTAGCGTTTATTTTTCCCCTCGTGGACTTATTGTTCCTATACCTCACGGGTGGCTGTCCACGAGTGGGTGATTTCGGTCCCCGCTGCCTTCGGCACCGTATACCGGTCGTGCTGCGCACGTACCGGATAATCCCTTAAATTGCACATAGAATAGTATAAACCTCTAACTGAACGAACCTCCGGCTCGGGTCCCCGCTGCCTGCGGCACCGTATAGCAGTCGTTCCGACCCTGGTCCCCGCTGCCTTCGGCACCGTATGACGGTCGTGCTACGCATGCACCGGATAATCCCTTAAATTGCACATGGAATAGTATAAACTTCTAACTGAACGAACCTGCGGCTCGGGTCCCCGCTGCCTGCGGCCTCGTATAGCAGTCGTGCTGCGCACGCGCTGCAGTATACGTTAGTTCCACCTTCCGCCACCAGGTGGCGCAATCTGTTTATATGATCATAACTGAAATCGTTAAGACTTTCGATGTCGAGTCGAATGAGCAATACCCCGTCGTTTTCATGCCCGTAGAACCGAAGATAGGAAAGCGCCCCCTAGTGGTGAAAAAACGAAATAAAATCGGTAAGCTCTATCGATGTCGAGTCGAATTGATTTAGACTACCTGAGTTCTAGTTCAAAGACAGGGACCTGTAGAAAAACTTAAAACTTAAGAAAAAAAAATCGATAACGGGCGAAGCCCGCTTTTCCCTATCATAATATCTGTATAGGGGGTCCTTATTACTTTAATTATGATGTTTGGAATCAGTTTGGTGGACATCCGTAACATAGTTTCTTAGTTATAGAAACGGACCACAGTTAAAAGAAAAAAGCGGGGGGGGGGGGGGGGTTGGCGATGAGACTGCTTTTCCTCAAACAACTTATATAGACTACCTGTGTTCTAGTTCAAAGACAGTGAGCTGTAGAAAAACTTAAAACAAAAAAGAAAAAAAAAATCGATAACGGGCGAAGCCCGCTTTTCCCTATCGTAATATCTGGTTGCCACTCTAAAACAAAAACTTAAAATAATAATGCAGTTTTTAGACGCGGCCTACTTCTTAAAATCCTAATATCTAGCCCGCACTGTCATAAAAAGCGGGGGGAGGGGGGGGGGTTGGCGATGACACTGCTTTTCCTCAAACAACTTATGTAGACTACCTGAGTTCTAGTTCAAAGACAGTGAGCTGTAGAAAAACTTAAAACTAAAAAAAAAAAAAAAAAAAAAAAAAAAATCGATAACGGGCGAAGCCCGCTTTTTCCTATCATAATATCTGGTTGCCACTCTAAAACAAAAACTTAAAATACTAAAACTTAAAATAATAATGCAGTTTTTAGACGCGGCCTACTTCTTAAAATCCTAATATCTAGCCGGTACTGTCATAAAAAGCGGGGGAAGGGGGGCGGGGGGTTCGCGATGACACTGCTTTTCCTCAAACAACTTATGTAGACTACCTGAGTTCTAGTTCAAAGACAGTGAGCTGTAGAAAAACTTAAAACTAAAAAAAAAAAAAAAATCGATAACGGGCGAAGCCCGCTTTTTCCTATCATAATATCTGGTTGCCACTCTAAAACAAAAACTGAAAATACTCGTAATGCAGTTTTTAGACGCGGCCTACTTCTTAAAATCGTAATATCTAGCCAGCACTGTAATGGAAATCTTTCTTTTGCTTTAATTATACAAATAACGATGATTAATTATACAATAAAATAATATATCGGCTCGTAATGAAGATATGACAATAATTTTTAGATATTCTGAAAGCAGAATCCATTTAGCGTCGTCCTGTCAAAGTTTGGAATTTCTGCGCCTCTTAGAATCAGAGATGCCCCCCCCCCTCTGTAAAACCCGAGTTGAACGTCATGTGACCTCACCTCCGTCAAAGAAAATGCCGATCCAGACAATCGTCTGGTCGTGCGTCTCCTTTCGAATCGCAGCTCGGAAAGAAAAGAAAAATAATTTTTTATCGATCGATTTTTAAAGGATTTTTACGGTTCTAATCGTCGCACGGAAACGATTTTTCGAATTTATGAGACCTGACGACGTCCCGGTTGCGTACGTGCGACTTACGAATTTCTGGCCCCCCGACTTCCGGAGATAGGGGTCGGACCTGCGCTGCGGTTTGGGGCTTAAATCGCTCCCTGGGAACCCCCTGCCTTTTCCTTCCCGGACCGGACGTGTACCGGCAACCCTCGACGGAGGCGAACTTTTCGCTGTTTTGACTTCTCTTCCGACTTCGGTTTCGGTCGGTAATTAAAACACTTTCGCTCATTAATAACTCCCCGGGTCCGGGTCGGAATCCCGACCCAATCGAAACTTGAGCGTCGCGCCTTTTTTGCGAATTTTTCGGTCCGCGTCCGCCGTCCGTGCGTCGCCTGGTCCCGGAGCCTTTGCGGGTACAAAGGTGGAGTGCACAGACACACACACACACACACAGACGTTTACCGCGCTTAATATTAGGGATAATTTCAGCTTCCTAAATACAGTTTCTCATTTATTTAAATTAATGTAATGTATATACATATGGAATCAATTCCTAAAAAATTTGGTGGCGCCATCTAGTATTACTATTATAAAGTAATTTATGATTTAAGAATAAAATTAATTAAAAATAATATTTGTAAAAAAAGTGTACGTGGTGTGCAAAAATGCTTTACATTTTTGAAATCAGCATAAAAAACACTTTCAGAAAAATATATATTTATATGATCATCAAAATGCATGCTGATCAGTGTAATTAATTAAAGAACCGTCGTAAGGTTTTATACTTAAGTTAGGCAATTTATAATGTTTAGTTTGGGTAACTGTACTGACAGGCTCGGATTGATGAGAAATATTCTGCACTGACGAATTCAGACATTCATAAACATTTCGTTTAACAGATATATATTCGTCCGAATATTTCTCATTATCCTCTATCAAGGCATATATTGTATGTTCAGTACTTTCTCCAACTTCTGACGTTAAATCTACAATAGTGTCATCATATATTCATATACCTTTAATTTATTCATTAATTCATCTAATTTCGTTGTTGTATCGAGAACAACGCCTTTATTAATTTCAGTCTTTTCTAACTCCGATTTTAAACTATTCAAAGTCTTTGTGAAAGACGTTCTCAGCGCCGCACGCTCCTTTTTCTGTTTTTCAATCTTACTCATATTTATCTTTATTCTTTCAAGTTTAATTCTATATAAAACCAAAACAAAAATTAAATTCTAAAGCATATATGAAAGTAAGCAAATTATGAAAAACGATAAACAATGAATTCAGTAATCAAAGTTAAATCTAAAAAATAAACAAGCAAACATCTTAAAATTTATCTAATCGAAACTAGAAAATATAATGAGTCGAAAAAAATTGATTGATCCTATCAGCGGATGCCACTTTTGTTACATACTAACACCTAAAAGTAACAAATTTAAACTATCAAAGTCTACCCGACTCTGACGTTTCAGATATCATAAATAAATTCCCCTCATTTTTCCATCCAGAGATAAGTGAGATGCTATCCAGCCACATTTAAATATATTTTTGAAGAATTAAACTTCTTACCTGGGTAGTTCACTTTCCATGTCCACTAAATTAATTTTTGTCATCTTCATAATCCAGTGAAATTCATTTTTCGGGGAAAAGAACTTCGAATTCATTATTCAAAGGCACAAGAGAACATAAGTAGTAAGCCGGGTCGTTTGGGTGACGGAAGTGACGTCACGAGTGGGAGGGGCTTAAACCGGAAGTGGGGGGTAGGAAATGGGGGGAGGGAAATTTCGTACTGTTGGACGAGGGTAATTTGTTGAGTTGTTTTTTTTGCTGAATAGTTTAGAGGGGGAAGGTCACGTGATTTTTCGTTTAGGATAACGGGGGTAATATGTTGAGTTGTTTTTTGCTGAATAGTTTAGGGGGAGGGTCACGTGATTTTTCGTAATTTTTATGTTACTGAACACGTGGTCCATGACGTCATACATTCATGTTAGAATATGTTTGTTCCTGTTTTTGACTGAACACTGATTAGGGGGAGGGGGAGGTTGGTCACGTGATTTTTCATATTTTTTATTTTACTGATCACGTGGTCCATGACGTCATACATTCATGTTAGAATATGTTCGTTCCTGTTTTGACTGACCCATGGGGCTGTGACGTCACACGTGCATTCTAAAATAAACCTTAACTTGAACCGAATGCAAAGTTGAGTTGTTTTATCTCGTTTAACTGTAATCAAATGTAAAGTTGAGTTGTTTAAATGACCATTAACTGTAACCGGTAATGAAAAAAGTTTGTTATACAGCAAATGGCAACAGTTGAATTCGTCAGTTGCTTGATTTTTTTCGTGAGTGTAGCATCGTTTGGTAAATTGTGGATTTTGTATTTTAGTGTTTGTGCCGATTTTCAACAAAAGTTTTAAAAATGAAACGCTTGAATTCTCAGATATGTAATTTAGAATCTAGGATGAGAAAGGAAGCTGCAGATGATTTGCATAAGAAGCTTCAAATTCAAACTGAACTTAAAAACAAGGCGGCAAAAAGAACTAAGCTGGATGATTCTGGAGAAGTGTTCTACACAAAGGAGTCCTTACCATCTAACATGTTCCATCTTGGTGATGATAATTATGTTTCCATTGTGTTTTTCCTTAGCCATACACGTGTTCATATAAGAAAATTCTTAACCGATGAAGAAGGATTTCTTCGTCCTTCTAAAAGTGGTGTTTCGCTTTCTCCTTCAGTGTGGGACTCGTTTCAAAGAAAATCGTATAACTTTGCAAGACAATTTCTTATTATAGATAAAGACTTGTGTGTAACACGGGAAATTAAAGAAGAAGGAAACCTTTATGTGTTCCAACGAATGTTTCAGCGAAAAAATCTGAGTTTTCAGTTTTTGCCTGAAAATGTCATTCTTGAAGGAACACAGATGGCAAACCTTCAGGGCATGTTTTCCGACATCAGCGATAAAGTGAAAGAGTGCTTAATTCAACAGAGCTTAGCATACTTCGTATCTTTCGAACATACCCATGCTGAAACAGTAACGGATAGCAGCAATGCTGACATCTTTTGTGATTTCCATGATTATGCGAATTTGACATATTCATTAAAAATGTGTTTGACAAAATCAGTGACTGTTAAAATTTCTGAACTTTTTGATTGCTTTGCATGCAAAGCAGATTATCCAAAGTCGGATCTTCATGCCTGTATTACCTATCCTCCAACAGAAAAATTTGAAGGATATTTTGAATCGGCATTTTATAAACTGGACTTTCGACAAATAGCCAAAGACTTTTATCATGAAAATGCCACCGACTTTTCGATAGTGCATATAGACATTTTTTTTTCAACTTTAGACGTTTCTTCTCTACTTAAAGACATTAAAAGAATTTATATCAATAATGAAAAAACTGTGTTTGATACTGTAATAACACCTGATGAATAAATTTATATTTGTTTAATTTATTTTGTTATGTGTGTTTAATGCTGTGTCTTGTTTATATTTATATCATTAAAAAAAAGAAAATAGAGAGAGTTAAAGATGTCTATACATCTTTAACTCTCTCTCTCTTTTTTTTTCATTATTTTTAAATTAATTTTTTTTTAACTATATCTAAAAATAATATTTATACTTAAAAAAAAGAATGTATATATTGAAAGATTTGTTATAATTCTTTCATTTTAAGTAAAGATTTCATGAGATAAACATCTCATTAATTTGCAGCTGAAAATATTAATGGTTGGTTGGTTGGTTGGTTGGTTGATTATTGACGGCGAATTATCTACACATGGGATATAGGCCCGGGGGGAGTGCCCTTCGTGGGGGTCTTTCTAAGGGAACCTAACCCGTATTTACGCATGGATAAATCCACGGCTCGAAGAAAACCACGAAAACTCCGAACGATTAGGCCGACGGGCGCGATTGGGATCGAACCCAGCACCTCCCGTCTACCAGCTTCGAGAGCACAACGAAAATATTAATGAATGTTAACGTTCGTTTAGATAACAATCATTGTTGCAATGGAAGTTTTGACTCAGATGTATCAGAATCCAGCACTTCCAGCCAGTTTCGGTGGTATAAGTGCTTTGCAACGTGTTTTAAAAGGTCGCGTAAAAACACAACAGATAAAGAAATGGTTACAAACGAAAGATTCTTATACTTTGCACAAGTCTTTGCGACACAAATTCCCGAAAAATCGTGTCATAGTAGGAGGCTTAAACGAGCAGTTTCAATCTGATTTAGTAGACATGCAGTCTCTCTCTTCTTTGAATGACGGATATAAGTATTTACTGACATGTATCGATATTTTGTCGAAATATGCATGGGTCATACCGTTAAAAGATAAAAAACCTCCAGGTATTAAACGAGCTTTTGAAAAAATATTTTCGGAACGTAAGCCGCAAACGCTGCAGTGCGATGCTGGGAAGCAGTACACGAATAAGCTTGTACAGGCTTTCTTAAAAAAGCAGAATGTTCACTTTTTTACAACCAATAATACCACAAAAGCTTCAATAGTAGAACGCTTTAATCGCACATTTAAAACGAAAATGTGGAAATATTTTACTGAAAAGAATACAAAGAGATATATTGATGTAATCGATAAATTAACACACAGTTATAACCACACGTGGCATCGTAGTATTAAAATGGAGCCAGCACCAGTGAACTTTGATAATCAAAGTCAGGTTTGGAAAACATTGTACGCAAATGACAAAACCCCTGCAATCAAATCTGACTTGAATGTAGAAGATACCGTTCGCATAAGTAAGGAAAAATTACGTTTTGAAAAGGATACGAACAAAATTGGACACGAGAAATTTTTACTATTTATAAAATCATACCTCGTGTGCCTGTTGTCTATAAATTAAAAGATTTAGCAGGAGAAGTCATAAAAGGAACATTCTACAATCAAGAACTACAAAAGGTTTCCGATTCAGGATTTTACCCGGTGGAAAAAGTTTTGAATAAAAGAAAACGTAATGGAAAAGTCGAGTATTTTGTGAAATTTCAAGGATATCCGGAAAAATTCAATGCATGGGTTGAAGATATTAAAAAGATATAAATAGAGCACTTATCATGCTTACAGTTCATTTCATGAGACGATGTCGTTCTACATCACACTTATTAGTGACAGCTCTATGAGCTTTTTCCCCAATAATAAAATATCGCAATTTACAACTCAATTGCCAACCCCCATAAATTTGAACGGTGAATGGGAAATGGCTTTGGTCGATTTTATTTATCCACATGCGTGGTATAATGTTCGAAACGATAATAATTTGTTTGGTTTTGATTTAGGGGACGGAAAATTAGAAGGTAGGAGAGTTCCTTCCGGATGTTATGAAACCATACCGGACCTCATTAAAAGTATGACAATACCATCGCATAAAAATAAGATTGAATTTCATTATCACTCTGTCACGAAAAGAGTTACAAGCAAGACAGATAAAAAATCAAAGGTTATTCTTCACGAAGGAATAGCAGAACTTTTAGGTTTTCAACCCGGAGAATATACAGGATTGCAGCAAAGTCCTTTTGTGGCCGACCCAAAATCATCCTTTCCCGTGATGTATGTGTACTGTGATCTCGTGGAGCCTCAATTCGTCGGTGATGTACACGCCCCTCTATTAAAAATTGTGTCTGTTGAAGGACACGATGGCGAAATTATTAATGCTCATTATCCAAGACCATTGTACGTACCAATTATTCGTCAGCACTTCCAAACGGTACAAATTGATATTAGATTACATTCTGGAGATTTAGTGCCTTTTGAAAGAGGTAAAGTTTTTGTAACGCTGCATTTTCGTTTACGGCAAATCATATAAAAGAGCCTTTCGTTTAATTATTTCTCATTTTCCGTTTTGATTGTGATAAAGAAGGATCAGCAAAAATGTTGGTGCCTTATACGTGTTGTACAAAAAAGTTCGAAGATTATTATGCAGGGCAAACAGGAAAAGGTTTGCCTTACTATCGGGGAACAGTTTTGTAGAGAGGATACGGTATAGGCGAATTTTTTGCTAAATTGTTTCGTAGTGCGATGCCGTTTTTGATAAGTGGTGCCAAAACATTTGGAAAAGAAGCATTACGAACAGGCACTATGGTTGCGAATGATGTGTTATCAGGGGAAAATTTTAAATAGTCTCTCAAAACACGATCAAAAGAAACCGGGAAGAAATTAGCTAGAAAAGCAGTTCAAAAAGCAGATGAAATGATTGGCCATGGAAAGCTTAAAAGGAAGCGCAAACCGGCGAAACGCATCATTTCATCAAAAGTACGGAAGGTGCAAAGACGTGATACTTTTGATTGATAACATCTCCATTATACTATGGCTTTTCTCTTAAAGGACTCCCCCGAATGTGCTAAATCGGAATTAGAATTATTTCATCTTCCTCCTACTCAAACAGTTATTGAAAGAGGTCAATGGGTGGAATTTCACCCACTAGCCAATGTTTCTGATGGAGGACCTGTGGAATTTAATGTTTCTGGAAGCGGGGAAGATTACCTTGATTTATCCCAAACTCAATTATATGTCAAAGTGAAAATTTTAAAAAAGGATGGTAAACCCATTGCGGATAAATGTAAAGTGGGACCCGTCAATCTATTTTTGCATTCTATGTTTTCCCAAGTTGATATTAGTCTGAACGATAGACTAGTTTCTTCCAGTAATAATACCTATCCTTACAGAGCCATGATAGAGAAGTTACTGAATCACGGCTATGATGCAAAAACTTCTCAACTTTCTTCAGAATTATTTTTTAAAGATACTGCTGGTCGTATGAATGTTGTGGATCCGGCAGATGCAAACCCCAATGAAGGATTTAGTAAACGTGCCGAAATGACTAAACTTAGTGCTTCAGTTGATATGATTGGTCGATTGCACCTGGATATGTTTCACCAAGAAAGACTCCTCCTTAACATGGTAGATGTGAAAATTAAACTGATTCGCAGTAAACCAGAGTTTTGTTTGTTAGCGAGTGAAGGGGAGTTTAAAGTTTCCCTGGAACACGTTTCCTTATTTGTTCGTAAAGTACGAGTAAGTCCTGGCGTTGTCTTGGGACATGCTAAAAGCTTAGAAAAAACAACAGCCAAATACCTTATTAACAGAGTGCTTTGTAAAGCATATTCCATTCCTGCAGGCAATATGAGTTTTGTTCAAGACAATATTTTTACAGGCCAGATGCCCAATCGCATCGTAATCGCTTGTGTGGATAATGACGCATTTAACGGCGACTATAAAAAGTTCCCTTTTGAGTTTAAACATTACAATATTAATTTCCTAGGCGTCTATGTCGACGGTCAGCCCGTTCCTCACAATCCACTGCAACCTGACTTTGAAAACAATTTATTTATTCGAGCTTATCAGAATTTATTTACGAATGCAGAGAACAAAGGTCTTTATCTTTCAAGATCAGAATTTTCACAGGGGTATTCTTTATTTTGTTTTGATTTGTCACCTGATTTATGTGATGGTTCACATCTTAATCTTATTCGTCATAGCAATTTAAGATTAGAAATTAAGTTCGGAACGACTTTAGCGCAAACAGTCTCTTTGCTAGTGTATGCTGAATTTGAAAATCTAATCGAAATCAACAAATCTCGCAATATTCTGTATGATTTTGGAAACTAATGAATTCATCGCAAATTCATACAATTTTATCTCGTGATCTTGTTTCTGCGAGATATTTTGCAGGCGTTTTCCCTTCTGACAAAATACCCAATATTCGAAAATTTCCCTGTGCATTAGTTCTCAATACTGATAAACATGATGAAAAAGGATCCCATTGGCTGGCAGTTTACGTTCAAGACAAAAAAACTCTTGAATTTTTTGATTCGTACGGACTTCCTCCCGAAACCTATGGAGAAGATATCAAGAGATTTGTGAAGAAGTATTATCGTATAAACTGGAACAAGGTAATGTTTCAAAGTTTAACGTCCAATGTCTGTGGACAATATTGTATTTTCTTTCTTGTAAAAAGATGTCAAGGACTTTGTATGAATTCTATTATAAATGTATTATCCAGAAAGAAGAATGATTTTCGAATGTATCAATTTGTCAAAAAAAGATATGGTGTAAACATTATTTTTAAAAAATAAAAAATATATTTGTCTTATTTTACGTCTGTTTTTTAATCCGATCACATATGATAGATTACATTAAAAAATATATTTATTTGTAGTTTTAAAAAGAAAAAGTGTATGTATAATTTCTTTTTTTTCTAACAAAATCATAAAAGTATTTCATCAAAATACTCATAAAACTATAAAAATCGAAGTTTTCATTATTTTTTTCATTTAAAGCATGGAATTACTCAAGTTAGTACATCCTTCGACTGTTCTGATTGCTGGGCCGACAGGCTCAGGTAAGACAGTATTTGTTAAAAAAATAATTGATTATAAATATTTTAACATTATATACTGTTATGGAAGCTATCAACCCCTTTTCAATTCAATGAAAGGTGTAAAGTTTGAAGAAGGTTTACCCTCGAATCTTAACTCCCTGCATGACGCTTTAATTAATATAGATGAATTAATGACAGAGTTAGCCAGTGATATGCGATTGAACAAACTTTTCACGAAAGGCAGTCATCATCGAAATCTATCAGTCATTTTTATAACGCAAAACTTGTTCCATTGCGGTAAAGAAATGCGAAATATTAATTTAAATTCCCATTCAATGGTAGTATACAAAAATCCCCGAGATAAAAGCCAAGTAATGCATTTAGCAAGACAAATGTTTCCTGGTAAAACCAAGGCTTTTCAAGAAATGTTTAACGATGCTACTGCATTACCTTTCAGCTATTTATTTATTGATTTAAGATCAGATTCTTTCGAAAGTTTGCGCTTGCGCACAAGTATATTTCCTGACGCTAAACATTACGTGTATGAACTTCGCTAAACCATTTGTCCAAAGAACGTCATACAGTAAGCATGTCTTCCACTGTTGTTGAATTCGAGGGTTTTCAGATAAATTCGAGTGATTTTATTATCAAAAGAACTCGCCTTTTATGCAGTGGAACATGGGTACCATGCTCGTTGGAGTTTTCGCCCTCCGCATCCATGGGAGCAGTTATCCTTCAAACAAAGAAAGACGTTTGCCTGGTTAACTCATTACCGTCATGGTTTGCAATGGAATAGTGGTGATTTACCCTTTTCAGCATTAGAGCCTATACTTTCATCTTTGTTTATTTCTTATCAGAATGTTTATACCAAAGGATTAGAAAAAGCAAAGTTTTTAGAACGAATGTCTGGACAAAGGATTTTAAATTTGAATGATTTCAACTGCCCCAAGATTGATTTATTAAATATTTCAGAGTTAAACTGCCCTTGTCACAAATGCGGATTTAAACATTGTGCTTTGACGAAAGCTTTTTCTTATGGCATGCATATAAAAGAGAGATTAATCTCAACGATCATCATTTGTACTCAGGATGTCGACATTGGAACATCTCAAATTGTTAAGCAAGACAAAGCAAAAAGCAGCTTTTCTTAAAAAGTGTCCCAATAGTGTTATAAAAGGTGTCTGTGAATGCGCCTTAAATCTTTTAAAAGGTAATATACCTGTCTCTAAACGCCAAAAAAATAGATTATCAGCTCATAAAAGAACATTGCGTCGACTGGGAGATAAAAAACAACCTTTGTTTAAAAAAGACGACTTCTCGTACAAAAAGGAGAAGGTTTTTTGTCTATACTTATTCCTGCTGCAGTGTCAGTGCTCAGTACTTTGATCAATGGAGTTCGCTCGTAAATTCAGACTTGTTCCAGCTGACAGAGATCAAGAGTTTGCCGACGAGCATTTAAGTGATTTAGACAAACAGATTCAGATTATTTTGAAAAGAAAATTAGGGGATGATGAAAAAGCAAAGCTTTATACTCAGATTTTGCAAAAGTTTGTTTCATTTCCAGATTTGAACACGGTGAAACCCACCGAGGAACTACTTCCCCAGAAATCCTTTGAAAAATCACCTGATATAGAAAATGAAATTCTAAGTTCTGTTCCTGTAAAGCAAAAAAAACTGCTGCAAAAATAATACAATTTTTCAAACAAAATAAAATTTCCTGCACAGAAAACAAAGAGCTGAAAATAGATGATACTGTAATTATCGGATCAGATGCTATTCAACTAATAAATTTTTTGCTTAGAGATAGGAGTCAAAGACCTGCTGCTTTTGATCAGTTTCAAGAACTTTTAAATACAGTAGAACTCCAATTATCCGAATCAATTGGGACCGGACCCCATTCGGATATTCAAAAATTCGGATAATTGGATTTTTTTCCGAAAAAAGGGTATATCTTAATTAATTACTGTATGTATGTTGTAAATGGGAGAAAAAAAACTATTTTTAAAGAAAAAGATCTTTTAATTAAATGAAAAGGCAACACTTTCACATGTTAAGTAGTATAGTATGTACGTATCGTACTGTAAATTAAAGTTATATTGCTTACTGAACATCTCGATCAAAGTAAGCTGTTTGACAATCTTCATCCGTTTTCGGGCGGCCAAGTCGCGCATCCGCTTACCGCTTGACAGTGAGAAGTTGCATGTGGTCACACTCAGGCTGACGCACCATTCACTTCAACGCAGTTTCAAGGCCGGCAAATGCTTCACTAGCTGATGGTACCGTGTCTGCTTCAACTTCGACATTAAGGTCATTTTCTTCCTTGACACTTTCTTCTCGCACACTTTCAATAAGTTCTTCGTCATTTAGAATTTGAAACTCAGGGTCTGACATCCAGGTGGGCCGGGCCGGCCAACTGGCGACGGACAACAGCCAATAATCGAACTGCACTATGAGACGGTAACTCATCATCCCAATAATGTTCGCGCCGCGCCTACACTAGATTCGCGGAGGGAAGGGCAATATAGCGTGCGTAGACAGAATCATTATTTTGCGAATCGCAGTACGTTTCCGTCTTAATTTTTTTTTTCTGAAATTCTGAAAGCGATTCGGATAATCAGCGATTCGGATAGTCGGAGTTCGGATAATTGGAGTTCTACTGTACTATCAGTTTTCCCCAAGAGTTTATAAAAAACAAGTATTTAAAGAATGAACAGAAAGTTATTTATGCAAGACCTGAACCTCGTCATAGAAAAAGAAAATCATCTTACCATGTTACTTTACCAATATCACCATTACCTTGGTTAAAAATGTAGAAAACTATGTTTTGAAATTTCAATGTATTTTATGAACAAATAAAATTTTTTAATAGTTTTAAAAAAATATTTATGTGTGTGTGACTAAGTTAATGTGTTTTTTATTTATTTTTGTAAAATCTGATTTTTTTTTTTTCAAATCAGTGAATCTGAAGAAAAAAAAAAAGAGTCATTTGAAAAAGAAATTTTTTTTATTAAGATTGTATATATATATATTTTACAGTTACATTTTTTCTTCATCATAACAATTCGCTCATTTTTTTTTAACATACAAAATCTTCTGTATAACAAATTCTTCTTTTATTCATTTTAAAACATTTTTCTTCTTTTACACTTTTTCTAGAACTAACTAACATTTTTGCTTGGGAAAAAATATGGATTTGCGGGAAATTTTAAAGAGTATAAAAGAATATAAAACTAGCTATTCAAAAAAAAAAAAAAATATATATATATATATAACTCTCGCAATATATTAAACATAGAAAAGAAATAATTTTATATAAACTTACCAAAAAACAAATATTTTAATATCCATAAGGTAGGGTTGTCAGATCAGGTTGAATGACTCGTTTGTCATAGACCACCCTATACAATTTTGTTTCTTCTTTGTTGACGACTCTTCGTCTTTTTCCGTCTGTTGTAATTTTGGTTGGATTGCGTATAGAAATGGTACTGCTCGTATCCATCTCGCATACTAATTTTTGAATAGAATCGAAAGCGAGGAGCTGGGCGTTCCTGAAGTTTAAAGTGAACCCTCTTACTTTACAACAGGTTTTCCCTTCTCTCGTTTTGAAGCCATAGTTTTTGGGACCACCTGAAAAAAGAAAAAAGTAAGTATACAAAAAAATAATAACATTTGATATTAAACTATAAATTAAATAATACTTACCAGATACAAAAGTTGTAATACTGTCTCCATCCAATTCATCGGTGAATTCACCCAGGAAGTTGCCCAGAGGCGGATCATTTATACCATTGCTGGCATAAATGATCGAATCTGTGTCGTGATACAACACACTCCGACCCAACTTATCCATTTCTTCGTACAACTTGAGACGAGCCCAAGCTGTCGTGAAAGCCGGCTAGAAAAATATTGGTTGAAGTGTCCTGTTCGACAAAGTCCTGGGCAACATTCCAGTGGATGGCAGACACTTCCGGTGTGGGGAGGAATACGTCTTTGATCTGAAAAAAAAATGTTAAAGCACGAATTGAACAATAACAGACTAAGACGGATGATATAAAGAAAGAAAAAAAAATGAAGTACTTACATTTTTACTTGAATCTGCCAACATTTTATTAAATGTTGGTACTGTGTTTACAAAGGTCAATTGATCTTTATTAAGATTCATCCCCCACCTAGAAAAAAGAAAAAAAAATGAATACAGGAAAAAAATATAATTATAGAAAAAACTTACATTAGAAAATGAACTTACCGTCCCCAAAAACTATTCAGTGCTAATTTAGCCACTTGTCTGCGCCCGGGGTTTTTGCTGATGCATACCGGATCTAGTTTGACACCTTCTTTTTCCTCGTACTGGCGAATATATTCCATCTTTTGTTCTTCCGTCACACACCCTGTTGGCCAACCGCTGCTCTCCTGCTTTATTTTTAAGAAGCGGTCTATGAATGACCGAAACAGGGTGTTGGATGTATTCTTAAAGTGGTACACTTCAAAGATCTAAAATAAGAGAAAAAAAAAACATATAGATACAAAAACAATGAGATACATAAAACACATGTTTTAAAAAATATACATAAAAAAATACTTACTTGTGTGACTGTATACCCTTTCTTTTTCGCCAGTTTCAATTCCTCACTGACCCATGTTCCGACGAAGGCCCTTTCATCGTCGGAATGGGTGCAAGGGCTTTGTTGAATGGTGTCGGCACAAGTGCGGCATAGGGGAAACATCAGCTTTCCTTGAGACCTGTAGGGCAACACGGGCAGATACAGTCCGCGAGGAGGCAAGACCCTGCAATGGATTAGTCCGAAATACTGATCCACGTCTTCAAAGTTGTCGGTAATAATTTCGGGGTGACCAACGGGGTAAACGCAATATTTGTTCACCCAAGGGTACAGCGAAGTAAAATCGACATACTTCGCGTCCCCTTCGTGAAAGAGTTTCACGGCGATGGTTCTCCCCCCAAAAAATGCATATCTTGGATTTAGTCGATCCTTTAAGGAATGCGTTTTCAGTAAGGATTGAAGTTCAGGATTCTGCTTCTTCATCTGCTGAAACGTGTGCTCCCACATCTCGATGACCTCGTACCCCCGGACGCGTAACTTTTGAACGTTCTCCTCCGTCTGCTGCCTTAATGCCGCCATGGTGGTATTCTTCAGGGGATGTTGAATATCCTCATTGAAGCACGTGCTACATCCATGGAAGAAGCAACCCTGTAAAAGAAATAAAATTTATTAATAAACAAACCAATATGTTGGATATACATATTCATGATTTAAAAATAAATAAATAAAAATAAATTACCTGATATTGGTAGACGGTATTCGTTTCTTCGCAGAAACCATCTACCGAAACTCCAGCGATTTTCCATTCGCCTTTCCCATTGAGAGCGTGCTGGATACGTAAATTCTGCGAGGAGGCTACATAGTCCAACCACCGGATAGAGTCAGGGCTAAAATTTGTCCTGTTTACATAGCCGTGTACGGGGACCATGGCGATCGTGTTGGGATGGATATGATTGCTTCGGTATGTAGCATGCTCACGGAAGCAATTGTCACATACCTAAAAGAAAAAAAGAATTAATATATAGATGAAAAAATTAAATAAATCAAATTCTATTGAACAAGAAAAAAAAAATACTTTACCGAAAAGGGTCCACGCCTTCTATTTCTATAAACTGAGCTCGAAACTCAAGGCAGCAACGTCTGAGAATGTCGACATCTGATCTGAAAAAAATAAAAATAATATGAATAAAAATAAAAAGAAACTACACGAAACATAAATATGAATAAAACAAAAAGAAATTTAAACAAGTACTTACCTGCAATACAAAAGAATTTCTTGTTGAAAGTCGAACACGTCGCCCTTGTGTTCTTCATGCCAGGACAGGAACGCACGGCGAGCTGCGGGTGCCATTGTGTCTGGGCAGTAATATTGCACTTCCGGAAGAGGACCAACATATGATTGATTTTCAGGAATATTAAACAGATGAGGAAAATATCCCTTTTTTAGCTCGCAAAGACCAAAGCAGTTGGGTAATCGAGACAAGGGCATAGGTAAAAAATTAAGGGAGTCAATAATTTGTATTCCTAACGAATTGAGTCTGATGGACATCAGTTTACTCCCGCATGGAATCACTTCCGGTGTGGTGCCCTGTTTGAGCATCCACTCCATTATGAATTGTCCATCGAACCTAAAATTAGATAAAAGGATAAAATTAATGTACTGTAAAATACACGAAAATAAGAAAAGGTAAAAACATACTAACCCTTTCATGTTATGCGCGATCGCAGTAAAGCTCTTGTGCCGAGGCGTAAATAGCCAACTGCAAAAATCGTCGCATGCGGTGTATCCTTTAAAAATTTCCTCTCTGCCATCAGCATATTGGGCTACCGCGAAGTTGACAAGATGTGTACCCGAAGATTGATCCGTTTCGAAGTCGAAAAATATCAACTTCTCACTCGGATCTTTCGGGTCCACTTGGCGTAGGTAGCAAAGATGGTCCGCTGTCACAACATACTGATCGCAGGAAGGACACTTGGCTGTTCCGCACCGGTGTAAGTCTTTGGGACAATCCCTTCTTCGGATCACTTTGCAGCACGTTCGGCATTGATAAACCTAAAAAAGAATATATATATATATATATATATATATATATATATATATATATATATATATATATAAATATCAACATAGCAAAACAGTAATTTTTTTTAAAGATAAAAAAAATATTTACCTGATCACAGAGTGACAACTCTTGGTTTCCTGTCAGAGCCTTGTGCGTCGCAAAGCAATCACTCGATCGACAGAGACGATCGCAGTCATCACACCGTTGAGGTTCACCCGGGCTGCAGTCAATTTTCATGCAAATATAGCAGGCTTCCGCACAGCGATGTTCGGAAGTGCGCTTATAGGGGACATCACAATTTTCACAATAAAAATCGCTTCCAAAAAAGGCTTTTAGCGACTTCACAACGTCAAAATGACCGTCATGAAGCCATAAGTTTATCCTCTTGCCTTCAGGCATGTTTGTTAATGGCCTCTTAGGCCCTTTGTATTCTACCTAAAAACAAACAAAAATCATAAAAACTAATATTCTCAAAATATAAATTATATGAACAAATGCATATTAAAAAAAAAAAAAAAAGAAAGTGTAAACTTACTCGATTGCGATTTTCCGAAGTCAAAACAGCAATTTGAATCTTTAAAAACTCTTCAAATTTAGCAATTTCTTCAAAAGTGCACGGGCCAAGTGGAACTCCAGCGTCTTTATGAAGTTTTTTTGCCCGGTTTAGAAGTGCCGGACGGTCTCGTCTTTTCATGGCGTTTATTGCAGTCTGATCTTTCTCTAGATGGGCTTTAGCGAATACAATCGCTTTGGCACAGCAAAGCCCTTCTTCTTCCGTGGGGATGTTTAGAACACATTTTTTTTCAAGCCGATCCAGAGCTATATTCGAAATTTTTCTTCTCCCTGCTCCCACAGGATTTAGTATTGTGATAACATGGACAATGAATCCATCATCTAATTGAATATTCTCCTTGGATTGAAGAACTTGAATGATTTTAGACAAAATTTTTTCCACAGTAATATCTGAAACAAACATCATGTTTGTCGAAATTGGTTTATCCAGGCCATCCGCTTGTATGCAAAAACGTATCCTATCTGTAGGATTTAATCCTTCTGTGGTTCTCCTAATCAACAGACTGAAAAGTTCACGGACCGAATCGATCACTGCTACCATCGGAACATTTCGAATATCTTCGGGAAGCCTGTCCGGATCAATTCGGGCCTGGTAATGGATTTCTTCCGCTTGGTATTTATTGTTTCTTCGTCGCATCCGTTCACTTAATACAATAGCATCTTCCAACTGAAAAAAAAAGGTAAAAAAAAAATAAATGTCAAGAGTTAAAACAAATAATAATAATAAAAAAAAAAACAGAATATACTTACGCGAGAATTGTGTTCAACAGCAATGAACGGAGGTCCATTTCCAAGTAGTTCGTTGGAAGCCTAGGAAAATAAATTTTTAATAATAAAAAAAGTATAAACAAATTAAAAAAATTATAAAATTACGTTAAAAAAATGTATGAACTTACTTCAAATCGTGACCCCACTTGATAGTACAGGGGCAATGGCATCGGATTTTCTACAAATATTTGTGAAACCTCTCCAAACTCCATCGGACTTTTGACAAATAGTTGAGATGCTTCATTGAATGGCAGTGGATTCTCGACAAATAGTTGAGATGCTTCATTGAAATGCAGCGGATTCTCGACAAATAGTTGAGATGCTTCATTGAAATGCAGCGGATTCTCGACAAATAGTTGAGATGCTTCATTGAAATGCAGCGGATTCTCGACAAAAAGTTGAGATGATTCATTGAAATGCAGCGGATTCTCGACAAATAGCTGAGATGCTTCATTGAAATGCAGCGAATTCTCGACAAATAGTTGAGATGCTTCATTGAAATGCAGCGGATTCTCGACAAATAGCTGAGATGCTTCATTGAAATGCAGCGAATTCTCGACAAATAGTTGAGATGCTTCATTGAAATGCAGCGGATTCTCGACAAATAGCTGAGATGCTTCATTGAAATGCAGCGAATTTTCCAGAAATATTTGAAATGATTCATCCAATAACTGAAATAAAGAAAAAAAATACTTCATTAAAAAAGTTACTACAGAAAAAATAAAAAAGCTAATAAATAAAAACAAACTTACATTGTCATCAGAATCCTCCAAAGGAAAATCAGGATCCTCAAACAAGACCTGTTTTTCATTATCGAAAGATCGCTTCATTGTTCTTTTTCAATTAGAAATATCAAGTACAGGCAAACGTAAAAAGTAAAAAACCAGCTTCAAAAAAAAAGATATACACGCTTTCTTGGACAGAGTCAGACAAGATAGTGAACTAGTTAACTCGATAAGGTTCTTTATGACACATAAAATTAAAATGGCATCACTACTCTGATTTCCTATTGGGTTATCTACCGTACCATCACGTGTCATTCATTCATTCTGCGTGCCAAAACAGGTACGGATTTTCTTTGTATTGTATTTGCATGGGGCGACAGGTATTTCAAACCTGGTAACAAAAGGATGCATGCGGGGACAAGTGCCAAAAGGAAGGGGTGGGGGGAAGTGTTTTCAGGATATTACAATAGCCAGTGTGCTGGAAATAGATAAGAATGAGTTAAAAGATAAGGCGATTACTTTCTAAACAAAATACCAAGGGTGAATTTCTGATCATTCGTTTCTTAAGGCAGAGAAAAAAAAATTTTTTAATTCAAAATATAATTATTAAAAATAATCAAAAGGCTAAATCAATTAAAAAATTAATAAAAATAAAAATGCATAAAGACTAATTAAATTCTGTAAAACTTCATTCAAATCAATTTCAAGTTCAAAATACACAATTCACCAAACGATGCTACACTCACCAGAAAAATCTAAGCAACTCACAAATATAACTGTTGCCATTTGCTGTATAACAAACTTTTTTTCATTACCGGTTACAGTTAATGGTCATTTAAACAACTCAACTTTACATTTGATTACAGTTAAACGAGATAAAACAACTCAACTTTGCATTCGGTTCAAGTTAAGGTTTATTTTAGAATGCACGTGTGACGTCACAGCCCCATGGGTCAGTCAAAACAGGAACGAACATATTCTAACATGAATGTATGACGTCATGGACCACGTGATCAGTAAAATAAAAAATATGAAAAATCACGTGACCAACCTCCCCTTCCCCCTAATCAGTGTTCAGTCAAAAACAGGAACAAACATATTCTAACATGAATGTATGACGTCATGGACCACGTGTTCAGTAACATAAAAATTACGAAAAATCACGTGACCCTCCCCCCTAAACTATTCAGCAAAAAACAACTCAACATATTACCCCCGTTATCCTAAACGAAAAATCACGTGACCTTCCCCCTCTAAACTATTCAGCAAAAAAACAACTCAACAAATTACCCTCGTCCAACAGTACGAAATTTCCCTCCCCCCATTTCCTACCCCCCACTTCCGGTTTAAGCCCCTCCCACTCGTGACGTCACTTCCGTCACCCAAACGACCCGGCTTACTACTAACATACTTCTTACAAATCCAGAATGGTACTGAATCTTTTCATAAAGATCCACAGTTAACAAAAATTACATCATCAACCATAATTACCACATCCTGTGAATATAATACTTATAATTTCCCAATTATAACACATTAAATCACTAAAAATCGTTATAAAAGTAATAAATCTCCATTATGAGGAATATAATCAATTATATGTTTTATAAAGTAAACAAATTGGGGTTTTTTCATGCTTGATTATTTAGAAATTGAAAGTATAGACAATTAATGATTATCATTTAGAGAAAGTTGGCAATACCCCAAAATATCATGAATGAAAATTATATTTTACTGAAAAAAGAGGAAAGAATGATGCATTAGCACAAAAATTATAAAAATAAAATAAAAGATGATTGCACTTCACAGATGTAAAGATGCCTTGATATAATAAATAGTTTCTTGATTAGATTAATGTTCTAACAATTATCGTAATGCACAGTAATTTTTTATTCAGCTCCCCACTAGATGTTGTTTTGATACGACAGTATTCTTACCTTGTACAGTGCCACACTATTTAACAAGCAGTAACGTTAACCCTTTTAGTGCCATACATAGTTTACCAATATATGCTAAAAATGCCAGTAAAAAAAGTGCATTTTTATAGATAATTTATATGAACAAGAGAAATATTCACCATTACCGTTACAATACACCAATATTCATAATTTTTTCAACATTCTCTTCAGAAGATTTTATACTATGATAATAAAAACACAGAGCGCGACGGCGCTCCTTGGCACTAAATGGGTTAACTACAAGTTCTTGTATAGTTTGATTAAATATGCAAGAACTTGTAGTGTGATTTTTTTTTTAAATATAAACTTTTACTAAGTAATGACTGTATGCCTTAAAGTAATGTTGTAAAAGAAATTATCTATGAAAATTTCATTATTTTAACGCTAACCTGGAAATTTGAGGCTAACCTGGAAATATCAGAGAATTTTAACATAAGATATTTGTGACCACCCTGTAAGGGTCAGAAATGAAAGTGTAATATATTTAAATGTTAGAAATTAAATTGGCAATCATTATATATAATGGGGGCCCCTTAGTTCATTTGGGAAGATTTTCGTGTAATAAATATAAAAGCATGCAAATTCAAGGCTCGTTTGCAAAAACAGATCGGAGCGTGCATAGCACTCCCAGTGTACGCTGCCAAAGGCAGTGGGGACCTCAACTCTAGGTTCGTTTGGATAGATTTTCGTTTAAATGTATAAAATCATACAGATTCGACGGTCGTTTTCAAAAACATCAGAGTGTGCTTAGCATGCTCGGGTGTAGGCTGCCGAAGTCAGTGTGCCCCCTATGATATAAAAACTTCTAAAGAAGACATATGACCCTCCCCTCGCCCCAGAAAAAAAAAAAACAAAAAAAACATGACCCCCTCTCTAAAGGCTGGATCCACCTCCGATTGCAATGCGGAGAGTAGACGAGGATGATGCACTATGCTAAACTAATGCTGTATTTAATGGGACATGAAATCATAATTCCACTTCGTCGCTATGGATCGTAGCGATAAAATTATCTAAACGGAATTATTTTTTTTATATTCTGCAAAACATTTTACGCAGATTGCTATTATTTAATTTATCTGTCTATCTTTTATTTATAGTGCTTAAATTGTAGCATAAGTTTCGAATATGAGATAATTAAAATAAAAATAATAATCCCTATCGGGTTCAGTCGGTAGTGCTGCCATCTATTAAACTTCGATGAAAACAGAAATGAAAATGAATGGTAAGCGATGAGAATGAAAGAAAAAGGCTGTAGAATAAAAACGTTCGAATATTTTTTTTTTTCTTTCTTGTCTGTGAACAGTAATTTTTGAAATGTTTGCGAGATTTTGAAGGGCAATATTTTACTCTAGTGAATAGTTTTAGGTGGATGCATAGCTGCCACCTTTTATGCTTTTTTTGTTGACACTAAATTTTAAAAGAAATTTTTACCTTATTTAATCGCAGATTTCGTCGGTTCAGTAAGGAAAAATTCATTTTCAACTTTCAGTAGTAAGAAAAAAGCGTAAAATCTGGCAGCTATTCGAATGTAATGAATGTTTGAATAATTTACTGGGCTTTACAAATTTGATCAAATCTGGTAGACAGCAGAAAATTCTAGTCCCAATAAAAATATTTTCCCCCACCCTCACCCCGCCGTCATTGATTTTCCAAAAGCACAAAAGTTTTTTTTAATGAATTATTTGAGAACAAAATAATAACAAGCATAGTTTAGAAATATTAGTTACATAGTTTAGAACAGTACTCAAACTTTATGTAAACCAAGTTTCGTATTGAAAATTATCAAAATTGTATATCCCTGGAAAAGAAAAAGAAATACTGAATTAGTCTGAAATTAAGTCTGAATTAGTGGCATGTTCGAGAAATGCTTATTGACGATTGCTTCAAATGTCCAGGTAGTTCAATGCTACAAAAAAAATCTATCTGATTATGCGTATTTTTTCGCATTGTATCCAATTTTAGGTGCCACAAAGTCTGGATTAGCACTATTTCTTACTTTTTTATTGAAACCTATCACAACCCCTTGCCCCCCCCCCCCAGAAACAAATGCACATAATTACGTGATATGCTAGCTGGCTAGAGCGGAAAAGAATGGCGTTTTCTGTGCATGAGATGGAAAATGCCTTTTAAACTTGGTACTGCCATTAAAAGTACGAGAAAAGAGAAATATCACTGCTTACCACTTACTAGTAGGGGTGGGGGAGACAAAAAAAGGCCTTTTGAGCTTATTTCTTAGTTCAATTTTTGTAAAAATAAAATAAAATATTCTCAAACAAACAAAACAATAAACGCCGGATTAAATAATTTAGTCGCCAGGGACGAGCTGGCGACTGAATTTGTCCAAGCCCTGGTCATAAACAAATTTTAAAACGCTATAAAAATAAATAAAAATTATTTGTTTTTGTACATTTTTTGAATTTTTAGAGCGTTTTTCCATTTACCGTTACTACACCGATAAATATAAATCCTACACGATTGTTGTTATCCGACATCGATTGCATGCAAAATGCATTATTATACCACTATGACGACAAAATCGTCTTCGGATCGATTGCTGGAAAAGCGGGTGTATATAAAATCATTTTGCGTTCACCGAAGTTGGATAACGACAATCGTGTTCGATTTATCGTGTCGTATCTGTAAATGGAAAAGTGCTCTTACAGTGTGTAGAATAATTCCCTAGAACTGTTAGGTGAAATTCGAAATATTCAAGAAGTTACAGTCTTGAAAGCGAGTGCGGGCCGGCTGAAAAACAAGTATACAGGATCCGGCAGGACACAATTGCACGCATACTGAATTCTTTGCTTCGTAATCGTAGGTATAAATACAGGCAGGGCCGGTGAAAGGGGGGGGGGGGGGGGGGAAACTGCCCGGGAGCAAAGGAGGAGTCGGACCGGACGAAACAAATAAAGAAATTATATACTGTTCCAAATCTGAACTTGCGCACATTTTCTTTTACAAGTTAACTGAAAATGAAAAAAAAAACATTTCCTAGAAGTTAGAAGATTTTTAACAAAGTCATTGAGAATTCTTGTCTTATCTCTTGTCCAGTATCGAGGGTACAAATTGTCACGTTCTTAATCTTTCTTCTTACCTTACAAATAACCAGGAACGGGGGGGGGGGGGGGGACTTTCTGCTTTCCTAGAAATGACCAACCGCAACCTATACCTTGAGGCAAAAGAACCTCTGGACTAGAATAGAATCATCACTCATGCCTATTCTGTAATATCCATGTCTCATTAGGCAGTCGTTTTGTTAGGAATTAAGTTTCAGTAATCAAGGGGTACAATTATATCAGACACTAAGCTGAAAAGGGTCCCGTAAAGATGGATTTTGCATTAACTATATAGAGGGGGGGGGAGGGGCCCCTCAAACATCTATACTGGAGCTCACAAAAGAGGTCTGCACGACCTGAAATTTCAAAACCCGGGCCCGGCCCTAACCATACAAAAAAAAAAAAAAAATTCTGGCCCTGCCCGGCTTAAAAGGAAAATGTTCGGTCGGAGTCCGTAATTTTTGGCCCGGAAAAAAGAAGTCTTGCCCGAATCTGAAGAAAAAAAGTTAGGCCCAGCCCGGGCCTGTCCCGAATCTCGTGAATGAAAATTGGCCCGAGCCCGAGCGAGGGCCCATGCAGACCTCTACCTCACAATTTCTAAGTATACTTCTGGCGAATAAACTTAAACCATTATTATTTGAAGGGGAAAAAAAGCAAATCTCTGAAATCCGAAATAATATAGTGCATTTTATTAAACTTTTAAAATGTTAAATTACAAATGAAATTCACACTATACTAAGATGATATTTAAGATCATATTCAAAATCTGCCCTACTCCCTTTAGAATTTCTGAGCTCTAGTCATGTACCTACTAAATAGGTCTAAAGAAAATTGAAATCTTGATGGTCATGTTTGCTGCTTCCATAAAAATTTAAGCGTGGTATAAAGTTGCTCCCCAATTTTCCTGTAATTCACTTGATGACGCGTTTTTTCTGACCCGGTTATAGATTTTTTCCCCCCTGAAAAACTGAACTGGGGTCCATAATCATAACTTGGGCCTCCCCATAGAAAGAGACTATTCTTCCCTTTCTATCAAAAATTATATTAATGCTGAGGGATAAATTTCTTGCACAAAAACTGAATTAAATAATGGAAGAGGTATTTTAATGTGAGAGAGCTGAGTAGTGCCTGATATGTGCAAGCAACATGGCTGGTTCGGGGGTCCGAGCTCACCTTCCTCAAAAATAAGTTGAAAAGGTAAACCCCGTTGTCTGATAAATATAAATTTTGTAGAAAAACGTGCAATCTCATCTGACAGCCTTTTTCTTGTGTTTGATTCACAGTCAAAATTTTAAAAAACAACAGACTAAAAACTTCTATTCAGAACCAAAAATAAAGACACCTATTGATTTCCTGTAATAAAATGATACATCGTTCAAAGTATTTCTCCCAGATCCAGGCCCACCTGCTTGTCTAGTAATTGGGGCGCTGTGCTGGGTTTGAATCCCAATCAGGCATGGATATGTGTACCAGATCGAATTCCACTATAACACAGAGGTCCCGGTTTGTTTATCCCACATTGGGCAAAAGATGACCGTAGCACCTCTAACCATCTCTCAGATTCTGTGAAGATTATTTTCATAATTATACCCAAAGCTGCAAATTTCCAAAGATAATAAACAATCTTTCAATAAGATCTTTAATTTTCAATATTACTTGTATATCTTTTTCGTTTTGTTGCTTGGATTGAATCAAGCCCATAGCGACCATCACCCATAACCCCCATTTGCGCGGGCCACCATAGCCACCATTTTTTATAAAAGTCCCCTGATAGAAAAAAAAAATTGGAGGCTGTAAATTATATTTAAAAAATAAAATGGTATTTTAGAGTTTTAGGGGGGGGGGGGGGGGTTGCTAAACGCGTGAAAAAAATATCCCAAGGTTTAAAACTTTAATGCTCCAAAATTTTTATTCAAAAGTTAAAAAAAATGCTGTTTAATTTCGTTTGAGGCCCCAATAAGCAAATCCCGTGTGATTGCACTTGCAGCCTATCCCCTTATGTTCAACCTGTTGAAATTTTTTAACAGGTTTCTTTTATCTCTATAAATTACTAATCTAATTATATAAATTATATTTTTTAATTATTTAATCTATACTAGCAGAGCTACGCTGGCCAGTTTTTCCTAAACGAAGCTGGGTTTGGGGGCCCCCACTGCTTTCGAAAGTATGGACCTGTGCGGGATATCCCCACTCCGATCTCGAATATAACAAACCGTGAATTATTGCGATTTATCTTTTGATCCAGAATAAAACAAAAATAATTCAGCATCGTCGTTCACGTTGTCATAGGAATCAATTTCCTTCTTGCGATAGTGTCAAGTTGTTATTCTTCCAACTTCAGTTTAATCATTTAACTAGCTAAATCTACCTAAGAATTCTTAAGTTGCCGAAAAAAGGTGAAAAAATCGCCGCAAAATGAAAAAAAAAAAAAAAGGTAAAAATGACACAAAACATTAAAAAATCGTAGAGAGCAAAATTTACTATATCGGACAAAAAAAATAAAATAAAATAAAATAAATAAATAAAACTGGATTATTTTTACGAATATGAAAAAACTGCCACGAAACGCTAAAAATTGCATATAAAATTCGCAAAATATTCAAAAATCACAGAGGACAATTTTTTTATATTAAAAAAAAGGCTAAACGATTGAACCCAGATTCCTTCTACAGATGCCAAAAAATCGCCGTGAAAAGCGAAAAACCTACACCATTACATTCAAATGAAGAGATTCAGCAAGAGAATCAAAATGTGTTAATACAAAAATCAGAAAAAAGTCACGAAAAATTCAAAAATCGTAGAGGACAAAATTTACTATATTCAGTTAAAATAATGTTCCTTTTACGAATGTGGAAAAATCAGCACGGAATGCAAAAAATTGCGTAACAAATTCGTAAAAAATTAAAAATCGCATAACAAATTCGTAAAAAATTAAAAATCACAGAGAACAAAATTTATTATATTGGGCTAAAAGATTGAAACCGGGTTGCATTTATGACTGTTAAAAAAACTCCGCGGGACGCGAAAAAAAACTAAAAATCGCACAACAAATTCGCAAAAAATTGAAATATCGCAGAGGACAAAATACACTACTGGCCATTAAAAATGCTACCCCATGAAGGAATGCAAATAACAGAATGATATTTATTGGACAAATACATTATAATGAGAAGGACAGGTGATTACATTTTTAGAAAATTAGGAGATATAGGTCCTAAGAAAACACTACCCAAAGCACCCACCTCTGGCCGCAATAACAGCATTTATCTGCCTAACCATGGAGTTGAACAGAGATTGGATGTCATGTATTGGTACATCAGTCCATGCATCTTTAATACTATGCCAGAGTTCATCAACCGTAGTGACGGGCGAGTAGTGGGGGACCAGTCGCTCAGAAGCCATTGACAGGAAATTTTCAATTGGTGAGAAATCAGGAGAACGTGCCGGCCAGGGCAACAGTCGAACATGTTCTGTATCAAGTAAGGTCAGGATAGTACGACCAACATGCGGTCGTGCATTGTCTTGATAAATCGTAGAACTGAGGAGGCATCGAAGATAAGGCAGAACCATGGGCCGTAACACATCAGAAATGTAACGGCTGCTGTTGAATTTGCCGGGAATGCGAACAAGAGGTCACCGAGACGTGTATCCAATGACACTTCACACCGTCACTTCAGGTGATATGTCAGTATGACGATTCGAATGCAAGCTGGCAATGTGCTTTTTCCACGATGCCGCCAAACATGGATGCTGGCATCATGATGCTGCATACAGTGCCTGGATTCATCAAAGATGACGTGAGACGTCATTCCTGCGTCATACACAGCATCATGATGCCAGCATTCATGTTTGGCGGCATCGTGGAAAACGCACATTGCCAGCTTGCATTCGAATCGCCATACTGTCATATCACCTGACGTGACGGTGTGAAGTGTCATTGGATACACGTCTCGGTAACCTCTTGTTCGCATTGCCGGCAAGTTCAACAGCAGCCGTTACATTTCTAATGTGTTACGGTACGGCCCATGGTTCTGCCTTATCTTCGATGCCTCCGCAACTCTACGTTTTAGCAGGAGAATGCACGACCGCATGTTGGTCGTACTATCCTGACCTTCCTTGATACAGAACATGTTCGACTGTTGCCCTGGCCGTCACATTCTCCTGATTTCTCACCAACTGAAAATTTCCTGTCAATGGCTTCTGAGCGACTGCCCCCCCACCACTCGCCCTTCACTACGGTTGATGAACTGTGGCATAGTGTTTAAGCTGCATGGACTGATGTACCACCCGTACATGACATCCAATCTCTGTTCGACTCCATGGTTAGGCAGATAAATGCTGTTATTGCGGCCAGAGGTGGGTGCTTTGGGTAGTTTTTTCTCAGGATCTATATTCCAAATTTTCTGAAAATGTAATCACCTGTCCTTCCCATTATAATGTATTTGTCCAACACATATCATTCTGTTATTTGGATTCCTTCATGGCGTAGCATTTTTAATGGCCAGTAGTGTATATTATACTGGGGAAAAAAAAAATTACAACCGGATTCCTTTTACGAATGTAAAAAAATCGCGACAGATTAAACGCGAAAAAAAAAGCTAAAAATCACAAAAAATTGCGATAAATTCAAAATTTTCAGAGGACAAAATTCAGTAAATTGGGCTAAAGGATTGACGCTGTTGTTTATTACGGCCGATTATCTACGCGAGGGATACACCGAGAGGGATGTGCCCACCATGGGTGTCTTTATAAGAGAAACTAATCCGTATTTACACAAGGTTACCCAAAGTCCGAAGAAAACCACGGAAAACTCCGAAAGAAGCGCGGCCGACGATCGTGATGGGGTTTGAACCCTGCACCTCCACGTCTACCAGCATTGAAAGCAGAACCTCTCAAGTGCTAATGGGCGGCTAAAAGATGACTTTTTATGCGATTTTTAGCGGGGTTTTTTTTGTGTGTGTTTTAAGGCATTTTTTTATATTCGTAAAAGGAATCTGGTTTCAATATTTTACCCTAATATAGTAAATTTTGTTATGGGCATTTTTTAAATTTTCCGCGAATTTTGTATGCGATTATTTAGCGTTTTTTGTTTGTTTGTTTTTTTAGCGTTTTGCGGCAATTTTTTAACTTGTAAAAGGAATCAGATTTCAATCTTTGTGCTTAGTATAATAAAATTTGTTCTCTGATTTTAGAATTTTTTTGCGAAATTTTTATGCAATTTTTAATTTTTTGTGCTTTTTTATGGCAATTTTTTGATATTCCTAAAAAAAAAAAATTCGTTTTCAATCTTTTAGTGCAATATAGTAAATTCTGTTCTCTACGATGTTTTGAAAAGTTTTTCTGAAACTGAAAAATCGCCGCTAAATTTTTCTAGTGTTATGATTAAATACAAGTTATTAGAATACGAAATCTGTTCCTATAGCGACCTGAACAAGATGACAATTTTAATTTAATCTGGTTCGAAATAAAAACAAGAACGAAAAATCATGCGTCAACCATAGATTATGTAACACTTTCCAACGCTTCCAAAATAATTTTACAAATCATACCGTTTAATAAGCTGAAAGATAACATTTAAGGAAACAATTTGGAAAACGCATAACTTATTTTGAAACATAATTTCAGGAATTTCCAACATATATAATATTCGGAAAAATATCCGAATACTTTTATTCAGCCCTGTATATGATCTATAGCTTTGTATATATATATACTACATAGGATGGTAAATTTTAGTTCAATTAGGAAACGCGTAGCACAGTTAAAAATTCTCCTTCTGGAGTTTTTGTCAATAAACGGAAATGTGTTCGTGAATTTTTGTGCTTCCCTGTATATGATCTACAGAATTTATACACACCACGTAATAAACAAAAAGTGAGTTAAATTTAAAGTCGCGTTCAGCAACTTAAAACGCACTTCCAGGAATTTTTGTTAACATACAGTAGAGAATTCTTTTGTGTGTCCCTGTAAATGAACAATGACTGCTATACACACAATATTCTGTAATAAGCCTCTTGTAGTGCACCTTAGTGATATATATAAATTTCAATGCGTTTAAAATAGTGAAACATGTTTTAATTAAACCGCAGACGATTTTTCTAAAGTAACTATAAGTGCTATGCACATCCTATTCCATATTAAGCTTCTTATAATGCACCGTAGTGATATATATCAATTACAATGTGTTTGAAATTGTGTAACATCATTAAAATAAACCGCAAATGGATTTTTCCCCATAGACCGCAATGTAACGGATTTTTTTTGAGTGTCCCTATAAAAAAAACTATAAGCGCTACACACTCCCGTTGAAATAGGGAACATGCTATAGATAAAGACAATAACATATAAAAATTGCAGAGCAATCCGAGCATATTTACGGGAGTTAGAGCACGGACAGACGGCCGACAAACCGAAGTCATAAACACTTTTCAACTAGGTTAGAAAGTGTTAAAAGCACAATACAAAAACACAAGGTTCGTTTGATTCGAGACCAGAGCGGGCGCAGCTCGCACAGTTATACGTTGCCGAAGGTATTAATGTCCCCTACCCCACGTTCTTTTAGGAAAAACTGACCAGTAGAGCGAGCGAAGCTCCGTTAGTACTGTTATAAATGAAACTCATATGAAAAATTCAACATAAATATTTCTCCAAAACCTGAAAGAGGTGAGTGGGGCAATTTTTTTTTTTTTTTTTTTTTTTTTTTTTTGGGGGGGGGGGGGGTAGTCAGAACACTTTTCTACGGCCCTTAGATCGAGTAAATCTCTGGTAAAATCTCGTGTATAACATAAGATTATGAAATGAGATTGTGTACAAGGAATGTCTAATTAAGGTAATTATCAAAAAATGAAATATCTATACCTCAGGTGCATTCGCATCTGTCTTTATCTATCCTTATCCAAAATTGCAATTACGTGCGATAAATTTATACTAACCTCGTCAACTAACAAAGAAACAAACAGACTGACTCACAGAGGAAAACCTTTTTAGGTAGATTTCGTAAGAAATACTACCTATTACATTCTCCTCTAAGTTGGAATTTCTGGAAAATTTTTGCAGATCTACGCCGATCACGACTCCCAGAACCCAAAACCACCCCCAGTTGAAAACTTTATATATATATATATCACTTTTTTATAGACACGATAACGTCAATAATTCTGCACAAATCTCTTCCAAACTGATACATAAAATCAAGGGGCATAAAATCTCGGTCAAGTTCGTTAATGGGCAAAATCGAACCGGGGGGGGGGGGGAATGGGGGGCTTTTTGTGAAAACAGAAAAAAACCCATAATTTCTTAATTATGATACGTATCGAATACGTTTAAATTTATTATTACTTCTAGGAAAAGGGCCAAAAATTTATGTATGACATATTTTTAATATCATTAAAAATGGCCCCAAGGGGGGGGGGAGTTTTAGAAGAGAGTTAGTTCGTTAGTTCGTTAATGGGCAAAATCGAACCAAGAGGGGGGGGGGGTACTTTGCTACGTTTCACTTATTTACACTAATAATATGCTCAAATTAATTCATTTACTACTACGTCACAACATACTAATAAACTTTTTAACTCAAATATATAATAACTTAAATAATAGAAATACGAAAAGAAAACATTCTTTTAAAATTCACCAAACGACATGTTTATTTTCTACAATTCCATGGAACATTTTTTTCCTGTTGCCATAACAACTAGTTAAATTAAAATTCAATAAAAAATAACAAGTTTCTTATGACCATGGAGTCTACAGTTACATAAACCAAAGATGAAGCAAGGACATTTAATAGATATATTTGAGTGCTGCACGAAACTTGCATAATTTAAGTGTTTTCCATCAGAAAAAATATCATTAATGTAATATTTTTCTACTTCTTCCTATATATAAAGGACTGTGTCCGATATGTAATATTTAAATATTTTTCTTTAATCAAAAATTTACAAAAGGACACTTTTATTAAATTATCTGTAGTATATTTTCTTTTTTACCAATCGTATTAGTGCTTTATTTTAGTGATTATTTTGCTTTTACCAATTAAAAGTAGGTTACATATTGAAATTAGCACGTTTATTGTTCTTCGGAATGCCAGTAGATGGCAACACCACAATATTCTATTCGGAAATTGCCAAAATGCAGAATAGCTGATGTGATAACCGTATATTTTCAGTTTTTCGATATTTACTGTATCCTTAGACATTCAAAATAATTTAGCTATAACTGAGTTTTTTATTTGCCAATATAATTACAATTTAATTTTACTAGATTGCTAGTCAATTATATTTTTGCTAATTTATCCTCTCCCCCCTACAGAAAAAAAATCTAGTACGAACCTTCCTTCGACGTTGGCAAGGTTTTCTGACCTGTGTTGAATTCAGACATTTTTCTCCAGGACGGACAATACGGAGTTCAGGGCCACCCCCTGAATTCATCACTGTCTGAAACAAAATTATGTTTCTAGGACGAAAAAAAACAAGAACGAAAAATCATGCGTCAAGCATAGATTATGTAACACTTTCCAACGCTTCCAAAGTAATTTTACAAATCATTACCGTTTAACCCTTTAGCGGGCGGTGTCCACAAAAAAGGACACCTAATTTTAATTCCCAAAACTGACAAACGGCACTAAGATTATTTATTTAAATTTTTCTTTTTATAAAGTACGGGAAAATAAGCAAGTTTTTCTTTTCTAATGAATTCTTTTGACAATTCTGGTGTCAGTCCATAATTTCATCATTTTAAAAAGAGACTTACTCCGTGCCGGAAAGGGTTAATAAGCTGAAAGATAACAGCTAAGTAAACAATTTGGAAAACGCATAACATATTTACAAACGTGATTTCAGGAATTTCCAACATATACAATATTCGGAAAAATATCCGAATACTTTTATTCAGCTCTGTATAGGATCTATAGATTTGTATATATACTTACATAGGATGCTACATTTTAGTTTAGTTAGGAAACGCGTAGCACAGTTTAAAATTCTCCTTCTGGAGTTTCTGTCAATAAACGGAAATGTGTTCGCGAACTTTTGTGCTGCCCTGTATAGGATCTACAGAATTTATACACACCAAGTAATAGACAAAAAGTGAGTTAAATTTTATGTCGCGTTCAGCACCTTAAAACGCACTTCCAGGAATTATTGTTAACAGACAGTAGAGAATTCTTTTGTGTGTCCCTGTAAATGAACGATGACTGCTATACACACAATATTCTGTAGTAAGCCTCTTGTAATGCACGTTAGTGATATATAAAAATTACAATGCGTTTAAAATAGTGAAACATTATTTAATTAAACCGCAAACGATTTTTCTTCATAGACGTAATGTAACGGAATTCTTTTGACTGTCCCTGTAAAGTAACTATAAGTGCTATGCACACCCTATTCCATATTAAGCTTCTTGTAATGCACCTTAGTGATATATATCAATTACAATGTTTAAAATTGTGTAACATCATTAAAATAAACCGCAAATGATTTTTCCCCATAGACCGTAATGTAACGGAATTCTTTTGAGTGTCCCTGTAAAAAAACTATAAGTGCTACACACTTCAGTTGAAATAGGGAACATGCTATAGATGACAACAATAACATATAAAAATTGCAGGGCAATCCGAGCATATTTACGGGAGTTAGAGCACGGGCAGACGGCAGACGGCCAGACGGCAGACAAACCGAAGTCATAAACACTTTTCAACTAGGTTGGAAAGTGTTAAAAAAGGAGTAGAGAGTTCTGTTATTTGTAATTCTACTTAGCATATCATAAATAAATAATAGCAGTATAGAATTTTTAGTCAAGAACAGTCATTAAAACAATGCACAAGTTTTGATTGGAGGGGACTTTAAATATGCCTGAACCTGATTCCTGTAAGAGTACTGTTTTAAAAAATCCACCAGATATCTGTTTTCTAAAAACCTCAACAGGTTATTTGCAACTACTTACTTCGTGATGTCATGTCAGGTCAGAAATGGTACAGATTAAACTTGTAGGATCCAACAAAAAAGACAGTAAATGAAGGATGAAGGGGAACTTTCTAAGAGGACTTTGAAAGCTGCTCCCTTTTATACACCTTGTCCAGAGCTCTATATTATGTACGTTCACGGTCATGTTACAGTTACATATTATACACTGAGAAAAAAAATATACCTCCTTCAACTAGAATGAATAGTTAGGTTGTTTCTAAATCTCTAAACTAGAAATATAGAAGTCCGAGCTATGCGAATAGGGTAAGCAACTAATCTGAATAGACGAAATGATCGAGAATTTCTAGTCTCTTGTTTTCTAGGTGACGAAACGATAATGAATCGTGCAAACTGCGAGAAATTATCACTTTATTTCTGGAATGGATTTATAAACTAGCATTATAGTTACTAGAACTAGCGTCTTGTGTTCGCATCTATTTGCAGACATTTTTAAATAAGCCTGACCACGAGAATATAGGAAAACACTCTAGAATTCTAATAGGAGACTCTAGAACTCTCTGGTAAAAGGAACTAGAATTTATAGGGATGACATGGAACTATTTTTTCTAGAGCCACAATTTAGATTCTAGTTGAGAAGGGCAGATTTTTTTCTCAGTGTATGTTATCAGGGCCCGATTAACCTCTGAATCTAGGGGAAGCATGGTATTATTTTAGGGACTTCTTTTACTTGGCAAAAGCTTTATTCCATTCAGGCCTGTGCGAAGAGAAAACTGCGCTCGGGGCAAAGTTTCAATTTGGCACCCCACGCACACACTCCTTTTCTTTGTGGAAGGTGTCACCAAATTATTAAAGGGCAGAAACATAAATAAATTCTGTTGAAACAATATTTCGCATCTATTTTGAAAGTTTAAAAAGTTTAATTTTAATTCAGATATTTCAAACAACTTAATAACAAAAGAGAAAATTGCACTTATTTGTTAGAGATATGGGAACAGATGACTTATAAGCCCTTGATGATCGCCCGGCCATTATTTGGCGAAATTTTGTATATATTTTGTAATTATGTTTATTCTGTACACATTTTAATCTGTATGATAAATAAATTAATAAATAAAACCGTGGTTGGTAGTATAAATTCGGCTCCCCCCTCAATTTTCGCGCCCGGGGCAACCACCCCTTTCGTCCCCGTCTTCGCACGGCCCTGATTCCAATCATGTAAACTCACCAGTGATACTAATATTATTCCCGGGAATAGCTCAGCCGGGGTCACATTATATTTCATTAAACAGCTTTTTTATGTTCCCTGTATATACTTCAGATATATTCAGTACATAGAGCTGTATGCCCAATTTCCCGGATGTTTTTTAACAAGCACATCAGGATGCTATATTAATTAATATCCTATTAATGACATTTATATTTCCCTGATAAATAAAAATACAATGTGAAAAATGAAAATGGGAATTAGAGGGCCCTCTTCACAATCATTTTGGGGCCTCATTTAAATTTTAGAGGGGAAGCATGTACTTCACGTGCCTTTTGGATAATCAGGCCATGCATGTTATAAGATTTTAATTTCGTCCTAAAAGCTCAAGACTGTATGTGCTGCCACCTAGCGTTACTTTTCGTTACACAAATTTTCACAAATAAATTTTTATTTTCCTCCGGCTTCACTAGTCAAATTTTATTTTCCTTCAGTTTTGTGCTGCCATCTTGCGATTTATTTTGTCACAAGTTTTTTTTTTTTAGTTTTTTCGTGGGATTGATTATTGAATTAAAAAAAATAACTCCCACATATTCTTTTATTTAAAATCTATGGTTTAATATTATGCTTATTTTGTTTTACTTAATATGCAGGTCAAAGAGGAATAGGGGTAAATTAAAAAATTAGTCATTTTTAGGGAATATAATGTATAAGATAGATGCATTCGATGCCACAATTGGAATTTTTATCTAGTAAAGGTCGAACTTTTTAAAATTAAATTAACCACAGTGGCATAACTAGCGACCCGCATATCCCGTGATAATGAGAAGACAAGAGTTTGAAGTGTGGTAATTTTTAAGCAATATGCGAATTTATTTTATTTTTTGCTTTTGCTTGAAGAGTCCGATTAAGGTTGTCTGAGGCCCAAAACCAAGTACCTTTTTCGGGCTCTCCTCATACCAAAATAACAGCTAAAATTTTTGTGGAACGTGTGCGTAATTATAAGACGAAAACTGCACAGCAGGTAAAAAGTGGAGACTGTTTACAATAGTGCATATTACCTATGATTTTTATCATAGAAATATTACGATATGGCTGCCAGTTAACCAACCTCTTTTTTGAGTTTTGAGAAAATAATTCCAGAAAAATCCATTTATTAAGACTCTTTTTCGAAATCCATTTACTCAGTTTGGGACCATCATTCGCGGTTGGCTCAAGGCCGTGGCCTAGTCGGCTTGTTTATGTATGCGGCAATCGAGCCCTGATGTTTGTTTTCAAAAGACACTTTATATTAGCCAAATTTCACCCTTTTGCATTCCATTTCTGAATTTAGATTAAAATAAATAGAGATTTGGCAAATTAGATGGCTGCACTTTTAAGGCTGTTCTCAAATCAGAAAGAGCTGCCTTCTGACACAATTTTGAAATAATTTTTGTTCGGAAACACATGAAATCGACAGGTATTCTTATTCAAAAACTATGTCATCGAAATGAGTTTTCCATTTTTTTGATAAAAGCAGATCTTTCAGAAAATATCGTCGAGTCGGCGTTTTGAACCGAATTCCCGAGGCAGTAGAGCAAGAAGTGGTAAAATCGTGCCGTCACGGGACATGAATCGCTTATAACTCGATAAGTAATCTATCTAAAAATGGAAAAATCTATTTGATTCCAAATCCAAGTAAATTTTTATTTTCCTCAGGCTTCACTGGTCAAATTTTATTTTGCTTCAGCCTTGTGCTGCCATCTTGCGATTTATTTTGTCATAAGTTTTTTTTTACTTTTTATTGTGGGATTAATTATTGAATAATAAAAAAAAAACTCCCACCGATTCTTTCATTGAAATTCTATGGTTCAATATTATGCTTATTTTGTTTTACTTAATATGCAGGCAAATGAGGAATGGGTGTAAATGTAATATTAAAAAAAATAGTCATTTTTAGGGAATATAATGTATAAGATCGATGCATTCGATGTCACAATTGGTTGATTGATTGTATGATGACCGATTATCTACACGAGGGATATAGGCCCTAGGGGGAGTGCCATTCGTGGGGGTCTTTCTAAGGGATCCTAGCCCGTATTTACGGCAAGGTTCGAAGAAAACCACGGAAAACTCCGAACGGTCAGGTCGACGAGCGCGGCAGGGGTTTTGAACCCAGCACCTCCCGTCTACCAGCTTTGAGAGCAGAAGATGCCACAATTGGAATTTTTGTCTGGTAAAAGGTCGAGCTTTGTAAAATTAAATTAACCACAATGGTGTAACTAGCGACCTGAATATCCCGTGATAATGAGAGGATAAGAATTTGAAATGTGGTAATTTTTAAACAATTTGCGATTTTATTTATTTTTATTTTATTTTTTGTTGTTGTTTGAAAAGCCCGATTAAGGTTGTCTGGGGCACAAAGCCCAGTACCTTTTTGGGGCCCTCCTCATACCAAAATAACAGCTAAAAATTTTTGGAACGGGTGCGTATATATAAGACGAAAAATGCAGAGTAAGTAAAAAGTAGAGGCTGTTTACAATAGTGCATATTACCTATGATTTTTATCATAGAAATATTACGATACGGGTGCCAGTTAACCAAGGTCTTTTTTAATTTTTGAGCAAATAATTCCAGAAAAATGCATTTATTAAGATTTTTTTTCGAAATCATTTTACTCAGTTTGGGACCGTCATTCGCGGTGGACTCAAGACCGTGGCCTTGTCGGCTTGTCCGGAAATCAGGCCCTGATATTTGTTTTCAAAAAGCACTTTATAGCCAAATTCCACCCTTTTGCATTCTATTTCTGAATTTAGATTAAAATAAATTAATAAGTTGAGCCCAAGCAAATCAGATGGCTGCACTTTTAAGGCTGTTCTCAAATCAAAAGGAATTACTTTCTGACACAATTTTGAATTAATTTTTTTTTCGGAAACACATGAAATCGGCAGGTATTCTTATTCAAAAACTACTATGTCATTGAAATGAGTTTTCCCATTCTTTGATAAAAGCAGAAGATCTTTCAGAAAATATTGTCAGATTCGACGTTTTGAACCAAATTCCCGAGGCAGTATAGAGGAAGGAGAGTGGGAAAATCGTGTCGTCACGGGACAAGAATCGCTTATAACTCGATAAGTAATCTATCGAAGAATGGAAAAATCAATTTGATTCCAAATCGTTTTCATAGTCAGGCCTGCCAATTTTAGGTCTTAAGGTTTACAAATTTGTCAGAAAATGTGTCAAACAGTTTCGTGTTGTTGAGCAGGTCATTTGAGAACCCACCATTTAACCCCTTTATATCCTGAATTAATTTTCCAGCTCCTTTTTAGATGCTCAGAATCCTCGATTATTCCCCACCAGTTATTTATTTTTTTTTTTTTTTGTAAAGTTTTCCTTACTAATCCTAGCATTTTTGCAATCCAATTAGCTGAAAATTTCTCATTTGAAAAACCGGTGGTAACAGATTGAAAATTCTGTAAAAGACGCTCGTCTCGAAAGGGGTAAAGTGGTACTTATAAGTACCGTCAGAATAAAAAGGGTTAATAGACTAATACGTCTAGATGCTTTCCTGAATCTAGCGCTAATTTTCAAAATTATAATACTGACATAGAACAAAAACAGAAAACAAATTTCTAAATTTTAATTATTTTATTTTGTGAATTGTCCACCCCTTAAGGTTATGTTTAGTGACCCGGGCAGCCTCAGTTTTTCCTTTAGATTTTAACAGTTAAAACATTCTTTTTTTACAAAACATTTTATCCAAAGTTATCGGGGTCCATAAGCCGTGTTTTTGGCCCATGAAATAAGGCAAACTCGATTTTGTTATACTGACTTAATTATTTCACTTTTTAATATTAGAAGGTTTAGCCTGTACGATTTCAACACTAGTTTTTGCATTTTGTTCGGATTTATATGATTTACGCAAGCTCAAAGTTCGCATATTATTCGTAGTTTTTGAGGAAAAATAAGCAATTTATCCTAATTTTACCTCAATTATTTATATAAGCCGCAATCGTGCAACGCTTTCTTCTTTACATATATTATAAAATACATCAAAATGTACAATATATGTAAAAATAAAAGTGCTGCAAAGCTGCGCTCATAGTAAAATATTAAAAAAATATTAAACATTGTGGTAAAATTAGAAGAAATTGCGTATTTTTCGTCAAAAACTACGAATAATACGAACTTTGAGCTTGTGTAACTTATATAAATCCGAACAAAATGCAAAAAATATTGTTGAAATCGTACAGGATAAACCTTCTAATATTAAAAAGTGAAATAATTAAGTTAGTAAAACAAAATAGAATTTTAGTCTTATTTCATGGGCCAAAAACACGGCTTATGGACCCTGATCCTTTCAAATATATATATTTATATATTTTTTATCAAACGACAAACCAAATAATGTGCATTTGGCACTCTCTCCGCCTTCCGTTCTGGCGCCTGGAGCACATGTCCCCTCCTCCGCTTAGTTTTGGCCCTGCAAGCAAATTAGATGGCTGTACTTTGTAAATATCCCGGGTCTCCACGCCTGCCTGGGTGGCTATTCTCCCCCCCCCCCCACGATATATTTTTATGTTCCATTGAGGAGGAATGTGTAAAAGTTGTAACCACAGTGAAATACTTTTTTTTTTTTTTTTTTTTTTTAAACCGTAGAAAATAACTCAAATGTTATTTATAAAAAGAAATAGTTCATTATACCCAAATGCCACATCCTAGGAGATTTGTTATAACGATATGATTAATATTATGGGAAGCTGAAAGGAGACTAAATTTATTCTCTATTGTGTCCCGGATTTATCATAATTCATATGTTATAGCCCCACCAGTGGCTGAGAGGTTCTGCTCTCGAGGCTGGTAGACGGGAGGTGCTGGGTTCAAACCCATGTCGCGCTCGTCGACCTAACCGTTCGGAGTTTTCTTCGAACCTTGCTGTAAATACGGGTTAGGATCCCTTAGAAAGACCCCCACGGAGGGCACTCCTCCCAGTGAATACATAACTCGTGTAGATAATCGGCCGTCATAAACTCAACCAACCAACCAAATGTTATAACATGGATCATCTGGCATAACTTTACAGTTAAGGCTCTTCATCAGTGAGATTTTAAACTTCCCTCGCTAATGTTAAACCTATACGGCTTTTTGATGCATTCGTATTTATAAAATATATATCCTCAGTAAATTAATATTTTTATCTTTTTTTCTGTGTACTCTTCTTGAAGGATGCCAAAATTCCCTGGAACCCTGGGAATCTCACTGATGAAGAGCCATATGGATGCTAGTCAGTCAGCTCCCTAATTTCCCTCGCTAATGTTAAACCTATGGACATAGAATGCATTTGTATATTTAAAATATCTCCAACGAAAATTAATATTTTTAACTTATTTTTTCTGTATACTCTTCTTAAGAGGCTACTTCACTCAGACGAAAACACCCGCTCGCTAATGTTAATCCTATGGAGGAAATATTTTAAGATATCTCGTTCGCATTTGAATATTTTAAATGATTTTTTTTTTTTTTTTGCATTGGATAGCTGAGGTCTATCTCTATGCACGCTCCTTTGTACTTTTTTCGATTTTTGTTGCAGTTTTTTTTTTTTTTTTTTTTTTTTTTTTTTTTTTTTGAGGATACTTTCACTTTCAAAACCAGTTCCGAAAGTGAAAGTATCTTAATAAAAAAAACTCGTAATCAAAATCGAAAAAGTAGAAAGGAGCGTGCATAGAGATTGACCTCAGCTATCGAATGCAAAAAAAAAAATCATTTAAAAATATTGAAATGCGAACGAGATATCTTAAAATATTTCCACCATAGGATTAACATTAGCGAGCGGGTGTTTTCGTCTGAGTGAAGTAGCCTCTTAAAGGATGTCTCTTTTTGTCAAAATATTTCTAAAATATAGTCTTTATTTAATTTGAAGTATTAAAAATCTTACATCTCTCGTCAGCTTTTAACACAAAATATATTAAATTAAGTATATATTTTAGAAATATTTTGACAGCTAAGAAAAAAAAAAGAGACATTCTTTACGAAGATTACAAAGAAAAAAAGAAGTTAAAAATATTACCATCCTGGGGAGATATTTTAAATACATACGAATGCATTCTACGTTCATAGTTTTAACATTAGCGATGGAAATTGAGGAGTTGACTGAATGTGGCGCAAAGTTAACAGTTGCGGGAGGGCGCAACTGAAGCAAGTTAACCCACTGATTATGCATTAAAACTTTTCCGAAAAAAAATTCTTACATATTTTATATGTGCATAGACGGCCCTTTTTAATTTAATTTAAAGCGTGATATCAAAATTTTGCCGTTGGAGAATGCAAATCTTGTAGATATGTTTACAAATTCCTTTTCACTCTTGAGCCTACATCAGTTATGCGAAAAAACGCGCAAACTAAGTCTATGGGAAGGTTCTTGGCAGATTTCTCGTTCGTATTTTAATATTTTTAAATGATTTTTTTGCATAGGATAGCTGAGGTCGATCTCTAACATTGTTAGTTTTTACTTTTTTGATTTTGGTTACAGTTTTTTTTTTTTTTTTTTTTTTTTTTTTTTTTTTTTTTATAGGCGGATATTTTCAATTTTGGAACCGGTTTTTAAAGTGAAAGTACCCTTATATAAGAAAAAAACTGGAACCAAAATCGAAAAAGTAAAAACTAACAACGTTAGAAATCCACCTCAGCTATTCTATGCAAAAAAATTAAAATATTAAAATGCGAGCGAGAAATCTGCCAAGAACCGTCCCATAGACTTAACATTAGCTTGCGTGTTTTTTTCGCATGACTGATGTATTTGTATAAGGGTAATTTCACTTTCAGAACCGGTTCCAAAATTGAAAATGTCCGCTTATTAAAAACTGCAACCAAAATCAAAAAAATAATAACTAACAACGTTAGAGATCGACCTCAGCTATCCTATGCAAATAAAATCATTCAAAAATATTAAAATACGAGCGAGAAATCTGCTAAGAACCTTCCCATAGACTTAAGAGCCTACACCAGTCATGCGAAAAAACGCTCAAGCTAATGTTAAGTCTATGGGAAGGTTCTTGCGCGATTTCTCGCTCGCATTTTAATATTTTTAAATGCTTTTTTTTTGCATAGGATAGTTGAGGTCAATCTCCAACGTTGTTAGTTTTTACTTTTTCGATTTTGGTTCCAGTTATTTTATATAAGGGTACATTCATTTTCAGAACCGGTTCCAAAATTGAAAATGCCCGCTTATAAAAAAAACTGCAACCAAAATCGAAAAAGTAAAAACTAACAACGTTGGAGATTGACCTCAGCTATCCTATGCAGAAAAAAAGAATTTAAAAATATCAAAATGCGAGCGAGAAATCGCGCTAGAACCTTCCCATAGACTTAACATTAGCTTGAGCGTTTCTTCCCGTGACTAGTGTAGGCACCAAATATTCAAGTAATCTCATTCTAGTGTCAAAAAATCGAGCAATGTTTATATATTTTCCCTCAAATTTTGCATCATTTTTATAGATATTGATAATAGAGACGAAACTGACTCGGGCTCGATTTTTATATCAGTCGGGCTTGAGTGGGTTTTGACTCAAAGGCAGAATTTTATTTATTCACAAATTGAAACAACGAAAAACCATGCGTCAAGTATAAATTATGTAACACTTTTCAACACTTCAAAAATAATTTTACAAATCGTTACCGTTTAATAAGGGGAGAGATGATATCTAAGTAAACAATTTGGAAAACGCATAACACATCATTTAAAAATCCAATTCCGGGAATTACCAACAATATTCGGAAAAAATATCCGAACTCTTCTGCAGCCATGTATAAGATTTATAGATTTGTATATATACTACATAGTTAGAATGCTAAATTTTAGTTCAGTTAGGAAACGCGTATAGGACAGTTTAAAATTCCCTTTCTGGAATTTTGTCAATAAATGGAAATTCATTCGAGAACTTCTGTGCTGCCCTGTATAGGATCTGAAGAATTTATACAGAGCAAGTAACAGATAAAAGATGAGTAAAATTTAAAAACGCGTTCAGCAACATAAAAAGCCTTTCCAGTCATTATTGTTAACAGACTGTACCGAATTCTTTTGTGTGTCCCTGTAAATGAACGATGAATGCTACACACACCATATTCTATAGCAAGACTGTAGTGCAACCTCAGTGATATATATCAATTTCAATATGTTTGAAATTGTATAACATCATTAAAATAAACCGTGAATGATTTTCCCCCATAGACCGTAATGTAACGGAATTCTTTTGAGTGTCCCTAGAAAAAAAACTATTAGTGTTACACACTTCATTTTCAATACCGAACATGCCATAGTAAACCTCAATAACATATATATCAATTGCATGACAATCCAAACATATTTACGAGAGTTAGACAGACTGACAGACAACCCGAATTCATAAAAACTTTTCAACTACGTTGGAAAGTGTTAAAAATGGAGGAAAAACTTGGAATTTGGGCAACAGGAATTTATATAAGTGTCTTAAACTGTTTTACAATCCTTTACAAAACAGTTTGAAAGATAATTGAATTGTTATGGATAGGATGTAAGAAGAAATATGCTACTGATTTTGAAGCCTTTGCAGGTCAGTGTTAGTAACATCAAGAAGCCGTGGGATATCCCTTGTCTATCCTTGCTTTCTGTTTGAAGTCCCTTTCCAAAATTACTGGAAAACAGAACTCGTGTTTTTCTGCCATAGTTGTGCAATGATATTTTAAAAAGAATAAGAATTGCGATTTTTGCAAATTTCTGTCAGTGGTTGGGGTATAAGTAAAAAATTTGCTATTTTAAACAGATTTTCAGGGACATGAAAATCCCGAAGCGTTGTCATGAGGGATTATTTAGGGTTAATACTTATTTCTATGCAAGAAAGAAGAAGAGACTTTTAAATGAGAAGATTAATCTTGAAGCAATTTTAAAATATTATTAAACTTTTCTACTGCGCATTTTCATTATCGAGCTCTGAGGTCACTAAATATTTTGAGCTTATGAATGGGATCAGATTTCGAGTCATCGGGCTCAGACTCCGAAAAGATATCGAACTCCTCTCAAATTATTATTACTTAATGTCTACATTTTCGCCTACTTTTTTTAATGTTACAAAACAGTCTTAAGGCTCTTCATCAGTGAGATTTCAAATTCCCCTCGCTAATGTTAAACCTACTAGCGGAGCTTCGCCCGCTACGCTGGTCGGTTTATTCCAAACGGTACTCGAATTAAACGAACTTACAACTGGGCGCTCCACTGTCTTCGGATCCGGTAAACTCTGATTTAAATAAAAAACAATAAAAGAAAATTTCATTTAGAATCCTGCATAAACTGCATCAACGTATTTTTAAAAACTGTGATTGTTGATTTATTTTTTGTCCGAAGGGTGAAGAACGAAAATAGACCCAGCTGCCATTTCAAAGAAAGAGAAAAATTTTCTTCACATTGGAAGTGGGGAAAAGGAGGAATGGGATTCTCAGTGTGTGGGTTTGAACCCCTCCCTTTCCCTTCTGTTCAGACCCAGTCCATTCTCAAACTATAGAAGGAGAGAATCCCCCTGGTATTTCCCCTTCCCGCTTTCAAAAAAGTTGAAGCATGCGCACTGAGACCATTTTTGTGTGGAAAAAAGAATGTGAAATCTGACAAAATGCTCTTTTAGCTTTAACTATATAGATGGGCGTGTGATGCATTCGTATTTTAAAAATATCTCCTTAGGAAATTAATATTTTTAACTTCATTTTTCTGTGTACTATTCTTAACCCCTTCAGGGGCAAAGTACTCTTGTAGCTAAAATATTGAAATGATTGATTGACACCAGGATTCACGAACGAATTTTGTTTTAAATAAGTAAAAGCTTTTCCTCATGTACCTCATAAATTAGGTTATAAAAATCTGGTGTCATTGTGGCATTTTGGGATTAAAATTAAGTGGTATACTATATACCGGTGCCCTTCAAGGGATTAAAGGATCTCTCTCTCTCTTTCTTAGTTGGCAAAATATTTCTAAAATATATACTAAATTTATAAATTTACGTGTCACATACATTTTCGTGTCACATCACATACATTTACGTGTCAAATACACAATCTTAGCGAAACTGTGTATGATTTTAACAACTTCGCATAAACTCAAGTATAGTTATTAGAAATATTTTGACAACTAAAAAAAAAAGGAGACATCTTTCAAGAAGAGTACACAGAATTTTTAAAAATATATATATTAATTTACTGAGGCGATATTTTATAAACACGAATGTATCACACGGCCATAGGTTTAACATTAGCGAGGGGAATTTGAAATCTCAGTGATGCAGAGCCTTAACTCATGTTAAGTATGTTGTTATCTGCCATGTAAATTAATCTATATCTATCTGTGTTCAGGTGTACATGTATATTTGCATAGATGAATATATAATGATAGCCTTAAAGGTGTTGTTCTTAAAATAGCTGCCTCTCTGCACAAACCACAATTTCCCCTCTCTTACCTTAAACCTATGGGCTTGGAATACATCCGTAATTTTCAAATTTCTCCTCGGAAAATTAAAAATTTTTGCTTTCTTTTTACTTTCTTCTATCTTTAAAAGAAGAAAGTATTGGATTCATGAAAATTTTCGACTTACGATTTTCGACGGATTTATACGTTTTAGAAGGTCCTGAACACGATTTGACTGTTTTTAGAAAATGTCTGTCTGTGACTCTGTCCGTCTGTATGTGACAAAAATTTTGTGGTCACTATCTCAAGAACTAATACACAAAATTTAATAAAACTTAATATTCAGTTAGTCCCTGATATAAACTGGTGCTGATTAGTTTTTGGTGAAAATCGCCAACAGGAGGCGCTGCTATGCTGCATTTTTCGTGATTTCCGCAATAGTTCTATCTCAAGAATTAATGCACTTATTTTCACCTAACTTCAGATTCAGTTAAACCTTGATATAAATAGATGCTGATTACGTTTTGGTGTAGATATCCCAACAGGTGGCGCTGCTATTCCCCCTTTTTTCATGATTTTTACGATGGCTATATCTCAAGATCTAATGCACGGAATTTCATCAAACTTCAGATTCTGTTAGACCCTGACAAAAAATGATGCTGCTTACGTTTCAGTGTAAATAGCCCAACAGGTAGCGCTGCTATGCTACTTTTTTCATTATTATCACGATAACTATATCGCAAGAACTAATGCACGGATTTTCACCAAACTTCAGATTCAGTTAGACGTTGACAATAAGTTGTTGTTGATTAGGTTTTGATCTAAATCTCCCAACAGGTGGCACTGCTATGCTACATTTTGCAGGATTTACACGATTTTAGCAATAGTCATGTCTCAAGAACTAATGCACGGAATTTAACAAAACCTTAGATTCAGTTAGACCGTGATATAAATTGGTACTGATTCTTTTTAGTGTATGTGAGACCTGTGTGAGATAGAAGAAAGTTTTTGGATTGGCACATCCGACTAGTTTCTGTCTGTCCTTCTTGAAGGATGTTCTTTCTCTTTTATTTGACAAAAGGTTTCGAAATTATATACTTAATTTTATATTTTAAAATCTAAGTGAAGCAGATGAGTTGTATATAAGATATTAACACTTGAAATAAAACTATGTATTTTAGAATATTTTGTCAAATAAAAAGAAAAAAACCTCCTTCAAGAAGAGCATAAAGAAAAAGAAGGTAAAAGTTTAATTTTCTAGAGAAAAATTTGAAAAATAAGGATGCATTTCAAGCCCATAGGTTTAACATTGGGAAGGAGGATATGCAGTCTGACTGATAACAAGCCTTAAAAGATTTATTTGTTTATTTAATTTAATTAATTAATAAATTTATTTATTTATTTTTTGCGACAATGTGACCGTTATTATTATTGTTATACAAATTGAGAGGTGTTACCAAACAATATAGGCCATCCATCGAGCTACGTCGTCATTTTGAGTTTGTGACTGCTTATGCAGATTTTAAAAAGAATTCTTTTTTAAATTTTCAGACGAAAAAAAGAAGTCTGCTTCATCTGTAGATTGTATATACACTTTAAATAAATAAATAAAAAAAAACTTGGTATTAAGGAAGTTTAGTTTCTTTCTTATCCTTATAAGTTTTCCTCTCTTATAAGTTCTTATAAGTTTTCCTAACATATGAAAATAAAACATGTGTAAACTATTTATAAAATGCATTGCAATTCGAATAAAATCGTGGCTTGATGACGTCAAACTTTAAAGGCTCGATTACTGAATTGCTTAAAAGAAACATCCTTATAACTCCAAACACAATAATCCTATTAACTAGCGGTTTATTGCATCTGATTACACTGTAAAAAAATTTCGGAACGTTTCAGGAAATTATCCTGAAACATTTCGCATATTTTACCGGAATTTGAAATTTCTTTATGCGTCCCACTTCAATTACGGCAATAATTCGTGTAATATTTTAGAAAGGTTTCAACTTTTCCGTAAACTACATTCTGCGCATGCGTTCTTCATGATTTATGTTCCATTAGCCATTTTGATAACTAAAGAAGAATAAAAAAAAACAGCTGCCTAGGTAAGTAGAGACAAAAGCAATCTGAACAAATGCCATTCTTTGTTTGGATATCAACCGATAAAGTAAGTAGCTAATTTAAATCCTTTTATGCTTCATTATTTGAATTTTCATTTTATCAGTAATACGAAACTTTAAAATTTAATTGCTTAAATAAGACACCGAATAAAAAAAAAAGTATATTGATTATTTTTTATAATGCCTAATTATGAAATAATTATTCTTTGTAATAAAAACTGAATGTATCTGCCAATTGAGAAAATTCTTTTTATTAAAATGTATAGATAAGTAATGTTTCTCAATTTTCTTTTGAAATAAGCTTCCTACTATTTAATACGAGAATTGCATTAATAAGTTAAAAACATTGTGACATATATACATTTTTTAAGATAAACATCATATTTAATTTTAAAAATTTCATAGAATTGCAGTACAATCCAATTCAGTTATGCTATTAAAAATTAATATTTTTAATAATTTATGAAATAAAGCATATTTAAATATGCCACAAACGGTGTTTATAATTTTTATATTGCTTCATGAAATTTAGCCTTTTAACACTTTCCAACGTAGTTGAAATGTGTTTATGATATCGGTTTGTCTGCCGTCTGGCAGTCTGTCCGTACTCTAACTCCGGTAAATATACTCGGATTCACCTGAAATTTTTGTATGTGATTGGCACTTACCATAGCATGATCCCTATTGAAAATGAAGTGTGTAGCATTTATAGTTTATGTACAGGGGCAATCAAAAGTATTCAGTTACATTACGGTCAATGGAAAAAAATCATTTCAAGTGCATTTTGATGATGTTACGCCATTCGAAACATGATGAAATTGATATACAATTATGTAGCGCACTAAAACATGCTTTTTCTAAAATAGGGTGTACAAAGCATTTGTTATTCATTTACAGGATCACAGAAAATAATTCTGTCACACAAGGTTCTACAGGAAAAAATCGTTTGCAATGTAATTTAGTTTCAATATTTAAAACATAATTAAATTTATATGTATTACTGAGATGCATTATAAATTTCTCACTGAATAGCATGGTGTGCATTGAGTTTATCGTTCATTTACACGGACACACAAAAGAATTCGGTTACAGTCTTTGTTCGATAATTACAGTCTATGAGTGATAAAAGTGTTTTCAATTTTGGTTTGGATTTTTAGGTTTGACTAAATGTCTGCATAGTACGTGGTGTGTATATATTCTGTTGATCATATACAGGGCTACACAAAGGAATTCGTACGTATTACTAACTATGAGAGTAAATTGCTTAATGGTATTTTTATTTGTGTTACGCATTTTCTTGTTCAACTATATTTAGTATACTAATATAAGTTTGTGGAATATAAATAAATTCATATACAGGGCTAAGCAAAGAAGAAGATATGTTGTCGTTTATGGTTGGTAACTGCTGGAAGTGAGTTTTAAGTTGCCTTATGCATTTTTTACCTTAATTAGATTTTAGCTTAATATGGGGTGCTTACAAAAATCTTTAGATAATATACAGGTCTGTACAAAAGATTTCGAGTGCATTTCCATCGATTGGCGAAAATTGCTATATGTGAATTTTTTAACTGAACTAAATTTTATCACTCTATTATATATCCAAGTCTATAGATGATATACAGGGCTGCACTATATAATTTAACTACTTTTTTGACTAATATTTGGAAGGTAAATGCTAAAACTGGATTTTTAAATGTGTTAGATGTTTCCTAAACTATTTAATATCTTCTTTCACCTCATTTAACGGTATAGTTTCGTTACAGTTTTCTAGATGTAATGGAAAGTGTTTCATAATCTATGCCTGATGCATGATTTTCCGTTCTTGTTGAACTCTTTAATGGATGCCGTTTACATGGCGCAAACACTAAAAATTCACAAATTTGCCACAAGTATTTTCGAATAGAAATTTTTGCTTTTATATTTTGGAGATTTTACACGTAAAAATTATTATAGAAAAATACTGGTTGTAAAACATCGTACTTTTGATGTTGTATATCGGTGCCCTTCAAAGGATTAATGCATTTGAAATCATAGAAAAAATGTTGGTGCTACAAGCGTTTTTCTTTCTTTATTTATTTATGTATTTTTTAAATGAGTAATAAAATCAAGTCCATGTTCACCTTTTGTTATCTTTCAAAAAAATATATATATTTTGTTAATCAGTTTTGGTACTTTCTTTAATTTATAAATTAATTAAAATGTCTTTTAAATACATCATTAAGCCTATGTTATATGTAAATTGTTTTCAAAAATCTTATCCGTTGATACAACCATATATTGTCTTTTTTTTCATTTAATTAATTATAAACAATGATTTTAATAAATTTGTGTCTAGGGCAGTTGAAATAATTTTAGAATTTTTAATGTCCCACCTTTCCTATTTATAAAATATGATAGATGTAAAATAATTTTAATGTACTACTTCTCTCATTTTATTATGTAAAATTTGGAAAAAAAATTAACACATAAAAGAAGTTTTGGCACGTTTTATACTTATCTTTTGTATTGCTTATCGAATGTTCTAGCAAGGATGTAAATTATTAAATCAGATAAAAATTGATTAAAAGGAAATTTTATATTTTCTAAAAACTTAAGATTTTAATAAAGGAATAAAAATAATGTTTGCATTTTTAAAAATATAATTAACATTTTTGCACTTTATTTACTCGCGTAAATCCGAGCTCGGAATTCAGTTTTAGCAAGTATGTTTTATATGTTTAGTTATGAGTTTCGATTAATATATTTTTGTTGTACAGCTTCGATTTTGTTACCTGATAAATAAAAAATAATATTTTCAGAATAAAACAAACAAAAAAAGTTTGAAAAAAGACGTTCTGTGAAACTCGAACATTTCAGTATTTTGATATGAAAGGTTCCGAAAAAAGAAATCAGCTGTAAACTTCTGAGAAACGATTAATAAACAAAATATTAGGGACAGTCAGCAATCATAATAAATCTTCACGCTGTAAAAAATTTTCCGGAAGGTTCCGGAAAAAAATGGTGGCATTAAGATGCCACGGCTTTTTTGGCTGTTACGTTTCACAACAAAGTAGTGAAACATTCCAAGTTGGAAGGTTTCAGCATTTTGATATGAAAGGTTTCGGAAAAAAGCATATCGTGACGCTGAAATATTTTAGTATTTTGATATGAAAGGTTTCGGAGTATATGTTACGGAATGTTTCTGAAAAATTGGAATGTTTCACTACTTTGTTGTGAAACATAACAGCAAAAAGCCGTGGCATCTTAATGCCACCATTTTTTTCCGGAACCTTCCGGAAAATTTTTTACAGTGACGCGTCTCATTTCCAATTAAAATATATCTTTGAATTGAAATTTGGTTGAAATACAGGGTCATGAAAAATCGAAGAGTGTAGAAAATAGGATTACAAATATCTCGGCAACTCATTATCCGATCGACTTCATGCTTTATGCTAAATTTATGTTTTTTTATTGTCTTTTATATTCACTCCTTTAAATAAACAATTTCGAAAATTTTTATGTACCTTTTATCAGAACGAATATTTCGAGAGTCCGAAAAAAATAGTTCCGGATAATCGAGGTTACTGAAATTCAATAAGCTTCTTCCCATTATTACATACTAAGTACATACCAAATTGCAAGTCTCTATCTCAATTTTTTCGGGAGATAGAGCGTTTACAGACACACACACACACACAGACGGCAATTTTTTTTTTCTAAAAATATGTTTTTCGGAATCTCCAGTGTCTGAAACGTGTAAATCCGTCAAAAAAAATTTTCGATTTTCAAAACGATTACAAGATTACCCTATACTACGATTATCCTATACTACGTATGAGGGGTAAGTAAAATATATTATATGTCCAAAAGTCACAGGACATTTTCGATTGTAAGACGTTTTGTCGCAGAGAAATACTTGTCAAATTTTGCTATAACTTCAGGAACATAAAGAACACGCTTGACCACATATTTTTCAGCAAATCTTTGATGACGTGGAAAATTATGAGACCAAGTTGAATATAAACAAGAACGAAAAATCATGTGTCATGTATAGATTATGAAACACTTTCCAATACATCCAGAAAATAGTAACGAAACTTCATCATTAAATAAGGTGAAAAAAAATATGTAGTGAACACTTTAGGAATAGAACATTTAAAAATCCAGTTTTGGTAGTTACCTTCCATAGTAAAAAAAGTAGTCGAATTATTTAGATACATACTATATAGCATGATAAAATTTAATTCAGTTAGAAAATTCCCAATTAGCAAGTTTCGCCAATCGATGGAAATGCACTCCAAAATCTTTCATACAAAGCTGTGTATTATCTAAAGACATTTGTACACATCTCATATTAAGATAAATTTTAATTCAGGTAAAATTACGCATAAGGCAACTTAAAACTCACTTCCACCAATTACCAACCATAAACGACAATGTATCTTGTTCTTTGCGTACAGTTTGAATTTATTAAATATAAATAAACTTCTATTGGTCAAATAAATATAGTTCAGCAGGAAAATGCGTATAACACAATTAAAAATACCCTTAAGCAATTCACTCCCACACACTTACGAATTCCTTTGTGTAGCCCTGTATATGGATCAACAGAATTTATACACACCACGCACTATACAAAAATTTAGTTAAACTTAAAAACGCAAACAAAAGATGAAAACGCACTTATCACACACAGATTGTAATTATCGCACACTGAAATCTTTTGTGTGTCCCTGTAAATGTACGATAAACGCAATGCACACCATACTTTTCAGTGAGCAATTTATAGTGCACCTGAGTAATGCATATAAATTTTATTGTTTGAAATAGTGAAATATCATTAAATTACACTGCAAACGCTTTTCGCTCGTAGAACGTTGTGTAGCAGAATTCTTTTGTATGACCCTGTAAATGATCAACAGAATTTATACAATACGTACTATGAAAAATTTAGTTAGACTTAGAAACGCAAACCAAAGTTGAAAACGCACTTATCACACAGACTAATTATCGTACGTATACTGTAACCTTTATCTTTTGTGTGTCCCTGTAAATGAACGATTAACGTAATGCACACCATATTTTTAAGAGAGTAATTTATACTGCACCTCAGTAATCTATACTAATAAACGAATGTTTCGCTCTGTGTGTGTGTGTTTGTCTGTCTGTCTGTCTGCGATGGCTAGCAAAATCTAGCCCACCTAGAAGCCTGGAAATTTAAATTTAGGTAGTCCAAACCCTCTCCTGGTGCACCTGAACGTCAGAATTTTAATATTTTAATCACTTACTGAAATATTAAATAAAATGCATAAAGAACTCTCATCAAAAATACGCCTTTTTCTCTTCGGTTGGTTGGTTGTATAGAATATTCACAGAAGACACTAAATAAACCAGAGTAACGATGCATAAATAAGGACTTATAACGAAATAGTTTTAATATGGATTGCAGTTACCGTCGTACAGCCAAGCTAATGCAGCGCCACCTATTCACGGCAAAATACATAGACGCCATCTGTTTGAAACATTTTTCTGGCACGTTTTTCTTCATGATAATTAAATGGGTTTAAGGTTTTTTTTTTTTTTTTTTTTAAAGACATATATTATTATGATAGAGACTATTAATACAGAAAACTTTATTTAACAGATTATTTGTTATATTTGCGTTGATGGAGAGGGGTAAGGGTCTAATTACATTTAATATTTTTAGCTTCAACGCGTAGCGTTTAATTGATGTTTTACATACAGAATACCGCTATTTTAAATCTCAGATAATATTATTCGGAACTTCTCCATTTAGCCCCATTTTTACTAAATTATCGTAAAAATCAGTATTCATAGCTTCAACGTGTATTTCTGGAAAACAGTTACCCGTATTTCCGAATAATAGTCTAAGCCAAATTTGTAATTAAGTTCCTAGCTTAACCAAATGAAAGAATTTTTAAAGATGCATAGTGGTTGTCCTAATTAGTCATTTTCTGAAAAGTACTTGAACATCCCCTCCTTCAAGGTTTATTCTCTAACTATGCCCAGTTTCCATATCTCAGCTACTATCTTTCCGATTTCAACGTAAGTGACACCAAACATTATAATTACCTTAATAGTCACCGTTTATAACATTAAACTAAATATATGAGTAGCGGTTACCACTATTTCCGAATAATAGTTTAAGCCAAATTTGTAATTAAGTTCCTAGTTTAATCAAGCGAAAGAATTTTTAAAGATACATAGTGGTGTCCGCCTAATTAGTCATTTGCTGAAGGGCACTTGAACATCCCCTCACCCCCCGGCCCCTCTTTCAAGGTTTTTTTCTCTAACAAAGCCCCATTTCCATATCTCTGCAACTATCTTTCCGATTTCAACGCAAGTGATTCCAAACATTATCATTAACTTAATAGTCACCCTTTATAACAATAAACTAAATTTATGAGTAGCAGTTGCCACTATTTCCAAATAATAGTTAAAGCCAAATTTGTAATTAAGTTCCTTGCTTAACCAAACGAACTAGCTTTTAAAAGATGCATCGTGGTCCTCCTAATTAGTCATTTTCTGAAGGACACTTAAACATACCCTCCCCCCGGCCCCTCGCTCAAGGTTATTTGTCTAACTGTGCCTTATTTCAATAACTCGGCTTATAATGTTCTCATCTTCACGAAACAATATTGTAGCAGGTCTACTATACAGTACCGTAAGGCAGTGGGGACCTGTCTCAGAGGTTCTTTCCGAAAGAGGTTTGTTTAAAACTGAATACTCCCCTGGAGGTGGCAATAAAAGGTTTTCCGGAGCATACGAGCATGCCCGGCATACAGAGTTGAAGCCATCGGAGATCGTGACCAGAGTTTCCGTCTTTTAAGAGATTTAAGTTATACTTAAGTTGAATTACACTAGCTGACCCGCCCGGGCAACGCCGGGCGGGTCAGCTAGTGTATATATAAATTTCATTATCTTTGAAATAGTGAAACATCATTAAATTACACTGCAAACGATCTTTCCCCGCAAAACATTGTGTAATAGAATTCTTTCGTGTGACCCTGTAAATGAATAATAAATGCTTTGCACCCCATATTCTACAAAAAGCATCTTCTAGTGCGCTTCATAATTGTATACCAATTTAATCATGTTTCAAATGGCGTAACATCATCAAAATGTACTTGAAACGATTTTTTCCCATTGTCTGTAATGTAACAGAATACTTTTGACTGTCCCTGTAAATAAACTATAAATGCTACACACTTCATTTTCTATAGGGATCATTTTATAGTAAACGCCAATAACATACAAAAATTGCAGGACAATCGGAGTATAACGAGAATTATACCAAGGACGGACGGCTAGACACAGTGTTGAATTCAGGGGGTGGCCCGGGGGGACATTCCCCCGGAGCATTGAACCCCCCCCCCCCGGAAAATTTGAGATTTTATGCTTTTAATGGTTAAAAAGTTCAATTTCCCCCCGGAACTCGGTAATGTCCCAACCCCGGAGCCACAGAAATCCTTCCCGGAGAAAAGTGTCTGAATTCAACACTGGCCAGACAAACTGAGATCATAAATACTTTTCAACTACGTTGGAAATTGTTAAAAACTATATACAGGGTGACAATTATTGAACTATATGAAATAAAACGTAAATTATTTAAAAATTACTGAGTGCACAAACTTTATTCAACATGTAAACGTCACTACAGATATTCGGATTTAGGTTATGACATGTTCGATATGGCTGCCATCATTGGCTATGATGTGGCGCAGATGAATAGCAAAATTCTGCATGACGCGCTGAAGTGTCGGAACATCGATGCTGTTGATGACCTCCTGAATGGCAGTTTTCAGCTCAGCAATGGTTTTGGGGTTATTTCTGTACACATTGTCTTTAATGTAGCCCCACAAAAATTAGTCACATGTGTTCAGATCCGAAGAATATGGAGGTCAAGCGAGTCCTATTAGAGTGGCCTCTGTGTACCCCAGAGACAGAATGCGGTCCCCAAAGTGCTCCTCCAGGACATCAAATACTTTCTTGGTCCGATGGGATCGATCTCCGTCTTGCATGCATGAACCACATCTTGTCAAAATCAGGGTCACTTTGGACAATGGGGATGAAACCATTTTTCAAAACCTTCACATATCGTTCAATAGTCATCGCGCCGTCAACGAATATCGGACCAATTATTCCGTGACTGAACATTTTCTATCGAGAAGTCTCCCCACCCTCTATGGGGGACTGTGTGGTGTGCAATGTCCAGTCACGGGACATTTTCACTTGCAAATGGCCGACAACAACAAGTTGCGTGCACATGCGCATACTAATTCCTATCATGGCCTGAGGCCAACCACGAAGTTTGAACTTCATCACGTAAACCGTTCAGAAGTTATGACGGTTTTATTTCATATAGTTCAATAATTGTCACCCTGTATATACGATCACCGTAACAGAAAATATTCGATATCATTTGCCGCTGTAGCACACGGCCAGGGGTCGGAAAACTACTTTTTTATTGTAGCGAACTACAACTGCAACTGCTTTATCGAAAATGTAGTTAACTACGACTACAACTACTTGTTTTAAAAAGTAGCGACTACAAACTACTTTTTAAAAGTAGTCAGTAAACTTCGCTACTTTCAGATTTTGTCAAAAGGTTCCAGTTGCACTAGAAATTGAAGGCACAAATTAAATAATAAAGCAACCCCTCGTTATATCGCGTCTGCCAGGATATAACTAACTAAATGCAACATAATCGGGGGCATTAAAAAAGATAACATACGAGAAAACGTTTTGTGTTTGTCTCCAAAATGTTAATTTATACACATATTAAATTTCGTAGCAAAATTGTGAGAGAGATCTAGAATATTGCAGAAAAACAACCCTAGATGCAAATAATAAATAAATCTGTAAATCAAGAAATTCCGAATATTAAGAAACCGGCGTTAAAACATGAAGACTTAATAATGAGTAAATAGACACGTGTTGCCAGAAAAAGAAAATTAATTCATTTGGTGGATTAGTACTTGATTTTAGCAGCAAGTGTCAATGGGGAAAATCTAAAATTTCATGCGATACGTTGTTATACTCTGCAGCTGAGATTTGCAGCTGATATTTGCAAATTGTTGAGCAGAACAAATTTTGCAATGAAGAAGCAAATTTTGGTAACGTGATTTGCAGAATGGTACATTTCCCACCCCTGAAGTAGCGTTAAAAATATAGCGTCGGTTCTCGATACAAACTACGGAAATTTTGTATCGTGCTGCTTGCTACACTACATTATTCAAAATATAGTGCGCTCACTACAAAATACTGTAAAATGTAGCAGCTACAGTAGTTTCGCTACTTGTAGCGCGTTACTTCCGACCCCTGCACACGGCTATGTGGGTCCCGTAAAACATTTGTATAAGAATAGCACGTATAGGGCATGGAGATATAAAGGTTTCTTTAAAAATTAAAGAAATTTACGCATGTTTTTGTTTATAGCATGCAAGTTTTTTTTAATCAAATTTTACGCCACTTTTAGGAAACTTGACAAAGTGCAGTAGAAACAACATACTATATTTAGAATATAAATGTATATTAAATATTTGAAGAAATATAAGCATTTGTATGAATTAATTGTTAACTGAGCATGCACTAACGATAACGACTTTTTTTTTTTTTTGCATAGTTTAGTAGTCAACTATACAGGTCAACTCATATAAAAAGTACAGCCGAATATCCTGAAAATTCAGAAAGATATCGACCATACAGGAAACTAAATTTCAATTGCTTTCTAACAGTAGCTTGATAAGGGATTTTTCACAAATTGTCAATTTTTATTAATTTATTTTTTCATTTTTTATTGATGCTTCAGTTCAAATTGGAAGAATCATCAGCACGAGCCCGTTCCAATTAAAAAAGAATTTATCAAAATCAAAGCATCCGTTCCAAAGCTTACGCGTTGACATTTGTTAAATACCAACTAATTGTTGGAAGTCAATTAATAGAAAATGACAATTGGTGGACAATCTCTTATCATCCAGCAGCTACTTTTAGAAAGCAACTGAAAATCAGCTCACTAATATTGCTGATGTCTTTTTGAATTTTCGCGATATTCGACTGGTCGTTACTAAATTATGCAAAATCTATAATAATAAAGAAAAAAGTTTGGGTGGGTGCGTACGCGTGTATCTCTCTGTCGACTGTGTTCTGAAGAGATATCTGCACGTAGAGCTACAAAATTTGGTAGGATGGTTCCTCTATGTATGTACTTATGCACCTTGAAGCCCGATTTCGGATTTTTTTTATTAGATTTTTTTTATTTAATTTTTATGTGATTTTTAGCATTTTTTTACGTTTTGCAACAATTTTTTCACATTAGTAAAAAGATTGCGGCTTCATTCTTTTAACCCAGCATAGTGAATTTTGCCCTCTTTTCAATAATTTTCATTTTGGAATTCGTACAGCGATTTTTGAATTTTTCGTGACATTTTTTTTGTGCCTTTTAAAAAATTTTCCCGTTTTGAGGCGATTTTTCCACATTAGTAAAAGGAATTCGATTTCAAACTTTTTGCCTAATACAGTAAATTTTGTGCTCCTCGAATTTTTAGCGATTTGTATTGAAATTTTTATCGCGATTTTTAAGCGATTTTTTGACATTCTGATAAGAATTCAGGTCACAATGTTTTAGTTCACTATTGTAAATTTTACCCTCAGCGATATTTTAATTTTTTAGTGATATTTAAAGTGATGTTTAGCGTTTGCACGCGTTTCGCGGTGATTTTTTGACATTTGTGAAAGAATTCCGGTTACAATGTCTTAGTCCACTATAGTAAATTTGGTCTTTTTTTCAATAAAGGTTATTCGGTAATTCCGACAGTACAGTGATTTTTTAATTTTTCGCGAATTTTTTTATGCGATTTTTAGAGTTTTTTGGTGATTTTTCAACATTACTAAAACTGAATTCGGTTTCAAACTTTTAGCTGAATATAGTAAACTTTATTCCATCGATATTTGAATTTTTGGCATATTTTGTTGTGATTTTTAGCGATTTTTGTTACGATTTTTAACATTCCGCGGCGATTATTTGACATTCGTGAAAGAATTAAGGTTACAATATTTTAGCCCATTATAGGAAATTTTTAATGCACCTTTTTGAATTCGCAGCGATGTTTTAACATTCGTCAAAGGAATTCGGATTCAAACTTTTAACTTAAAATAATAAATTTTGTCCTCCACGATTTTTGACGTTTTTGTGCTTTCTCATACGATTTTCAAAGCGATTTTTTACGCTCCGCCGAGAATTTTTGACATTCGTAAAAGGAATTATGTTTCAAACATTTAGTCTAATATAGTACATTTGTCTTCCGCGATTTTTAATGATTTTTTGAGTTTCGCGTCAATTTTTGACATTCGTGAAAGAGTTCTAGTTACAATGTTTCAGTCCACTGTAGTTATTTTTGTCCTCTGCGATTTTTGAATTTTTAGCAAATTTTATGCGATTTTTAATGAGTTTATTTTGTACCGCGGCAATTTTTCCACATTACACTGTTAAAAATTTGCAGCAAACTGTCCAGTCATTCAACCGTTTTTATAGAAAATGGTTGCATAACCGTAATTTAACTATATTGATCATATTATCACCCTTATTATGCTCAGAATAGAGTTAAATAATGGTTATCTAACCGTTTTCTATAAAAACGGTCGAATGACTGGACAATTTGATGCAAATCTTTAACGTGTAGTAAAAAGAATCCGGTTTTAATTTTTTAACACAATATTGTAAATTTTGTCCTCTTTTCAATAAAGTTCATTCGAAATTCTTACGAATTTTGAATTTTTCGCTAATTTTTTTAAGCGATTTTTAGAGTTTTTTTACGTTTTGCGGCAATTTTACCACATTAGTAATAGGAATTAGGTTTCAAACTTTTAGACTTATAGTACATCTTGTCTTCCGCGATTTTTACAGTTTTTTTTTTTTTCCGCGTCGATTTTTGACATTCGTGAAAGAATTCTAGTTACAATGTCAAGTCCAAAGTAGTTATTTGTATCCACTGCGATTTTTGAATTTTTAGCAATTTTGTATGCGATTTTTAACGAGTTTATTTATTTTGTACCGCAGCAATTTTTCCACATTAGTAAAAAGAATCCAGTTTTACCCTTTTAGCACAATATTGTAAATTTTGTCCTCTTTTCAATTAAGTTCATTCGAAATTTTTAGAACGATGTTTGATTTTTTCGCTAATTTTTTTAAGGGATTTTCAGAGTTTTTCACATTTTGCGGCGATTTTCCCACATTAAAGAAATTCGGTTTGAAACTTTTAGCCTAATATAGTACATCCTTGTCTTTTGCGTTTTTTATCGATTTTTGACATTTGTGAAAGAATTCTAGTTACAGTGTTTCAGTCCATTGCAGTTATTTTTGTCCTCTGCGATTTTTGAATTTTTAGCAATTTTTTATGCAATTTTTAACGAGTTTATTTTGTACCGCGGCAATTTTTCCCCATTAGTAAAAAGAATCCGCTTTAATCTTATAGCACTTTTTGTAAATTTTGTCCTCTTTTCAATAGAGTTTATTCGGAATTCATATAGCGATTTTTGAATTTTTCGCCATTTCTTATGCGAGTTTTTTAGAGTTTTTTCGTGTTTTGTAGCGTTTTTTCCACATAATTTTCATAAAAGAAATCCTGTTTTAATCTTTTTTGCCCAAGTTCACTTTGTCCTCTGTGACTTTTGAAATAAATTTTCGTGACTTTTAGTGTTTTCTATAGCGATTTGCTGCCGATTTTTGAGCATAATTATTAGGAATCCGGTTTCGATCCTCTAGCGCAACATAATAAACTTTCTTTTTTTCAGTTAAGTTTATTCGGAATTTTCGAAATGAGTTTTTTCGTGTTTCGTGCTATTTTTTGACAGGACCGGCAACGCCGGGCGGATCAGCTAGTAAATAAATTCTTATCGCTCGCGCATTCACCGTTAAAAATTATTTTATACAAATGCTCATATTTCAAATATTTAGTATATATTTATATTCTAATTGTAATATCCTTTTTCTACTGTACTTTGCCAAGTTTCACAACAGAAATAAAATACTTTGATATATTACGGTACGGTCTGTAAAAAATGATGGCAGTTTGTTATACTTTTCAAACAGGATTTTTTCGATAAATTTTTAAAGGAATATTTTGCTGTTGTATGTTATTGTAGATGGCAGTTTTTTGTCTCTACTTATTTAGTATTATAGTTTTGATTAACATTGTGAAGGGATATTTAAGGTTATAAACTAATTTCACCATTACGGGTCTCATCCGATATAAGTTTTATGAGAATTGGAAGTTTTTCGTCAAGCTAATATACTTTCTTTTCTGAAATTTTGAGAGTTTCTTCCTCGTATAAATAAAACTATTCTCGCAGTTCAAGAACTTTACTAGTGATTGGACGTTGGAGAACTTCGGCAACTTCTGATTTTCATGTCTTGCATATACTTGTTCACTTGGTGTAATCTGAGAAACATCGTTTCGCAAAACTGTGCCATGAACGCTGTTTTATGGCTTCGCAGTTTGATGAGTATATCTCTAGCTTCTGCTCAATTTTGTGTTTCGTCACTTTCGAAGTCCTTATTTAGACCATGCATCTATTATGGCAAATGATTTATTTTCAGTGCCTCACAAGCATCACAACTTGCGACGATCTTGTAGCGAGAGAGGCTTTTTGCGGCGAAGGTGTCATTTTTCTTCAATGATTCCAAGATTTGATTCAAAATATTAAACTGCGCACCTATTATTAAACTAAGTACCATTAAGGACTAGCGGTACCATGTGGTCCCGGAATAACTTCCAACAATTTTATTGTTTGCATACCACTTTATTTGAAGAGAAATATTATCTTTATTTGATGACAGGAAAACCGCGATAAAATGAGACAACAATTGCTATTCTGAAAAAGTAGCACGAAATGCAATTTTTGTATTTTAAAGAGAAAAATAATTTCGTCATTAATGGGTTAAACGAGTGGTCCTATACAGGTTACAAAAGCTGCAAGGGGGCACATTTAGAGTATTCCAGCCTGAAGACCTGAATACATATAAGCTGCATTGTCGTATGATTGTTCACCGTATTTACAGATAACAAGGAGAGAATCTTTTAGTCTTAGTTACAGTTTTAAATATGTCATTGGCTGTATGACCGATCATAGGAAAAACTTGATGAATTTTTCAACAGGCTCTGCATTTTTTTTTTTTAAACCCTAACACAAGATACTTGACAGTTGATCCACATGTGAAACATCAGAAGTTGATTCTACAACAAGTAAATAGTACTTGGAAATTTTAACTTCCTCAGTAATATGGATGAGTATTTTAGGTAAGATCTCAATGAACTCATCACAATTATATGATGAGAAGGTTTACGCTGGTTTATGCTGGATGTGTGAGAGAGAAATAGCAAATGCTTTTTTCCTGTGACTGAGCAAGCGAGCGTAACCTGTAGAACTGGACGAGGTAAATGCGTACCAATGGAATTGTTAAATGTTTAGGGACGGAAATGTAAAAACTACCATTTTATATCACCTTTTCAAAATAACATTGAAAAATTTGTAAATATTTAGTTGCTATTTATGTCGTAAATACACCCCCATGAATGCTACGCCCTAGGTTGGCCCTAATGGGAATCTGATCCTGGGTCAAACATGTTCTTTATATCCCAGAAGTTCCAGAAAAATTCAAGTGTTTCTGTATATATTCGACGACATAATATCTACAATAGAAAGTGTCCGGTGACTTTCGTTATATAGTACATCTTGAACACCATAAATCTGTATCATCGAAAATTTTAGAAACCGAAGGCCAGCACACATTTGGATTTTGATAACTAAAGTTAGAATACTGAAACCTACATAAGATTTTCAGAGATTATTTATTTTTATAGTGATACATAATTGTTGAATGAATTAAGCAAATCAATAACAATAAAAGCAGTTATATAACAGTAATTCAAATTTAAATGCAAAAGAAACAATTAGGCTTACACCCTGGGAAAACGAGACAAAAAGAAGTTAACTTTACAATGTATATAAATTTTATTTTACCCCCCTCCCCCAATATATATATATATATATATCTGTATTTCTAATAATTGCATATATAAAAAGAAATAAATTTAAAAAAAAATTGTAAATGTCACCGATAAAGGGCATTTAGCCGAAATATGAAGAAAATATATACGGTGAGGACGCTTTTAATAAAATGCAATGGACATGGGAAAAACAGCAAGTCAAAATTTAATAAGGTTCAGCATCAACTGAGTTTAAATGAGATTTTTGCCGATCTTGAGACCTTTTGGAGTACTGCGGTTGCTTATTCTCCGCTCATGTAAAAAAGTTTAATCAACAATCCTTGATCGGGTAATTATAGCAGGCTGTCGGCAACGGATGAAGAATTCTCGTGAACCTTTAGGTGTTTTATGGTCTGATTTGGATAAATCTACTTCATAAATTGCATGTCAACGTCCTCTTTCGGTGACTTTTGAAATTACAACTTGTTGTTGTTGCTGGTCGTTGTTATATCCTGTTCTTGTGTTTATTTTTCGATTTTTCAATTTTGATTTTATGAATATGAAATTTTTATAAAAGTAATTGGATAAGTTCAGCGTTACCATTTATTGGTTAAGTTAGTTTTTTGTTTTTTCCAAATTATTTCTTTCGCCCCAAACACATAATGTATTTTTTCCTTCCCAATTAATTCAATTCAATGAACTCAAAAATGGAAAAATATTACTATTTATTTGTTTTTAAAAATGTAATTTAAAAATAATGATTGCATAAATGGTAACCTCTTCGATATGTTTCATCCAATTTCATTATAAATAAATAACGCCCATTAAAAACACCATTATGTTAAGGAAAATAAGGAAACCCTGTAATTTTATCGAGAGTTTATAGAATTGTGCTTGTTATATCCAAATTGCCGTTGTTAGAACAGAATTTTGAATAATGTACTTTAATATTAGACCAAACATTTTTTTCCTTTTTTGCTCATTATAACAGAGTTTGACTGCGCATTTCAAATAAATTGGCATATTTTTTTTTCTTTTATGCAATTGCGTAAGAAACGAAATATGTATTCTACCAATCAAAATAAAGAGAAAGAAGCAAAATTTTCATTTTGCTAGCAGCAGGAATAGCCTTCAAGTGTTTTTTGCATCTATCATATCATCTGTAATTCATTACATTCATGTAAATTAAATTTGTATTATTTTGCATCCAAGCTTTATCGAAGTGTATTTCTGTATTTGATTTAGATCGTATAATATACGGATACTACTTTTATGCTCACTGCATTTATACAGTGCAAGGAATATTATTAAAATAAATCAATGACGCACCCAGGGTATGCCTTGGGAGGAGCTGGATTTTTAGATGTACGTACAGACTGGACTCGGGCCATTTTTCTTTCATTAGACTCAAGCTTGGACTTCATTATTTTTAAATTGGCAGTTTTTTTTTTATAGTTTTTTTTACATTTGTTAACGGAATCTGTAGAAATTTTATTTTGGTTTAATAAATACAAGACAAATATTTTTAAAATTCGTATATCCATTCCTTTATAGAGATTCAAAACTGCGATATTTTAAATATTTCTTTTCTTCTAAAAATGTTAAATTTTTTGGTCTATGTTATCATTTATATTGGAATTTCGCGTAAAATATTTTGCGAACATACAATCGGAAAAATGATGCACTTTTAAATGTTTATATAAATATATACACAATATTCCTTTTAAAATATATTTTTTTTTAATTGTAGGTATGTTGGTTAATTTTTTTTTTTTTTTTTTTTTTTTTTTTGAGAAAGGCTTGACTTTACTGATTAAACTTTCAGCTTTTACACTGAGCCGGTATCAGGCAAAGATAGCTGTCCTCTGGTCTGGGCCGGCCTGGCCCGGTATCTGAAATTTTCGGACCGTGAGATCACTATATTTACATGGAATTCGTGAGCAGACGATCAATGATCAGCCGACAGTCAATTAAAATAAAGCAATTTTTTAAATATTTTGGAGGAAAAAATAATTAACTTGTATGAACAGAAACAGAAACCAATTAAAGCTACACTGTAAAAAAATCTTCAGCTTTTGCTGCATAGTCACTCCATCGCTTTTATAGAATATCTCTATTTTGACCAATGAAAATTCTGCATAATATAGTAAAGTAACTTTTTTCTTTGAAACCGGTGGAGTGTGTCTGCAGCAAAAGCTGAAGATTTTTAACAGTGTAATAGATAATATATTTAATCCATAAAATTATTCGACCAGTCATATATTATGAAAGTTATGAATGCGAGAAAGGCGAAATTTCTGACATATAAAATTAATTTTTTCTATAACATGTTAAATGTTTAAAAATTTTTTAATTAGCATACATTAAATGTATTCATATATTTTATTTAGAAAGAACGTTTTAAAATATAATTCAGAAACAAAATTAATATTTTCCAAAATTTCGAAAAAATGATCCTTAAGAATTTTTTTCATTAAATAACCCTTCATAATTTTAAGAAACTTCAATTAGCCTGTCTCATGGTTTGGGAGGGGCTTCTGCCCCCTTAGTTCCCCCCGTGGGTGCGCCACTGATCTAAATAGCTTTTTATTTAGAAAATGAATTACACAATACTATAGTTGAAAATTTATTAAACTTTCCTTGGTTATTTGCTAAAACATAATTTTTATCAGCGTTTTAAACTACATTAATATATATCATTTCAAATCACTTATTACACCTACAAAAATGTTGTACTGATTGCAAGATTATGACAATCAACGCAGTTAGGAGCAGATTTGGTAACATAACGTTTGATTACGTGGTACAGTATACTGCACATTTACAGACACTGCTTAGATTTTCAGAGATTAAGTAAGCTTTTTATAAACCTGACTAAAATTTTTAATGGCAGTTTTAGAGTTGCACTTGAATGTTATGACTACGCTCGTAATTTATTAGGAATAAAATTTACCACTTGGCTTGGCTTTCTATAGATATGTAGATAATCATGGTAATTTTAATGTCTTCGACGTTACATTACGATTGTTGTCACAACATCAAAAATGTACAAAATGTGACTTTAGAACACAGCACCGTAAATTTCCTGCCAGTTAGACATAAATGTTACAGTCGTGACTTCTGATGAATGATAAGGTCATTCTAATAGCACTGAATGACGTTACTATTGAGTGGCTTAGCTACTTTTAGTGATTTGTTTTAAGGTCACTATAACGTTCTTTAAGACCATAAGGTGTTTCTGGGGGTGGATACGCATGATCCTAAACTATCCCTTCCTATTCTAGCCATTCTATATCCCTATATTCATCTTATTCATTTAACGGTTTTATGAATAAAAAACAATTTTTATTAGTTAAAATTATAACATCGGTAAAGCAAATTACATTTATAAACTAATTCCTAATTATTACAAAAAAAAAAAAAAGTCTGCTTCAATTAAAAAAGTCAATGAAAAAAAATATATTTTTTAAATTTATAAATTTAAAAAATGCAAAATTAGTTTTATCGTTTTCTAAATTACAAAATATTTAAATTTAATATAATAAATATTAGGGTCTGTCAACAAAATAGGAAGAAATGAATAGAACTGCTTCTTATATATATATATTTTTTTTTTAACGATAATATTTTTTTTCACTGCGGACTTCTCCGTTGTCCTCAAACTGTGTTGCCCACCTAATATTAGAAATATATCTCGAAAAGCATGCAAGTACGGTATGTCAATATCGATGGTGGCAACGACAGCACTATCGCTTTCACCACTCATACAACACTCCTAAATATCACAAAATTTCAACTTTTCATCGAATACTAAAAAAAAAAATGTACTTTCCAGTGAAATTTGTTTGAAAACTGTGGATCAATTTAGTGATTTCTTATGATTTTTTAAATAATTTTTAAGCATGATTTTTTTAAAATTTATTTCAATAATGAATATTTATTTTCTATAATAATGTAAAGTAACTAATAGCAGAGTTATCACAATTGGCATTGGATTGCCCAGAGTAAATTAAATAGGAAGAAAAACATTCTCCCCTTTTTTCAACATTTGATTGATCTTGCGCGATTGGGTCCTTTTCCAAACGTTGCCACCATGGCTATACAGTGTCCTTTAAGGTGAATTTGAATACCATTAGGTTTTAAAAATCACTCTTACGCTAAATCCCATTTGTTCAAATGCGCCATTTCGTTATGGACCCGATTACGGAAGATTAACCATATGATCAGATTAATCATAAGATAACGCACTTTGGCACTAAACTGAAATCTGTCAACTAAAAGGTAGATTTTCATTTTATGTTGAACATAAAATTAATATCAAATTAAGTTGAGTTTGGTTAAATGATACTTTGCATCAGGAATATTATTTATTTTTATGAAAGACCTTATTCGCAAGGAATGATTGCTTGCACCTTAAATAGCACACCTAAGTACCTACATTTTTCTGAAATGAAAGAAAAAAGGAAAAGGAAACCAAAAAGGAAAATCATGCGCACACATAGATTATGAAACATTTTTCATATTACGAAAATGTCGCAACAAAGAATTCATTTTTTAGTAAAGGAGACAGGAATTTAGAAAATAAATGGTTCCCGCTCAATTAATGTTCTGCATTCGATGGATATGCAATAATTACATTGCACAGGTCACAATTCGCATGATAAAATACACAAAAACAACGTAATAGAATAAGAAGAACGCATAAAACTAGTGAAACTTAAAGATCAGTCTCTATAGATAACTTACATTACAATTATATGTGTTTCGATGGAAAATTCAAGGTACTATTCGACCACGATAAGTTGGCTTGCGAGTACTCAACTTAAATTTTTTCCTTGATTATAGAGGAAATCGGAACTAGAAATTAATGGAACCTAGTTTTTCATTAAATAAAGCATTCTGCTTACCACCTATGCCATTTTAAGTATTTTCTTTAAATTTAAAAAGCCAACTTATCGTGAAGTATATTGCTGCAAAACTAACTCCCTCTGACTATCGGGCAATTCTATTTATACTCTTATTTGGGTGAAAAAAATATATTTTCATCATACACTGTAAAAATTGTAAATTCACGGGCCTTCTCCGTGAATTGCTGCCGTAATTTTACGGAAAATGCGCCTTCTTCAAGGTAAACGGTCAATTTCCGTAAATATCATGTTTTTTACGAGCAAAAACCGTTTATGTTAGAACAAAGTTCGTTTATCTAGGGACAAAACCCGTTTTCTAATGAACATTGCCTGGAATCTTTGCTGCAGTAATTTTACTGCAGCAATTTTATACAGCGTAGTTAATCTGGATGTGTCTCCATAATTCGCAACTATGGCGTTCAAAAATCACAACAGAAATAAAAATCTGAAGACTAGACTGTAGCCCGATACGTTTTTAATATAAATACACAGAAATACGTGGGATTGCCTAACTTATAGTAAAGACAAAAAGGCCTGAATTAGCTGCATTTATCACCAAAAGTAAGCACTGCATGCAGTGATCCCAAAGTTGTTGTCTGTGGAGTGGATATTTAAGCTATTACGTGACAGAAATTACACCAAAAATCCTTTTTGGTGTTGGGTTATATAGCTAGAACAGAGCTCTATAGCAAATTAAAGTTATTTTAGGAGCAGAGCTCTAGCAAAATATTTTTTGGGGGGGTTTTCAGAAGAAATTAAACCATGTAAGGTACAGTCTGTGCCAAAACAGAAAAAAATACATTCCTTACATTTTATTCGTCAAATTGTCGCAGAGAGAAACGAAATAGCCATTCGAATGGAAATTATGTGTCTTCTTTCAATTTATGTTGAAAACATAAGCTTAGGAGGATGTCTTCATATTGGAATTGTAACAATGATTGAAATTTTTAACACGAACACCCAATTTCACAGCATATTTGGATCCTTCGATGAATTTTACCTTCGGATACCAAACGGCACGTCATTCGGTGGAGTAGTTTAGGAATCAGATTGAAAGTTTGAAATTCCTAGATTTAAATTCCATTTTAATAGTTGGAAAACAAACTGCAGCGAGGGAAGGTCGTTTTTTAAACATAATTCAAAAACTACTTGGCAGAATGAGTTGTAACTTTGTATTCCCATATTTAAAACTTCTGGAAAGCGATATCTGTTGAAATTTTATAGTTTACAATACTACATATATATATATATATATATTTAATATTAATTCCATAAGTTATATAATGTTTAAAATTAATATTTGAAAAAATTTTTATTGTGACCTACAACAATTTTAACAGATATAGATATCTAGAAGCTTTACCCAAATAGCACAAAATGGTTGGGCCAGCGTTGGCAAATTGTTGTCCCACAGTAAGAAATGCCCACCTTGCTGTATCATTCACCAATGAACCCTTTTCTGACAAAGGCCTAACAGGGTTCCAACAGTTAGCTGCTCAGAATCCTGCTCAGACACGCTCCAAATTAGAGGTGTCTTTGTACCTATAATTTTCCAACTATTTCCCAACACTACCGCTTTCTAATGGTTTCCACAAACTGCCAACGATGGGCCAACAATCTGTGCTAGAATATAATTTCATAAATAATATAATTTTTAAAATTAATATTCGAGAAAAATGGTATTGTGATCTACAAAAATTTTAACAGATATCGATATCTAGAAAGCTTTACCCAAATAGCAGAAAATGTTTGACCAGGCAAATTGTTGCCCTACGTTGTCCCACAGTAAGGAATGTCCACATTGCTGTATTATTCGCCAACGAACCATTTTCTAATAAAAGTCCAACAGTTAGCTGCTCAGAATCCTGCTCAGATACGCTTCAAATTAGAAGTGTCTTTGTGCTTACAATTTTCCAACACTACCATTTTCTAATGGTTTTTACAAACTGCCAACGATGGACCAATAATCTGTGCTATCTCGAAAAATATGCGAATAAAAAAATACAGCTCATTCCGTCACGTAGTTTTTGAGTTATGCTTAAAAAAAAAAACTACCGCCATTGCAGTTCGTCTTGCAACTATTAAAAAAAGGATTTTAACACTAGTAAATCTGCAGATCAGGAGCCTCAACGTCAGTTCTAAAAGTCATTGTTTTTTAATCTCACTTTTCATATTATTTAGCATTTTACAATCCGCAATTTAATTTTTTTATATTACATGAATATTTATACGTATATAAAATACTTCGGAGGTTTCAGAAATTAGAGGCGTTAAATTAAACACGGTTTATGCAATGATATTCTGAAATTCTTAAGAACTTCTTATTCATGTAACTTTTTAGATTAAAAAAACAAACTTGTATTAAAATAAATTCTTCATTTATGTCAATAGAATACTAAAATCCCCCGAAAACCATTTATTTTGATAATAAAATATTGCAGCAAAATAGTGCGAGTTACTTGAATTTTATTATTTTGATATTCTTTGAAATATGATTGATAAACAACTAATAAATTAAAGAGCAGAGTAAAAGAAATGCATTTTAAATTTTGTAAAAAGTAAGAAAATATTATTTTATTATTTCCCGAACAGATGCAAAGTATTTTCCAATAATTTAAATAATTAATTTCTAAATTCTAGTTAATGTATCAGCAAATTTTCAAAGCTATTGGACATATTTAAAACCTCCATATCGAGAATTTAGCATTAATTATTTTACGTTTAAATCCATTATTGAAATATGGGATTTTCATTTCAGTTAAAAATGAAATTTGAAAATCGTCTGCATTCCCATAGGAAAGCATTGTGACCTAAAAAGAAATGTTCTATATTTTTCGAACGAATGAACCAAATTTAACAAAAACCAAACAGCTAATTCCGGGTCCCTCACCAACATACCCATCAAAAATTAATTTAATTGGATGATTTTTGCGGCAGTTATCGCAGAACGCAGACAGACAGAAACCAAAAACTTTTCGCATCTCCACAGTGAGCCTTCACTGCGTTTCGGCAATTAAGAGCTCCAAACTTTAAATCTGCATAATTCCTAAGCTATTAAACGAATGACTTTCCGTTTGGCATCCAAAGGTAAAATTTATGAAAGAATCCAAATTTTCTTTCAAAATTGGGGTGTTCGTATAGAAAATTTCAAAGTTTGTTACAATTTCACTATGAAGGGCCCCTTAAGATATTTTTTTAACATAAATTGAAAGAGGAAGTAATTTCCAATCGAATTACTATTTTCGTTTCCTCTGCGGCAATATGACGATTAAAATGCATGTAATGTATCTTTTTTTGGCACCGACTTTACATAATGCATAACTCCAACGTCTTGAATTTGTAATGTCTTTTCTCTTCACAATATTCACTGTCGCTTTCATATAATATCCAATCATATTTTTTTATTTCTTCTATCATTTTTGCTCCTGTTTGTAGAAAAAAAATATTGTCAGTCAAAAATGAGGGTTTAACAGGATCTCATTTTTCGAGTGACGTATAATCAGTATTTTTAAGCACTATTTTTATCTCTTTTTGACCGGGACTTTAAGATGAGTGACGTTATTTGCGGGGTGTCGTTATACGCGAGTGACTGTATACAGAAAAAAATTAGGTTTCCCTTTACGCTAGTCACGTGAAGAAACACTCAAGCTAATGTTAAGTCTAAGGGAAGGTTCTTGGCAGATTTCGCGCTCGCATTTTAATATTTATAAATGGTTTTTTTTTTTTTTTTTTGGTATAGGATAGCTGAGGTCGATCTCTAACGTATTTTTTAAAATTTTGGTTACAGTTTTCTTTATAAGCTGACATTTTCAATTTTGGAACCGGTTCTGAAAGTGAAAGTACCCTTACATAAAAAAACTGGAACCAAAATCGAAAAAGTAAAAACTAACAACGTTAGAGATCGACCTCAGCTATCCTATGCAAAAAACATCATTTAAAAATATTAAAATGCGAGAGAGAAATCTGCCAAGAACCTTCCCATAGACTTAACATTAGCTTGCGCGTTTTTTTTTTTTTTCATGACTGGTGTAGGCTCTTGAACTGATTTTTCCTGCTAATTTCCTGTTTGGGTGCATGCTATTTTAAACCGTTAGTGGTATTTTCATAAATATTTAACATCTTGTAAATTAATTAAATGTGTATCAAGTTCTGCAATTAGCGCTTTCCAACATATTAGAAAATGACTTTTCAATCATGAAAAGTTTCAAGAGCCTACACAAGTCACGAGACTACATTTGCATGCTAATGTTAAACCAATGGAAGCGTTCTTTACAAGTTTCTCATTAGCATTTCAATATTTTTGAATGATTTTTTTTTGCATAGAATATTTGAGGTGAGTGTCTAACGTGATATGTATATTTGTACTTTTTAGGGTTTCGTTCATCTAACGAAACCCTATTCATCTCACTCCTCCGTCTGTCTGTCTGTCACAGAGTTCATACTCAGAAACTGCATAAGTTAGAGACTTGAAACTGAATGAGCTGAATGCGTACCTCCCGTCACACGACAAATCATAAAATATTGAAAAAGTCTTATATTATTTTATTGAAATGAATTCATTTAATGACATCCAACCACTTCTGTGATTTTTTTAAATCCTAAAACAAAACCTTAATCTCAGTATTTTTCACTCAGTGTAGATGGTACAGTGATGGCGTGTTTTCCTCCTAACCCAAAGGTTCCGGGTTCTATTCTTGACAACGGAAGAAGAAATTTGCGATTTTTACATTTCATTGTCCGATTAATTTAATTAAGGCTGTCCCTCAAATCCAAAGGAGCTACTTTCTGACATAATTTTGAATTCATTTTTATTCGGCAACGGATGGAATTGGCAGGTGTTCTTATTCCGAAACTCTATAATCAAAATGAGTTTTTCCTTCTTTTTTCCCCTGTAAAAGAAAAAGATTTTTCAGAAATTACTGTAAAAATCGGTGTTTTGAACAGAATTCCCGAGGTAGCAGAATGAGAAAGGGGAAAATCGTGCCGTCACGTGACACGAATCGCTTATAATCAGATCTGCAAATTTTATGCCTTTGCGTTTAAAAATGGGTCAGAAAATTTCGCTTTGCTGAGCAGGTCATTTGAGAACCACCTTAAAAAAACTTTTGTATTTTTTTGCCATTTGTTAAGGGTTTCGTTTTTTTTTAGCTAAAATTAAATCATGTAATTAAATATGATTTTCTGATATATAAATATAGGCTGTTACAGTTGTCTGAAAAGCAGTTTTTGAAAATTTTTAATTTGATTTTAAAAATAGCTTCCTCTTTTTATCATTTTATTATTAAATTTAATGGTGCTGCCATCTATGTTATTATTGATAAAGTGTATTAATAAATAATAAGGATAATAAAATTAATGATTTGGATTTATTAATTAAAGGATAAAGTTTTTTGAAAGTAATATTAAATGAAACCCTTTGTGCAATCTTCGAGCACAATTACCCACTTGTTCTATTTCTGTTGCAGTTTATTTCTGAGGACACTACATTTTAGAAGCAACTAACCAATTTTTTCTGAAACGGAAAGTGTCTTCAGAAAAACTGCAACCAAAATCAAAAAAAGTGCAAAGATATCATGTTAGACATTTACCTCAAATATCCTATATGTGAAAAGAATCATTTAAAAATATAGAAATGCAAACGAGAAATGTGTAAAGAACGCCTCCGTTGGTTTAAAATTTGCTTGCGACTGTCGTCGCATGACTTAGTGTAGAATGTGCGTAGAATATCAGAAGATGCATAGCCACGCGACATGCAACCATATAGAATTTCAGAGGTTGATGTGTAACGTTGCAATTTTGTACATTTTCGATTTTGCTTGTTGTTTCATTCTGGGGAATTTCGGAAACAAATTGGTTGATCGGCTGCAATATTGAAAGAATTAACAATGAAACTGCAATCAAAATTGAAAAAAAAAAATCCCTGACGGCTCGGCCTACAGGCACAGGTAGATTTCGAAAACGCAGACCGTGAGGCGCCTGTTTGTTGGGAATTGCGGAAGAAATTACCTTTTTGCCATGATGCGGCAGTTGGAACCGCCTACTTCGAAACCTAACTTGTTTCCAGGCGGAGCCAGCGGGGATTTTTTTTTTTTGCTATAAGGGTTGGTCCTATAAAAAACTTGTCAGTATAAAAGTTTTAGATAATATTAAGAGGATTTATAATAAATTCAAGCGGATTTGAAATCTTGGGAATTGACGAAGTTATGAATTTTTTTCTTCTAAAACACCCCTTCCCCCCCCCTCCCCCTTGGGGCCATTTTTAATTATATCAAAAATCTGTCATACATAAATTTTCGGCCCTTCTCCTAGAAGTAATAATAACTTTAAGCGGATTCATACGTATCATAATTAATAAATTATGAGGGTTTTTTTGTTTTCACAAAAAGCCCCCACACCTCCCGCCCCCCCCCCCTTGGTTCGATTTTGCCCATTAATGAATTTGACCGAGATTTTATGCCCCTTGATTTTATGTATCAGTTTCGAAGAGATCTGTTCAGAATTATTGCAGTTATCGTGTCCATAAAAATGTGACATAGATAGATAGATAGATAGATAAAGTTTTGAACTGGGGGTGGTTTTGGGAGTCATGATCGGCGTAGATCTGCAAAAAATTTTCAAAAATTCCAACTTAGGTGAGAATGTAATAGGTAGTATTTCTTACGAAATCTACCTAAAATACAAAATTACAATGTTACACAGAGCAGTTTACACACAATGTTACGACCTAAGATATCCAGCCAAAAAAAAATCATTTAAAAATATTTAAATGGAAATGGACAATTTGTAAAGGACACCTCGATTAGTTCAACGTTAGGTTTTGAATGCCATTGCGTGACTGATGTACGCTCTCAACCCTCTCATTACAGATTTTTTTTTCACAGATCAATCTTTGAATTAGAGGAATTAAAATCCCATCAAAGATTGTGGTAAAAAAAAAATAATAATTTATGCCATAAATGAAGTCTGGATGATGTTTAAAAAGACATCACTCAAAATAAAATTTAGTCGAAAGCCTTTTCTAAAGCATTGCGTTTTTTCTTTGAAGTTAGGAGCCTCATATGAGGGTCAGGGGAAGAAATTCGAACGCTAGTCTAACACTAGTTTAACAGATACGTAATAGAATTAACACTGGAATAATCAGAATAAAAAAAGCTGCTGTAATTAGTGCAATCTTTGGCTATTAATCTCTGTCATGTGGCTAATACGAAAGTATAATTTTAATAAATTTCGAAACATTATTTGAATACATAATTCATATTTTTCATATAATTTTTTTTTTTTTTTTTTTTTTTTTTTTTTTTTTTGTTAGTGGGCCATTTAAAAAAAAATAAGCTAAACGTAAAAGGATCTATTAGAGTTTCCAATTAACAAATAGTTTCCACCTATGTCCTATAGACCGGCATTAGGTTCTGAAGCAAGGGTTAGATCCCCTAGTATTATATAAAAAAGTTATTAAATGAACTTTTATTTATAAATTACCGTAATTTCCTGCGTATAAGCCGCGGCTCAAATAAGTCTGTTTCAAACCAGAAATTTTATTTTCTAAAAAAAGTAAAATAAGATCAAGGTAGATAGAAGTTACTTTTTATAAAATAAAATTTCTGGTCTTAAAGAGATCTATTTGAGCCGCGGCTTATACGCCGGAAATTACGGTATATCCATTTGTTTTAGTTTATTTATTCATTAAAACATGAATTAAAATATATATATATATATAACAACATTACTGCGTCCAGGAATATGTTAGTTTGTTATTATTTGTAGTTTGAGAAAATAATTTGTATTTAAAATTAATATTTTTTTATCATTTTAATTACAGTAGTGTTTTGCTTTTACACGCAAAAGACAATGCACAGAGAGTGAGAATACTTGTTTAGTGGGAAAAATTCCCTTCGTTTTAATGATTCTTTATTGGAAAACTTAAAAAAAAAAACTATTTTTTGTCCTTACGCAAAGTGGAATCTTCCCTTAATGATGTTATTTCATTTCAAAAAGAATGAAATTGGTGTACGTTACTGAAGTTAACAAGAACATGTTTTTAATCTATTTCAAACCAGAAATTTTATTTTCTAAAAAAAAAGTAAAATAAGATCAAGGTAGATAGAAGTTACTTTTTATAAAATAAAATTTCGGGTCTGAAAGAGATTTATTTGAGCCGCGGCTTATACGCTGCAAATTACAGTATCCATTTGTTTCAGTAGTTTATTTATTCATTAAACAAAAATGAATTTAAAAAAATATATATAACAAAATTACTGTCCAGGAATATGTTATATTTGTAGTTTGAGAAAATAATTTGTATTTAAAATTAATATTTTTTTATCATATTACCTTAATTACAGTAGAGTTTTGCTTTTACACGCTAAAGACAATGCACAGAGAGGGAGAATACTTGTTTAGTGGGAAAAATCCCCTTCGTTTTAATGATCCTTTATTGAAAAAACAACTTAAAAAAGTCTATTTTTGTCCTTACGCAAAGTGGAATCTCCCCTTAATGATGTTATTTCATTTCAAAAAGAATGAAACTGATATACGTTACTGAAGTTAACAAGAACATGTTTTTTAATACAAAATGTCGATTAGAGCTTCCAATTAACAAATGGTTTCCACCTATGTCCTGTAGACCGGCATTATGTCGATCTATACTCCTTTTATAGGCCATTCAAAAGAATTCAGATGTATTAGTTGATTTGTAATGTCTTTAATATTAATTATAATTAAGTAAAAACACATACTTAAATAATGTGGACGTGTCGAAATCTATTGTACACATCTTAGCGCCGTTATACATATTAACCTATTATTTTATGGAACAGATGTTTTTTCTTTATGAAATAGGAAGTCTTTAAAGTATTTCTGAAAATAAAAATTTTAATTTTTTTTTTAATATTTAGGAGAAACAGCATGTTTTCAAAATGGGAGGAGTGGTTTCTGTGGGTAATTTTTTTCAATTTTTTACTTATGCCTCCGTGCATTTATGGTGATGGTTATTTCTCAGTTCTGTAACTATAAAAGAGATAATATTCTGAAACTGATATTTTACGAAGAATTGATATAAATTAGTCTAACATCTGCATTTATAATAAAAATAAAAAAAATCATCGATTCCATAAGCACATTGTTAAAAATTTGCAGCAAACTGTCCAGTCATTTGACCGTTTTTATAGAAAACGATTACATAACCGTAATTTAAGTCTATTCTGACCATATTATTGCCTATATTATGATCAGAATGAAGTTAAGTTACGGTTATGTAATCGTTTTCTATAAAAATGGTCAAATGACTGGACAGTTTGCTGCAAATTTTTAGCAGTGCATTTTCATTATCCACCTCTTTATTTTTTATCATTACATTCTTTTTCTACTATTTTTCATGAAAAGGACTGAACATTTTTAATGCAGCATTATATTGTATTTTTTTCCGTTTTCTGAAATTGTTTTTCTAACTTTTTTTTGTTTGTTTATTTTATATTCCGATTTGAAGATTCGTCTGAACTTTTTTCTAAATTATCAGCTTTGTCTTTTTTTAAACACTCAATCAGATATTTCTTGATTGTCTGTTGATTTAGAATTTACGGAAAGTTCTACTTCACCAGATATATATCATTGGGTAAATCGTTGCATAAAATATTTTCTATTACATTTTCCTCATCTGTTAAAATACTGCGATCAGGTGGCGTACAAACGATTTCCGGAACATCAGAAAAATCATCTAAAAAAAAAAAAAAAAAATCAGACATCTTCCATGTAAAATAGTCAAAAAAAAAAAAAAAAAAAAAAAAATATGTAATGATGAAAAATAAAGCGATGGAGACTAAAAATGTTTATGTAATTGGTAATTTTATTTCGTATTATTATTATAAATGTGAAGACTAATTTATATGAATTATTCCTAAAATACCAGTTTCAGAATGATATTGTCCCTTTTATAGTTAATAAATTGAAAAATAAATACCATCAATGCACGGAGGCATATGTAAAAGTTAAAAAATTACCCCCATTAGTCCCATTTTGTGACAACTTATGCTTTCGGTAATTATACATATTAATTCCGGATTGATGTTGTTTTATATTATAACACAGTTATAAACATATTTTAACTAAAAAATAAAAAGTTATTAAAAATATATATATTTCTTTCAAATGCGGCCAAAAAAGCTATTTTTCTCCTTTTTAACACTTTCCAATATAGTTGAAAAGTGTTTATGAATTCGGTTTGTCTGTCTGTCTGCCGTCTGTCTGTCTGTCTGCGCTGTAACTCGCGTAAATATATTCGGATTGTCATGCAATTGATATAGGTTATTGAAGTTTACTATGGCATGTTCGGTATTGAAAATGAAGAGCAGTGTTTATAGTTTAACAGGAACACTTAAAAAAATTCCATTATTTTACGGTCTATGGGAAAAAATTATTTGCGGTTTATTTTAATGCGGTGACACAATTTCAAACATATTGAAATGGATATATGTCAGTAAGGTGCACTAAAAGAGGCTTACTATAGTATAGGGTGTGCATAGCACTTATAGTTCCTTTACAGAGACACTCAAAAGAATTCCATGACATTACGGTCTATGGAGAAAAATCGTTTGGGGTTTATTTTAATAACGTTTCACTATTTCAAACATATTGAAATTGATATATATCACTAAGGTGCATTACAAGAGGCTTACTATAGAATATTGTGTGTATAGCATTCATCGTTCATTTACAGGGACACACAAAAGAATTCGGTGCTGTCTGTTAACAATAATGGCTGGAAGTACGTTTTCAGTTGCTGTACCCGTTTTAAAATTTTACCCTTTTTTTGTTTATTACTTGGTATGTATAAATTCTATAGATAGTATACAGGGCAGCACAAAAGTCCCCGAGTACATCTGCGTTTATGGACGGAAATTCCACAAGGGGAATTTTAAAACTGTGCTACGCGTTTTCTAACTGAACTAAAACTTAGCATTCTATGTAGTATATATATATATATACACATCTATAGATCATATACAGGGCTGCACAAAGAATTCGGATATATTTCCGAATATTGTTCTTAAGTCCTGAAATTGGGTTTTTAAATATGTTATGCGTTTTAAAAATGCTAGTTGAGCTTAAGCCGAATGGTAGGCCACCCCGCCCGGTTGGGCCTTCACCTTGTTTATTTAGATATCATCTTTCAGCTTATTAAACAGTAAAGATTTGTAAAACTATTTCGGAAGTGTTGGAAAGTGTTACATAATCTATGCTTGATGCATGATTTTTCGTTCTTGTTTAACACTTTTAAAAAATAGAAAATTCAAACGAAACTTTTTCAAAAAATTACAGAAGTTATCTCATGTATTCAAAATGCTAATAACATGAACTTTTTAACAATATATAAAATACTCGCACTTTAGAAAAAAAAATCCCATAGCACTGTTCCCAAAATGGGAGCAATGTCACCTAATGGGTTAATTACAATTCACAACACTGAACGTGACATCAAGACAAACTACACTATATCAAAAGTTACATACAGTACACATATATATAATGAAATAGAGGGAGCTAGCGAACACACATATTACAATTTGTAGTGCTGCCATCTATAGTGTTTTAATTGAAGGACAAACACCACAGTGATAATTGTTGGAAATGAGTTTTCATTGAAATAAATTTCAGCATATTATGGGCTGTAAATTAAAAACTATTGTTTTTGCATAGGGCTGCACAAAAGTATTCACATGTATTATACGATCTATGGACAGTTATTGCTCGAAATGCTTTTCAGCGATACCTTTTTAACCGACAAAGTTTTATTTTTGATACAAACGTCTAAGAAGGGTTTTTTCGCACTCATATTTTGCTGATGTGAAAGTAGTTTTAAAAACATGTGAATAATAGACATAATATGCACTGGCCAGTGTGGAGACAGACTTTGGAAACAAATTTGGCGACATTGGTGACAGAATTTGGCACCAAATACATCTTTGAAAAAATAGAAAATCAAGACTCTGTGGTGCATAGGAGTCGAATTATCGAGAATGATACATACTGTGCACGATTGTAAAAAGTCCCATTTTCTACCTACTACGTATTCTTAGATTCGGATTTCCACACCCGTACCACATGATTGACTAACCAGTTCATTGTAAGCAGACCACATTCTGCTTACAATCAGTCTGCATACAATCAACTGACTTTAAAATGTATGCAGACAGTATTCGTGCTAATGATTTTTTTTCTAACTAAATCCAGTAGCGTAGGATGCGATTTATAGCGCCCAGGGCAAATCAAAATACTGCGCTCCCTCTTTGTGCCCCATAGAACCCGAGATAGGACGCTGCGATTCCTGCTGTTATATTTTGAATTTTACGAATTTTCAGCGTTTTTTGGCATTAAAAAAGAAAGATAAGTTTTTAGAGCCAGAAAACGCTGAAAGTTAATAAAATGCAAAGTATCAAAACTCGGTAAATTTTAAATGTACAAAAACGATTTTTTTATTCCGTCGCTTGTTCGAGAATGGAGAAGTTTCTTTAAATATGTAAAGAATTGAGTCTCTTCACCCAGGTGTAGTGTGTGTCATCTTAGACTTTAACGTGAGAACGCTGAGAAAGAACTTTTTCCTGCATATCTTCTCACGCTGGTGCAGCTTTGAAGTAAAGTAAAACGCCGAATGTCTTATGTGATGCGAGCGAAACGCACGGACATTGATGCATCGAAAAGGATCAACCCAGTAGAAGCCTTGTGCTTTGATCTATGCCGGTGTCGGGGGAGACTATCTCTGCACACGATTTTATGTCTGCACACGATTCTATGTCCTTTGTCATGGAATATCCAATAACAGACTTGCTATGAACGGGAGTGTCGTATCCCAGAGTTGCTTAGAGGCTGAGGAGTTTCAAGATGCTCCGCCTCGACCAAATCCCCGCCCCTAGTGTAAAATCCCCTGTGAGAGATTGAGAGAAAAGTCAATTTGGGAAAAGATCACAACAAGTGAGGTTACTCTCAGGAGAGAGAGTAAGAAACATCTGTTTCGGACTTAGCGTAGTTAAGACGCTGGAGAGGTAATACCTCTAACGTATTGATACGTCACGTATCAGAGAAACCCCAACGAAGAGAAGGCACGACAAGTGCCAGTGAAGGAGGTCATAATTCTGTCTTATCAGAAAAACCAAGAGATTCCGAGTGACGGAACGGGTACATCTAGGCCCGAGCGAACTGAACCAAGATATTCCGAGTGACGGAACGGGTACATCTAGGCCCGAGCGAACTGAACTTTGAAAATACGGCAGATTGTGTTTTGCAGAAACTATCGTTTTGAGAGTTAGACTCCAAGTCATTAGAATATTAATTGCAAGCTGATGACCCTCTTAATAAAATTAAATGATGTAACTACCCCTTGTATATTTAACCTTTAGAAGCTATATTGTGTTACAATAAATATTCTATTAAAATTATATAAGGATTCTCTCTGCAATTGATTCGATACGCTACCACTTACCATCATTATCGGGTCTGCATAGAAGAGGCGTTACAAATATAACTTATGGAACTCGGGTTACGTACAAAAATTTTAATTTACAAATATAATTATTTTGACAAAAATAGCTTCTAAAATGATAAAGAACAACATTTGAAACGTTTCTTCAATTGGAATAATACATCTAAAACTAAGGTTTAAGAATTAGCTGTTGCTCAAGGATCAGGGTCGTGCCAACTCAGTGGGCGCCAGGGCAGTAAATGCGCTAGTGACTTAAAGCGAGGAGGCAATACTTAACGGTTTTACGCACCTTCCTTATTCTCATTACCAAACCAATTTTAGTTAAGAAACTAAAATACCTACAAAATACAAAACTTGTACTACTCATATATAAGCTAATCAACTATGAAATGTTAAAAACACTTGATTAATATATATATATATAACAATGTCATATGACAATTTAACGACAATCTAAATATACAGTGTGTCCGAAAAGTCTGGAAAAGGGTCGAATAAAAGAAATACACATCAAACTGAAAAACTGAAAAATACGTGTTCAATGTTTTCGAAAAATCAATTCAGTGATAACAAAGTTGCCCCCCTCCCCCCCCCCCAAAAAAAAAAAATCACTGAGGTGGCATGGGGGTAATTTTGAAATCTTAAATGATAATCCCTATTTTTTATTGCAGATTCCAATTCTACGGGAAAAATACGTAACTAATTGTATTTAACATTTTTTCCTGATCATCGTAGATGGCGCTGTAATCGAGCAAAATGCGACGTTAAATAAGAACTCCGAATCGTGAGAGGCTGATGGCCATTCACCAAATTTGGAGAAGAACTATATTTTGGCACTAGAAATGAAGATCCAAAATTTCCCCCAAAAATAAAGTCCCCGAGTCCCCAAAAAATAAAGTTGTTTTACGATTTTTTTTTGGGGGGGGGAACAAAAGTGGAGCATTTAAGTCATTTGGGGGGGGGGCGAAAAACTCAACTTTTTTTTAAGTAGGTCAAGTGGGGTATCGTTTATGATGTAGTTTTAATTGTTAATCGAATGACACCATTCGCAAGTCGATACGACGATTTGTTACAAAGTTACGGCAGGATTTTATGAATAAAAAGTTGAACATTCTACTTTAATACATGAAAATTTAGTACATGATTATTGCTATTTTGAGGACATTTAATGAGTTTAAAACTATTCAATATCATATAAAGAACATGTTTTGAACATAAAATAAGTGTAATAAAGATGGGCTCTCTCAAAGTATAAGTTTGGACTTAATTCATAAAACTCGCCGTAACTTTGCAACAATTGATTGTATCGACTTGTGAATGGTGTCATTCAATGCAGAATTTAAAATACATACTAACCGATACCTCACTTAACCTACTTCAGATAAGTTGAGTTTCTCGCCCCCCATGAGTTAAATGCCCCACTTTCCCCGCCCCACACACACATACAAAAATACTAAAACAAATTTATTTTTGGAGGACTCATCGGATTTTCATTTTTAGTGCCAAAACGAAGTTCTTCCCAAATTTTGGTGAATGGCCATCAGTTCTTGTACTATTGCCTCTCACGATTCGGTGTTTTTGTTTAAGAGTCTAGTTCACACAGGCGAAAATACCCGCTCGCTAATGTTAATCCTATGGGGTACATATTTTACGATATCTCGTTCGCATTTCAATCTTTTTAAATGATTTTTTTTTGCATTGGATAGCTGAGGTCGATCTCTATACACGCTCCTTTGTACTTTTTCGATTTTGATTACACTTTTTTTTTTTCCATTAAGATATTTTCACTTTCGGAACTGGTTTCGAAAGTGAAAGTATTCTCAGTTAAAAAAAATCCTGACGGCTCGGCCTACAGGCACAGGTAGATTTCGAAGACACAGACCTTGGGGAGCCTGTTTGTTGAGAATTGCGGAAGAAATGATCTTTTTGCCATGATGCGGTAGTTGGAACCGCCCACTTCGAAACCTAACTTGTTTGCAAGCGGAGCCGGCAGGGATTTTTTTTTGTTTTTGTTTTTTTTTTTTGCAATAAAGGTTGGTCCTATAAAAAGCTTATCAATATAAAAGTTTTAGATAATATTAAGAGGATTTATAATAAATTTAAGCGGATTTGGTATCTTATGAATTGAAGTTATGAATTTTTTTCTTCTAAAACCCCCTTCCCCCCCACCCCCCCACCCCTTGGGGCCATTTTTAATGATATCAAAAATCTGTCATACATAAATTTTCAGCCCTTTTCCTAGAAGTAATAATAACTTTAAACGGTTTCGATACGTATCATAATTAATAAATTATGTTTTTTATTGTTTTCACAAAAAGCCCCCCCCCCCCCACTTGGTTCGATTTTGCCCATAAACGAACTTGACCGAGAATTTATGCTCCTTGATTTTATATATCAGTTTGGAAGAGATTTGTGCAGAATTATAGCAGTTATCGTGTCCATAAAGAAGTGCCATAGATAGATAGATAAAGTTTTGAACTGGGGGGTGGTTTTGGGTTCTGGGAGTCATGATCGGCGTAGATCTGCAAAAAATTTTCAAAAATTCCAACTGAGGTGAGAATGTAATAGGTAGTATTTCTTACGAAATCTACCTAAAACTACAACAAAAATCGAAAAGGTACAAAGGAGCGTGCATAGAAATCGACCTCAGCTATCCAATGAAAAAAAAAAAAAAAAAAAAAATCATTTAAAAATATTGAAATGCGAACGAGAATCGTAAATTATTTCCCCCCCATAGGATTAACATTAGCGAGCGGATGTTTTCACCTGAGTGAAGTAGCCTCTTAACGCCGCATTTTGCTAGAGAACCTGAAAGACTAAGCGATAAGACTTAAGCTATTCGTGTCACGGGACAAATCGTTTTTCCCCTTTCTGTCGATGCCGCGTCGAGAATTCAGTTCAAAAACACAGACTTTGACAGTATTTTCTGAACGATCTTTACCAAAAAATGGAAAACGACTTTTGATTACATAGATTCTCAATAAAAACACCTTCCAATTTCATGCGTTTCCGAACAAAAATGAATTCAGAAATGTGTCAGAAAATAGCTTTTTTAGATTTGAGAACAGCCTTAAAATGTTTTACAATTCTTTAAAAATCAATTTAAAAAAGAACTGAATTGTTACTGATGGGATATAAGGAGAAATATTTTATCTGATTCTGAAGCCTTTGCGCGGGCAGTGTTAGCAACATAAAAAAATCCCTGACGATGCGGCATACAGGCACAGGTAGATTTCGAACACGCAGACCGTGGGGCGCCTGTTTATTGAGAATTTGTGTAGCTAAATTGGAAAATGTAACCGAAATGACCTTTTTGCCATTATTCGGCAGTTGGGACCGCCCACTTCGAAATCTACCTGTGTCTGTAGGCAAAGCCGGCAGGGAATTTTTTTTTTTTTTTTTTTTTTTTTTGGGGGGGGGGGGGGCTGTAAGGATTGGATTGGTCCTATAAAATACTTGTCAATAGGAAAGTTGTAGATAATATTAAGAAGATTTATAATAAATTTAAGCGGGTTTGATATCTTGCGAATTGACAAAGTTATGAATTTTTTTCTTCTTAAACCCTTATCCCCCCCCCCCACCCTTGAGGCCATTTTTAATGATATCAAAAATCTGTCATACATAAATTTTCGGCACTTTTCCTAGAAGTAATAATAACTTTAAACGGATTCAATACGTATCATAATTAAGAGGTTATGGGTTTTTTTCTGTTTTCACAAAAAGCAACCCCCCCCCCCCCCCCCATTGGTTTGATTTTGCCCATTAACGAACTTGACCGAGATTTTATGCCCCTTGATTTTATGTATCAGTTTGGAAGAGATTTTTGCAGAATTATTGAAGTTACCGTGTCCATAAAAAGTGATATAGATAGATAGATAGATAGATATAGATAAAGTTTTGAACTGGGGGTGGTTTGGGGTTCTGGGAGTCATGATCGGCATAGATCTGCAAAAATTTTCCAGAAATTCCAACATAGGAGTGAATGTAATAGGTAGTATTTCTTACGAAATCTACTTAAAAGCCGTGGGATATCCTTTGCCTATCCTCGCTTTCAGTTTGCAGTCCTTTTCCGGAATAACTGGAAAATAGAACTCTTGTCTTTCTGCCATAGTTGTGCTAATGATATTTCAAAATTATAAGATTTGTGATTTTTGTCCAAATTTCTGCCAGTGGTTGGGTATAAAAAACAAATTTGTTATGTGAAACTTATTTTCAGGGACATGAAAACCACGAAACATTGTCATGATGGATTAATACTTATATTTATAATGAAGAAAATAGTTTTAAAATGAGAAAATTAATCTTGAAACAATTTAAAAATGTTATTAAATTTTTTGTTACTGCGATATCGGGCTCCGAAAAAAGGAGAGAGAAAAAAAAAAGTCCGTAACTCATCTCAAACAGAAAAGCGTTAAAACATTAGATTTTTAAAAAATCTCAATTTGAGAAAAATAAAAAGTTTATTTTTACATCGCTTCTTTTTTAAATGTATAATCGAATTCAATCATTTTTTTCTTTCCAGATAAAATGAATTAATTTTTTGCATGAACACTTGTGAAAACCTATTTATGTCAAATACAGGAATTGAAATCAGTTCCCCCCAGACTGACAACTTTCTTATTCATCCGACAGCTAAAAATTAGTACGAGCATCTGTTCAAATCCCCCCCCCCCCCCCCCCAAAAAAAAAAAAAAAAAAAAAAAAAAAAAAAAAAAAAAAAAAAACCTCGCACATTTTGTATTTTAGATGTTCCCATTAAATGCACGCACAATTCCTTACTGTAATTAAGATTTGTGAGCGAGAAAAAAATATTTTGCTAGAATTTCCACTCGAAATTATAATTAACTACAAAATTAGAATTAAAATATACTTTGTTCAAATACTTTCTGCCACCAGTGTAATAGAATTTTTTTCCTATGATAATTTCAAATATTCGTGAGGTATTAGTTAATTATCATTGCCATTGAATTATTAGTTTCGTAATTTTCAATAGCACGTATAATATTCTAAATGCGCAATGTTTTATTTTAAGACGCAGTGCTCTCGACTTATAGTCAATTGTATTCACTAACGTACAACAATATGCTACGAAAACATTAATTTGTATCTGATTGGGGCCTTTTTGTTTCAAGTGGTTTTATTCTATGCCACTAGATGTCGTAATCAGAGCACTTAGCGCGCCATCGGAAATGTGACTGCGAAAATGAAGTTACTTCGTTCCCATTGATAAAAAACACCATCGTGTAGCATTCCCATTTTTAACTGTTCGAAACATCCCTCCTTTTATTTTGAGAGCGCAAGGAATCATGTGTTTTGTGTAGCTCTTCCGATCAGGGCGAGCCCACAAAGCCCGGATGGACTCGCGTTATTAAATTGGAATAATAAAAAAAAAAGGCGCGGTGTTTTTTTTTTTTTTCCCTCTACGTTTCCTATTAATGAGGCTGGCGGAGAGTTTCATTCAGTGGCCATGTCATCCATTCATAAAAACGTCAGAAGGAAAGACGGCTTCCCGTTGGTCGGTTGTGCGCTCTTCTCGTAACCACTAGGTAGCGCTGCTGTTTCGATCAACAGCATTCGAGTGCGCGCTCTACCCACGAGCGGAGAGTAGTACGTTGCTGTCAAGAGTGAATTCAGTGCTTTTCGTACTCTCGAAGACATAGTCTTCTACGTCGTATGGATTCGATGTGAGACTAACTACAAAGTTTTACTACTTCTTTAACTTTAAACGGAAAGAAGTGTTTGCTGAAAGTTTTCCTAACTAAGTCTGTCATCGTAAAATAGTATCTGATGGGGTCGTCTACCCGAAGAGTTGATTGCCGGGCCTAAATAGGAGCAGACCGGATGGCTGCTGCGTTGGAGCGGGACCGCGACTTTACCTCGATCACCATGGAAGCGAGCGGACTCGGTTGTTTCGTGTGAACCGTGCGGAGTTATAACGTTGGCTTCATGGAACAAGATGGCGGAGGGACTGATGGTATTGCCGGGCCACCGCGCGATTTTATAACTTTATCGCAACCAAGGCCAGGGGATACTCGTCGTCAAAATGAATATATCGAAACACCCCTCCGGCCCCAGTTACCGGCACCGAAGGGATCTTCAAAGACTAGATTAAAAGATGATGGTACAAGTAGCGATCCGTGCCATCGGCCTATTACGGCCCAACCAAAAGCAAAAGCAGGGGTCAAAACTGCTATAGCCGCGGCGGATTCAGCTGTGCCGGCCGCCGATGGACACAGCGACTCAATAATATGCCGGCAGTGCCGTCGCTGCAAATGCGAGGCATGTCGTAGCCCCCGTCATCTCCCATCCAGATGGATATGCAATGACAAGTGCTTATGTTCAGGGGCAGCCACTGTGGACTACTGTTCATGCATGTGTTGTGTACGAGGTCTATTTTATCATTGGGCCAAGGACTATGAAATGGACACGGACGTTTCTTGTGCTGATCAGCCCTGCTCCTGTTCGCCTCACAAACGTATATTACGTTGGTGCTGCCTCAGTCTTCTAGCAATCCCTTTACCATGTTTATGTTGCTATTGGCCCCTTCGCGGTTGCTTAAACGTCTGTGAAGGTTGCTATTCCAAATGCACGGGGCACGGGTGTCGTTGTGCCCCACCACGGACACAGGAGCAGGCTGCCCCAGAGAAGCGCCTACTGGATTCTAATTCAGACTGTTGATCCAACAGTAATTCATCAGCTTGGTACCAAAGAATGTTAAAGCCTCGCAAACAACCGGTTTTGTTTTGTGCTTATATATGTTTTCATGCGCCCATCTGTGTGTGAAAATGTTTATTTCCTTCGAGTGGTTTTTAAACAGTGCTTGTGAGTGCAACATCGTCTACTTCCAGGATATTTGAGGAATGGGAAAAGTCAGTAAGACATATTATTTTGCAAATCTCTTCTCATAGCTTCTAGAACAATTTCATAGTTGTTTTTGTACCAGTAAAACAGAGCTTTCCCTATGTAACTTATTAGCAATGTGAATCCAAAACCTTGCATCAAATACTTATCTCTTCCTAACCTGAGTACTAGGCAGCTCGATTTGTGCTTTCTGCAGAAGCACTCACCTGTATAGTCATCTTTCTAGAATTTTCTCAGCACATTGTAGAGTCATTTTGTCAAAAATTGTATACGGGTTATGTGCTTAATATTTTTTTTTTTTTTAAATCTGAGGAAAAGCCCATAAATTGCCAACATAACATGCATTTATGAAAGTTTTTTTTAAATGTACATGATTACAAAAAATTTTTAATACTGTATTTGAATTTATATATGAAACAATCAAATGATGTTCATTTTCAATCAAATTTTAATATATACATTTTTATTAATTTTCTAAAGCAGTTTGAGTAATTATACTCAATATATTGTTTTTAAAAGTAAGGAATCCCCCAAGAAAAAAAAAACGTTTACCAAAATCTAATCTTGCTATATAAATTAAACATAGCTGCAGCTTTTGAATTTTTAATTACAAATGATCTTTAGTTGATCATATGTAATTTACATAAAGTCTTTCAAACTATTCGTGATGACTAAATTTTTTTTTTCAGCTCTGTCAATATAAACATACAATAACAAGCAAACTTTAAACGAGTTTTACTATTAATTATTATATTTACTATTAATTATTTGTATATTTTGTAATATTTTTATAAATAACTGATTGATATTATGGTGTATCTAGCAATTACCAAATTATTCAATTTTGATTTATCAATTCAGATTCCAATTTGACCCTGAATGCATTTTAACCCCTTCAAGCGCTTGTCCACATATGTGGGCAAAATGTTTCTATTCACAAGTCTATTTCTAAAGTAAATTTACTGTCAAAACAAATTTTACTATGCAAAAAAAAAAAAAAAAAAACTTTTCATAAAGTTAATAAAAAATTATTATAGACATTTAAAAAATAACCTTTTTGCTATTGTTAAAATACAATGTCCTTGAAGAGGTTAAAATAGATATTATAAGTAAATTAAATATTGTTAACAATACTTTTAACACCTGCGTCCCCCATATATTGTCATGTAAACTCTGAATTTACGGCTCTAAATTAAAGTATTTAGTCAAAATGCTCCAAAGTTTCGAAGGAGAATATTCTAAGTTTTTATTCCAATTTCCATAGTTTCAGTTAATCATTGTTTAATTTTGTTCTTTACTTTGACTAAAAGAGTATAATAGATTTTCAAATTTCTGATAGAAGATGTGCTCGATTTTGTTTTAACTGATAAATATTTTTTCTACTTATTGGGAGCTGAAATTTTCTTGAATCAATTTATGCAGAAGCATTAACTTATGGGGGAAACTATCTGTTCCATAACAACAAAAAAATTCTACTATATACATGGTTTAATATATATATATATATATATATATATATATATATATATAAAGAGAGTATAATTTCATCTCTAAATACCTTCAATTTTCATTCAATTAAATTTCTCTTCCAATAAAATTTAAAATTCATATACCTAAAAATGTGCATATAAACTTTTTAAAAAATGTGTTCATTTTGATTGAACTGTTGCATTATATTATTTCATGATAAGGTACCAGTTCTTAGATTTAATTACACCTTTTCAGCTTATAAGTGTTAATCATTTTCTTAACAGGATTTTTAAACGTTACACTTAATGTATGAAACCTGATAAAAATATGTATGAAAGTATAATACATTAACATAATTTAGATTTTTGTTCAAATATTTTGACTGTTTATTATAATGAGTGCTGTAGTCGGAAAACAAACAAACCCAGTTTTTTTTTTAATATTATTAACAAGTTTGAAAAGTGAAAATTATGTTTACTTCATAACACAAGAACCATTAAGTACAGTTTTTATGGCTGTGACAGAGTTGTTTGGGTTAACTCACCCCCCCCCCCCCTTCCCCAGTGCTAAATAGGGAACATATTCCTTGATAGTTTTATCATTCATCCGTAGATTCAAGATGCGTATCTTTTCCTAGAAAATAATCTTATCCTGTCCATAATTATCCTTCTGAATTGCAAATTTTATAACTTTAACTTTAGAAATGGGGGGAGTATAGAGAGTTTATTATTATTATTTTTTTTAATCCAGAAAGTATACTGTGTATCCTCCACTACAGCCCTGTTTATAAATACATGTACGATATTATTATTTCTTGCAACATTCTCCCCATTTAAAAAAATGTTTATTTTTATAAATCTATTTCATTATAGAGAGAAATAATTTGGATATAACATTGCTTTAATTTTAATGTGCATTTTACTGTATGTGCATGGTGATTTGTGAATAACCAAGGCAGAATAACAAGTTCTCAGCTGCCAACTTGAGATGCTAACTCATTAGTCACTGTCCTTAATGACACATCTACACATTAAATTAATAAAAATTAACATGCAGAATTTTAAGGTCTATATTGCATAATACTTTCATGCAGGCAACATGCCAATTTATTTATTTTTTATTTTTTTCTGGGCTTGAAAGGAATAGATTTTATAGTATTTCCTAAAACGAGAAAGCATTCAATTTAGATAGTAAATATGGAAAGAAAAAGATACTTGTTAATATAAATATACAATTTTTATTTTAACATGCTTTTTATAATTCCCACAATTACTTTGATTTTCTGAATATTTTATACTCATTTTGTTTATATACTGATTTGATATACTTGTTAACATAAATACATTTATCAATCCTCTAATATTTATTAATTGCTTTCATTTTCTACTTAATGATGTTTAATACATTGATCTAGTTAACAGATTGCTTTTAGTATTTGTATTTTCAAGTAACGTAAACAAACAATCATCGACAATCACCGTCACTTCTTTCATATTTTGATTAACGAATGGAAACAGACAAACTCAACATTTGTATTTTTATATTCGTATTTTTAAATACAAAATTCATAAAATTAAAATATAAAATTAATCATAATAATATTTATTAACCCCAAAAATATTTATTAAAACACAAATTACTGGCACATTGTTATGTTTTTCTTAAGATATATATTTTGCATAATATTTGTGTTGATGTACCCTTTTTAATTAGATTTTTCATTTTTCTAAAGAATATTTTTGAGTTTTCCTAGATAAATAATATGTTCTTGCCCAAAATTATTAGCTATGCCTTGTGATGCTAAAACTGAGAAAAAACATATACAATGCACTCGCTATATAATTTAAACTGTTAATATAAACTAATCATAAAGTTCCAAAAATCTTGCATTAGCTTTAATGTTGAAATTAGTCTGATAATTCATTTTTTTTTTAAATCACATTGGTTAATTTGAACTAAAAAAATTAATATGTTCAGTATTTGAAAAAAAAAAAAGCTGAAATATTGCTAGAGATTTGTGAATCACTTTCTATATTTTAATTTACAAACTCTTTGAAGAAAAATTAGTAACAGATACAATTAATCCTTTGAAAATTTTTATTCAATCTTTTCAGACAAAAAAGTAATATATATATATATATATATATATAAATTATTTTTTTTTTTTTCGAAACAGAAAGCTTGGCAGAAAAACTTAACAATAATAAATTACAACAAACATCTCATATATATATATATATATATATTTTTTTTTTTCAAAAATATATTTTTGTTTCATTAAAATACTTAGTACATTAAGCTTTTCAGTTTCTTCTGGTTTATTTCTGTTATTGTGCTTGAATTTGTGATAAGGTCAAGATATTTTGAGATTAATATGCTTCGAATAGTTTTAAAATGTTAGAATATATATTTTTTACAATTTAGTACCCTTTATGTTTGAAATAATTTCAGTTGTAGAAAAGCTGTATTTTTCTAATATAAGATTAATAATTTTTCTTGAGTAACAGAATTAAGCTTTTTTTTTCTCTCCCAAGTAGCTCATAATTTGAACATTTTTCTCTGTCCCAGAGAGTTTGAATTATTGAGTGTCTGCTGTATACTATATATTTAAGAATTGGTGAAAATTGTTACTTTTTCCAACCAAACTTACTTTTGCTATGGTTATTAACAAAATTCAGCTACTTTGTCTATTTTTAAATGAGCAGTTTCCAGTATTTTAAATACAGCAGTATTACTTTATTATTTTACATGCAGACTGTTTTCTTTGCATTTGTTTACCTATGGCTTTTGAAAGCCCATTTAGAGTAGTAGCATCTAGTTAATTCCCCCCCCCCCCCCCACATTTATAAGTACTTTTCATCAAATCGGATCATCAACTTATTTAAATTATCATTTCTAACACTCATCTTGCATTTTTTTTCTATCATAACTCTTAATATTATCTGAACTAAAAAGAAAAATTCATCTGGGCATTAATATACATAAATAGCAGTAATTGTTTTGCATTTATGTAGTTGATATACATAATTTTAGTATGCATTATTATAAATACTATTTTAATCCCTTCACAATGAGTGTATACGGCTTACAACTTTTAACAGAGTGCATTCAGACCTTATTTTTGAGTACTACTATTTCTGAATAATAATATTTGCCTTACTTAATCCTATATTTTCTGCGATTAAATAAGGAGAGGATTGCTATTTGAAAATAGTGGTATTCAAAAATACAAACGCTCGTCCTGAAGGGGTTAGTGAAAATATTAAACAATAAACCACTTTTCTTTTGTTTACTATATTGTGATTCAACTTAAGAGATTGTTATTGAGTGCCAAAGAATCGGACCCTTTCAAAGTAAATTATTTTTCAATCACTAACATTGTATTATTCTAAAAATTCAAAGTCTGCAATACTTCAGTTTAAAATTTTAAATAATTTTGTCTTAATGTGCTCTCAATGTTATTAGTGAGAAAATTGTTTTAAAATGTTATGATTGTCAGATTTTATTAAGAGTATGTTTTTAATAAATTTTATTTACTTTTAAAAAGTTGCATTTAGTTTCTCTTTGAATCTTCATTTGTACAAATAAGTAATATAGTTTTTAAATTATCAAAAATGATTAATTAAAAGTATAATAATAATAATAATAATAATAATAAACCATTGAAAGAAATTTACATAAACTTATCATTTCTATGTTCAAAAGCTACAATTTGAAATATTCACACGTTATATAATTGAACCTTAAAAATTTAAATAGCTCTTTTAGTAGTCTCTTTATGTTTGTTAAATGTAAAAGGAAAAAAAAAAACTCTTGTAATTTGTTAATATTATTAATGTAAATCAGTAACTAAAAATGTCATATGGTCAAAAGATCAATGTTCTTTCATCTTAGCCAAAAATATTTTATTGCTCTGTTTTTCTACGAAAATCAATATTATTTTTCTACTTATACACTTTATAATATTAAAAAATTATTAAAATATAATTTATGAACTAAAAAGTACAGTTAATTGTAAATTTCAGTCATTTGGTAAATCCAGATTTGGAACTGCCAAAGAGTCATGGATCATATATTATTTCTGATGCCAAATTCATTTGAACAAACTTTTGATTACATACACACATTTCGTTAAAATACGTTGTTTGATTAAATATTTGTGAAAAAAAGTATCGGAAAATAATCTCAAAGTTTGCAGTGCGAAAGCCTCTCGGGTCCACTGATTTTTTATTACTGCCTATTTTTCCATAACAATTCCCTTATTTTTGTAAACAAATATATAATTCTTTGCGTAGCCGTTTAACTAGCTAATATTATTTTAACGATATTTATCCATTTTAAATCTTCATGTTTAAGTTGATACTTTTATTTTTGGATTCTAATTTATTTTGGATGAGTGCCAGTTTTAAGAATTCAATTGTTTAAACATAATGCTTGACAAAGTGCATCTATCGTCACTTCCTTAAATATATTAGCACCTGCATGCATGAGTTTTATTCATGATTGTATTCTCTTTACGTTAGATCCCGCGTTTTTTTTTTTTTTCTTTTTCTTTATGTAGGATTTGTAAAAGCTTTTTGAAATACTGAAGTAATGGTAAGGACAGGCAAGAACTGCAAACTAGGCTAACCGAGTTCTTTGACCGAAATGAGAAATCGCGGAGGTGCAGGAATGCGTAGAGTTTAGGTTGTTTTCAGCATAAGCATATCTGCTACAGTTGCCCCTAAATGAGACAGTAAATAATAAACATCCTTATGCTCTCAGGTAACAGCAACATAGTCAATACCGTCCTTACAGATGGGTTTAGGGCAAGACCGTAGTCGGTGTTGGGGGGTTATGGGGTGCATCACTCTTCAAAATTTTATACACCTATGTTTATTTGTTAAAAAGTTTTTTAATTATTTCATTTTAAAATAATTTTCACTGTATTAAATACTATATATTAAAATTAATATAGCATATAGTGTGTTTTAATAACACTATTTCGAACTCATTTCGCTAAATTATCGTAAACGATAAGAGGTTAATATTTCAGGAGGCTTTAAAAAAATCGTATTTGCTGTTGTTTTTAACTTTTAAATTTTGTTTTCTTTATAATTTCTCAGCCATTTTAAATAACTGCTTTAAAATTTGTATTATATTTCGTCTACAATAAGCAACATTAGCAATAAAATCTCATTTTCTCGAAATATGACGTTTACTTATGGCGAGAAGGGCTCGATATTTAAAGCACTAAATAAAAAATGACCCCCACCACAGAAATGTTTTTCTAGCTATGGGACCCGGTTTTAAGGCCCCGAATTAATAGAAACTTTGTTAATTTTTCTTTATTATTATTTTTTTTTTTAAAGAGATTTTAAAAAATTGTATATTTGTGGAATTCTGATTAATCGTAATGAGTAATAATCTTATTACAATTGTTGTTTATTATTTTCGCAACTAAAAATTTATTTCGATATTTTGTTCAGAATTATATTTTCCCGTCCCATGCTAATTAAAATTTATGTATTTAGCGATAATTTCGCTGTAGGTAGATAAGAATAGAATTTGGGTTGGGTTGGGTTGGGTTGATTATTGACGGCCAATTATCTACACTTGGGATATAGGCCCGGGGGAAGTGCCCTTCGTGAGGGTCTTTCTAAGGGAACCTAACCCGTATTTACGCATGGATGAATCCACGGCTCGAAGAAAATCACGAAAACTCCGAACGATTAGGCCGACGGGCGCGATTGGGATCGAACCCAGCACCTCCCGTCTACCAGCTTCGAGAGCAGAACCTCTCAGCCACAGAATAGAATTTGGATATCAGCAGATTCCACAACTGAATACATTTAGAAAAATAAATAAGTGGATGTAAGTTCATTTGCAAAGGTCCCCTAAAAATCAGGACCCACGGATGCCACAGGACGGTCCCGATTATAGTTAAAGTTTTGTAATACAGTGGCCCCTATTTATATCGCGCATATTGGAAAACACGAAAAAAGCGCGATATATCCGAATAAGTAATTTAACCATTAACATTAAAAATTAAGAAATATGATATACTATAAGTAAATGTCCACAAAACGTTAGTTTATATGCATATTACAATTTCCTTACTACAATTAACGATACGACGATTACGTATATTCAAATCGATTCCTATATAAGTTAATTAGGAGTGACAGGTAAAATTTATTATTTTCCCGAAAACATGTTAAAAAGAACGATATATCCGAATGAGCGATTCTAATTATAATAAATACTGAGAAGACAAAGTGCTTCATTTCACACCTTCTCTTTTTCTGCAATAAGTTCAAAATAATTTTCCCATCCTCTAATAAACAAAACAATATTAAATATTTGAAAAGCCCCTGTGTAAAACATGGTAACTTAAATTTTTAATTTTTTTTTTTTTCGATTTTCATGTAAAATTGTTTAACTGCACAATGACAGTCTTTTAAAAGTACAAGGCCAATATTTTTATTCAATATATGCAATAATAATCAAAGATAAATTTTAGATATGAATTTTAATAACGGAAACTTTGCACATTAGTCCAATAAAATAACATTTATCGGACATAAGTTAACTGAAGGTCTAGTCTTAACAAATCAGCTGTTTTAGAGGAAACAATCACAGTGGTTTTGTTTGTAGTTTTCTTTAGAAAACTTTAATATCTCGAAACTTTCATTTTGCTAGTTACCTTGTCTCATACCCGATTCCTCCATTTAATTAGAACAATGTTGCCAGTGATATAAACACATTTCCGGTACATTCACTATTAAAAGCTAGCTCGGCGGTGAATACAAAATCGCAAATTCCTCAACATTTTGTTGTTTATTATTAATTATTGTTGTTTATTATTATTAATTATTATTATTAATTTTTGTTTTGCACATCTTGACGAAGCGTTATTGAATTATTGTTATGGTAACTTTTTGAGAATATGTTATTCTACATCAGCCATCCTCAACCTTTTTTCCGCGCGGATCGCAACACACTATACTTATATAACAACGTAAAAAAATGTAGTTAAAATAGAAACATAACAAAGCAGTGTAACAAAATATAATTAGCTTCAGCTATATAATAAGTGTCAAACGAGATAATATAACACTGCAAAATTTCTAAATTCTAAGAATTACAAATCAGATTTTATTTAATAAATCCGACTTTTGCTCAATACAAAAGTGTCTAATTCGTGTCATTTTAAAACGTGAAAATATATAGTTGAAATTTAATTAAATTTGAAATATTTGATTAGTGGTGAAGATAAAAATAAATACATCTTTGTCTGTCTTCCCATTAAATGAAACTATATCAAACAAAGATGAAGATCTAAAATACCTTTCTTCTCATTTATAAATGTGGATTAATTGATTGCGTGTCTCGGACCGCACATAAAAGGTCGCCGGCACCGGGCCACATGCGACCGCGGGTTGAGTATTGTGGCTGTTCTAAATCGTATATTATGCTTTTTTTATGTTTAAAGTGGCGTGTTCGCCCGCCGTTTAGATTTAGAACTTGAACTTAAATAACTTTTAATTTTAAGTATAAACTTACGTTTATATTTAACGCTAAACATACAAACAACCAGTCATGTGACCGGAAACAAACGAAAACACGTCGATTCGAACCAGAAATTTCTTCATAAAATAAAATATAAATAACACAGAAATTAGTTAAATAAAAAAGTTAAAGTGTTTTAAATAAAAAATTCTGGTGTGGAATATTTTTATAAAATATGAATAAAAGGAGTTTTCGTAGTTTCCCGGTATGTTTACTGTTAAAAATCGAACCAGTGCTAGTTTAATTTCAGATCATCTGCCAAAAGAGATTTTTTGAGTATTTACGATATTCCCTACCTATAAACTATGAAATATATACGCATTAACGCTTGAAAGTACGTAATGGCACTTACTTGATATTATTAAACTTTATGTAATAGAGAGATTCGTGCACCATTTATTAAAGCTTCCTAATTTAAATAGTTTTTCATAGGAAATTTTTGATTTTGCTGCGTGGAGTTATAAAGCAGCGGATGATCTTGTGGCTTATTACGAAACTAAAAGGAAACAGCTCATTTGACCTTCAACGCAATTACGTATCCCAGTCTCATGCTTAACTATGGATAATTGACTACATCTTTTTTTTTTTTTTTTTTTTTTTTTTGTTTAATTTCATTTTCATCTCTTTATTAAATTTCTTGAAATATTCCCTCGCCTCCTAGAATGTTACCATTTAAGAAGGTTTTTGCTTTCTGTTAATTTTTCCTCGGTTAAAATAAATTGTTTTGGAAGTAACGTAGAATATTCCAGTTACTAATTGAGAGATTAAAATGAGGAACGGGGGGGGGGGGGGTTGGTAGGAAAAGTGCTAAGAGTTTATACTTAGCGTTGTCTGTCACTTCATAAATTTCAAAGCTGCATCGGTATTCCAGTTTTGATTATCCGATAGGAAAATTACAGTATTTAGATTTTAGTTTTAACAATATAATTTTGATTTCATTTCCTTTGTTGTTTCATTTAAATGGGCATTTTATACTTCTATCTGGAAGTGGGGAAGGAGTGTCTTTGAAAATTTATTTATTTATTATTTTGGATAATACTTTTGCTCAAATACCAGCTGTTTTTAAAAATGTGATTGTAATTTTTAATATCCAACTGAAAGATATGTCTATGATAAGTGGAGCTCTATAAGTTACCATCCTATTAAAACATAATTAACATTCAATGACAGTAATAAGGCATAATCAATAGACAAATAACATAATTTAACAGAACTTTCAGAAACATATATGCATAGGGATTCTACTATTCAGATACTATTAGATTTTTTTTTCTTATGTAGCATTTTATTAGTTTTTTTTAAATTATTTTTTTTAAATGTAGCATTTAAACAAAATATATAATACATATTAAAATGCATAGAAAACTGACATTTAAATTACACGAATTAACATTTCACATAAAGAAAATTATTTGATGACTCATTAAGTAAGAGTCATTTTTATCGTTAGGGAATTATTAAGAGATAAATGTTATGACTCAAAACTCTTTAGGATAAAGATACTAAATATCATATCTGAATATTTTTTTATTTCATTTTTCTCTATGCGTGTGTATTTAATGAAAACTTTACATCTCTTATATTACCTATTCTTAAAATTTGTGAATTTTTGTGACAAGTTAAATTGAGAAAAAATATAGAATACAAATAAACTAAATGACATTCAGTTTAGTAAATCAATTGCATATTCAATACATAAACAGGCAAGTTTAATTAACTTTAAAATAATAAATTCGACAGGCCGTCTACCTATTTATAAATTTGTACCGTCCACGACCTTCCCCTTTTTGTGTGAGTAACATATTTTATGAAGGTACGTTTTAAAATTAAATCTTTAAATTAAAAAAAAAATGTTACATAAGCAACATTTAAAAAACATTTCAACCGTGAATTACACAAAGCCACGAATTACAGAAAGATATTACACAACATAATTATATACAGATATTTTGTATATAACAGGGGTTGATGCAATTTCTTTTTTCTTAAGTTACTGTTTCATGGGGGGGGGGGGGAGAAAAGTTATTTTTGGGAAATTTATTTTGTTTTTGTGAAAAATAAAAATTTTAACGAAAGATTAAAATCAAATTACTCGAATTGAAACAAAGCACATATTCATCATTTTTTAAAGCCTTCCTGCTGAAGTTTTCCTTTCTGGTAAATTTGTTTTGTTTGCAAATTACTTATTTCAAATCGAAACAAATTAAAAATACTTAATGAAGAGTTTGCTTTGTGGAATGACATTTTGTGAAGTGGCCTTAAAGAGGTCTCCATTTTCGCCAGAATCAACCACTGTATAATATTTGTTACAGTGTATGTAGAGCAATTATTAATAAATTCTACCATTTTTCCACTTTAGAATGATTAATTAACACTGGAAAATGATTTTAATTCCACACTTGATCGTGATTCTGAAAGATTCTACAAGTTTCATTAAAATATATGTTAAATAAGGAATTCTTCAAACTTCAGAAAAAAAAAAAAAAAAAAACACCTACCGTATATTCCGGCGTTTTTACACAAGAAAATTGATCAAAAATTGCAGGTGCGCGTTATATGCCGGATATAAAAATGAAAGATTAAAAATTAAGAAAAAAAAATTAACACATATTACAATAATGAACATGCTATTTATTTACAAGAGAATAATTTTCGTTACCAGATTATATGAAAAGTAATAGTTATTATATTTTACAATAATCTTCAGTTTATTTTTTGTTATGTATCTGATGAAGTTCCCCCCCCCCCCCCCCCACTCTCACAAAGAAGGAGGTGTGCATTATATCGCTAATATACCTAAATATAGAAAAGTGGCGTCTGAAAGTTTAGGTGCACGTTTATACACCTAAATATCCGGTATATAATTTTGAGAGTAATTAATTTATAACTCCTTTCGTCAAGTGAGGCAGGAGAATGTGTAGGCGTCTTTGAAGCAGAGGCAATTCTGGAACACGTGCGATTGTTCTGCTCTACCTGATGAAGAAAAATAGAAAATACTATCGAAACTTCACCCCTTTTTTGCAGTTTTTTCCTAAATAATTTGATTCACATTCAGTATTTTTGTCCTCTGAGTGTTTTTAATTGAACATATCCTCTGCCCCACTTATTTTATATCGAATGTTCTCATTTCTTTCTGTAAAAGTTTTTTTAAGTGCGTTCATTTTGTTTTATTATAATTGTTTTTTCTTTTCACCAGTTAAGAATCGTAAACATGATTTCTCTATTACTTCTCTTTAATTTAATTTTTTTTAAAATAATTTTATTTGCGTGTTTCATTCTGATATATAAATAGTGTATTGTATCGGATGTGTATTACAATGATCTTAGCATATACAAGTTTTCCTTTCACTCGTTAAATCACCCACTCGTTCACCCACAAATCCGTTAACATAAAAATAAAAATTTAACATTGTCCTATCAGAGTGCAGTTTGCACCATAGGACTTATCAAAAATTGCCATTTCTTTGTGGCAAAATGTTTTTTTTTCTCATTTTCTTTGAACTATTTTTTTTTTTTTTTTTTTTTTTTTTTTGGCCACAAAACAATTGACTATTTCATAAGTCTGCAGTATACAGCACTCCGATACAACAATTTGTTAAATTTTTAGGATTTTTTAAAATGTAAGCGGACTTATGGGAATTTCTGATCTGTTTCTTTTCTTTTGACACAAAGAAAAAAATTAGACTATCAAAAATTTTGGTAAATTTCGACGAGGAAATTCTTTGAGTGTGAAGATATGTACTCAGGTCTCCCGATCACAATAGTTAAAGTATTTTTATGTAAATGTATTTATTAAATATAGCCGAGAATATACGCTTCCTCTCTTCAACCCGGATAGGTAAATGTCTTCACTAGTAACTTTAATAGATTTAATCGATTGTTTAGAAAAAAAAAAAATCTAACCACGAAACAATAAATTTCATTTTTATATACTTTCTTTCCCTTTTTTGGATAAACATGATTTAAAGCTTTGTGTTTTATTTGCTTCTGCCATTGTAAGCTAGTTCGAATCTACAGCTATTAGAAATCACTGATCCGCACCATAGACTCTTCCCTACCCCCCCCCCCCCCCCCTTCACTGCTGTCGCAAACTCTTCTACTCATGTGTTTGCGTGTTCAGTGTGTATATGTGTGTGTGTGTACGCGTACGTGATAGAAAAAGGGAAGTAAGTGTAACTATTTGACAATTGAATTCATTAATAAGGCATGGTTTTTGTAGCATTTGGTTACTTTAAAGTTTCAAATAATTTGTCGTTTCTTTTAGACGCATCTTCGTCTACCTATGTGGGAAAAGACAACCGTAACATTCTACATGTATTTAAAGTTTTTTTTTTTTTTAATCTCTTAAAAATGCCCTATTTATGATTAATCAAATATCACGTGCTAAACGTTTCACTTGAAATTCAAAAGTGTTATATTTGCGCCCATTTTTTTTTTTTTTTTTAGGTATTGCGTTGAAGGTTGAGGGGGGGGGGGGGGTGCTTTTGAAAAAAAAAAATAGCCATAATTATTTTTCGTGCAAGAGAAACCGTGAAAAAAAATTACACAGTCAGACCGCTCGAACTTTGTCGGATCGAATCCGCGAACTTCGACTTCGATCCCCTAATATTCCCGAAGAGCAACTGACAACTGGATTAGGGAAGCTTAATGGTTTTCAGGAACATGAATTTGTAAATCATCTGAGTCAACATCTCTCCCCTTGTTTTATACGGAACAAACATTTCGTTTTGAAATTCGACATTTTTTTTTTTTAATCCCATACCTTGTCTAACTGTATTATTAATAATACAGTTTTTATTTTTTTTTAAATTCTTAAATGTTATTTTAAGAAGTAATAGAATAATTATCTGTATTAATACTTTGAGAAAATTTGTGTTTTGTTATACACATTCTTTTATGAAACAGCTACATATACTTTATATTTTTCATAAATTTAGATTTAGTACAATACATTTATCTTTACTGAAAAAAAAAAAATATATATATGATATTTTTATTAGGATTAGTTGTGAATAACAGTGGACCCGTGAGAGCATTTCGCACTGCAGTCTAATATTTTTTAGCAATATATAATATTGTTAAATACAGGTTTAAGCTTTTAAAGAAAAATGAAGGATAAAAAATATCTACGAACATCATCAGTGGAGCTAGAATATCATCTCATTTATTTCACCAAAGTTACAGTGAAAACTGATCGAATATAGCAAAAGGCAAGCGCGAGAAGAAAAAAAAATAATAACAATTGTATTTTAACTGCATTAGAAGATGACGTCATCCGCTTCGGAAAAAACAAGGGACAAAGAAAAATAAATTGCATACAAAATAAAGTTTAATTTAATGTGACAAAGCATACCTTTGAGGCCACACGTGAAATACCACTGTTCGATCGATCGATGGTGTCTTTTTCTTCTAAACATTTGAATTTTGCTTTTTAATCATAAATATAAAATAATCCCGTGCGGTGAAATGAGACTATCTTTTTTGTACTATTTATTTTTTTTATAATCATTGTTGAGAACGATATAACTGCAGTATTTTATTTTTGTGGCAACACTGATATGGGAAAAACATTTCATTTAATTTATGAAAACAATGCCTATTTAATTTTTAATTAACTGCAATTTTTAATCAAAAACCTTGTTTTGACGAAATGGCAGCGTAGTATGTCAGAAGCCGGTTCAAAAACCTTTCGAATGATACCTCATTCATTGTTGTGCGTTTTGTAAATGTATAGAAAAAAGGGTGTTGAAAACAGAAATAATATAGATGATTCCTTTTTACATGCATTTATGCTTTTAGTCGGTATTGATTTAAAAACATTTTAAAATGAAAAACGGAGCTTTCTAAAAATGGTTTCCAAGTTTCGCCACAATTGTTTTAACTATTTTTTCCCCTCTCGAATAGCATAAAGATAAATTTCAAGTGATTACTATAAAAGAAATCGTGTATAAATCTTAACATTTAACACACCAACAACCGGTTATTTGACCGATACCAAATCCAAATATGTCGATTCGAACCAGAAATTTCTTCATGAAAAAAAGTAATATATAAATCACACAGAAATAAATTAAATAAAAAAGTTAAATAATTAAAAAAAAAAAAGTCTGGTGTGATTTTTTTTTTTTTTCTTTTTTTTATACTCGAGTAAAATTTTTAGTGTTAAGGATGCGGCTATTTTTAAAGAAATATTTAAACGTTAAATTTTGGTTTTGAGTTACAGTGGTTTCTAAAAATTCTATGAAGTAAAAGTTCTAATAATTACTAATTTAAATTGTGCAATTTTAAAATTATATACACAATTATTTTAAATGATGAGTTGTAATTAGATTTATTCATGGCATCTAGGTTTGAAAAATTATTTTCCAGTTAAATAATATATATTTTTTCGTTTTATTTATTTCGTTTTGGAAAATGATGAAATTTGGAATTATTTGTGTCTGAAAAGGTATTTTGAAGCATCTGCCTTTTTTCTTTACTTTCCCGAAACAATTCAAAATTTAATTTATCGGTTAAGAACCTAGATCTTAATTTCTTCTTATAAGAAGTAAAATGTCTTGGAAATAAAGGGATAGATCATTGAAGAGAAGAAAAGAAAACCTAGCAGATTTTTCTGACTTAGAAGCACTCAAAATCGGCTGCAGAAGTAACCTGGAAACTGTTCACTGATTTTATCTTTAAAAGATTAAGTGTAGCTGTAAGATGTTGCGCAATGATTTTTAACCATTGCACCTCGGCATAGTTCACTGAAATCATGGCTAAATTTTCTGTGGGAGAATTTATATCGTATGAAAAATGCATTTCGTTTTTCTTACTTAAATAAACGGGTTGAAATAAACTGTGATTGCACAGATCACTCTGTTCTGTAAGAATATGCAATACTTAGAATTTTTCTCCTTCATGAAATTACTATAATTTAAATAATTTAATGCGCAGTAGTATGTAATGAGCAATACTCCCTAAGTATATTTTAAAATTATCATAATAAATAAAAGCATGAAATAAGTACAGAAAATTTGCTTACTTTATTTGATTCAACTTTCTTTTCACTAAAATTTCGTCAAATACGAAAATTCGAAACAACCAATCAAGTTCTCTCTGAATTTAAAAATCGTCTGCTTAAATTTCTCAACTCCAACTTTTTATTGTACTTCCATTTATAAAGTATCACTCTGTTTTACAGCATTCTGTGTCTTGTTTGATCCTAGATTTAATAAAATAAAACATTTTATGCACGTCAGCCGATTAAGACTAATGTTTCTGTCCGTTTTAGAAATTATTTTTATTGTTACACTTTATTTTAGATGACATTTAAAAAAATTACAACTTTAGCATCGTTATATTTTTAAGTTGGGAAATCAAAAAGTAAATAGAACGAGGCTGTTGCTAGCAACTTAAAAGCAATGATTTAGCGATAAGTTGAATATTTTATGAAGAGAAACTTCAGTAACCAAAGGGGATCAATAGAAGATTATTGCAATGGTAGTATATTTTGGGTGAATGTAATTTATGCTAAAATAAATATTTGATTTCAAATTCATAGTAGATCATTTTTGTTCAATTCAACCGCGGCATTTTTTAAAAGTTAAAAAAAAAAACAAAAAAAAAAAAAACAATTACGTTGAAACATCGAAATCAACCAATAAAGTTCTCTGAATTTAAAAATCGTCTGCTTAAATTTCTCAACTCCAACTTTTTATTGTACTTCCATTTATAAAGTAGAACTCCTCCTTTTTATAAACTTACGAAATTTTAGTGAAAAGAAAGTTGAACCAAATAAAGTAAGCAAATTTTCTGTATTTATTTCATGCTTTTATTTAGTACGATAATTTTAAAATATACGTGGGAGTATTGCTCATTACATGCTACTGCGCATTAAATTATTTAAATTATAGTAATTTCATGAAGGAGAACAATTCTAGGTATTGTATATTCTGACAGGGGACATTTTCCATAAATACAAATTATTTTTCACTGCCAAACAGTTTTTTTAAAATAAGCGTAAAAAGCATTTGTCGAAAAATAATGAGGGAATTCATAATAGGTAGCGGGAAGATAATTTTTTTTTTTTTTTTAACAAACGTAAAAAGCATTCCTTAAAATATAATGAGGGAATTCATAATAGGTACTATTTTTAAATCAGTTATTATTTGTAGTTCCATTCGTTTAGAATTTGCTTAAAAAGCGAATCGATTAGCGAGACAAATTTTATCAATTCTTTGGCTTTTTGCACTATAGAAACTTAACATAAAATTCGCGTATTAAACATAGATTTGCGGGAGTTAAAAAATATTAAGAACTGTAACTACTGAATTATTTAATTGGAAATTTGTGTCTTCTACAGGGATTTGCATACTTTCAAAACTTTCACGAGCTGCATTTAGTAATTGCTTACTCTTTCAAGTTTCCAATATTACTGGAAAAGGGGCCTATGCTCGTTGTTTTAGAAGTCGCTTTTATTATCCGACCATTTTTGTTAAGAAGTTCCACAATCGGTTGTGTTATCTGTGTGCTCGTGCTATCTCCTTTTTTGATGTCCATGCCAAATGCTTATCGTACGCGGGCATAAATTTCAAGTGACTACTTATCACTCCTGGGAGAACAACTTGGTTTTTCAAAAGTTAGCGAGGAATAGAATATCTGACGGATGGCGTATGCGTAAAGAAAAAAAACTTCGGAACAAAGCACTCAAATTTAAGAAATATTATTTAAATTTCGATGTTACAGATTTTAAGAGACATTTTTGACCTTCTTTGTTTCGTATCCTTTATCCAGTTTTACTTCTAAAATTTACAAAATGTTGAGTTTGTTGTTGTCAAAATTCAAAATTGATTAACTGAGAACAGTGAAAACTTCATTATAGCTCTGAAATGTTTTTGGAAATTTTGTTAGTTTGAAAAGAATTTTCTCTATCTAGCACTGGAATATTATATTTAGAGTTCATAAGAAATGTTAGATTAACACTTTTAATATAGATATTGCCTTTAGATTCAAGAAAGATATTTTGAATTAAATAGTTATAGGTGTTAAAGGAAAAACTGTTATTGGACTAATTGTTCATGTTGCAAGACATGTTAGTAGAAACTCAAGATTTTGAATAATCTTAAAGTTCAATCAAAAATACGGTACTGTAATCTGTGTTGATTCCAATTAAACTTTTATTTTAACTAGAGAATACTCGTGCAAATCCAGGGTGTTTATAGTTTTTGTTTTGCCACAAATGATTCCATTAATAATCGTCGCTTTATTTAATCACAGACAGTTGCTTAAAGTTCTGCTATATAATACGTAAGATTATTATTCTAAATCAATGGTGACATATAAAAAACGCATGCATCCAAGGCGTGTCATATCCTGAGCAAATGTACTTGAGTTATTATTATTAAAATCCAATACATATGAGGGAGAGCTCGCTGCAAAATTTGGGTATCCAATTTTGGTACAATCAATTTTTCCATCTACACACAGTTTATATGCACACATAACAAACAGAAACAGTAATGTGGAAACTTTTTGCCCCAATGAATTTTATTTTTCCCCTATAAAGACTTTTAGTCCATTTAAAACAAAGTACGGAAATATATTTAAAACAGATCTCATCTCATTTAAAGAAAATAGTTACTAGTCATCAAATACATTTTGATAATATTATTAAACTTTGAGCATTTTTTATCATATTGTCTTATGAACAGGGCTGTGGTGGAGGGTATACAAGTGGATACCCCGTATACCCTCTGTATCACAAGTAAAGCTATAGCGTATAGGGGAGAGCGGTACACAGTGGACCACTTTTTCAGTTAATTTTTTTTTCTCTTTAACAGACAAACTGATCTGCATAAAAATATTTTTGAATATTCCTTAAATCTTTTTACATTCATCGTAATTTTCTCAGAACATAGTTTTTAATCCATTAAAAAATATATATTTATATACACCCGTAAAGTGTTAAATAGAATCATCACCAATTAGACTATAGTTATATTTTTTTAAAGGCAGTAAATACAAAACAATATTTCTTACCATGTTAAATATTTTTTTGTTGTTGTTTACTTTATTTTACAGTTAAATAACTTCTTAAATAATATTTCTTTATAGAAAATAAGGAATTATTGAATATTTTGAACATTCTACATTACAGGAGCTGAGTGGATTGTGGTTCACTGTGCCCCATGTTAAAGTTCAATAAATAAAAATTAATATTGTTCACAGCTTTCTTTTAATCATATTATCTTTAAAGTTAAATAAAAAGAAGTATCTTACCTTTGCAAAATAGCTGTTTTATCTTATTTATTTACAACCTTTAATTACTAGAAAAAGATGATGAAAAGTTTCACTTTTAGAATCTCAAAACTACCAATCAGGATAAAATGGTTCACTCTGAGGTAAACATGTTCTATGAAGGCTATAAATAATCAATCCAGTGCTGTTGTCTATTAGGATAGAAGATAAGCTTATTTTTATTTATTTTTTTAAATAAATAAAATATTAGGGGGGGGGGGGGGGTCCACTGTACCCATAGGTCCAGTGTGTACCGGTCTTCCCTACTGTCTACCCTCTGCGTATAGCGTATACTGTCTCCCCTCTGTCTATAGCGTATACTCTCTGGGTTTTTTACGACTACAGTACTGCATATGATGGAATGATTTTAGGAAAGACGTTTAAATAAAAAGTGACTCCTATTCATCTAGGGACAAACCTTAAAACCTCTGTGAACTTGGGCCTCGCTCCCCTTGTTCGCTGAAAGCGAGTGTGCTGACCACTAGGTAGACTCGCTTCTAATTCTTTGTAAATGTCCAATATAGCTAATAAATTAAAATTGGTTGTAATTATTAATTTTCGATAAATGCCGTGAGTTTTAATTTGGTAATTGCTTGATGCTTTCATTTTTGTATAAATATTCACCAAGGTGAATAAAATTTATCTTTTGAATTTACTAACCATAAATGTCCCACATGTTAGGAAATTTTCGTTCTCTGCTAAAACCTGCAGGATATACAATATTTATAAGTGCTCATACTGTATTTTGGGTAATAAACCATTCAGTATGCTGTAATTGTTGATCTAGTCTCGTTTATTGATAAACTATTTATTGCATAAGCTGCACTTGTAATTGTATTTAATAAATTGTCCACTGAAAATGTTTTTTTTTCTCTAAATATTACTGTCATCCCAAGTGGAGGCATTTTTTTTTTATCATTGTGTATATTTGTGCATATGTCTTTGTGTTCCATTAATAGTGTAAGTAGAAACTTGCGCTTATTAATTAAAGATGTGATATGTATATATTTGCTTTTTGAATACAATTTACCTTTGTAACAAAACTTTCTTATTTAGGCTGTATATGTCAACATTGATTTTAATCGTTAAATATACTTTTCCCTGCTTTAATCTTACAATTAAAAATATAGTCTTCCAAAATTGAAAATGAACATCATTTAAAAAGAGTACACCTTGCCATTTAAAACTGTGTAACATATCTTTTCATCATTTTATATGTGCATTGACATTTCATTATATACCATGTGTACATTAAGCCATAATCTTAGTTTTGATTTAAAATCAAAATGATTAAATGAGCAGTGTATCGAGAAAAATTCTGACAAAAGTTGCAATATAGTTAGTTTTCTTGTTTATATATGAAGAGAAGAGAAATTTATAAAAAATATATTATTTTAATTTAAACAATGTCGCATAGGCATTATATTTATTTTTACAATAAATGAAACGATTTTGTTTGATACATTGCTTACATCGTATCTGCGAAAGAAATTGCTATATATTTTTTTCAAAAGTGTTATCTTCCTTTTAGCATATTGTTTTTCCTTTGTTAACCTATGCAGTTTTCCTGCTGGTTTTATTGTCTTCCCATTGCTACTTCCTTGTTATTTTTCAAATTTTTCTAAAACATCTCAAAAAATTTGCTCTATTTTACAAAGTTTAGAGGGGGTATTGTGTACCTAATAAAACTTTGAAGTTTTAAATATGAGTAAAAATAATAGTGCCAACAAGTGAAAAATTAAATCTAATGTACTATTTTAAACCATTTGTAACCTTTACTCAAAGCTAAGCCTGTACTCATAGGTTAACATTGGAATATTTGTATTCCATACAATGAAAAAAGAAAAAAAATGGTTGTAGGCTTCCAAAATTTAACAAATTTTTGTTGAAAAATACTCAGTATTTTTGTTTTATTTTTAACGCAGTCATTTTTATTCAGATATTAACTAACCTCTTTAAATTAGGACTGTGCTGAAATTAACGTAATGGTTATTTTATTACTTTTTCGATATGAAAAATGCGTTGTATATGATAAATTATTTCGTTAAATTCGATAATGGGGGTTTTGTAAAGAATTCTTTGTTTTCATACTGGTTCAGCTGTTTTTTCCTTTGTAATTTTCCACATACACTTAAAAGATTTATAACAGTCAACTATAGACACTAACTAAAGATATTCTTTAAATTTCAGCACAGTCTAAGTCTATATAAATATATAATCAAAACTGTTTTTTTCTCGTGATTTTTCTGAAAGGAAAAATCATTTTAGATTGTTTCTTTTCACTTATTTTTTTAACTGAATTTATTTGCATTTAGCTCCACATCAAACTAGGACTTTTGTCCTGAAGAAATCAAAATGCTTTATGTCACTTGTTTTTGACTAAAGTGACTTACCCAGTTGAAAGAACAGTAGTAAGGTGCGGTAGTCATGTTTGTTTTAAATATTATACTTGAATGTAAATATAGATTAAAACTGATATATTTTTTATGAGGATGGTATCACTTGACGTTTGTAATTCTCCTTGCACAGCTGGAGTTAATAACAAAAATACTGAATAAGACACTGATATAGACGATAGAATGTATAAAATTACAACTGTATAGACAAAAGAGCTTTTTTCCTTCTGTGCTAATTCTTCCATTCTTGTAAATTTACTCAAATTTGTAAATTATTTTTTAATAAGCAATATGCTTCTTAATATTCCATCCATCTTTTGGATTCATGTTATAAATTTCAGCTTGTTTTGGTTCTTATACTATAAACAATCGTAACATATTTTTGTATATCATCGTAGATTGTAAAAACAGTCGCCTGTAATGTCATAGCTATCAAATTTCCTTGTATTCTATTTTCTGAAGTGAAACAGTAAAATAGATACTGGTCTGTATATATGTTGAAAAAGCTAAATGTTTCGTCAAAGAATATTTATTGTGTAATATTTAAGCTCTATTTCAGAATTATTTTATATGAAAATGTTATATTTATTTTGAATCGAAAAAAAAAAATGTGTGCCCTAAAAAATAGGCTGAAATGTTAATAAAATCCACTGTAGTTTCAATCAGTCTCTGCAGTTTTATTTTGTTCGTTTACCCCCATTTATTTTTGTTAAAATGCTATATTTTAAAATGTGCATAATCTATGTGGTTTCAAAGAGAGAAAGAAAGCTTATAGCTTTCATTACAGAACTAAATGAAATAATTAAACTGATCTAAAATAATCCAAAGCTTTCAATCTACTCTTTGGAATATACAATAAAGATTTAATTGCATGTTAAGCTTTCTGTATTCAAGATTAAATAAGAGGTAAATCGTAGTTCCTTTTCATAAAAAAAATATATATTTCTATTATTTTAAAGCTTCGGCCTACTCTTTGAAAGATGAAAAGGAATAATACCTGCATTCAAATTCAAGATAACAATAAAGGCTAAATTGTAGTTTTTCTTAGAAATGTGAAAAATATTTATATTTAAAAGTTTTAAACTAAATCTTAATGAATACCAAAGATAAATGTGTGACGAACTGCATCCTTTTATACGAAGCATTCATAGAAGTAATTTCAGTATTTTGTGAGTAAAGAGCAAGCCCCCCATGCTCAGAAATACTTAAGTTTAAGAAAATCTCATTGATAAAAAATATGTTCCAGTTTCAAAATCTAATTTCAAATTTGATGTTATTTTTCCCATTTAAGACTATTTATGTATTTTTGTGTTAAATATTATTTACAACTTAAAAAAAGAAATTAATCGAATTAGCATGGGCATCATAATAGTCATATACAGAGGTAAGTCTAAAAAAATATTAGGTATTTCGTTGCAACAAATACTTGGTCTAAAATTCCATATTGAAAGAGTGTAAAATACTATGATTATTGTATAGCTCAATGTCATAAAAAGCAGCCTTTTTCTGTTTAAATATTGCCTTTTTAGTTCATTTAGAACTGTCAGCAATAGGGCATTTTTTTTTAAAATTTCAACAAGTATTTCTATAAAAGCTGAAGGGTTCTTCAGTTCTTAATTTGTATTAGGCTTACACTCTTAAAAATTGTCTTTCACAAAGTAAAATAGCAAATGAACATAAATTAATTTAGTATCTATTACATAATGAATAACGTTCACAATGAGGGTTAAATTGTTGTATGTTATTAGCTACATATATAAGTACATACATTAGTTATACGTATATAAGTTAAAACATTCTGATACACAATTCTTTTAAATATATTTGATATTCATATAGAGAAAGATACATGCTTATTAAATACCTTTGGAAGTATCATATTCATTTAATTTCACGAAAAGTTTCATCGGATATCATTGGTAGTGGTCATTGTAAAACAGGGTAACAGGTAAGTTTTTCTATATATTGAGATCAAATGTTGTTATCTCAGGAAATTTAACATTATAGATAAAGCAGTAAGTACATTTTCGTATTCATCACGATACATGAAATTTGCATTGATGGTGATTGAACGCTATAAATGGTATAATCAATTCATTTTTAAAACGAATTCTATATCGATGCGGGTGTATATCTGTGACACTATCCTTATTTGTGTCTCGTATTTTTTTTTTTTTTTTTTTTTTTTTTTTTTTTTTAACATTCTTAAACATCATGTTTCATGAAATGAAGCAGCATGATTTGTGTGAACGATTCATTTTTGAATGAAATCGCTGAAATCCTGTCTCAGTTCAGTCAAAATTCATCAATGGGATACTGGATAAGTACATTTAAATTACAAACAGTCAGTTTATTTAACTCCATGTCTGTTATGACCTATTTTTGATTTGTGCTTGTTGACTTGAAATCAACCAGAATATTTATATGCACTGCCGTGATTATTCTTTGTTATTTGCTTTCTTCACAGAATTACATTTTTTTTACGTATAATTAACGAAATTTTACCAGTGGAGTGAATTAAAATATCGTGTAAGTTTATGTCTACAAAATATTCGTCGTAGATTGCTAAAGTCACAATTGATATTGTGTTTCCTTTGACAATAGTATATATTTTTTCTGAACTTCAAAATCCTCACCATAGCTTGGTTGACTGATGATAGCTTTCATAAGAGAGGTGATTTCTGGACTGATTGTATTGAAGCTGAAGCTTCAGATAATCGGTATGTGTGTGTGCGAGAAGGGGGAGTCATAAACATGTTATAAGAGCATCATTTCCCACTTGTTGAGTTCAGGCCCTTATTATCAGGACATTAGCCTTGCTCTCTTAATACCTCACGTGTCCTGCTCGCTTAACGAAAAAGATCGTTAGTAACTCCATTTTGTACCATTTCAACTCTTCAAAATTAATTAATGCATTTCAGTCTACATCACTGATAGTTTAATTTATTATATATATATATTGCCGATTTTTATGAGATTTAATAGTTATTAACAAAAAATTATATAATATATATTTATTTATTTTGATAAATGGAAAAATAGCCCTAAGATGACGAATTTAAATATTTAGATTTTATTTTAACCCTTTATATCCTGAATTAATTTTCCAGCTACTTTTTAGATGCTCAGAATCCTCGATTATTCCCACCAGTTATTATTATTTTTTTTTTTTTGGTAAAGTTTTCCTTATCTAATCATAGCATTTTTGCGATTCAATTAGGTGAAAATTTCTCATTTAAAAAACCGGTGGTAACAGATTAAAAATTCTGTAAAAGACGCTTGTCGCAAAGGGGTTAAAGTGGTACTTATAAGTACCGTCAGGATAAAAAGGGTTAATGCAAATTCCAACACTGAAACCCACACATTCCAACACTGCGGGGTTTTTTTTCTTTTAAGTAACATTTTCAGATGGAAGAAATGTTATCGCTTTCATTTCTATATCCTATCGAAAATTTGAATTTTTGATACGATTAAAGATTCACTGGAATTTGTATCGCAGTATTACATTTAAAACTAATAGCAGTATTGCAAGATTAAAATTTCGCGGGGAAGTTCAAGTTGGCCATTAGAAAAGTTATTTAACCTACATGCTTTACAAACAATGTATTTTCTAATTTAAAAATTTCAGTTGATTTATAGCTATGTTTAAAGATAATATTGTTTTGTAGTTCAGAATATTTGCTCTCGATTAATATATCCTACAAAGAAGGTTTGTTTTGCGATTATCTGCTATTTCCTCCCGTTCAGCCTAATGACAAAGGTAAGTAAATTTATATTTTTTATATTCTTCTTTTCCACTTTTATTTTATTCCTCTACATTTTTTGTAAATTGAAAATATTGACCGTATTAGTTTAATATTTTTCAATGTTTTGTTTTCCTTTCTTCCTTAATTGCCGCATATTCTTGAGAGGATTTTTTCCTACATGCGTGTGTTCGACCCCAAAAAAATAATTTAAAAAATTACATAATATTAAAGGTAATTTTGCAGAATATTGTACGTAATATTGATTAAAATTTAAAAACTTTTATTTCATTAAAAATATGGCACATTGTATCACTGAATACAAAATGAAGACGTCTGAAAAATATTTACATTTCAGCCTTTTTAAAAATTTGAATTTAATAATTACATGTATCTGATGTAAATAATAATGTTTATACTTTTGTATAATGTAATTTGTGAAATTAGTTTTATTTTCTAGTCATTGTAAATAAATTTTTAAATTTTGCTTTTGTTTAAATACCTTTTTGAAATTACTTGCTGATTTACCGTACGGATGTCATTTTGTGTGTCTGTCATATAAATTACAAAATATTTTTCAAATTACTTTTTTTTTCGCCGAAGTTACGTTTCATAGCAGTTTGCAATCGACAGCAAGCTAACAAAAGAAATTTTTTTATCCCTCTAGTCTCAAGCATTTTTCAAGTTAATTTTATTCCAATACTTATTCCAAATAAATGTTTATATTTCAAGAGTCAAAAGTGTGTTTAGTGCATTACTGAAAGGGAAAAATCGTGTTTTTCTATTACAAAGAAAGAAAAAAGGGGGAGGGGGAATAGTAATTGAAGATACTCAAAAAAATTATGATTGAATGTGGATCCCCCCCCTCCCCCCCAGCGCACTTTGACACGGCATTCTTTTAAAACTAGAACGACCGGAAATTTTACTCAAGTTTTATAAAACTAATTCACACCAGAATTTTTATTTAAAACATTTTAACTTATATGTTTAACATATTTCTGAGAGATTTATATTTAATTTATTTTAAAAAGAAATTTCTGGTTTGAATCTGAATACATTCATTTGGTAGCGGTCAAAATGACCGCTCATGGTCGTTCTAGTGTTAATGTAAAAAATGTCAAAATAAGATTCCATTTCTTAAATGTAACATTTCATTAAGTATTCATGCGTATTTGTTACGAGTTTGCTTGCACTTTCCGATAATTAATTGTTTGAGACTTGAGGGGTAGAATGTAAACTAATTTTTATAAAAGTTATTTTATGGATATTTACTTAAAATTTTAAAATGGTAGATCTAAACAATCTGTGGTCATTGAGCTAAATCAAGGTGTGGAAAATTAGTTAATAAAAATTGACGGTTTTTACTGAATGTTTAAATCATGGGCGCCCGCACAGAAGGGGGGGGGGGGGTCAACCTTACCTTATCCCGGATTTCCAAATTTAAATCAACTAAATTTTCATTTTCTCTAATAATTTTGAAAAGTCTCAAATGATTGAAAATAATTAAACACTAAGAGATAAATGAACTAAGGATTTTTCGTCAGGGCCCGTGGAACAATATTTAGTTCTGCGTTAAAACGTTATCTTAAACAGAGGGTAAAACAATATAATAAACTGTTACAATTCTTCATTTTCAAAAAAAGGCCGGTAGGAATCTATTTTCAAATTTTTTTTTACATATCTTATTTGGTACATTTCTATATACATATTTTTGTTGATGTATTTAAATATTGTCTTGCATGTGGGGTTCTTTCTGACCAATAAAAAAATAGTTTAATTGCTTTCATGTTTATATTCTCTCTCTAAAAGAATAATTTAAAAAATAATAAAAACGCGGCCTTGGCAGCTGACTAGACACATCTGTTCCAAAATCTTGCCCCTCTCTGGATTTTAATCTGCGGGCGTCCACAGTTTGAGTGTGTACAATAAAAGGCTAAAAAAGGTTTAGTTGCCGTTAACTTAAAAGTAAATAAAGCCTCGAATAAAATTTCTGGATATATTTTTTTTTCGACCTGCTTGTAAATAAACTCCCTCATTTGAGACTATATTTTCTATTTCATTTTAGCCCTGCTAGTGCGCAGTTGGTATGTGTTGGTGTGTCCATTTCCGTGCGAGTTGTTGAGTCCAAGCTGTGAGGAAGTTGTCCCGGGATCGGGCCACAATTAGTGCTGGCTGGTGTCTCTCTCACGGCAATCGTCTGCGGACGGGCAGATGCTGCTATTTGCTTCTGCGTGGGTAGAGTGAGCGGGGGTCGCTGCGATGAGCCGCTTCCTGTCCTCCATCGCCCCCAAATGCCACTTCCTCTGACCTCTGCGATCGTTGTAACGCTGAAAACGACGACTCTCTCGATCTACTAACGTCAGAGAAAAGACGGGCTGCTAAAGCTTTGCACTTTAATATGCAAGCACTCGCATTTCCTCGCATTCATGTCCATAGAAACATGAAATTTCTATGAAAAACATCAGTAACAATAGTCCTAATGTAAATTATAAAATAATGTACACTTTATTTTTACTCCTATCCACAAATGTTGCAAAAACCAGCACAATCCTAAAATAAACTCAAATCCTCGTGATTTTTTTTAAAAATAAGCATAAATTATTCCTGAAAATTTTTATTTATTTATTTTATTTTTTTTTTCATTTTTGATTTTCAGTTCTTGAACATTTTTTTTTTGGCATTATCGAAATTGATCAGAAGGTTTTTAAACACTCGAAACGAGCTAGCTATACTAGCTTTGCTTTTTCTTTCCCTTTAAACACTCAGTAACAGCAAACATGTAATTATTTATAGCACCAATCATTTAAATAACTTATAAAATGCATCATTTGGGCATAAATATTACACATCCTAAATGTAAAATAATTTTATTCATCCTAATGAATAAAATTACGGGGGGAAATGAATTCAGCAACATTTTTTGGCGATGGCTTTATGCATTTCTACAATGAACGATGTAAGAATTTAAAAGTCAGCATTTGTTGAATTCATTTTTTGCTTTTAAGATTTTTTTTTTTTTCTAGTACAGTTTTTGTAAGGATTTATATGTTTAAAATTCATTTTCTTACTTAAATGAATATTTAAAACGTATATTTAGCACATTTTATTAATTGTAATCTTACTTGGACCGTGCCGATCAATATGCTAATGATCACTATCACTAATGTTTATATGCACATTTGTAATTACACAAGTTATTTTATTGCCTATTTTATATTAAATTTCTCTAAGCGATAATTTTTCTAGTAACTGATTTTCATCCTTTTAAACTATTTTTTTTTTTTTTTTTTTTTTTTTTTATGTTATGTTTCAGTCGTTTTATTTTTTCCAAAAATTTTGTTACGATCAATAATATCTCTATTTGAAGCACAATTTCCTTGCTACCTTTTTGTTATTTATTGCTCAAAACTTTTTTTCTTGTGTTTCTATATAACATCATGACAGCTGCTAAATCATCCTTAAACGATTAATTTCATTTTTATGGATCACTCCTTTATCACATTCCATTTTTTAACAAAATACAAAATTTAATACATAAATAAAATAACTTAAGTCCTTATTTAGAGTCATGTTATGTTGGCAATTTGTTTCTTTAAACCGTAACTAAAAATTAAACAAGTAAAACTATTGTCTCTCATATATTAATTAATCCATAATGTGAATAATATGTTTTTTAATTGTATATGTCCATTATTCTGGCTTTTCCGCTGGACATTTTTTAGTTATTTTGATAAACTTTATTTTTTCATGCAAGCTTAAAGCATAACTATTTAAAAATTTTGTCCCTCATCATGTATTTAGATTGCTTGTAAGTATTGTGTATATGATTTTAAAAGCTTTTAATGTTTAAACGGCTCCTTTTCACCCCAGTTACATTACGTATGAGCAGATTTTTCAAACTATCTGAGCTTTAGTACAAATCAAATTTGATAGTTGTATGTAGTCTAGTCTATTGTAAATACATATTTGTTATATATAAATACCATATTATAAGGGAGTATTCCTAATAAACTAAATGCATCTTTTTTTTCTTTTGTGTTATTTCCATTTAGTGCAATAAATATATTCAATATATTGCCTTTGTCAAATATTAAGACTATTGTGAAGTTTTGGTATACATATTTCAGACTTCCATCCTTTATTTTTTGTTAATTTTTTAATGTAACGAAATTGCTGCATCTCAAAACTTTTATTAATTTAAAATATCAATAAATGTTAGTAATTATAAAATATAAAGATATTATGTAACTTGCACTAACTTTTATTGTTTAGAAATTTAAAATGCTCATGATATTAACGCATCTTAAATAAACGAACTAATAATGATAAAAAATTAAAAAGTCTTAAGTGTTTTGAAGTCTTTAGTCTATTTTAGATTTCAATAACAAATAGAAGTATATATTTCTCTTTTAAATTTTAAACCTTCAAACGATTAAAAAAGAGCTTTGTAAGGTTTTACTTTCTCATTGCCACAATGTTTTTCATCATAGAAAATTTAAGCCATAATTGAATAAATGTTTTTCACACACACGTGAAATACTCTATTGTAATAATTTAACAATTACATAATTTTGGATTTATTATTAAGAACCTATTTTAATCTTAATAAACCTAGCTTATGATATGTTGTGATATCATTATGTAAATATGTAGAAAAATGTAAATATTCGCACTATGTAAATAAGTCATGTAATTTATGATGTGTGTGTATCTGAAAAAAAAAGAGTTCATTTTATCAGCTTCCGTTGGCAAAATTAATTTAATAAATATATTTTTCTCTTACCAGACTTTGTGTGTAATTCTTTTCATTAATTTGTATGTTTTCATCAAATATCATTTTAATGTATTAGAAAAGGCAATTTCAGTCTGATATTAGCGAAAAATACACTTTGGTATTTAGAATACCACACATAGCGTTGTAAACTGCTACTTGAAAACCATAATCTGGTTCTTAAAAAAATGTTTTTTTTTTGTTTGTTTTTTTCCCCCATATTCAACAATGCGAAATTTTTGACACATTCACGAACTGGTATTTAAACATAAAAGCATGAAATTGGCAGGCATGACTATTAAGGTGATTTAGAATCGAATAATTTTTTTTTTTTTTTTTTTTTTTTTTTTTTTTTTTTTTTTATGATAAATGTATTACATCTTGAGTTATAAGTGATTGATGTCTCATGATGACATTTCTTGGGTTGTCGGGTCCGGAAATTCGGTTCAAACTGCCTACATTGACGGCATTTTCTAAACATATCGAAAACTGGAAAACGATATTAGATTTCATCGTTTCTGAATAAATTCACCCGGCAGTATTATGCGTTTGCTAATAAAAATGAATTAAAGAATGTGTCCGAAAGTAGTTTATTTGAATTTGAGAACAGCATCAGCAAGCTTCCCTACCTGCTATTATTCTCTGTGGGATTTTAAAGTTATTTTCTTTTTCCTCCCCCCTTTCCCCTTTTCTCAACAACACTAACATTTCTGACATATTCACCAAATTGTTTTCATTATTGTTTGCTTGAAATTTTCTGGTTTTAACATTCAGATGACATAGAATCGAACAACGTTTTTATTATAATTTCGTTATAGGCGTTTGGACGGCATTTTAAAAATTATTCGTTATTTTTGTAGGAAAATGGAAATTGGTTCCTTACTATCTAATTATCTGTTAACTCGCCGATAAAAATAAGTTCGCGAATTTGCCATAAAGAAACAGGTTAAGATTTGAGATCAGCTTTAATTTGCTTTGAAACGTAAGCTTTAATAGTATTCGTAATTTAAATTTTGAATCAAATGTCCGGAATTTTATTTATATTTAATTGATTGTAAATATGTGTTTCGATATTATAATTATATATATATATATAATTTGGGACCTGACGATTGTCTAAGTTCTACAACTTTCTATTATTCAATTTCTGTTATTTTTTACTATGTTTTTGGAATCTATATTAAGTGTGTTGGGGGGGGGGGGGCTGTATTTTTGTCAATTAGTTATTTTAATTTTATTTATAATTTCACAGTTTTTGTTGGTGGTCGGTAATGTTTATTTAGTGGTTATATATATTTCTTTAAATAATTAAAAAAATTATTTGTTAGTATTAATCGTAGAAAGATAACATTTCGCCCACCGTAATGAGTTTTCAATAGAAAATGTACGTGAAAATGATGTAGATTTCCAAGATTATGCAGAACCCAAATTAAGGAGCTTTTTCCATAATTACTTTCCCTCACCTGGATCTCATTTGAGGCTTTTAAGTTATGTTTTAAAAATAGTTTCGTTTTCGAGCAATTTTCATTTTGACTGGCATGTAATGAACACGAAGACCTCATATGCGGTATAAATTATGTTTTAATTTATTAGTTGTACAAATTTAAACAATATATTTTTATACAATTAATAAATATTTTTTAAATAATTCGTGAACGAGGGAGTTAAAAGAACTGCGCAAATTAAAACATTAAAAATAAACTTAAACATCTTTAAAAAAAAAATAATAATAATAATCTAGATGAAACACTTTTTATAATGTCTGCAAAAACACTTTTAAAAATCATCTGAAGATACCATAAAATTATTGGAAATGCTTTTAACATCCAAACTTGTTTTTAATCATTAAAACATTGATCATAATTAAAGATAAACAGTACTTGTCAAGAACGTATTATTTAAAGCTCGACGCACGTTATACGTAACCGTAAATTTGCCATCTCGTGTTTTCGCTTGAAAAAGTGTCAATGAGTTCCAATTTAAAACGTTTGTTGTGTTTTTAATTAATTGCATTGTATCGAAGTTATTTTTATTTTATTTTACTAAATATATTCTTCAATACACATCTGCTGTATGTCATAATTACGTATAAATTTTGTCCAAAAAAGCATAAAATGTTCAGATACAGTTAACTATCAAAAGTGATATTTTAATACTTTTGATTTATTTCTCTTAGGTTTCTGATTGGATTTTTATTCTCGTAAAAGAATAGTGCATTCGAATACACATCTCAGTATGTCAAAGTGTCATGTGCTTAATATCCATAAGAAAATATAATGTGTGTGTGTGTGGGGGGGGGGGGGGTATTTTATGTTTCAATGCTCTTTTTTCGTCTTATTTGTAAGCGGCATATACTGTTGAAAATTGCTGAAATATCAGACTAGCTTTATCAACTGCTGTTAATGAGTTTTACTGGAGGACAACTGTTACAGTAATACGAGAATTTAAATTCTTGCGAGGAGAACTGGAACACTAGCAAAATTAAGAGATATATATTTGCACGTTAGAAAGATCTGCTTCTATTTTGCTAAATTAGTTGCTATATGCCACATGTTAATAAATACAAGGATAAAGACTTACCGCTTACTATATCACAAAGCCATTTTAAAATGGAAAGCAAATTTTTAATACCTCTGCGGTCTTATTTAGTATGGCTTTAATTTTTATACTTATAGTTGATATTTTAAGTCACTATAACTGATATTTAGTAGAGCACAGATTAATCAACTTAGCAAATTAATCGAATTTTCAAACTATTTTCTCGCAAAAATTAGGCCATCTTTGGGTCCCCTTTAAAAAATTCTGTTTAATATGGCCTTCACAAAATTCCATTAAACAAAAGCAAACTCATCATAAATATTTGATTAATTAATTAATTTGTGCTAAGATTCAAAGTGTGCAATTTGCAAACAAAACAAGCTCCCCAGGAAGGATATTTTCACCAGGAGGACTTACAAAAGTTTAATGATTACTTATTTGGATTCGATCTTTCGTCACAAAATTTTATTTAAAAAAAAAAACACAAAATGGAGATTTTGCCTCGACCTTTGTACTAAGATAGGTTCTTCGGTGTAATTGACATTTCATCAGCTAAATTTGAAATCCAGTCTTTAAATTAGAAAATACATTTAAAAAATACTAAGATTTTAACCGAAATGGTAGTGACCAGACACATTTGATCAAATTGGGATGCCAAAGAACTGGCCAACTGTTTTTTTTTTCTTTATCATAAAAATAACTTCACGAAACATTGATAAAGTATACATTTAAAATAGATCTTTTAGGAGACAATGTAAACTGCAAAATTGTTTCGAAAAGAAAAAATAATCTGTTAAGTGCGAGTTTTACTCGCGCGCAAAAGGTTTCGTACAATAAATGGATTAATTACTTACTGCAATGTCACAAAAAATCGCTAGAATACTAAGACTTTGTAAAAAATTTGGAATTATTTTTCAATAATTTAATTTAGTTGGAATGAAAAACGTTGACTATTTATCATTATGATTCGCTTTACCTGAAACAAATACCTTGTACAAAGTTTAAACCTGGCATTGTGCCAAGCGCGCTTCGAAAGGAGGTTGCAAAGTTACAACGCGCTTTGATCCATGCCGCGTTTTTCTAGATAGGTTTTGAATTAACATCTCGGCTAATTACAGACATTTTTTTTTCGAAAATCATTATCGACAACCCTTGGATGATTCCGCGTCGATAGGTACCTCGAGCGGCCCTCAACTCCCCCGTTGAGCGCCCGCAAAGTGAAGTGTGTGTGTTACGGAAAAATGGGATTTTCTTAAAAACTATGTGACCTAGAATAATCGCTATAGTTTTCCTGCAAGGTTTAAATAAACTTCTATTACCCCTATTTGTTTGATAATTTTAGTTTCAGTAGATTCGAAAATAGGGGGAGGGGACGTATTTCTGCAGTACATTTTCGACGATATCTCTGAAAATGTAATACCTAAAATTAAAACAAATATATTTTTGAGTTTGGTGTTACGAAATCTTTCGAATAATACCTCGCATAAAAATAAATAAATAAAAATCAAGTAACTTAATCCCCCCCCCCCCCTACATTTTTCCCTAAACATATTTGTGAATGGCTAATATGAAAATATGTGGGTTAATAGCCTTTATAACTCTACCAAGTTTGAAATTTTCACGTTCCATAGTTTTCGAGAAAAACGGCTGTGGTAGACGGGCGAGTGATCTTATAATGGTTCCGTTTTCAATTTTTAAGTCAGTAATCCTAAAAAGGTTAGAAAATAAGATTCTATTAATGAAATAATCCTGCCATTAATTTATAAAATGTTGCAATATTTAAATTTTTATACGACCTCTCTAGACAAAATTGGTTAAATTAGAATTTTTTCCCCTTTTGCTGCAACATGATCATTACAAAAATCTGCTTTCCTGTATCTTTAAAAATGAATGAGTTTAAAATTTTCCATTGTGAATGGGAACTATATATAATTAGAAATGTAAATCTGTGACACATTGCAAAAAAACACGGACGATTATATTGGGTCGTTCGGAAAGTTCCTTCCGTTTGGGAAAACCAATTCGTACCAGAAAATTCTGCCCGACAATTATTAGACATTAGATATCGGAATTATTGTCTAATAATTAAATAACAGAGTTTTCCGGTACGAATCAACTTTCCCCCAAACGGAAAGAACTTTCCGAACTACCCAACACATACGCAGTAGACGTTAAACAAAAGATAGTCTTTACTTGCAACTATATTAGTGGCGAAGAACTCAAAAACATTAGAAGATTTCAGTTATGTATTGAAAATGAGAGAAAACACTTTGAAAATGCTTTGGGACTTTTTTTTTAAGGTATCCGGACACCTTTGAAACGTTTTCGATGAAAATATAGAATTTTCATTTTTGCATAATATTAAAATCCGATCTTTTATCTATCGAATTATGCTTTAATTGTGTCTGTATCTGAATTAGAATGATTATATGTTCAAGAAAATACATGGAGTATATAATTAAACCTTTAAATAATACTAATTATTTTTAAAGCAAGAACCGCCTTTCAAAGTTATTTTTAGCTTTCTCTCAAAATGAAGTTTTTCAGATTTTTACTGTGCGCAAAACATTCTATAGCAAAAAATTATGCATGAAATGCCTTGAATTTTTTTTTTTTTCTTATTTTACAAATGTTTATTGAAGGAATGGACTACAATCATGGTGACACATTAATTAATTTTATATTTACACTGGTATAAGTTAAAAAGTTGCAAGAAATTTTACGAATTTTTCATTAGATTAGTACTTCAAGTGCCATAACTTCTGCGATACAGATGCTATTATAATGCGGCTAGTCTATGTCCTACAGAAAGGTATTCTCTTTAGTATGCAATTTACAAAATGTGAGTGCATTGATTTGATTTTGAGTTATCATGTTTTGCACAAATGTCAATTTTTCACATAATTTTGACTATTTTTCACTTAAAAAAATTATTTCTGTGTCATTTCTAAAATGTTTATATATTTTTCTAAAATGTTTATATATTTTTCAAAGTTTTAACTTAAATGCCATTAGAAAAAAGTGGTATAAAAGGAAAATTTCAAAAACTCACCTCCGAAGGAGTGTGAGTACCTTAATTACGCTTCGAGGATTTAAAATTACGTTTGTCTGTTTACATGATCCATGCCTATGTTTAGTGCTTTATTTAGGTATAGCTGAGATACAATCTTTTTCATACTTGTTGGCATATTTTTTATCTAAAAAATTCCATAATAAATTTGAGAATTATTCTTATTTTTAGTGAGGAAATAGCATTTTAAAATACGAAAAAAATAGTACGTCAGTTTTTTTTCTTTATTACAATTCAGTTCATTTTGCAGATACAGGTATATCTTTGCAATGATCATGTTAAAGCAATAGAAAACATTTTCTAATTGTCCAATTTTGTCTATTAGTTTTGTTTGGGTCGTATAAACATTGTTTCATTTTGAAAATTAATGGGAAAACTAATTCAGTAACATAAACTTGTTTCTTACCTTATTTGAACATTTATCCAATTTGAATGGTCTGATTATCTCCAACAGGTAAAAATATTAAAGCGTTCTAAATCCTTTTGGGACATCTTGTGTATATAATTAAAATGTAATCACCTGTGAAATAAAAACTAAATAACTCTTGATATATTATGAATCTCCATTCTTTTACACATATTAGCTTAATTGGCTTATGAATTTTAAATAACATGTGACTCAGAAAAATCACACACGTGACAACTACTTTACTATTAAAAAATATATATATATTATTACTTTAGACTAAAGGTGTCACTACAAAAATGATTCTGTATGTGTCCTGTAATAACAATAAAAAAAAAGTAAAACGTTATCTAAATAATTTTAACTTCCAGATTTGTCTCAATTTGCAAAAAAGCACTCTCTAAAAGTCACACACGTGTAGGTGGAATTGCCCTTAAAATGAATGCTGTTAATTTGAATGTTAATGCTGTTAATATAGTATGTGTACATTTTGAACATGAAAATGTTTACTTGACAATTGATAATGTCCGAAAATAGATATTTCGTCTTTTGATACCAGCTGAGAAAACGGATTAATACACGTAAAAAAATTTCGCGGAAACGTTTCCAAAAATTGCGGGCAGTAACAGAAGCTTTTGCTTCTGAAATGTTAGGTGAAGAATTCCAAAATATTTACAGAAGCCTTATTAGAGGAACTCAGTAACGTATTGTAGAGGGGGGGGAAATGTAAAATGCTCTGATTTTTTTTTTTTTTTTTTTTTTTTTTTTTTTTTTATTATTATGTTTCTAGGATTTAGAACTATATTTGTGTCTTTACATAATTTCTGCACGTGCAATGCTTTGTTTAGGCGTATTTGTAATCCAATCGCCCCTCTCCCCCGCTGCCGCCACCATCACCACTTGTTAACATTTTTATATTAAGAATGCTATCATCAATTTATGAATGGTTGCTAATTTTACTGGAGGCTAATTTCACCTTTAGAAAATGTGGTATAAGAAAGTTTTTGTAATGCTTTTCTTCAAGCAATAGGAAAATATTTCTAATTGACCAATTTTGTCTAGGAGGGTCGCTTAAAATATTATAAGTAACTTTTTGAAAATTAATGTGGGAATTATTTCATTAACATAATCTTACTCCCAATCTTATTTTGAATACATTCGCAATTTACATTGCCTATTTAACTCTAAAAGGTAAACCATTAAAACGTGTTTCAATATTTTTGGGACACTTTGTATGTATGTGTGTTTGTTTGCATATGTATATGAAGGGCTCTGATGTAAAACAATGTAACTAATAAAATGAGAGTTTTGATATATTCAAGTTTTCTAAAGAAAATCCCAGTCAAAACTATTGCGATTGTTTCCTCTAAAACAAGTGATTTGATATGAGTGATACTGAACCTTCAGTTAACTTATGTGTTATTTTTGTACGATAGATTTCATTTTATTGGATATTTTCTCTTATTGAATTTTAATAACAAAAACTCTCTGTACATTTCTAAAATTCATCTTTGATTACGATGGCCGATATATTTGAGTAATAAATAATCTTTGTACTTTAAAAAAGATGTCAGGATACAGTTAAATAATTTTGCACGAAAAATTTTTAAAAGTCAGTTACCATGTTTTACACCTAAGCCCCTCATATATTCAGGGTGCCCCCCCCCCCCCCCAAAAAAAAAAAAAAAGGAAACGTGCTTTATTTTTTTTTAACGGTTAGAGATATGTATGTAAACTGCAAAAGTGTTCAAAATAATGTAGGAATTAAGATTACGAGCAGGGAAGACCAAGCTCGGTCAAAATTAGCTTTGAGTTCAAATATCATTGACCCATGAGCAAAATTGACCCACTAATCAAATTTTCTCGAACATGTGACCAAGCCCAATTGTCTTCTCGTACCCAAAACCCGTAGAGGATTTAAAATTTAGTCAAAATAGTCTGAGCCGTTTTTTAGATAAAATTAGCTTGACCCACAGTGACCTATGACCAAAATGACCCACTAATCGAAATTTCTCGACATGTGACCTAGCCCAGTAGTCTTCTCGTTCCCTAAAACTCTAGGATACTAAATTTAGTTAAAATCCTCTGAGCCGTTTTTAAGATAAAAGTAGCTTGACCCATAATGACCCATGATCAAAATGACCCACTAATCGAATTTTCTCGAACATGTGACGTAGCCCCAACAGTTTTCTCGTGACCGAAAACCATAGGATGCAAAATTTAGTCTAAATAGTCCGAGCCGTTTCTTAGATAAAATTAGCTTGACCCACAGTGACCCAATAATCGAATTTTCTCAGACATGTGACTTAGCCCAATGATTTGCTCGTGGCCGAAACTCGTAGGATACAAAATTTAATCAAAATCGTTAGAGCCATTTTTAGATATAATTAGCGTGACCCGTAATGACCCAAAAATGACCCACTAATCGAATTTTCTCGAACATGGGACTTAGCCCAATTATTTTCTCGTAATCCAAAATGGTAGAATACAAAATTTAATCAGAATAGTTACAGCCTTTTTTAGATCAAATTAGTTTGACCCTGACCCATTGTGATCCAAAATGACCCACTAATCGAATTTTCTCGAATATGTGACCTAGCCCAATGATCTTCTGGGACCCCAAAACGGTAGGATACAAAATTTTGTCAAAATATTTCTGGTAAACTTGTTTGTTTACAAATTATACATTTTAAAATACCAAAAAATAATAAATTAATAAATAGTAAATTTTTATGAAATAGAATTTTGTGAAAGGGCATATTTTATTAAAAGGAATTTTGTGAAGGGCCCTATTTTATCAAATTGATTTTTGTAAAGGGGCCCATTTTATCAAATTGATTTTTGTAAAGAGGCCCATTTTATTAACTTTATTTTTGTGAAGGGGCCCTAAATAGGCCCCAAATTTTGCCTGGATCGACCCTTGGTGTCATTCAATCATTCCATCATCTTAACAACAGAAGTACTTTGCCCTAGAAAGGGTTAATACAGGCAGCAAAAGAGAAGTCGGTGTGCTTAAAAGAATGTGTTTTCCAGATAGTCCCACGCAAAAAGTATAATCTGATGTTGCGCTGCCTCTATATTCGCATACATCTTTATTTAAAGAAAAATACTCTGATTGCTGCGAAATTCGAATATGTTCTTAAGATGAAGTACAGCGAAGCCTCTAAGTTAGACACCTGTGGTTCCAGAAAGAAATGCTCAACATAGGGAGGTGGTCAATTTCTAAAGGTGCTGATAATTTCAGTTTAATTGAATTGGTCATTTTGAAAAAGGGGTAACTCCTATGGATTGACCCCTTTTCAAAATGACCGACTCAATTACAAGTGCATATATGCGCTCCTTTGATATTAGCTACATTAATCACTTCTAAATAATAATAAAAATAATAATCACTGGCAGTTTAAATACATATTTTTTAATTGAAAATCTTGACAAAAGAAACAGTACTAAAAAGTAAACATGCTTATATTGTCATGTGAAATATTTGGTAATTTCAGCTTACAATTTTCGTTTTATTTTAAATCACTATTTGTTAATTTCGTTCCTAATTTTTGTAAATATCCAATAAAACATCTGTATTTTTGTTATAAGCTGATGCTTTTCAGCAGAAAAAGGTAATTTGGGTATTTCAAATTTGGGTGACCCAAAACTATAAATCCTTCAATTGGAGAAAATATGTATTTCAAGATATAATAGGGTAAATTTATTGATACTATAAATATTGCTTTTTAGGTATGACGTTTATATCTCTTTCCAAGCGGGATAAATTTCTTGAATAGTATGAAAAAAAAAATACTTTTTTTTTCTTTTAAATAATGAAAAGTGGCCAACTTAGAATATTTTCTGAGTATTCTACATCCAAATTAGAGAGGTGTATAATTTAAAGAGGTTGTACATAATAATATGGACATAGTACATTCCCAGAAATAACTTCTATTTTATGGGGGTGTCCAACGTGGGAGATAAATGTACAATTTCTATTTGAGAATGGTCATCGTAGCCAGCTATACTTTTCATCGTATAGATTCACATTAAAAAATTCGCTTACTTTATTTTCGATAGGTGATTGTTGCTTGAACAAACTACTGTACTGAAGCTCTCCCTCTCGCCCATTTGGGGATGCGTCACGACTACGGGTATTTCAATCATTAGTGGAAAGGGTTTGTCAACGAGTACCTTTGACAGTATAGATTCCCATCCCCTCCCGTAAAGCTGACATCGAGCCGCTCATTTTCCTATTATTTCTTACTGAACTTGTCTAAAAGAAGCTTTTCCTTACGTATAATAAATTCATTAGTTTTTTCTGTGTGGTTCATTATCTCTAGTTCTTTTATTTTAAGAGAAGTCCGATTATTTCAGAGCTTATCTGCCCCAAATTGAGTCTTTCGCAATGCACTTCAGCTATTCAAATTCGTTAGGCATCCAAATCTAATTCGAAATGGGTGAGACTTTATTACATATTTGAAGTGCTCAGAAATTTCTCGTTCGACGTCAATGCCAAATGAAGAGAAAAACTCTCTTGACCTATCAGTGGCTGATTTACTATCAAGGCTTTTGCTCTCTGAGGAGACTGCTTGAAGCCATCTGATAGGTATGAAAAAAACATGTGACCTGCCCAGGATACACAGTTGATCTGTTCGTCTGAAGAACTAGATAGGCTGGGTGTTTATCAGTATGCCTAGCTTTTAGCCGTTGCTGAAGATAGCGCGCTACTTTTGAAACTCGGCACTTCTGACACGATTGGTTTTACACTGGCCCTTCGCTATAACGTTCACGGATTTACGAAAGTTTCCCATATGAAACGCGCCAAAATTCTATTCTTACTTTTATCATACTTTGAATTAAATATTCCTTTCTTCTAATTGAAAAGAAATTTTTACACTTCATACTTTCGCACCCGCTGACGTGAATTCACATTATTTGGAAATCTGTAACACCGCCTATGTTCGTTTCTTTTGCATTTTGTGTTGCATTATTTCTCAAAAATATACACAATATTTTTATTATTGTTTTGTTTTTTATTGTTATTATAAAAACATCCATTTATGTAATCTACGTACTATGCATATAAATACATCGTACAGAAACAATATAATTATTACGCATATCTATTTGCAACGCAAATATTAATGCAGAAAACCTTATGTTAAATAGTGCAACATTCAAGAGTAACGTTCATACGCGGGGCTTACTGCTAAAAAGGTAAAAACATGCGGTCGCGAATGTGTTAAGCCCTTTAAATCTTTCAACTGAAATATGACTATTCTCTACAGTATGTTGCATACAATACCTTTACAGTATAAAAACTTTTAATTTATATATATTCTAGTTGACCCGCCCGACGTTGCCCGGCCCCGTGATAAAACCTTACATGAACCCCAAATAAAAAATATCGATAATTAGTGATAAAATCGGTCATAAGACAGCATAAAAAAAAGCTTTTGCTTGGAGAACTTCACCCACCCCTCCCATTTCCCTTTCCAGTCTTAAAAAAATGAAATCGCATTATTCTTTCCCTTTTGTTCACCCTCTCTGAAACAAAGCAGGTGGAAGAATGGATGCTCCCTCCAGAAAGGGGAAATAAAAATAGAATGAAGGAGTATTTCCTAGAGGTAGGGTTGTGAGCAGTGAAGGTCAATAGGGGAGCTATTCTTTCCCCACAACCCTCTTGATTTCTTAATTATATTTCCTGCGTTATTTACACTTAAAAAAAAGTTGGCATGCACAGTAGGGTCGAATACGCACTGAAAAATTAAACCTTTTGCTTCTCGCTTTAATATATTAAATTGTGTGTGTATATATATATATATATATATATATATATATATATGTGTGTGTGTGGGGGGGGGGGGTTGAAGACTATATCAAACCATGGGTTCAATACTTCAACTTCTTCAATTATTTTACAATTTTAAATCAAAATTAGCTGTTGTTTTAGGAGAAAAAAATAACTACTAATTTCTTTTCTCTTCCCGTATGTACGTATTATTTTTAATTTCAAAATGCTATTACTATTTCGAGAATATTATTTCAAGGAATGTGTTGCTAAAACATTATATACAGGGTGTCAAAGGATTATTGGGACAAAGTTTAAGGGGAGGTAGGGGACATCACAAGGATTCAGATTTGGATAGCAATCCATGGTCGGAAACGTCTTCGTTCGCCGTTAGGTGGTGTTGTTAACAAGAGCATTAAAGGAAACCAGCGTTCTCAGATTAGGTAAATTTTTAATGCAGAATTCATACCAGAAACTGTACATAGCATGTTTGATTAATCAAATTAAAGTTATTTCCAGATTTTAACTCGAAACGCTGGAGGAAACAGATCTGCATTGTCGCAGTCATTTGAGCTGTCATCGCCCGCAGAAGAGTAGGCAACATTTTACGAACACCGAGCTGGCAGATATGCACACGGAAATGCACGAGAAGCAGAAAGTTTGTATCACGAAAGGTACCCACAGAGAGATGCACCGGAACGCTGGATGTTTCTAAATTTGCATCACAATTTTCGTGAATACGGATCATTACGAGGTAATAGGCATAGTGAGGGCGAGCCACGAGTGACTCGAACTCCCAGCATGGAGCAAAATGTGTTGGATAATGTTCGAAGGAATCGGAGTACCAGCGTACGAGCCGTCGCTGCTGCCTTAGGAGCTAGGAGGATCTCGGAGTAGTGTTCATCGTGTTTTGCAACGTGAAGGTTTACACCTATACCATCTGCAAAGAGTACAGTCACTTCTTCCCACAGATCATCCTGTGCATGTGCGTTTTTTGAACAGTGGTATCTCGATCAAGTCGCCAAGACGCGCATTTCCCACCCTACGTTTTATTTACGGATGAGGCGTACTTCACGCAAGATGGTGTGTTCAACCACCACAATGCGCATTTATGGGCTGGTGAGAATCCCCATGGCGTGAGACCACATGCTGCCCATCATCGCTTTTCAGTGAATGTTTGGGCTGGTGTGGTCGGCGACCTTTTAGTCGGGCCTTACTTGTTGCCAGCACCTCTAACATCTGCTGAGTATCACATCGTTTGGCAAGAGGTGCTACCAAACTTACCTAACACTATACCACAACATGTCAAACGCCATATGTGGTTTCAACATGATGGGACACCTCCCCCTTGTGGCAGATGTGTTCGTGAACATTTTAATCAGGTGTTTGGTCACCGATGGATTGGCCGTTGTGGACCGGCTCCCTGGCCCCCACGCTCTTCTGATTTAAGCAGCACACATTTCTTTCTTTGGGGTGCACTGAAAAGAATTGTGTATTCGGCCTGTGGATTCCGATATGGATCTGGTTACAAGACTTGTCTGTGCTGCTGCGGATATCCAACAAAATTCAGGTGTATTTGAGCGAGTCCGCCAATCCGTGATAATCGGTGGTGTAATGCATGCATCGCTAGCAATGGGGGAAACTTTGAACATCTTTTGTGACATTTTCACTTATCTACCACAGCACATTTAATATCTTTGACGAATAAATTATTTCAGATGATCTGTCTTGTGTCTCTTCATTTCTTGTACTTGTCATACTACTTTCCCATGATGTTTCCGACCATGGGTTGCTATGCAAATCTGAATCCTTGTGATGTCCCCGACCGCCCTTTAAAGTTTATCCCAATAATCCTAGGACACCCTGTATATACAGAAACATAGTAAAACCTCTAAATATGGACACCTCGGGCGAGCAGAAATTGTCCGCTATTCGTAAAAACTTGGAAGATATTCACAGAATCACTAGAAAATGCTTAATGTTTAATTAATTTTACGTAATTAACTGTATTATATATGTAAAATTACATTTCTTCTCTACGAGAACAAGGAAAAAAATTACAGTAAAATATAATGACAATTTGGATGCCAGTTTCTTTTTCTTTTTTTTTTTTTTTTAATTGCAAACAAGCTGACCCGCCCGGCGTTGTTCGGGCACGTATTTATAACCTAAAATTAACATTGAATGATTATATGAAAATATGAATATATTTAAATGAAAACCTTTCCAAACCATCATGATGCTGGAGACCCCACGACGAATTTCACCCTCGAATTTGCATGATTTTTTAAAAAATGAAAATCTATCCAAACAAACCAAGAGTTGAAGCCCCACTGCCTTCTGTAGCGTACACCGACAGTGTTATGCATTGTCTTTTAATTTTATATGTCTCTTTTAATTATATATTTTAAAATGAAAGACGTAGCCCGCGCCCATGATAATAACCTTAAATAACCTAAAATCAGTGTTGGATGAATTTATAATATTTAACGAAGATCTTTCCAAACGCAAACGAACATAATGTTAAGAGCCCCAGTGCCTTCAGCAGCGTACATCCTCGAATTTCCATGATTTTATATTGTTAAATGAAAATCAGTCCAAACGAACTAAGGGGTCCACGTAATAGTGATTGCCGATTTAATTTCTGAAGTTTAGTTACATTAAACTTTCAATTCTGACCAAAAGTTTCTGAGAAAACATAAATAATATAAAACGCCCCTTCCCCTTTTAAGCTCAAAATAATACATCTGTCTATTGAATATGTGTTTCTCAGCGCATGTACACAAACAAAAATACCTCCGAAAATATTTTACAGCGGAGAGACAGCGAAAAACAGTATCTGGAATGCATGAATTAAGTTCCCAAAGGTTGGTTGATTAGTTGGTTGATTATTGACGGCCAATTATCTACACTAGGGATATAGGCCCGGGGGGGGGAGCGCCCTTTGTGGGGGTCTTTCTAAGGGAACCTAACCCGTATTTACGCATGGATAAATCCACGGCTCGAAGAAAACCACGAAAACTCCGAACGATTAGGCCGACGGGCGCGATTGGGATCGAACCCAGCACCTCCCGTCTACCAGCTTCGAGAGCACAACCTCTCAGCCACTGGTGGGGCTAAGTTCCCAAAGGGACTTCCATAAATGATTTTTTTAATTAGGAAATATTAATATTCTTTATGACATTTTTAAAGACATGAAAGTGAATGCAAAATTTTAAAAATTGCAGAAAAGGTCCTACATAAAAAGAACCGATTAATATTGCTATTTTTAAACCGACAGAAAGATTAAAGTACGTACATGTAATATGGCCTGGTATTTTTCGTTTTCTCGTATTTCGGATAGTTAACCCAATGCAGGCTTCGAAAATTGGAAGAAAAAAGAAAGTTTAGAAAAAATGTTTTTTAAAAAGGTGTTAATATTGATATATATTTTAACGGATTGCACCGTTACAAAGGTTAAAGTACGAAATTTAGAAGTGTGTTTTTTGTTTTATCGTATTTCGAAAAGTTAGCCGAAGCGTGCTGCGAAAGAAGCGAAAAAATAATTGCGTTTTCAGACTCATTTCTTCATTTGCGGAATGTAGATTTTCCTAGCCATCGCACACAGACAGACACACACAGCTTTCTTTTATTAGTACTAACTGACCCGTCCGGTGATAATAACGTTAAATATACCTGAAATCAGTGTTGAGTGACTTTTAATTTTAAACGAAAATATTTCCAAAAGAACCTAATGTTGGGGGGCCCCACTGCCTTTGGCAGCATACATCCTTGAATTTGTATGATTTTATAGTTGATGATGTTGATAGTAAATGAAAATCTATCCAAATGAACGTAGAGTTGGGGCCCCCAGTGCATTCGACAGCGTACATCGGGCGTGCTACGCACGCTAAGAAGTGTTTTATTCTCCTTTTTCTTTACATTGAGTCATTTAATATTAAAAACAAACTAGTTTTTATTGTACAAACTCTCTAAAATTTTTATGAGTTATAAATATGTTTCGGAAGCCAGCATGAAATTTTCAGGCAAAAACATTAATATTTAGTTGTAAAAGCATGAACAAAAGCCACCCGCGTATTCACGTTCTGAGCGAAAATTTTGCAGATTTTTTAAAAAATATTTCTAATTGTCGGAATGTTTATAAATTTTTATGCCTGACGTAAATTAAGTGTTTGAAGAACGTGTAAAAAGATTGTGTTAAAATACCGACATTTAATTACATTTAGCGTAGAAAAAAATAAGAGTGTCTCCGGGAGGTGCGAAGTGACTTCAAGTCGCGAATTTTTTGAAAGGGTTAATTTTTGTATTTTTAAAAAGAATTACACCATCATAGAGAAGAAGGTATCCGAATTAAGATGGTTTCTCAAATGATTTGCTGAACGCCGCAAAACTTTGACATAATTTCTGACTCAATTTTAAACGCATAGGCATAAAATTGGCAGACCTGACTATTCAAGTGATCTGGAATAGAAATGAGTTTTCCACTTTTTTTTATAACTAAATTACCTATCGAGTTATAAGCAGTTCGTGTCACCTAAAAACACATCTTTCTTCCTTCGGGTGCTGAAGCATTGAGAATTCGGTTCAAAACGCCGACTTTGACAGTGTTTTCTGAAATATCTTCTGCTTTTACCAAAAAATTGAAAACGTGTTTCGATTACAAAGTTTCTGAATAACCATACTTGCTCATCTCATGCCTTTCCGAACAAAACTGAATTAAAAAATGTGTCTGAAAGTAGCCCCTTTGGATTTGAGAACAGCCTTTAATGGGTATTTTTCGTATTTCCTTATCTTGAATTGAAAATTCAGCTCTTTGAAAAAGAAAAAAAAAAATCCACAAAATTGATCTTTTTTTTTTTTTGGGGGGGGGGGGGGGGGGGAAGGGTTAAAATTTGTATGGTTAACGAATTTCGGCATTCGAAAGGAAACAGTACGAAATTTAAGAATATATTTTTAGTTTTTGGAGTATCAGTATTTAATACTGTTTTGCCGATGCGCGCTTAGAAATAAGTCCGGGAAAAAAAAAAAAAACGAATGAAAAACCAGAGTTCGGGTTCATTAGGACCTGCCTTGGACTAACGTCAGACCTCTACATACTATAGACTTTCCTAGCCATCACACACACGGAGAGAGAGCGACAAACTCCCTTCTTTTTTTAGTATATGTATAAATATGAAAATGTACATTGAAATAATTTTATATGAAAAATAGCTGCAAATCATGCAATTTTTCACAGCAAAAATGCAGGCAGCCAAATATTGTTAATTTGAATGCTCTTTAAATAGCTTATTTAATGTTTGAATTTTGCCACTCAAAACCTAACAACATGTGAAATTTTTATGAAATAAAGAAAAGTGTTTTTAAAAATTTTAATTTAATTGCTTTAATTTGAAATTGTAATCATATTTTTCGAGAGCTTTTTCCAGTTATAAGCAGGATTTGAAACTCCTTGAACACAGACAACATAACAAAACAGTGAGTTGATATTTTACTGCTGATACAGTCACGGTTTTATAAAGCAATAAGCAGCAATATAAATGTTACTCCCTCCATAGACTCTCTACAAAATTGATTTTAATATTTCATTCTAGTCGTCGATTTCTACTTGACGAGCTTACCAATTTCTTGGCCTTCTTTTCTTTTTAACTCTCGAAAAAAATGCGTACAATTTCAAGTGAAAGCAATTTAAATTAAAATTTTTAAAAACTTTTTTATTTTATTTCATAAAAATGTCACATGTTAGGTTTTGAGTGGCAACATATTTCATTCCTTATTTGCATTATACCAATCTCCGCTAGCAGTGTGAACTGTGGCGCCATGTCGCATCAGCTGCTTCTGCTCTTGCTTGTATATTATATGCATTAATGTATAATCCAGTTATACTTAATGTTTGAATTTTGAGAAAGTAGGCTGTTATCTAGGCAAATGAAAGTCTGTTCTTTATACTTTCTTCGGAAGCTGTTTAAGATTAGATGAAAAAAATTTCCAAGTAAAAGAAGATAAAAATTTAGAGCACCCTTGTCACATACATAACACATACTATCCATCCTTAAGGGTCAAGCAAGTTGTTAATGAGGCTATTAGATGGATTACTTAAAACATGAAAGAAAAGCTATGTGTGTGAAAGTGTATTTTAGTTTATGATACACCTTCCAACATTAAAAGAATATTTTTATAAAATCTTAATCTTTCGACACAGTAAAAGATTATATATATTGTAAAAACTCCGGCGGGATTTATAAAATTCGAACTGGTAGCTGTGGCTAACCGGAGTAATTACTATAGCTGATTTTTAAAAGAAATATTTCTTTTATTTGTAACATCAACTTACAAAACATTCCTCCGATAGATTTCGGTATTAACATAAATTAAGGAGTGCGTGAGATGCGGTGATTATAAACCATGCGATAGTCTTTAAGTCTCTCCTTTCTCCTTAGGTCTCTACACCAGACAGGGCCGTCTGTCCTCCCTCCGTTTCACTTCGCTCTCGCTTCACTGCAAGACTCTGCTTTTTCAGGGTCACGTCCTACCCTTTTGCCTCCGAAGAACCATCCTCTCTCCTCTTCTTCTTCTTTCTCTAGCCTCCGAAAAAAGGGGGGCGGGGGGAGGTTCATCCCGGCCTCTCAAACTTACGGCAGCCTATCGTTGTCGATATCTGGTTCCCATTCGCAGATTTTAAAAGGACTTCCCTTGGCGTCCGATGGTCTCTGGGAACCCTCTCCATCTGCGACCTCACAAGTAGAATCAATAATTCGTTACCGTCGGGTAGGTGCCAGCCAGTCTCCAGTATTGTTTCCCTAATGTCCAAACCATTCAGCGTAGGAGATGGATCGCTTCCTTAGGTTCGGCCCGACAACTCCTGCGGTCCATAGTAAAGTAACTCAGCTGGGATATGGGAAAATGTCACAGCATTACCCCCTCCAGCAGTTGAGATTTTTCAAGCATTTGGAAAATCTTACATCATTACTGGTGCGCTAGCCTTCCATCCATACCCAACACATGTTAATTCTCAATAGAGGCTTACCTTAAACATTATTATTCACAAGTTTACAATACACTCTACAGACTCACCTCGTTAAATTAAATTTCAATATTCATTGCATGATTCAAATACACAATTATTTCAATTACAAAATTAAAAACTATATACAAAATTACTGAGTGGAATGTTATTTATTCCATTCTACTTAAACAGTCTACATGTGGAATTTGATATACCTGGCCGATAACCTAAGGATCTGCGAATATCCTGCCTTTTTCCAAAATCTCTAATTAGTCGGATGTCATTTCCGGCGTCGTTTTTCATCTGCTTAACCTCGCTGCCTTTAGTTTCGTTACGCGGCGATATGTATCCTGGGGTTTCTAACCAATTAGATCCGAAAAACGTTTTTCGTTTTCTTCCCAACGCACAATAACGGTTTACCCCCTTTGTTGTTTTCTGTCCCGAAGATTTAAACCTAAACTCTTCCTTTCGCTTTAAGACTGTGTCTTTATTTTTTTCCTCATGCTTACTTTCCCAGATTTCATTCCTTAAATAAGACACCCTCGCTCTATCTTTATAACCCTCTTCCTTCATCCTTGATTTGGGTGTCGCGCGGATCGGGGTCGTCGTGAATTTCGTTTTAATGGAAGATTCACAATGCGTTACTCCTGCACGTTGGCTAAGGGGGAAGGGAACAAAGCCTTTCTTTTCCTTCCTGTCCGGTTTTCTCACTTCATTCTTTTGATAAGCCGAAACTAAGCGGTTCGTGGGGTTGGGGGGAATTGGGCGGTCACTCCTGTGCCTTTTTTTCGGTGCTGCACTCCCAAAGCTAACAGGCGGTTTCGGTTTCATTCTGGCTAGCAAATTTTGTGTTTTGCTTCCCATTAAATAATAATCCATTTCTATGTCTGCATCGACAATACCTGCGTAAGTCCTAACTCTTTTTCCTAAATCACACAGATTAAGCTCTATTTCTGCGAGGGGTAGACATTTTAAATCATTTTGTAACGGTTGCTTTACCCACACGACTCTCCCTGTGTATTGTTCTCGGGTCACCTGGTTGGCACTAATTAAATCTAGCGACGTAGCAGTGTCTCTAAAAATTTTCATTTCTTTCCCATTTATAATCCCTTTTGTTAAATAGGGCAGGAACATTTCATTTAACTCATCGAGGTCAGCCAACCGATTAACCACTTCAGGTATTTCACTACTCCATTTTAGTTTGGGGCAAAATTTGCGGATATGAGAAAAACTACCACAATGGAAACAAGACCTGTCTTTTCGCTTATCAAAAATTACATCTCTATCCTTTTTATCTTCCCTCTCCCTCCAATTTCTTTTCATCTCCGCGTTTTGGGGTTCTGTCTCTGGTCTATCAACCAATCTGTTTCCCTCAACCTGTTTGCCGTTATTTGAATATCTAGGCGGGGACTGTTTCATCTCTGTTCTTCTAACAGTCTCATAATGATCTAGTTTTTGGGTTAATTCCCCGGGCGTAATTAAATCACTCCAGGAATCTATGAAATGTTGTCTAATTTCAGAGGGCACTTTCCGTTTGATCTGGTCAGTAATTATCAGGTCCCTAAGTTGACTAAATTCGGACACCTGAATACCGCTTAACCATTGGTCGAAATAATTCGTAATTTCATACGAAAAATCTTTCCAATTTTTTTCTTCGGACCGTGGTGTTGTTACGAATTTGATTCTGAAGTCTTCTGCACTAATTTTAAACCTTTCGAGTAATTTTTCCTTCACAAAATCAAAATTGTCCGTTTCGTCTGGTGGTTCTCTAAGAATAACTTCTGTCAATTCTATAGGAAGTAAACCTAGCAAATTTGTTACCCATTGCGACTTATCTAATTGCGCTTTTAATGCCTGTCTCTCAAATAAGTTGAGATATAAGGAAATCTCCGATTTTCCCATTTCAAATTTAGGTAACACATTTTTTAACAGAATTTTAGGTTCCCTTTCTATTTGACTAGATGATAACGTTAAAGTATCATTTTCCCGTTCGGCCCTAATTCTCGCGAGCTCATGTTCTTTCTCAATTTTATCTTTTTCCAATTTCGATCTCTCTACACGGTCTTCTTCAATCAACTTTAATTGGTTTAACGCCATAGTCTCATCATAATCGGGGGCTTCCGTTATCTTTTTAACCAACTTAGGAATTGTATCATTTGACAAAACCTCTACTTCAAATTCTATCGCAAGGGTTTGTAGATCGCATTTTCGAAATCCCGATATGCCTGCCATAATCACTAATTTTAAATTCTAACACAATTTAATTCCAATTTCCCGCACATAAATGCAATATAAAAAAAATACACAATTTTTTTCACCCCCAAAACAACATAAAAATAAATACAGTAGTTTCTGCTCGACACAAAATACAATCAATATTCATGAAATTTTGAATTACAAGCAAACCAATTCCACATATAGGCTACAATTTGCCAAAAAAACATATATCTTACTTAACTTAACTGAATTACTAACAGACTTCAACTTAGTCTTACAACTTCTTTAAATTCAAAATTTAATTCCTTAGCAATCTTCAAAATAAGAGAGCCCATTAAAAATTTCGGCCGAAAAATACAATTAACATAATTTGCTTTTCACCAAACAAAAAAATTTTTAATTAAAAAGATTAAAAGAATTTTTCAATTACTAGAAACAAGATGAATTTAAAGTTTGTTACACTTTTAATTTACCTTCAACACACAAAAACATCTGTTGGTAATTAATATTTAAAATTTTTACTTATATTACCGAACACAAATAATTAAAGAAAAATTGCTTCCTGTCCAAAATTAAAAATATACACACTAAGCCTCCACTGAGAATAAAACAAGTGCTCACCTGGGTATAGCTCTGCGATTCTCGGCGGTGATTCTGCTTTCTTTTCTCTCCACACTGTCAGCAAAGTTCGGATGCTTCTGGTTGCTGGTTCAGCGGATGCAGTTTCAGATCAGCTCGGGTCTCTGCCTTGGCTTTGGCGGGTCACTTTGGGGTCAGTGGATCTTCCTCGATTCAGCGGAATCTGTCTCTCTATCACAGGATTCTGTACGAATTCGGCGAGTTGTCCTGCTCTGCCCCGATTCGGTATGTAGATTCAGGTTCCCAACGGCTGGTGTAGATTCTGAAGAAATTCGGCGAGTTGTCCTACTCTGCCCCGAATTCATAAAACTTTGTCACGCACGTTTCTTTCACCACTTTAAATCCCACCGCTGCCACCATCTGTAAAAACTCCGGCGGGATTTATAAAATTCGAACTGGTAGCTGTGGCTAACCGGAGTAATTACTATAGCTGATTTTTAAAAGAAATATTTCTTTTATTTGTAACATCAACTTACAAAACATTCCTCCGATAGATTTCGGTATTAACATAAATTAAGGAGTGCGTGAGATGCGGTGATTATAAACCATGCGATAGTCTTTAAGTCTCTCCTTTCTCCTTAGGTCTCTACACCAGACAGGGCCGTCTGTCCTCCCTCCGTTTCACTTCGCTCTCGCTTCACTGCAAGACTCTGCTTTTTCAGGGTCACGTCCTACCCTTTTGCCTCCGAAGAACCATCCTCTCTCCTCTTCTTCTTCTTTCTCTAGCCTCCGAAAAAAGGGGGGCGGGGGGAGGTTCATCCCGGCCTCTCAAACTTACGGCAGCCTATCGTTGTCGATATCTGGTTCCCATTCGCAGATTTTAAAAGGACTTCCCTTGGCGTCCGATGGTCTCTGGGAACCCTCTCCATCTGCGACCTCACAAGTAGAATCAATAATTCGTTACCGTCGGGTAGGTGCCAGCCAGTCTCCAGTATTGTTTCCCTAATGTCCAAACCATTCAGCGTAGGAGATGGATCGCTTCCTTAGGTTCGGCCCGACAACTCCTGCGGTCCATAGTAAAGTAACTCAGCTGGGATATGGGAAAATGTCACAATATATATTGGTACGCGCTTGCAATTCATTTCGGAAATATTCGACTATCACGACGCACTAATTACAATTCGTATCACAAAATATCTGCATGACAAAATTTGTTACAACATTGACTTCCAAGCAGATAACAGAACTGTACTCCTAATGATGTATGACCGATTTTCCCATAATTTTGTTTCCCTTAATAATAATTTTTATTTTAGTACATATTCTTGGTTTTCTCTCGTTTCTTTTTTTGGAAAATATTATGCCATTGCATGATTTTAAAACAAAATTAATGAGATAAGTAAGTGTTGAACGATTGTGGGGTCCAAAATGTAGCATCAAATTCCTTACCATCTCTTGTCCTTGATGCTCATTTTTTAAGTTTGGAGATGTCTGAATAGTTGTCTGTTTCAAGAAATGTAGATTTACTTAATTTTTTAACGAAACTGGAAAGATTGTTTCATGTAATGTAACCAAAAATTAGGATGCATACATTTTTACAATTATTTTTTTTTAACTCTGTCCCGAAATTTTAGATTCCTTACCTTCCCTCATCCTAAAATTATGCAGAAAATCATTCCAGATGCAGCCACAGTCTTTTTCAACTTTTTCTCATTCAGAGCTATACGCAAGAGAAAAATAACTGTAGTTCTTTGACAAGAAATTTTCTGCAGAATTTAAATCAGCGTTTAAATATCAATTTCAAGCATTGTGGCTTTATTGGTATCCTTACCGTCCCCAAGATTTATTCCTGAACTTTTAGAGGCAAATTATTTTTTTTGTTTTTGTTATTTAGTTCAATGTAAATAACTGTTGCTAAAAATCAAAGAACATTGTGTCTATCACTTAGACTTAACATGACTTGCCTAAATATAGGTGGTAATTTTCCTTATCGTCCCCGTTTTATTTCACTATTAAACGAATTGTATGTCAAAGGGCTCACAGGGATATAGTACAATATTAAACATTAATGCTGAACAAGAACATGTTTAATTATTGCAACAAGAGCCAAAAAAGTTTCAAACTGAAAGTTTAAAATGCTATTTCATTAAGTTGAATTTCACAAGTTTCTTATTCATGAAAGTTAAAATTATGGGAGAATGGTTCACAAAGGGGAAAGTAGGGTAAAAATGAGTACCTCGCGTTTTTTCTTTGTTGACAAAAGCCTAGAAGGACGGAAAAATCGGAACACCCCATAAAAGTGTTTGGGGACATGGGCTATTGAAAAACCACACCTGTTGCCATAGAAAATTTTTTCTCTACTTGTAAAAAGACATTTTCTAGCATCATCTGAAACAGGGTACTAATCCGAAATTAAGTTTTTACACTTCCCGTGACACAATGCTTTATTGTAATAAATTTTGAATCAAAGTTTAAAACATCTATAGATTTCTAAAGGGCAGTAACTTTTGTTTTACATTTTTCAAGCAACTTTTAATGTTGTCATGTAATGGTTTTCTCAGCTGTTATTTCTCGTATCCGCTGCATTCCTCATGTGCCTACTCTTTGCAGACTGAACATTGTATCCATCCTTCATCACCTGCTAGGTGACGAAACAATTAATTGCAAAATTCCATGCAAAACCATGAGTACCAACTCTTTGCAGACTGAACATTGTATCCATCCTTCACCACCTGCTAGGTGACGAAACAATTCATTGCAGAATTCCATGCAAAACTATCATTACCCGATTTTGCCCAAACAGACGACCAAAGATAAACATGGTCGCACTCCTGGATAGTTGGGCGTATACACTTCTACTTGGCATCAAAATATCGTGTGAAATTTATGGAAAACAGAGGTTTACTTACCTAGATCGATTCGTCAGGCTAGATTTATTTGAAGAGCAGAAAAGTCGGCGAAAAATTAAAACTTTTGAGGTGAATTTCTTTCCAATAGCACCGCACGGACACAGAGATTAACTCATTGCAAAAGCCGATGGCATACTACTGTGAATACACTGAGAAATACGACACTTTCAAATTTGAGTAAATCGATGTTTTCATTTTGTTATGATACTTTGTTTCAAATAGGACGACCCAATGCTTTCAATTCTGAAATACCAGAAATACTCAGAATACTGAGACATGGATATACTCAAAACTGAGCACATAGAGGTCAGTTCATACTCCTTTTTTAAGACATGGACATACTCAAAAATGATTAAAATCAGTTCATACTCATTTTTGAAACATGGACATACTCAAATACGAGCACATGTTTTATTCTTGAGTGTGTGCATATTTTCGGAAATGAGTAATATACATGTTTCAAATTTGAGTAAGTTTGATTCGGAGCCATTTTGACTATGCGACGTACTCAGATAAGTATTTTTTGCTCAGCTTTGAAAATGTCATTTTTAGAATGTAGGTTGACTCTGAGGGATGTAATTAAGACGGGTGCTTGTCCAAAGGGCAGCACCATCAGTGAGAAAACAGGGTACCCGATTTTACCCTACTCTCCCCTATATTTTGTTCTAAATCATTGCTTCTAAAACTTCTAAGTATTGAGACCCTCTAAACATTCATTAAAAAAAGCAAATAGCCCCATTATACTGTTTTATATAAAATCTTAGTAACGGATGCTTTCAAAACAATGATCCTATTTATTCCTAACCAATGAACCTAATTATTTCTTACCCCTGAGAAAAGCATTTTCTTCAACAGTAGCATCAAAAACTAAATTATTTGAAAATAATTTACTTCTGTGTGTTTCAAATGTAAATACACATGTAGAAAAACTTTCAAGCGATAAATAAATGCAGCCACGCATTAATACATGTTTAAGTTTACTTATCAGACTACATTGCATAGCTGCCAACTTTTACGCTTTTTTCCTACCACTAAAATTTTATAGTAAATTTTTCATTATTAAATCGCCGAAATCATGTGATTCAATAATACAAAAATTTCTATTCATTTTTAGTGGTAACAAAAAAGCGTAAAAGTTGGCAGTTATGACATTGGCATCAATACTAATTATGTAATATTTTGTTATTATTATTTAATAACATATTTTTGTACATAAGCATTTTATTTTTTCGGATTGAGTGAAACCCCTCGTTATCTGTTCGCATAAATTTAGACAGCTATGTATTTGACAGCGCTAATTCGTTATAATCCATATATTTTTTCCTTTTCCATAGTTAAAAGTTTGGTTTTGTATGTAAAAATTACTTAGATTAACGTTTGGGTCATTTTATTTTTTTGTTATTAAAAAAGAAATAGTTCAATCGGATTGTTTACTGAAAATGATTGAAAGATATAATTTTTATAAATATAAATATAATTTTTTTCAGTTAACATTAGAAACCTCAGAATTTGACCCTTGTTAACGATTTAAAGGGGTCATTCTGATCTTATAATGTTGAAATCTCACTCAAATTTTCGAACAGTTACATTTGAAAATAAGGAAATGCAATTTTAAAACTACTTCACGTACATTAGGAAAACAAAATTTTATTACAAAATTCTAGTACATGTTTTAATTAAAAGTAAGTGCTATAAATACTATACCTCCACCTTTCAATGGGTTAAGATTTCAGGATAGTGCATAAATTAAAATATTTTTCCGTGCTGATGTACTCACTCCAAGGAAATCAAAGATTCAAAAGTTGGTGCTGCCATTTGAAAAAATAAGTTTGTACATTTTTTAATATATAGACGACAATTTATGAAAATAAAGTGTATCTTCGAAAAAAGATTATTCACAGACAACTGAGACTTTTTTTATCTGTAAAAGACTCGCGAATAAAGAGATATGTATCTTTCTTTTCTTTTTTCTTTTCCATGTATTAATGGAACTGGACATTGTGATAGAAAAATACTGTTTTCAAGCAATAACTGAATATATAGTACCTTTTTATATCTATTTTTTGAGTTGCCTGCAGAAAAGTTAATTTTGGAATTTCACAGAAGTCATTGAAATCCGCTGGGAGAAAAGTGTTTCCTGGGCGCCTAAAAAATTTGAAAAAATTGTACGACTTTTGCGCATTTTCCGTCACAACTTATGTAGCTTCTAATAACTCTAGTCAAACTTTGGCAAGATTACATTTTGCGGCTCCTCACCCTAGAATCTGTCTTTTGAAAACAATTTTGCTGCGAACTGCAGCCAAATTTTGAAGTTGCCTGATGTCTGAGTGTTTCCAAGTGTACATTGGCAAAAGATGAGTATTAATGTGTTTTTTAACACGTTCTTTTGGAAAATGAAATTCCTTTTGAAAAATGAGCAACAATGCACATGCAAGGGTGATACTGACATTTTTTCGATTTCAAATCAAAGATTAGATTAGAAAGATCTTTAAAATAAGTCAGTTTTAAAGAATGCAGTAGATTAGCATCCACGCCCTAAGAGGAGCACTTGACCTCTGCCCCTCCCCGCAATTTTGAGAACACATATAACACTTATGTACTGTTAAATACCTCAAAAGTTTATGATCTTGAAAAAGTGAATTTAGCTAATATGAATAGCTGAATTTATTTGTGTAACCCAACCTTATGATGTAAAAAATTTCTGTTCTTTAAAATGATAATATTTGGATGAAAATTTGTTTAGAGCTACTGGAAGGATTCACTACTCAGTTCAATCCACAAACGTTTAAATCGGTTGATAATCTACATACCAATTCTACATACCCATTTCATAGCGTTCTGTAATAAATACTACACGAATTGAAATTCATATAATATTTAGCACAGAACGCTTCTGGTGTTGCCTTAATAATTTTGGGTGTTAAAAGATCGGATTCCTTCTGCTGAGGTAGGGGTTCCACCGAATTCCATTACTATGTCTTGAGACTCTCAATCCTTCAAATTTTCTTCTGTTTGGTCCCAACAATCGTAGAAATTGTATGAAAAGTCAGTATAAACAATTAAAAGAATATTTAAAACAATTTTTATTTTTAAAAACTAAAAAAGCGGAATTCGTTGTGTTTAATTAGATGCTCCAAGGTTTTTGATTTAAGAAAATCAGCCAGATCATTAAAATTAATATCGACATCTAAATTAAAGCACATAATTATTGGAATTTTCTGAAATTTATATTGATATAAAAAATAACTTCCTAAATTTTTTCGGTTCAGTTTGACTATTTTCAGTAGCAAACTGAGCAGTTTAGAGGCGTTCTTACCCATCCCCGACTTTCAAAATCAAATTTGTAAAATGTAATAATTTAATTTTTATGTATCAAATTCTTAAGTAATTCATTAGAGAAAATATAAGAATAAAATAAACAGTGCACCGTTTAATTGAGAGTCATTTTAAAGGAAGCTTTTCAATAACATATAAAAAAAATCGTTATAGATTCCTGTATATTATTTGAATATTCATAAGTATGGTACAGGTTAGTCCTTTTAGAAAATCTCATTATACAAACACACAGACACATGCATCAAAAATAATAACACTTCTATCATCCATTAAAAATATTCTAAAGAGATTTCTTGAACTTCAAGAAGTTGAGGTTTGATAAACGTTATATTTCAATTTTTTTGCGCATAACATTGCTACACTACTTGGGTATAAAATCTAACCATCAGCGAGGGATACGATATGTTTGAATTTCTCAGGCCTTGGAGACTCGAAAGTTGTGAGGCCCATAGGCAATTGCCTACTCTGCCTATTTGGTAATCAATGACTATTTTGTACCTCTGAATCTTGCACTATTCCTTCCGTAATTCAAACAGTCTATTCTATTCCACACTTTCTGAAGAGTTGGCAATTAAAATTTGAAAAACACATGTGAAGAAGTCGCGAGAGATGAAAACAACTGGTGATTCTTGCGTATCCAGCTTGTTTGGTGCAGTGACTTGCTGTCGAAGTTAGTGTATTCCTTTGGCGGTGCGGGGGAGGCGTCTTTTTGTGTCGACATCCCCCGACCACTGGCTTGGCATCGTTTCCTCTCCTCTCTTTGACGATCTAAAATTAAACAGTCCCCGATCCTCACTTTGCTTTCTTGCTTCTAAATGCTCCTTCCCATGTTAAAGGAGAATTACCGCTCCCACGGCGAAGTTTAACAATCTTATGGTAGCGAATGAGAAAACGAAACGACTCCTTTGAATATTAGTTTTCCTGCTGATAGATTTTCTTCTAGCTTTACATACAAATAAAATAGATAACCATTTACATGCATTCATAATAATGCTTTTTCAACTTTGTTCATATAGGATGCGAGAATAAAGTCGTTGACGATGAAAACTGAAAAGCAACGTTTTAGCATTCCATAAGTATTTAAAAGGGGGCAACAACACTTGCAAAATCGTGCGGAAAACAGCTGATATTTAAGTACCTTTTCCTCGGGAGCTACTGCTGCGATTTTGTTTAATAGTTTTGGCAGTAGCTAAACTATAAATTCATCGTTCGGTAAGAAATAAAAAATGTAATAGCTACACGATTTTGAAAAAAAAAAAAAAAAAAAAAAAAATTAGGCCTTTTAAAATTAACGTTATTAAAAAGGAAATGGATTCCCCCCCCCCCCCCCACACACACACACAAAAAAAAAGGATCGAAATATAGCAAATTATAATATATCCTAAAAGTATTGAAATCTTTCAGGCTCGCAGCGTCCTTTTCTACCAGTATTATGAAGCTGTAAAATTTCTGGCAGATGTTAAATTAATCTACCACGAAGATTTTTGCTTTAAAATAGTGGCAGCAAATTCAGAACAAATTAGGAATGCTGCTAGCCCTGGTCTTTTCAATCGTTCCCGAGAAAAAGGTGAATCAATATCAGGTGTTTTCATAGGATTTCGTTTTTGTTGTTGCCTCTAAAAACAAAGAAATTAGCTTAAGACAGAAAAACTTTGGTAACTGTTTTTATAAGATGAGAGCTGTATGCTTAACCTGCTTTTGCTCTCTTAGTGGAGAAAGCACGTCTGATGAAGGTAGCGATAAAATCACTACTGCAGAAACTAGTCGCTTATTTTAAGCATTTCTGGAGTGTTAATTTAGTTTAGATTTCTTTTAATTTGTGTGAAGGTCATATTATTTATGTTCAATTGTTTATGATACTTTGAGGCAAATAACCTGCTCTTGAATAAGATGACCACTTTAAAACTTCTGATAATACTCACATTTTCAAATTGCAACATCTAAATTCTACTTTGAAAATTTTTTGTCAATTTTCTTGTAAAATGATTTTTAGAAATATTAAAGTTCACAATTCAATATATATATATATATATATATATATATATATATATATATATTATACTCTTCAGTTTCTGTATGTTTACTCGTGGATTTCGCGTAAGCTTTATACTGCTGTCTTAGAAAATATTTTCAAGATGCTGGATAGGGAAAACAAAGGGATTAGAATAAACGGGGAATATTTAAGCCATCTCTGGTTTGCTGATGACATTTTAATTTTCAGTACTAGCCCTGGGGAATTGGAAAATATGATAAAAGATTTGGCAGAAGCTAGCATTAATGTGGGATTAAAAATAATTTTTTTAAAGACTAAGTTCAATTCATCTGCATCAAAAAAGAAAATCGTCTACAACAACAGTGAGATTTAAGAAGTATACAAAGTTATGTGTACCTTGGACAGGAAATATCATCGGACAACAATATCATGAGTGAAATCAATGGAAGAATAAGAAACGGATGGAGTGCTTTTGGGAAGAAGAATATTATTCTGCCTCTTTGTTTGAAAAGAACGGCGTTTAACGTTTAACCAATGTGTTTTGCCTGCACTAACTTATGGAGCAGAAACATGGACGCTAACAAAATGAATGGTACAAATATTACAAACAACACAGCGAAGTATGGAAAGATGTATGCTAGGCATAACTAGAAGAGACAGAAGAAGAATAACCTGGATAAAAAGCCAGACGAAAGTTTTTGACATCATTGAGAGAATTAAACGGCCAAAATGGAAATGGGCTGGGCACATTACAATAAGACAAGACAATAGATGGAGCACAAACACCCAACAGTGGTATCCCAGATATGTAAAATGACCAAGAAGACGACCTAAAGTAAGACGGAGACGAAATCAGAAAAGTGGTTCGTGTTAATTGGATGGCTAAAGCACTAGACAGGAAACAATGGAAAAATCTGGGGAGACCTACATCCAGCAGTGGATCGAAAACGGATTATGATTATATATATATATATATATATATATATTCTGCTGATAATCGGTGTGTTGATGCTCATGCAATTCTTATCAATTTACTCTATTTTTGTATAATATTCTGTTTGCAGAAATTGCGACGAATAAGATGTACGACGCAGATTTTCTTTTTTATTTTCCAGTATGCTGTTTACTACCATCAAAGAGAATATTTCATACATTTTTAGCTGACGACCTTTTTAAAAAAATTCTGCTTAGTGTCTAAAAAAAAAATTCCAAACTGCATTAACATACTCATAAATCCACATTTTGCCGTGCACAAAGGCAACCTTGTAAACTTACAGAATTTCGAAAGGATAGAATACACATTTAGTAACGAAAACGTCCACAATCAAGGGGAAACATTCACTGAGTACCTTTATAACTCAGAGTACAAATGTCCCCACACAAAGTATGTATCCTTAATTTCTTTCGATTTTATTTTCGTTTGAGATATCGATACAATTATTTCCTCGAAGTTTAGTACGATTTTTCTAATTGTTAACTTCGTCAGATACTTCAATAAAAATTTAAACTGTCTTTCTCATCCTGAATGCTGAAACAAGCAGTTAACCCAAATTCTAAATATAACTAGGGGATCAAATCCGGACCTCCCGAATTACAGACCATTTATTTTAAGTGAAAACTCAAATAGTTTTTTACATTTAATATATACATATTTAGTTTGCCGATAAACACCAACCAAAAAGCATTTTTATGTGAAAAATATCAATTATGCATTCAAATATAGTTTTGAAATTTATTAAAAACGATACTTTCGTAATATCCGCGTGCCAGGAGCTGCGTGCCTAAGAAATCGCCAAAAATTTCGCTACTTGTAACAGCCTTTTTGATTTTGATAATTTCAGTGGTTTAAGCGCGTAGTTCGATTACAAGTCTGTTGAATTTTTTTTATTTATTTATTGATGAAGTTTAAATTCAGTTATGGAAAATTAGCCGGAAACAAATACTGAAGTATTTATATTGTTTTAAGTGCAAACGGGTTACTCCTTTGTAATCGGGTTAAACGCGATAGTGATAGATTTTAAAAAATCATACTTGAAAACTATTTTTAAAAACATAAAAATCAGTAAATTGAAATACAGTTTTCAAACAAATTGCATTTGAAAGAATTTTTTTTCCCTATTCGATGGTGTAAATATTGAAATTGCGCAATGTTTAGAAATTAAAAAAATTGCTGTAAAAACGAAATTTATTAGTCAATGTTTGCCAACGTCAACATGGCATCAGCGTTACTCAAGGACATGTTTTTGCTTTATAATTTAAATGTTACAATTTTTGAAACATTTAGCAGCAGTTTGTTCTATGAAGAAAAGTTGTTACTTGAGATTAATCATCCAGTTAATTTTAGTGAAAGTCAAAAATTTTCCTTTGCCCTGTAATTCTGAATAGACTATTGCGTACAGAACTTAATATTTACAATCATCATTGCTCACAATGTACGCTTAATTAAGCCAATATAAAGATACATATGAGCGATGATTAAATTAAGATTGAACTAAATTGTCATGAGTTAGAACCATAGTTATATCAGCACTTTATTTTGACGGTAATTAAGTAATATTTCAGAACGGGGGGATTATAACATTTATATGTCATTTGATGTTCCATAGATTCATTGATTCTAGATTTTCCTTGTAAATTCATGATAAAGTAGATTTTACATCACGTAGATTACTTTCATTATTGTTTTCTTTGGTAGTAAGTTATTTCATTCCATACAAAAATCTTTAGAAAATCCATTTTATTTTATTTTTGAATATCAACAGATGATATTTTATGTGTAATTGCACTAATGTACTTCAGTAGGTTTTTTTTTAAATCTGTAAATGTGGAATTTTTTGAAATAGAAGATCTGATCGTAAGATCTTTCTGCTTGAATCTTTCTCGTTCTCAACGGGACGTTTAATCTTAAGAATGCTCAAATGAAGGCGCCGTTAACCTATATAAGTACGGAGGTGCCTTTTGGTTCCAGGAAGTCTTCCTATACAGCCCCTTATTAGACGCCTAAATGCTTTTAAGAAGGATTTTTGAGATGAGTGGTTCTGATCTTTAAGATCACTGCTAGTGAAAAATATTCAGGAAGTGTAACCGTCGACGGCAATATCAGAGCTGTCGTACTGCTGTGACCTCGGCGCATCCGGTAATTATTGGTTCTGCAAGGAGAACGATTCATCACTTAAAAATATTGACGCCATTCCCAATCTTAGGTACTTCTGAACCGTACCACTTACTTCATGAAAAGAAAACAAAATAGCGACCATCGCTTGGCGACACAATGCTCGCTACAAAACCACTGTAAATTGCTAATCTCTCAGAAGAGCATCGCCCATCGATGGCTTAAAACTGATAGAGACGGTGTCTCTCTCCATGAATTAGGATATATGTAACCTCGATCATAGAGATTGTGACAGAAGCAAATGTCGATTTCTGTATTGGCAGAGTTGCCTTTCTCCGTAATGCACAGTATTTTTTAAATATATTAGCTTTGCCTCTTGGTGACTATTTTTATTCGTAACACTATTTCTAAACATTAATCTTCTTGGTAGTGTATATCTACAACATGTACAAGAGAAAAGTAATCTACCACGTAAACTATTTGAAAATACCGACACCAAAACCATGCAGTAGTCCTCAGTGGCACCCCTGATATATTAAATAATACTATGTGTTTCGGAGAACGGCAACTCTGCACTAGAGTCAGTTAGTTTTTATATATCTCTCGCATTTTTTTTTAAAGAGACTGTTCTAATAGGCAATTTTAGTTTTCTAGTGGGCACACGCAGGCATTTGCTTCCGCAGTCTTGAACAAACCCCAAATGTGAATCATAATTTCATAATAATTGTTTTAATTCAAAAATAAGTAAATCGAGATATTCTTCAATAAATACTTTATATTATCAGTCCCTTAACCCCCATAATCAAAATCATTTCTACAAATTTCAACTTCTTGTAAAGCATTACATGCGATAATGACGTTTTATGTTGAAACGTGCATTTGGTGATGTTTACACGGACACTGGGAAGGAACAAATGATGAAAACTTCATTCCATGTTGATATTTGGAGATACACTTCAATTATTCTCTATACATTTTAAATATGTTTTCAGAACCTTCTGCAAAATTATATTGATACCTACGTATATGGATATTTAGTTGGTCACAGGATACGAACAAATTATGAATTCTTTCACGCTGATACTTTGCGAAACTTCTTGAATAATTGTGCCGATACCTTTTAATTCTCGTTTTCTGGGAAATTGAACTAAAGTGAAAAATTAATAACCGTGTTAAGGGGACTTTCAAATTCGCAAAATTCAACTAAAAAAATTTTTTTTTCTTTTGTGAATTATAAAACTAACTGCTCAAATTCAAGATGCAAAAAGAGTTTTTCAATTCTGACACTTCTTCTCCGAGATATAAGCTTTTACAGTTGTTTATACTTAAAATGCTGTTTTCCGTAGAAAATTTCGCCACATTTATAAATTTTTAAATCTCCCCATGCGCATTCTTAATAATCGTATTCTTTTGAAAGTTATACTGTAAAACAACAATAAATAAATGTTAACATAAAAAGTTGCATTCCAGTGGTATTTTAGTGTTGAAATTTGTGTGCATATGGAAATATATAACTACTTTTCTAGAATGAACAAAGCATAACTATAAAAATATTTTTTCTCTTCTTATATATTCAGTGAACGTTTACAAATCATGCCAACTTATTGAATATATGAAAAGTATCTCATAAATAAATATTGTCATTTTATGCAAAAGGAATGCGCATGAAACATTTTGAAATATGTCAATTTTTTGTCGCATTAAAATATTTAAAATGCAATAAATAAAAATATTTTTAATATTTTAATTTCAAATTTTGTGCACAAGTGTTTTAGCATGTTTTAACAACTCAGCCAAATTTCCAGGGAATCCATTAAAATTTTAGTTTTCAATGGGATACGACGTGTAAAATAGTATGAATCTCAGTGCAGAAATAAAAGAGTTTCAGCTCTTCTTGAATGAAATAGGAAAAAACAAGGATTTAAAAAATAATAATATAGAATAGCACTTATACTAATGTTATGAGGTTACAAATATAAATAGTATTTTCCTTCATTTATTATCGCGACTTGATTCGGTCGAATAAGAAACACTTTTTCAGGAAGACGTAACAAAAGCATTTTTTCGATATTCCTCATTCTATGAATTGTCTTCAAATAGTTAAAATGATATTTACTTCCTGAAAAACAGTCCATCATAAAATACTTCGCCAAAATAATAATAATGAAAAAAGTTGGTCTAGAAGGATAAGCATGGATTATGAACATGAATAATTAAAAAAATAATCGTCGTTCTTAGCTCAGAAACAATTGCAGAAGTAATGCATACTTATAGCTTTTTTTAAATAATAGCATTCACTTAAAATTCATCAAAAAATTTCAGAGTGCACCACTTCGAAATCTATATTGCAGAAAATTGGCACATTTTCGTGAAACGCTTTCCGTAAAATATTACAGAATAATTAACGTCCTCTGAGCGTCTTTGGGCTTTCCTCCATTTTCATAAAAATGTTCGTAAAACTAATATTCATTTTCATTCCCTGTTTGTTCCTAAAATTACGGTTCATATTACTTTATTTTACATACATTTTACAATACCGTAATTTCCGGCCTATAATCCGCGGATCAAACAACTATGTTTCGAGCTAGACATTTTATTTTATATAATGTAGCTGTAAATATTTGACTTAAATTATTAAATACAATTTCTGGATCGTAACATAATTGTTTGATCCGCGGATTATAGGCCGGAAATTACGGTGCAATTCTGTTAAAAATATTTTTGTTTACAACTGATTTAAGTGTTTTTAGTGAAGCAGAAAAATACGGCAAACCCCTTAGAGAGTTTTAAATACAGCAATAAAATACGACGTCTAAATATGTCCTTTTTTTTGTTGTTGTTAAAATGTCAAACAGGAATACTTTTATGCGTAAAACTTGTATGAGTTCTATCAAATATTAGAAGCTTTTGTGCTTAACGCGGATTTTAACCATTTTTATATACTTTTGCATTTGTTAGATACTAAAATTCTGTTGTATTCTAGATTGTGGACGGAAAACGGATTGTTGAAATGAGTTTTACATGCACACAATACAATTATGTTCAGAACAGCATGGTGAATATTCCTATTAAGCGGAAGGTCATTTTATTGATTGCAAGTGTTATTAAAAAGTGGCAGGATGAAGGTTTAAAAATGACAGCGTTATTCATATATTAAAAAAATAAAGGGTGCAACACTTTGGAAACAATTACCACTTACATTCAAATTAAAAACAAATGAAACCCATAAATCACATAAGTGAACATGTAATTTAGAATGTTATAAAAAAAAGAAGTAATTTTGCAATTACGGATTCTATTAGCAAGTGACAGAATGAAGATAAAAAGAGTAGACATGGGACATGTTTTAAAAAATAAAAAAATCTCAACTGTCCATTTTTTTAAAAATATTATTATTACTATTCTCATTTATACGGACAAAGATGTTTTTGGTACAAATTTCTTCTGTAGTATTACCACTGGACACGAAATAGGGATTTATATAGATGACGATCACTGGCGAAATTTCGGAAACGCTCGCGAAAACTCTCAAATAAAAGTTTCGCGCACAACTACGCATGGTTGTAGATTAATGTCCTTATAATGTGGCTAGTTCATTCTTATTGCCTACGCTTGATGCAGAATGGTTTAATTTAGCTCATACCTTCATGATGCTGAATATTTCTAATATTAACGATTTTTACAATTACGTTAAAATTAACTCTTTTGAGCAATAATTTTTGATATTTTATGATGAAACGTATTTTAGAAGGAATGCATTTAGTTAGTTTATATTATAAGCATATAAGGATTTCAATAGATGGCAACGCAAAGAATAATTCCATATTTATCTCTGAAAAATTACTATATCACACATACCACCATATTCAGTAGAAATAATGAATGCGAGAGACAAATAACATTATCTCTACAAAATAAATTTAATTGTTTTCGCGCGTTTTAAAAAAATAAATAAAACTGTTCTATTATTCAATTATTTAATTCAATAAACGCATTACATGACTTGAATTTTGCACTGAAGTTCATAAAACTACACCATATGCTGCACATGAACGCTATACGTTTCATACACCCATCCTCCTTATTTAATAACATGGTAGCGTAATTCAGCATTCTGATTAAGAGCTTGTTTTTAGGTGCGTTCGTAATTATATAAATACGTAGCACCTATAGTCGTCGTTTGGTCCGTCCGTCTGTCCGTCTGTCTGTCCGCATATAACAACGCAAAAACTACCCAACCAAATGGTTTGCAATTTAAAATATATTATTTTTGCAGAATTTTGTCGAGACATTTCAAATTTTATTAAAATCGAATCAAAACTTTAGGAGATATTAATAAAAATATTTATTAAGAAATTTGAATTTTTTTTTTTTTAAATCTGTACTTTCTTGTTATAGGAACTTCCGAGGTTTAATCGTCAAGCGACCGAGATACTTATTTTATGACAGAAATTAATCTGCAGACGATATAATTCATTTCACAGAATTAAAAATCATCAAGATCTGAATATTTATATAACTAGCTGATACATATATATCTGAATATTTATATAACTAGTTAAGATATTTGTATGAACAGTGTCATAAAATATATACTTAACTAGCTGTTTAACCCGTTCTACGCACGGGATATCATGAATTTAATTCTAAAACGTGCGTACGAACGCACCTCGTTTGTAACGTTTGACGTACAATTTCCAACTTGTTTAAAAACAAACATGGATAAGCAAAAAATGATTCGAGTTTTGGTCAAGTTTTCCGGTAAATTTGCCTCTGTGCGATATGATAGGTTGGAACCCCTACAAATTTTGAGCACCTCAGACCTTAGGATAATCAATAGATTAGCAGCCACATTGATAAAATTATCAAAAACTCATTCCATATCCAAATTCATTGCACAAATTATAAAACATAACGATTTTAGGGCTTTAAACCAAACCGAAAAGTATAAAAACAATTCAAACCAGATTTTCCGCTCAGAAATTGCTAAGATATCATAGCATTATATAAATGTTCTTTTAACACTTAACGAGCGGGTCACGTAAATTTACGTTTTCTATTCTGACTTCCTATGATGGGCCACGTAGAATTACGTTGTCAGATTACGTTACGTTGTCAGATATATGTATCGTGTGTTACATTATATCTCAAAAAACATACTCCAAATTCGTATTTTTACAATTAGAGTACAATGCATATAAATACTTCGATTAGAAACAATACCATTAATATATTATATACATTCATTTATAATATAAACATGAACAGTGACATTTTTTTTTTGTTGTTAAATAATGTAATATGCAAGTATAACTCCCTTAGCTGGGGCTTCCTGTTTAAAAAGTTGAAAACTACCCGTGTTCACAATGTGTTAAAAAACGCCCGGAAACCGAGAGAGAAAGAGAAAAAAACAACCCGTCTGTTAAGTGTTAATGTGTAATGATACTTATGTATGAAATTTCAATAAAAGCATGAGTCAATGATTCATAACACATTTAGACTTCAAGATGGTAATTTATTGAATTTAATTTCAAGTCCAACTATACAATAGCTTTTTTTTTTTTTTTAATGTAAGGCAAAAATGTTTACACACGTTACATTTCTAAGTGTTGTACCCTGAATTCTTAATAAAATTTATGTGAATACTTAAATATATCTACCGTATATATACGGTATCCCTTCTTATCGCTGGCCAAGAGCCAATTCCTAAACCGTTAATTTGAACCCCTTCAGGGGCTAGTAGTTGTTTTACTGTAATGTTGAATTCACACCTGAATTTTCAAAATATTTCCTTTGGCAATAAGGAAATGCAATTTTACAACCTTTTTTTCACTAAAGTTATGAAAATAAAATTTTATTTAAAAATTCTGGTACAAATTTTGATTAAAATTTAGTGGTATAAATAATATCCCATTGCACTTCAAGGGGTTAAAGCCATACTTCCTATTACTAAAATGTTCCAAATGTTGTTCTCCATATTTAAAGTCATGTGCGTGAAAATAGTTACTTTTGTAAAAGTTGCAAAATTTAAATCTTTATATGGTTCCTGGGCCCTATAAATTATATTAAGAAAAACATTTTAAGTGCTTTAACACGTCAGAAGAAAAAAAGAATTCATTTCTATTTGATTCAAAGTCACCGAGTTATACTTTGAATTTTTTGAGTTCGTTTTCTGGCACTAAACTCTGAGAAACTCGTTTTTAGTGCCGCAAAACGACTAAAAATTCATAAAATTTAAAGTATCGTAACTCGGTATATTTTTGTTGTAAAAGTATGATTTTTTTTTTCCTTACTGATGATCAGAGCATGTTTTTCTGAATATAACTTATAGGACACAGGAACCGTATAAAAAATATAAAATTTCGTAACTTTTACAAAGACGTATTTTGACTTAAATTGCTTTTACTATGATGAAGAATATTTGAAACATATTAAGAAATTTCTCCCGTGTGCGGCAGAGGGATGAAGTCGTTTAGATATAGTCTTATATATGGATTTCCTAACTAGTTTTATTAATTATGTTGCCCAGTCATTCGTCAAGCGGTGCAACTCAAAAATTATCCGTTTTGATTTCCGAATTGTTTCAATTAATTGGATCATAAATATAAATTCCAACAAGGGGGGGGCATCGATTTAGAAGAGGGGAGGGACACGTCTCTTTTGTGGTGTGGTCACATCGCTAAATGAGTTTTTATATGCAGGCTGTCCCAAAATGTTTGAAACGCGCTTTAATTGTTTTACCTGTTACGGAGATACCTAGGCAATGTAAATTACAAAAGCGTTCAAAATAAGGTAGGAATTAAAATTATGTTGATGAACTAGTCCTGCCATTAATTTTCAAAAAGTTACACTTTTTACATTTTTATACGGTGCCTGGCTCCTGTAAATTATTTAGAAACATTCCCCCTGTGCTCTGATAAGTAAAACAGTAAAAATTCCATTCTTCTACGACCAAAATGCACCGATATACAAAACATTTTATTTTGTTTTATGAAATTTGGGATCATTCCGGCACTAGAAATTTTCTGTTTTGGGGACTTTGCTGGTTTTGATGACTCTCAGGCAAAAATGTTATGCGGTCTAATCTAAATAACACACATATTTTAACCAGGATTGTAAATTTATCAATTTCTGATCCATTTAGAAAATTTACCTTGAAAATGTTCTATGAAACACTTTTTATTTTTGGAGTTGTGCCAAGGGTCATAATAAGGATGTCATACAAGGAGCGTAGGAAAAGGAGGGGTTCAAACTTTCCTATTCAAGATCGACTTTTTTTCAACCTAAAATTCCCATGAGCTGTTTCAAATATTAATTTTTGCCTTTGCCTACTAAATCATTAATTTATTGTTTTGAAACTAATTAAAAAATAGTTGTTTTATATTAGCGACATTAATGAATAATTGGCACAATTAATTACTTTAAGCATTTATCCTAATTGTTCAATTAGTTTGATTGTTTGGAAGTGACTTTTGCGGCTCTTCCATAATTTTTGCTTAATTGCTATGCCTCTGCCATTAAATACCATTGACCATGGATGGATTAAACGTTTTTATGTTGTAAAGATCTTCTGGTTATTTTCACTGCATTGATTTCTTAGAGGCCGTCTGATAGCTGTGTCTATTGATGTTTGCCACAGATAAGGATAGTATCAGGGCGATTCCACCGTTACTTGTGTGACTTTTAGAGAGTGTTTTTTTGCAAGTTGAGACAAATTTGGAAGTGAAATTATTTAGGTAACGCTTTATTTTCTTTACTGCTATTACAGGATACATACAGAATAACAATTTAAAAAAAATAGTGAAGTCGTTGTTACGTGTGTGATTTTTCTGAGTCACACGCGTTACAACGACTTTACTAATTTATTATTATTATTATTGTTGTTATTACTTTAGACTAAAGGTGTCACTACAAAAATAATTCTGTATGTATCCTGTAACAGCAATAAAAAAAGTAAAACGTTATCTAAATAATTTCACTTCCAAATTTGTTTCAATTTGCAAAAAAGTCACACACGTAATGGTGGAATCGCCCATCATTGTTCTATGACTTGAAAAATATTGGATAACTCAAGATAATTACTTTAGAAGGGATTTTTCATTTAAAAAAAGAAAAAATAACAGAATTTCTCCCAGAGACTAATTAGGGATCAGTTCTAATTAGAGTAATAGAAGATATGATGAGAGAAACATTTCCCTTTTGTGATCACGTGATGCACTTTTGAAATTTAACCCTTCTTTGCATGATTTTTTCTTTATTGGTGAAATAAATCAAGGTGATATAATTAATGTTCAAAATTAAAGGAAAAATGGTTAAAAAATCTTAGTATATATTTATAGTATAAATTTAGCAAAAAACAATATGATGGAAATTTCCATCATCATGCAAATTTGGATCATTAGCCTAGTACTAAATAGAAATAAAAGAGAATATCATTGGATATTTTTTATTCTTTGTGATAATTAAACCTTTCTTCCACTCATTTTCACTTTTTAGCAATAGAAACTCAAATATAATAAAACAAAATTAAAAACGAAATCATACGTTTATTGCAACTACAACAAACAGCGGGATGACAACTTCAAGCTCGTTTTACTGATAGTGACACTTGCTTCTTTTTGACAGCTATGTTTTTTTTTTTTTTTTTTTTTTTTATGCAATGGACATTAAAAAGGTATCCAGACACGATCAACTTAAAGTGAACTTGTTCTTTTATATAATTTTTGGGCATTCAATGTTATGATGGAAATTTCCACCATGATGCAAAGAAGGGTTAAAATTTTGTATTTTTATTTGTTGAGTAAATTTTGTGTTTTTGTATGTTAAATTTTCGTATTTTAAAAATTTTTGTATGTTATTTGTTTAGGAAAAGAAAAGAAAACAAGGAAAGAAAAATGAAATATGCTCCATTGTTGATCTACGAATTCTACCTGAAACTATGAATAGGGCATCTGATGCATGCAAATAGCAACTGATGAATAGGGATTCATGAGATGCAATGGTCAAAATCTGCCAAACCATTTGTAAATAAGAACCAAATATTCCCCGCTTCCAGATAAAGGCAGAATCCCTGTCAACGACTTTATTTAACACTCCATAAATCGAGCCAGATCTGACAGATACAGGGTCCTTGTATGTTATTACAGATGTAACGAGAGCAGTTATGTTATATGTTGGTTGCAGGATTTGAGATACCGGGCATTTTTTTATTTTCCGAAAATCACGGTATTTTCGGAATAGATAAAAGACCGACAGTTTGCGAAAATCTACAACAAACCTTCAGGAAAAGTGAAAAAATAGGATCTGAATTTACGAAGAATTTTTCCCACACAATTATCATGAAGAACTAACTGCCTTAAATTATTTGTCCAAGGATTGGTACTTTAAAAATAATATACATATTTTCTTTTCACAGAATTGAGATCTGCTGAAAATTTTAAATAAAAGATTTTTAGAAGCAAGTTAAATTTCTAAGTGAATGGTTAAATAACGCTTATAAGAAGAATACGTTGAAGAAAAGATGTAAATAACAGAAAGGCCAACTAATGATAGACGACATTTCAGAAAAATACTGAACCACTAAGAAGTGAGATGGTGTTTCTGGGAATAGATGTGTCTGCCACCATTATTTGGAATATGAATGCGTATATTATTGTATATATATGAATGCTTTGACGGTAGCCAGATTGCCAGGAGCCGTCTTCCAAGAGGTTTTTCTTCAGAGAAACTACTCAAATTCTCAATTTAGTAGATGCAAGACAAAATTTTTACGCATTCACAGTATTCATAAGGATTAATCACATGGAATCGCTTTAAAACAGATTTTTCATCTTGGTTACAAGCATGGTAATAAAAATCATGAATAAAGCTCTCGCACAAAACTAGACAAACAATATTTCTTGATATAATCACCTACGATTGTTGAATCAGAGCAAACATTTTCGGCGTCTTGCTTTATTGAAAATAAAATTTGATTTTGACACGGAAACAAACCACAGATTTCTTTTTTATAATGATTTTTATCACTTTTTTTTCATAACATTTTTAAAAATCAATACTGCAGTTGATTAAATGAATTTATCACAAACATCGCAAATCAAGTAAATTTACCACTTTTTCTTTTATGTTATAGTATTAACCCTTTAACGGACATTGGTTTCCCTATGAAACCACAAAATTTTAATTACGAAATTCAACAATGACAGCAGAATTTTAAAAGAAATGTTTTACATTTATTATTTACGTGAAATATCGCTTTTTTTTATATACAAATAAATTTGTTTATAATTTCCGGTGTCAATCATTTATTTCAACATTTTAGCAATTGAAGTGCTTTATCCGTTAAAGGGTTAAAAGAGAATAATATATCTATTTGGAAAAGGAAACCACATTTCTATGTAAATTATTATTTCTAAGAGATTACTTCATTTTAATTATTGAAGAAAAAAATAATATTGGAAAAATCTTGTTCGCCAAATTACGGAATTTCATTTATACGCCAATCCCGAAATCTGAAATTAAGCTCGGGATTGGATCTCTATATACGTAATATATCTATTTTCTTGTTGATTTTTTCGTCTATTAATAAATGATCTAAAATTAGTTTCGTGTTATTCGTTTTTTCACTTTAACATCTCAGTTAATTACAGATAATTGAATTTGATAGTGAGTCATCTCACAGATAAGAGGCGAGGGTCAGTGTTACTCACAGTGACGCAACTAATGTATTGCTAAATTGCGGGCTCATTTCAAATGCGTAAGTTCTTACATAATTGTTCTTAGATAAAAAGAAAAAATAATATCAAAACACTTCTCATAACAATTCCACGAAACATTATAGTCATGTGCTTTTTGAAAATAGTGGTTTACTGAGGGGTGGGGGTGTCAGATTTAAATCAAGATTTGAAACTTATATCAATCACATGAATTTAAGATTGGCCACCAGAACTCAGACGTTCAGGACCAGCAAAGACGATATCGTTTCACTGCATGAAACAAATCTTATTTGGGCTTTGTTATTATTTATCTTAACATTAGTCTGTGAAAGTCGTCAATATGATTTTATGCTTAAAATTAAAAAAATGCATGCTTTTTTTATGCTTAAAAATTTAAAAAAATGCATTTTTTTATGCTTAAAATTAAAAAAATGCATTTTTTAAAGTTTATTTAACAATTTAAATATATTCTGCAACCCTTTTTCTCTAAAATAAATTGAATTATTAGAAAAAATTTAATGTATCATCAAAATGATGAATTTACATGTGTTTTTAAGTATTTTTTTCAGCAGCAGCAATGCAACATGTATTCTGCATGTGTCCTGATGTTGAACACATTCAGCACACTTTATTTCCGTATTAAAATAAACTGTACATTCCTTATATGCGTTAATTTTATTGGTAAAATTACATGCATTATAATGCCACACTTCTGCATGCAACTAGTGGTGTATTTAAAATGGTGATTGGATCTAAAAAATTTAGATGGCAGGGCTTCTAATAATGTTACATTTTAGATGTAAGACTATTAAATTCTTCTTATTCATATTAAATCGAGGAAAGCTCTATAACTTCGTAATTGACTTTATTCCCTTATTTCATACAGTTTTCCAGATATGAACGCTAACTCCGCAGTTTGCTTATAGGTGGCACTGTAAATGGATTTTCCCCACAACCACTTTACCATATAGGGGAGACTGGTACACAGTGGACCACTTTTTCAGTTATTTTTTTTTTCTCTTTAGCAGACAAACCGATCTGTATGAAAATATTTTTGAATATTCCTTAAGCCTTTATACATTCATCATAATTTTCTCAGAACATAGTTTTCAATACATTTTTCATAAAAAAATTTTTTATATGCACCAGTAAAGTGGACCAGTATGCCCCAGAAGTGGGGCACACTGGTCCACTCACCGGGGTACAGTGGACCGCTATTAGGTATTATCTGAAATACAATATAAATCTAGTTTTCATTAATCTAATTCTTTTTTATTTCCCCTTTACCGCAAAATAACATATATAAATTTACAAGTAACATTTTGAAACAAAAAAAAATAATTATATTTTGAAAATAATAACAGATTAATACAAGAACAATTGCAATTTAGTTGAAGTTATTACTTAAGTATAAAAAAATCAGTGCACATTAAAATTCGCAAATGAAATTCTCTGGAATTTTCCTGAAAGACTTTTGTGTCTGGAAGCAAGATTATGAAATCATTTACATCAACAACAGATTCATCTACAGTTTTAGGAAAAATAAACTGATTTCCATTCAATTTGCGTCTCATGACTCTTACTTGAATAAAATCATCCCCAATTAGATTACAGTTATATTTATCAAAGGCAGTAAATAGAAAACAAAATATTTCTTACTATGTTAAATAAATTGTTATTTTTCTTTGATTACTTTATTTTACAGTTAAATAATTACTTTAAAACAATATTTCTTTATAGAAAATAGGCAATTATTAAATATTTTGAACATTCTGCATTACAGGAGAAGAGTGGATTGTGGACCACTGTGCCCCAGGAGTGGGTGGTCCACTGTGCCCCATGTTGAAGTTCAATAAATAACCATATTAATATTGTTTATAGCTTTCTTTTAAACATATTAACTTTAAAGTTAAATAAAAACCAATATCTTAGCTTTGGAAAAAAGCTGTTTTATCTTATTTATCTACAACCTTTAATTACTAAAAAAATACAAATAGGATGATAAATTTTACTTTTAGAAGCTCAAAACAACCAATCAGGATAAAATAGTTCAATCTGAGCTAAACATTTTCTGAAGGCTATACATAATCAGTGCAGTGTTGTTGTCTATTAGGATAGAAGAAAAGCTTCAAAAAAAAAAATAAATAAATAAATAAATAAAATATTAGGGGGTGGTCCACTGTGCCCATAGGTCCAGTGTGTACCGGTCTCCCCTACCCAGTGGCGTACCCAGGGTAAGGCCACAGAGGCATCGTATCACTACTTTAGTACCTCTTATCTTCGCTTTTTATAATGGCAGAAAAATTTTCCCAAATTATTTGACTAAATAAGGCGAAGATTACTATAAAAAAAAATAGTGGTACTATGCCCCCCACTTCCCTGTACTCATCCTGGGTATGCCAGTGCATACATCCAAGCCGATTTTGAAAAGAAAACAAATACTCGGTCGCGTGCATGTAGATGGAGAATGGCAAGTGGTAAATCCTACATCGAAAGAAGCAACTGAACTGATGGAAATTATTATATTATATCGATGCAAAAGAGTTGAAAGAGACAACAGCTCTTAATTTACTAAAGGAGGCATGCACGAATTTAGCTTCGAAGTGGAAACACCTACATCATTTAGATTTTTATTAAAGTTATTTAAAAAAAATAAATCCTTCATGCTAAAACATGTGCACCTACTACAAAATTATAAGACCCTTCCTTCTGCTCTTGTAGTTCCATAGGCTTTATCCGGGATAGGATTCAATCTTTCGAAAATACGTTACATTTTTCTGTATTTTTTACGGAGTTATTTAAGAACTTTACACTTTTGATAATTATTTACACCAGTTTTTTTTTATCATTCATTTCATTGTAAAAAATTTGTTTAATAGATTTCCTGCTGGATATTTATCAAATTTTCTCCCTTTAACCCCTTGGGGACGAGCGACACGTATACGTGACGCATAAGATGCTCAGAATCCTCGATTATTCCCACCAGTTATTTTTTATTGAAAGATTTTCCTCATTAAATGTCAGCATTTTTGCGATTTAATTAGACGAAAATTTCTGTTTTAAAAAACCAGTGTTAAAATATTAAAAATTCTGTAAAAGTCGTTCGTCGCGAAGAGGTTTCAAGGGGACAAAAATTGTCCATTTAAATTTAAAATCTCAAGAGTAGAAAACAAATTGCACCTTTAAACCTTTTGTTTGGATATTAAATAGACTAATTTTAAAATATGAGGGACGCATACAAACTAAAAACATGGCAATCAGATGTTTATTTTAATAAACGGAAACGAAACACAGAAACGCCATTTTCTTGAAAAGACGAATTCACAAAGTTGGCATTTGTCATAGAGAAGGCTGCACATTACTTTTTTTTATATACATACTAACTCTCTTGAAACGCAACTAGATCACTTCTACGAAGCATATCCCGCCTACTGACATGCAGTGTTGAATTCAGACATTTTCTCTAGGGCGGATTTCTGCGGGTCCAGGAGGGGGAGCATTATAGAGTACCGGGAAAGAATTTTCAATTTTTGACAATAAATAAGCATAAAATTTCAAATCTACTGGGAGAGGAGATATTCCTATTTTCCAGGGGGCGGGGGGGAGGTAATTTCCCCCTCCCTCCCACTTGAATTCATCTCTGCAACCACATCGTCCATAATATATCACATTAATAAATATGAAAGTATCTGCTTTTTTTTTTAAATCAAAAGACAGTTACGAATTTCAATGCAAAATCATTTTCTGTACTTTTCCAACATTAAAGGCAATCTGTCTTTTAATTCCCACGTTAGGCAAGTAAGCTACTCACCAAAACAAAATCAACGAAAAATAGTGAACGATTTTTTGTTTAGAATTTATTATATTTTGACATGGTAGTGACGATACCCAAGTAGCATAAACGTAAGCAGGGGAGGGGAGAGCCGAGCCCCCCCCCCCCCTCTAACTCTTTGAAAAAGTACGAATTTTGACTACTTTTGACCAATTTTCACCATTTGCTCCTTTCACTCCGTTTAAATAAAATTCCTCTTATGCCATGTCTACCAAGTCATTCAAAATGGCTACATCTCCACTTGAGAAATATAGTTCATGATTTTCAGTTTAGGTTGATAAATTAACCAAATTTATCTAGGTATATTAGAACAAATGGGTTTAGCGATGTATAAGTGGGCATATATTTAAAAACATTATAATATAATTTTTTTTAATATATATAAATTAACAAACATTTAATCGAATTTTAAAATAAATTACATCTTCAGAATGCATAATGTAAATAAAGTTAAAACTTAAAAAATAATTGTATTTTTCATACCTGTATGATCGAAGGAAAATCAGTTTATACTCTAAAAAGAAGATGTACAAAGTCTAATCACAACATAATACAATAAATTAATGTACCAGATTGCAATACATAAAATAAATTTTAAAAGCTACAAAAAGGGAAGCATTACTTTACACCTGCATTACATAAGACTAAAAAAATCAACCAGCCAAACAAACACAGGTTGGTTGGTTGGTTTTGGAGCGCTACAATAATCTTATGTACACGAAGAAGAATCAGGCTGAAAGCTTGATTCTGGCTATCGAGACCATCGATTCCTAAGGGCTCTCCGTGGCCGAGTGGTTAAGGCATCACTCCGCTAACCGCTTGAGAGCGTAGGAGTCAGGGAGACGGATTCAACTCCCGTCACCTACATTGCACACTCTTTGTGGAGCTCCGGGCTGTAATTCTTCAGTGATTTATTTCCTTGTGTCTATCCACTCCTCTTCTCGACGTTGTCTTATAAGCGGATATTTGTATCAAGCACACAAGTCAGATGTATGTTCCCAATAAAACAAACAAACCATCGATTCCCACTTGTCGCAAAGCAGCCCTCGGAACCAATTTTGAGCACTCTCGGTACGATTTTTATATCGTTGGTGTTGGATAGCGTGCCTCTATAAAAGAGTGGCGACATGCGATGCTCAAACTGTGCTCAGACAGACGCGTTCGTCCAAACTATAGCAAATCTAGGCATTTTCTATTCCAGAATTTGGCAACACTTGCCTGGACGAGTTCGATTGTACCAGTGAGACAATTTAACAAGCATTATGGGGCCTCCGTGGCCGAGTGGTTAAGACACCATTCCGCTAATCGCTTGAGAGCGTAGGAGTCAGGTCAGCGGGTTGGACTCCCGCTAGCTCCATTGCACACACTTTGTGGAGCTCCCGCATGTAACTCTCTGGTGTTGTAAATTTCCATGTGGCTATCTCGTCCTTGTATATTGACGATGACTTATAAGCGGGCACTTGATGTCAAGCACACAAGTGAGATGTATGTTCTCAATAAACAAGGGGCCTCCGTGGCCGAGTGGTTAAGACACCATTCCGCTAATCGCTTGTGAGCGTAGGAGTCAGGTCGGCGGGTTCGACTCCCGCCAGCTCAATTGCACACACTTTGTGGAGCTCCCGGATGTAACTCTCTGGTGCTGTAAATTTCCTTGTGGCTATCTCGTCCCTGTATATTGACGATGACTTATAAGCGGGCACTTGATGTCAAGCACACAAGTCACATGTATGTTCTCAATAAACAAACAAACAAATCAATAAACAAACAAACAAACAAGCATTATCTTGTCGATAATGACTTGCTGGCCAAGATGCTTGTCCAAATCGCATTTGTCCAAAATCGTATGAACCAATCAAATATTATACCCTGTATGTTGGCACGCCAGTGTTGGAGATAACAATGGAAAAAAGTATTTTTTCCATGGAAACAACGACCTTTTAGATATCCAAATGTATAACGACAGAGTTCAGCTCCTGGTGTCGGAGACAACGATAGAGAAATATAGGATGGCTCTATAATAGGGTTACTCTATATGAGAGTGGCGACATACGGGATATAAACTTTGAACGGTTGATACGATTTTGGACAAAAACGAATCGTCAAGCATCTTGGCGAGCCTGCTATTATCACCAAGCTAATGTTTGTTAAATTATTTCACTAGAGTGCCTCTATATGAGAGTAATGACATACACCCGGAGCGCATGATCATTTTGTGTTCAGACAGATTTTTTTGTGCAAACTATGGCAAGCCTACATTCCAGAGCTTGGTGAGACTCATCTGGACGAGTTCGATTAGACGAATGTGACATGCTAACAAATATTAACTTGGCGATAATTTTATATCCCGTATGACTCCATAGACGCTTTCAGTCGTGACGTCAGTTATGACGTTTTGCTTGGAAACTGACTCCAAACAAACGGTTTCTATGTTTCATTTCTTATTTAATATAAATCGTAGAAAATATTATGGCTGCTTATAAAGTATTAAACCACTTAGCTGTGAGATATAGCTATAAATCATAGCTATAATATGCAAATGAAATAGAAAATACAACGTAGCTACTATTTGTTTGGAGTCAGTTTCCAAGAAAACGTCATGATAGACATCACCAGGGCTACACTAGATACCAGGCTAGCTCATTCATTATCATGACGTCACAAATGGTGGCTGCGAGGCTAATGAAAAAGACAGGCTATCGCGATGCACTTCACTTATCTTTTTTACAGACCGCTAGAGTGACGTGATGCTCTTTTCGTACACCTGCATTGGTGCATTCGAGTATCACGTGACTCCGGCGGTCTGTAAAAAAAGATACGCGTAAAGCACCGCGGTAGCCTTTCTTCTTCGTTAGCCTCGGACATACAGCGATTGGCACAAAACTAATTGCGCATCACTTTGTACTAATCGCTGGTCGCGACCAGCCACTATTTGTGACGTCATGAGAATGAATGAGCAAGTCCGGTATCTAGTGTTGCCTTGACATTACACTGAAAGTGTCTATTCTTATATAGAGGCACAGGCCACCGTGGCTGAGTGGTCAAGGCATCACACCGCTAATCGCTTGCGAGTGTAAGTGGGAACGGGTTCGAATCCCGCTGGCTCCGTTGCGCACTCTTTGTGGACCTTCCGGCTGTATTTCTGTGTGTTGTAAATTTCCTTGTGTGTGCTATCTCGTCCCTGTATATATTGACAATGACTTATAAGCGGGCGCTTGACGCCAAGCACACAGCTCAGATGTATGTTAATAAAAATAGAGGCACCCTAGTCTCACTCATCTAATCCAACTCGTCCAAGCGATTATCGTCAAGTTCTGGAATGTAGGTTTGTCATAGTTTGAACAAAAACTTCTGTCTGAGCACAAGCTCTGCATGCGTTCTAAGCATATGTCGCTACTCTGATATAGAGCATAGATTAATATACAAGATAGTACACTATCACAGAGCGTAATGGTAACGCGATGACGATCGCAGCGCCCGTAGTAACAAGTGGTAAGATATTTCTCATACACAGCCTATTTCTGCTTTTGAACGTCTAACTTATTATGATCTTGCTTTTTTTAAATGTTGTATGTTTACAGTTTCGACTTTGTAGGAGAGGCCTCCGTGGCCGAGTGGTTAAGACACCATTCCGCTAATCGCTTGAGAGCGTAGGAGTAAGGTCGGCGGGTTCGACTCCCGTCATCTCCATTGCACACACTTTGTGGAGCTCCTAGTTGTAATTCTCTCTGGTGTTGTAAATTTCCTTGTGGCTATCTCGTCCTTGTATATTGAGGATGACTTATAAGCAAGCGCTTGATGTCAAACACACAAGTCAGATGTATGTTCTCAATAAAACAAACAGGGCCCACAGTGGCTGAGTGGTCAAGGCATCACACCGCTAACCCGAGGCTAACGAAAAAGACGGGCTACCGCGGTGCATTCCACCGCGACCTACGTTATACACGGCCGGTGCATGACGTTTAAAACGTCACATGGAGTGGATCATTTTTACACGGTGATTGGTACAAAACGGGGGGGGGGGCGTCGTTTTGCACCAATCACCGTGTAAAAATGATCCACTACATGTGACGTTTTAAACGTCATGCACCGGCTGTGTATAACGTAGGTCGCGATTCCACTTATCTTTTTTTACAGACTGCTAGAGTGACGTGATACTCTTTTCGTACACCTGCATTGGTGGATTCGAGCATCACGTGACTCCCGCGGTTTGTAAAAAAAGATATGTGTAAAGCACCGCGGTAGCCTTTCTTTATCGTTAGCCTCGGCTAATCGCTTGCGAGTGTAGGTGGGAGCGGGTTCAAATCACGCTGACTTCGTTGCACACTCTTTGTGGAGCTGGCGGCTGTATTTCTGTGTGTTGCAAATTTCCTTGTGTGTGCTATCTTGTCCCTGTATATATTGACGATGCCTTATAAGCTGTCGCTTGACGCCAAGCATACAGGTCAGATGTATGTTAATAAAATGTCAAATAAAACAAACAAACAAACAAACTTTGTAGGAAAAGCAAAAAGTTTTGAATTCTGATTTGTATACAGACAAGATTCTTTATTTAAAATAGGTGGATTAAACTTTGTGCCGTTATATTAAAATAAATGAGCAACGTAAAAATAGCACAAATAATATATATATATAATAGCAAAGAGCTGGTTTGGAGCCTCTAAAGTTCCATCATCAGTGCCAAAGTTAAAAAGATTAAAAACAGATTTAAAAGTTTAGGCCATGCAAGTATGCTTGCGTCTCCACACGCGGCCAAGATGGAATGGCGATGAGTGTTTAAAAACAACAGCAGAGTCAGGAGTCCCATGTGATGGAGGAGACTAATCAGAAGCACTCTGCCATTCTGGATGAGTTTAAGTACGGGGGAGAAAAAGGAAGGGGGAAGTGAAGGGAATGAATTAAATGAAAGGTAACCAGACATTTGAAAAATTTGATGTACTGGACATATCATTAACTAAGTTGGCTGAATTCTTCCATGTATGATAAGCTTCCCAAAAATCAAGGTCGTAAATCGATTAGCACTTCTGAATTATTGAATCTTCACACAATACTATAAGGACAACATTAAATTACGATACTATACACTTATATAACATATTACAATACAACGATAACACACCAAGAATGGAACAGATATTTTTAACCACTTAGACTACATAGTATTTTGTAATAGCTCATATCATGAATCATGCTTTTACAATGCTTTTACAATTTACATATTTACAGGTTTGACAAAAACATTACATATGCACTTTCATTGAAATACTGAGAACAGTTTTAAAGTTATTACAATGGAAAGAATTACTATGAGGACATAACCCGGTCACTTAATCAGAGTAGTTGAGATTTTTACCAGATAGAATTTTGTGGGTAATGTAACGGACGTTACATAATTATATCATATTTTACACAATTTGTACTTTAGGAGAGACTCCTAGTGACCGAGAAATGTGAAGATTGTACAAAATAAATACTAGGAAGGGCTGTCTGAGACTGAACCGGAAAGTCATTCTGTCAAGAAGTTTAGGAATTATAAAACTTTAAAGTGTGAAACTCATAATGTTAAATTCATTTGTAATCGTTGCAAAACAGATTGCAATTCGGGCAGTTTTTATAGCTTAATTCAACAACTATTTGACGGAATTAGCTATAATTTTGGATTCGCATATTTGAAGCTTCTGGAAATCGATTTCTGTTAAAAAAATTCATAGGTTACAATTTATATATATTAAAAATATATATTTCGAAAATATATATATATTTTAAATTAATTTTCGAAAGAAAAATATTAATTGAAACCTATAATTTTTTTAAACTGAAACGGATTTCTAGAAACTTCAAATATCTTAATCCAAAATTGCAGCTCATCATTCTGTCAACTAATTTTTGAGTTATGCTTAGGAAAACTACTCGCATTGCAATCTGTTTTGAAAGATTACAAATTAATGTAATATTAGGAGTTCCAAACTTTAAACCTTCATAATTCTAAACTATTTGACCGTATGATTTCCCGTTTGCAATACCAAGGTAAAAAATTTCCAAAAAAGTCATATATATGTCAAAATTAGGTGTTCTTATTGAAAATTTCAGAGTTTGATACAATTTCAATTTCAACATAAAGAACTTTTTTTTTTTTTTTTTTTAACTTAAATTGAAAGAAGTGATAATTTCCTGTCAAATAACTATTTCCGTTTTTTCCCCTGAGTAAATTTGGAGATTAAAATATATGGGGTGTTCTGTTTTATTTGTTTATTTATTTATTGTTTGGCCGACAACATTATGAAGAATTATTAGCATATTTTTTTGTAATGTGTGTTGCCACAGAAATTTTGTAATGTGTGTTGCCATAGTTTGAACAAAAACTTTCATACTCCATACACTGAAGCAGTTTAAATAAGTTTAACTTAACTACATTTTTTATAATTTCAGTTTTGCTAAATATATAAATATTTTTGATTTGTTGAATTTAACAACTTTGTTATACAGGTAAGAACAAAATTCAAATTGTTGAAAAAAAAAAAGGTAATTTTTCAAAACTGTGAAACTTTTAAAAAACCTTGAAAAGGAGGGTTGAACAAGAACAGAAAATCAATCAAATCTGAAATAAAATAAACTTTGTCACCAAAGGAAAACTATTTATTTAATCGAATTTAAAATAATATTTTTAATTAATTTTGCTGAAAAATACGTAGAGTTATGCTTAAAAAAACTACTCGCATTGCAATCTGTTTATTACAAATGAATTTAACATTAGGAGTTCCAAATTTTAAACCCTCATAATTCTTACGTTCATGTTGTTATTCAGAAGTGTTCCGTGATTAAATAAAGCAAAAATTACTATACAGAAATTTTTGTAGGACAATAGTTTTCCTGGATAAAAAAGGGGCCAAGTTGGCATCACTGAAAGTTTTGCATTATGAGAAGTGAATATGCCATGTTAAAGTTTCATACTTTTTCATGAAAGTCCCATGAGATGTACATGCAGTTGGCTACTTTTGTCTAAACTGTGTCTTGAATTTAGACATTCCATGCTTAAAAACTTTTATCTATTTTTCCTTGTAATTTTCTTCATTCAACGAAATATTTTTAGCCAAAATCTTTTTCTCCCATTAAAGTTGGAAACTTGCTGCTCCTATGTAATACTGTGTAGAATCTATCCTGTGACTGGTTTAAATCCTGATGAACCTGGTAAAAAAAAAATGTACTTAGAATTAAAATCTCAAAAAAAAAATATTTTAGACTTCATCAGATAAAACAACTTTTAAAATAAGGTACCTAACTTAAGCAGACAAATTAGCATTTATGAAAAACTAAAACACCTTCAGTTATTTAATGTATTCAAAAATTGAGTTTGATATCGTTTGGTAATTCAACTTCTTCAATTTTAAGAATAAAAAATTCAAAAAATAAAAATAAAAATGCAGAAGTTTTTGCTAAAGTGTGATACAACTGTTGAAATATGGGAAATTTAAGTGCATAAGATCAATAAAATAAAAGTGCATACTTTGTTTAGAAGCGTCCATAATGTATCACCTTCATAATTTTACCTCAAATCACAGTATAAACAACTAAATTTATGCTAACTCTGTTGTGTTCTAATTTTTTAATTCGGTTCCAAACAAAAGCTGCTGTGTTTACAGCAGTGTTCAGTAGTGAACACCTTACTATTATAACATTAACACCGTACACGAATTTGAGTATCTGGCCTATTTGAGCCTTTTTATAAGTACTGTACTGGTGATTAGACCAAAAAATAGACTGATAGACTAAAATCCTAGGCATTTTTTATTACTTTGAAGTTAAAAAATATGCGTAATTTTTTTTTTTTAAGTAAGTTAAAATTATTTAATTTTTTTTCCACATCGTAAAATTTTCTAGATTTAAAAATACCTATTAAGAAAAAAAAATCTGTTTTTTTTTTTTGTTTTGTTTTCTTAGACCTATTTACATTTATTGAACTCGTGAATTTTCTCCTGGCTTTCATTGCATTTATTTTGCAATAAAATGCTCTTTTGGTGTATAGATAGCGATGTCTATTAGTGTCGGCGTTTGCGGCAAATAGCGATTAAATTACTTTAATTGAAAATATAATTTTGTCATTGTGAAAACTTCACAAACATTGGAAGTAAACGAATGAGAAAAAACATTCTTTATATCATGATCTATATATAATATACTGCATCATTAAAAAAATACAGAGGAAAGCGCCATAATGATTGTACTTACTGCAATCGTTTATTACAAATGAAACGAACGGGTGAGTGAATGAGATTTCTCAAATTAAATTTTCAAACCAATTATTAAAAAATTTAAAAACATTTTAACTTTAAAAACTTTAGTTAAACTCCATAATGATGGAGAGTTTCGTACAGACCTAACATGTTTTAGTTAAAAATTCATTATTATCTATAGCAGGTCTGCCAAACATGACGTCATAGATTTCATATCACTCTTTAAATGTTCACCATCACCCCTGAGAATGTTTTCTGTTATTAAATAAAAAAATATATTAAAAATCTATTTAAAAAATTATTTTCTTTAAAATTATTACTGTTACAACAAAGATGTTAATTTTTTCACATGCTACGAAGCATACAACCAACAGAGTGAAAAATGTCGAGACCGGGAATCGAACCCGGATCCTTGGGATAACGCACTAATGCTCTACCCTTAGAGCTACCAAAACGACAAGCAGTCTGGAATTCCCCACTCTTAAATGTTGGCAAGGCTGCTACATTGCAGCACAAGGTGGAAAGTCTTTCATGAGTACACATATTTTGTGGTATACATGAGACGAACTAAATCCCAGCATAGGAGAATATATATACACAATTAAATTTTCAGCAGAGCTGGTTATCCTCCTGGTAGCTCAAAAGGTAGAGCATTGGTCGGTTATGCCAAAGATCCGGGTTCGATTCCCGGTCTGGACATTTTCACCCTGGTACACTCTAAAAACGACATTTTTAAAACTGAGCAAAAAATACTCAAATTTGAGTATGTCGCATAGTTAAAATGGCTCCGAATCAAAACAACTCAAGTGTGAAACATGTATATGCTCATTTCTGAAAACATGCACACACTCAAGAATAAAACATCATGTGCTCCTATTTGAGTATGTCCATGTTTCAAAAATGAGTATGAACTGACTTCTATATGCTCATTTTTGTGTATTTCCATGTTTCAAAAATGAATTTGAACTGATTCTAATCATTTTTGAGTATATCCATGTTTCAAAAATGAGTATGAACTGACCTCTATGTGCTCAGTTTTGAGTATGTTCATGTTTCAATATTCTGAGTATTTGTGGTATTTCAGAATTGAAAGCATTGGGTCGTCCTATTTGAAACAAAGAGTTACATAACAAAATGAAAACATCGATTTACTCAGATTTGAAAGTGTCATTTTCCTCAGTGTGGTTGTACGCTTCGTAGCAAGGGAAAAAAATCTACACTTTTATTGTATTCATTAATTTCGAGCGTAATTTCAGCTCTGCTGAAAAAATAATTATGTATATTATTACTGTTTGTATACTCTTTTATAACACGTAGCGTTAAAGTTTTGGCTCATTCCCCTGTGAAAATTCAGCAAACGTTTAGATCAAATAATTGTAATGTTAAATTTACTTACGGTATGTTTTTTCCTGCAATTTATTTTATATAGCTCTCCTGCATCGTAAAGGCCTTATGATTACCACTCGGAAACATAAATGTATCGTGTAGACGTGTGTGTATCGCTACCCTTACAATAGTGAAATAATACTGTTGAATGTTTCAAATCATATAAATAATGGCGCCCTTTATTATTTTGTTCTCATCTGAGGTGACCCCTGTCTACTGAAAGGCTACACAGGTCTGATCTATGGCTTAGACCAGCCATACTCAACCTGCGGCCCGCGGGCTGCATGTGGCCCGGCGACCTTTTATGTGTGGCCCGAGACACAAAATAATTAATCCAATTTATATAATTAATTGAGATGTGCATTCACTGTCATTTTATATGTACTTATTTCCATGGGAAGACAAAATCTGCCCTGTTATTTATAATTAATTTAAAATTGTTAAAACATTTTAAATGCCGTTTTCTTAGTCAAAAGTGCTTTTTACATGTAGTCCTATTTGTACTTATAGTGTTGTATACATTTCTTATTCTGGAACACTAATCAAACATTATTCGAAATTAGTTAAATTTGTAGTATATATGTTTCTACAATTAAAAGAAAATAAAGTTTATGCATTGAACAAAAAAAAAAAAAAAAAGATTTATTCCAGAAAATCCCCTGATTTTTCATCTTTAGAAATTTTGTATTGTTATATTATAACGTTTTATACTTATTATATAGGTAGTACTACTTTTTAGGGATTAACGTTTGTCCCGGAAAAAAAACGACATAAAAAATGTTACACTACTATTTCAAAACAACAAACTTCACGGCCTATTTCTACAACATTTGCAATAGAAATCTACCACGAAGTTTATTATTTGGAAATAGTTGTGTTAAAATGTTTTGGTAAAATTTCTTCCGCGACAAGCGTTCAACCCTACGGATAATATTAACTTTGTTATATTGCTATTTTAATTATCCTTTTTTTTAAAATCCTTTTTTAAGTATGTTGTGGCCTACATAACGTCGCAAACATATGTTTGCAGCCCGCGAGAGAAAAGGGTTAAGTATGGCTGGCTTAGACTCTAAAATTTATAAATTCCCGAAAAATTCAAGGCCAAAAGTTCTTATTAATACCAAAGTTCTTTCTGCTTGGATATCACTGGAAACGAAATGATTGATGTACCAACGACCTTGACAGAAAAGTTGGACATCTTAAATTATCAGTTTGGGAACATTCGTGCTGAATCTCTAGTATTTTCATTAAATAGTTCTCGAAAAGAAAAAAGGTCATTACACATTCATTTCGTTCAGTCTTTTATTTCTAAAGTCACCAATTTTATGAGGTTAAAAGAAAAAATCAGGAGGAAAAAATACTTTAATGGTGGCACGTACGAGGCCCACGCATTCATTTGGGTTCTAATATTATGCTACAGAATACAAAACAGTTTATCGAGAAAACATATAAATTATTATAAAAATATCACTGCATTGCATAATCATATAATAAGATCACTAATTATAATTAAAATATAGATAAAATGCTTAAGTGATACAAAGCGAAACACAAATTATAATGATCGACATATGTTTCAGCGCTCATACGGTGTCATTTTCAAGATATACAACGATAAACAAAATATTCTCGCAAATTTTTGAAAATAAACTTGAAAACCATATATCACGAGATCATGTACTTAAAAAAGCAGGTGTTTAAACTTAAAATAGTCAACTGTAAACGTGAAAATTAATATTTCCTTATTGCTTTTTAAAAACTGGAAAGTACCTCGTGCCAAATTTTAGGTAATTCAAATGAGGCGGATTCATTGCAAATGTTCACGTGACGCATATAGATTTCTGTTGATTCACAGTTAATAGATGGGAAATAAAGACCTGATGGATAAATTATTTTACAATTTTTAAAATCAGTTTTTAAAGTTTCGATTCTATGTAGTCTTGCCAGTGCTGTAGTACTTCTGTCATATTTGATATCTTCCATATGCTCTTTTAATCTTATTTTAAACTTTCTAGTGGTCAGTCCTATATAATAAATATATTTTATTATATTAATTATTATTTTTTGTTATAATTAATCTACTTATTGCTACATCATCATCTTAAGTTTTCCATCGCTTATAGAGATTTTGAAATATTTTTTTTTTTTTTTAATTATCAGCTTAAAACATTAATAATATGCCTCATGTACAAATTTTATGTACAGTACAAGAAAAAGAAAAGTGATCATCCTACTAATTCTGCAGCAAATAATCCTATGATAAAGTTACCAATCGACTGGGAGTAATCTCTATTATGTAATGCTATGCATAAATTATCCTTCGGGGGGCGTCTACGTATAAAAATTGCACCAACTTTCATTTTTCAAATAGTAACACCCACCTTTGACACTTGATATTAGTTCCTTGGATGAAATCAGCCCAGAAAAAAGCCGTAATTTCTTGTATATAATCCGCGGCTTAAATAAATCGGTTTCGAACGAGAAATTGTATTTATTAAATAAAGTGAAATAAGCCCCAAGTAAGAAACGAGTTACATTTTATTAAATAAAATTTCTGATTCGAAACCGATTTATTTGAGCCGCGGGTTATATACCAGAAATTACGGTATATGATTTATGCATTTATCTTAAATCTTCATAAAATTAAAAGGGTCATATGTATAATACATATAAAAATTTTCACCAATTTTCATTTTTGAAATAGCAACATCCCCTTGTGACAATTAATTTGTGTTCCTTGGATGAAATCAGGTCAGAAAAGTACATGGTTTATGCATCATTCTTAATTCTTCAAAGAATTAAAAGGGTTCGTACTTTGAGGATGCTAATGTTAAAACCGAATGACAAACTTTAATTTATATCTTCCCGAAAAATTATCCGATCGAAAACTTTATTTTGTAATGAGATACAATGAATGAACCCACACATACTCCAGGCACTTTTTTGTTTCCAATATATATTTTTAATTATGAAAATGGAATTAATATTTAAAAAATTATAAATTATAACCTACATAATTTTTTTTATATAAAAAGAATCAGCATTGTCAAAAACATCATACACTGTAAAATTATTCCCGTAGATTTTAGGTGAAATTTCTGTATTTTAACAGAAAATTTTTGTTTTGAGTGGAAATAGTGCATTTTCCTGGAATAAATGAAAAAAATTCCTTTTTATTCTTACTCATTGAATGTTAAAACCAAAAACCTTCTTTCCAAGACCGACAGACAGACATGTTCCTTTTTAATTGAGAGAAAATTGAAAATATCAAATTAAATTTTCGCAATTGATGTTTTGGCTTATAACCAAGCCGTTGGATGTTGCCAGGTGGTGTAGGGAACGGAGCATGCATCCTGTAATGGCGAGTACCGTACCAAAGTTCGAACCCCGGAAAAAAATACCCCCCCCCCCCCCAAAAAAAAAAAAAAAAAAAAAAAAAAACGAGCGCGATAATAAGCAATACAAGTAAATACCTGTTCCGTTTAAATGTGCATTAGAATATATGATTATTAAAAAGATATTTTGTTAATATTGCGCTATTGCTCATATATCTATATTATACAAGACAAACATGTCAGTGGGTAACGCTGACGTTATTTTGCGAATGGCATCACTTGACGATGAAATTTTGGTTTTGCGATTTTTGCTACTGAAATTTTTGTAATTTCTAAACATACCACATTTAAAATTTTTACACCGTTATGTAGGGGAAAAAAATCTAGTTTCAATTGCAATTTGTTTGAAAACTATCTTAATTGACTGATTTATTATGGTTTTTAAAATAATTTTCAAGCATGAATTTTTTTTATTTTATCTCTATTATATCGCTTGCAGACGATTACAAAATATTAATTTGTTTGCACTTTAAACAATATAAAAAGTTCAGCATTTTTTTCCAGCTAAATGTCCATAACGAAATTAAACCTTCATTGAGCAATAAAAAAATAATATAAATAAAACACAAATTTAAGATACATGTAATCGAGATAAGCGTTACAAACCGCTAAAATAATAATAATAATAATAATAATAATAATAATAATAATGATGATAATAATAATAATAATAATAATAATAATAATGATGATAATAATAATAAACTGCTGTAGATAACGAAATTTTTAGCGATTTCTTCAGCTATTAACTTCTGGCACGAGGCCAATACAAAATTACCGCTTTTAATAAATTTCAAAATTTTATTTGACTATATAATTGACATATTTATATTAATAAAATTCCATATAAAAAATTGGTGTTGTTAGGGAGCAATATATATATATATATATATATATATATATATATATATATATATATATATATATATATATATATATATATATAATCTATTAGAGTTTTCAATTAATAAAATAAAAAAAAATGATTTTCCCATATATTCTCTATCCGGGGAATCCCGGGTTGGATGCCCTAGTATTTCTAAAAATAGAAATTTCCCTTCTTGAAAGCGTCAAATTTCCATTTTGAAAGCGGGAGAATACCAAAGCGAAAGTCTTTTGAAAAAAAAATGGAGAATAAACGGCAATTTTGCCGTTTCAACTTTGCCGTGACGTACAATTTCGAAGCTGATGGGGAAATGTCTCGTCACAACCGACCATTCCCTGAATTCAAAAGAGAGTAAGAACAATACCATGAAATGGTGTTATGAATTTTCAAATTGTAGTCTGTGGTTTACTAGAAGAAAAAAAAATATTTTTTTTAAGAAATAACCATTTATTAAATCAAGTTTACACTTTTTCCATAAAATAATTAAAACTATTCTACAACAATAAAACTTTCACAATGAAACAGAATTTTTAAAACACTCTATTATGTAAAAAACAAAAATAATAAAATAAAGAAAAAAGAAAAGAAAAATTCGAAAATTCTTGATTATACAAATTACTCTTATTTGACCATGATATTAACGTAAAGAGGGAAAATACATATAGAAACACCTTCTACTTTAAGAGATATCGGCATGCTTACTACATTTATGAAAACTTAAGTCATCAAAATTTGGATATCAAAATTTGATGTTTTATACATTTTAAATTCTCCAAAAATCTTTATTTTAACACTTTCCAACCTAGTTGAAAGTGTTTATGAATTCGGTTTGTCTCTTTGTCTGCCGTCTGTCTGTCTGTCCGTGCTCTAACTCCCGTAAATATATTAGGTTTGTCATGCAATTGATATATG